>CM062816.1:739115697-740315697 GCA_031772625.1 Pinus tabuliformis
GGGGTTAATAGGGGCACATCAATATAAATTAGGGGTATAAATACAATAGTGAATGGGGTGGTAATCACTAGTATTATAGGGGACCCAACATGCCCCTCTCCTTCAAAAAAGTGTTGTCCTCAACGCTTGAGTAGTTCTGGATACTTCTACATAAAATTCTCATCCTCCATGTGGAATCTTCAGCGGATAAGTTCTTCCACTTGATAAGATACTCTGAAATTGATTGATTCCGTAGCTGTCGAGTTCTTGTTTCTGTGACTGCTTCCGGTTCCAGTATAATTTTTCCTTCCTCGTCAAGTTCTGGCAATATTGTTTGAATTGGGAGCTTGTCGCCTATAACCTTCTTTAAACATGAAACATGGAAAACTGGGTGCAATCGAGAAGCTGCAGGAAGCTCCAATTTGTATGCCATAGTACCAATCTTTTGCAACAACTTGTACGGACCATAATACTTTGGTGATAATTTATTATCCTTCTTAGCTTGCTTTAGGGACATTTGCTTATATGGTTGTAGCCGTAGGAATACCCAATCACTACATCAAAACTTCTTTCACTGCGATGTTGATATGCCTGTTGTTTCATTCTATTTTGTGCAACAGGAGGTTATCCTTTAAGAGTTGGAGGACTTTTTGTTGATGTTCGATGTGATGTTCCACTGCCTGAACCTTAGAATTTTCTCTTAAATATGATGTGATGGATGGTGGTTGATACCCATAAAGTGCCATAAATGGGGTCATTTTTGTTGCTGTATGGAAGGAAGTGTTATACCACCATTCAGCTAGAGGCAACCATTTGACCCATTGTGTCTGTTTATCAGATACAAAGCAACGAAGATATCCTTCCAAACATTTCTTTACTATCTCAGTTTTCCCATCAGATTGAGGATGATAAGATGAGCTATGAGCTAACTGAGTACCAAGACAAGAAAATAATTATGTCCAAAAATTTCCAGTGAAAATGGGATCTTTGTCACTTACAATAATCTTTGGGTTTCCATGTAGCTTTTGAATTGTTTCCATAAATGCAATAGAAACTGTACTGGCTTTAAATGGATGTGATAATGCACAAAAGTGTGCATACTTGGTAAGTCTGTCAACTACAACCATGATGACACTCTTTCCCTCAGACTTGGGTAAACCTGTGATAAAATCCATTGAAACCTCCTCCCAATGTTGGCTTGCAATGGATAAAGGTTGTAATAGACCCGGTGTCTTAATTGTTTCAACTTTATTTTGTTGGCAAACCAAACATTCCACCACAAACTTTTGAATATCTGATTTAAGGCCATCCAAAAAAATTCCTTCTTAACCCTGTGGTAAGTTTTTAAAAATCCTGAGTGCCCTCCTAAGGGAGAAGTGTGCAATTCCATAAGAATATTTTGTTTTAGCTGGGAATTCTTACAGAGGTATAAGCGATCTTTGTACCATAACGAATCATTTTGCCAGCTAAATGTATCAGAATTACTGGAATCTTGTTGTAGCTTTCGAATAAGTGCCCACACTTCTTCATCATTCTTCCGTTCCTCCCTTGCTTTGTTTATCCAATCTAGTTGGATAATAGAAATGGCACACAACAATGCTTCCACATCCTCATCCTTTCTTGAGAGTGCATCTGCCACCACATTTTGCTTCCCTTTTTTGTAGATGATTTCAAAGTCATAACCCAACATCTTTGTGACCCACTTTTGTTGCTCTTCAGAGGATAATCTTTGTTATAAAAAGTATTTAAGGCTATCATGATCCGTTTTTACCTTGAAGTGTCTTCCCATTAGGTAGGGTCGCCATTTCTTAAGTGCATGGAGTATTGCCAACATTTCCTTCTCATAAATAGCTTTGCTTAAAAACTTTCCCTTGATTGGACGACTTTCAAAAGCAATGGGTCTTTCATCTTGCATTAGAACAGCACCAATTCCATTTCCTGAAGCATCACATTCCACAATAAAGGTTTTTGTGAAGTCCAGTGTAGCTAAGACCGTGTGCTTGGCACATTGCCTCTTTAAGATGTTCAAAGGCCTTTGTTGCTTCCGGAGTCCATGAAAATGGATCTTTCTTCAATAATGTTGTTAGAGGTGCTGCTATTCTCCCATAATTCTTAACAAACTTGCGTTAATACCCTTTCAACCCAAGAAATCCTTGCAGATTCTTTATGGATGTGGGGATTTTCCATTCCTTAATGGCTTTAATTTTGCTAGGGTCTACCTTAACCCCTTCATGAGATACAACATGACCCAAATATTCCACCTCCTGGACTCCAAAGAAACATTTGGATCTTTTTGCATATAATTGTTTCTCCTCCAATAGTTGTAGCACCTTGTCAACATGTTCAACATGATCCTTCCAAGACTTGTTGTAGACTAGTATATCATCAAAAAATACTAACACAAATTTTCTAAGGAATGGTTTGAAAATTGAATTCATCAAACCTTGAAATGTTGAAGGTGCATTGGTAAGGGCAGAAGGCATGACCAAAAATTCATAATGACCCTCATGAGTTCTAAATTCCGTTTTCGGAATGTCTTCAATCTTCATTCTGATTTGATGATATCCCGAACGAAGATCCAACTTGGTGAAGTAAATTGATCCATGCAATTCATCCAGTAATTCATCAATGATAGGAATGGGGAACTTATCTTTAATAGTGAGCTTGTTGAGCTCCCTATAATTCGGACACATGCGCCATGATCCATCCTTCTTGTGCACCAATACTACTGGAGCTGAGAAAGAACTTTGACTCGGTTGAATTATACCAGCCTCTAGCATTTCTGCAACCATACGTTCAATTTCACTTTTTTGGACATAGGGATATCTGTACGGCCTGATGTTTGGAGGAACACTTCCTGGAGTCAGATGAATAGCATGATCATGATCACGCATAGGTGGGAGACCTTTGGGAGTCTCAAATACCTTGGAATGATTGTCCAGGACTTTTTGGAGATCTGGAGAAATAGATGATTCCAATGTGGAAACATCTAGCGAACATAATTGTGCAATTACACCTCTTTGCTCCTTTTTTAGAAGCTTTGTCATGCCATTAGAGCTGATTATCTTTCCTGGTTTCCCTACAATACCCCTTAATTCAACTTGCTTTCCTTCCATAGAAAATTTGATGAAAAGTTCTTGAAAATTAAAAGCTATTGTACCCAAGGATTGTAGCCATTGGACTCCTACTACAACATCAGCACCTCCCATTGGAATGGAAAGCATTGGGCTAGTCAATACATATTCTCCCATGGATAGCTTGATATTATGGCACTTTCCAGAGCAATTTATTGTTCCTCCATTTGCAATCATCACTTGACACTCTGGTGCTAGATATAGGAAGCAATTCAATTCTTTTGCTACCCTACAATGAATAAAATTGTGGGTGCTTCCTGAATCAATCAACACTATTACCTTTTTTTTCTTGATTTGTCCTTCTATCTTGATGGTTTGAGGAGTGGTAATTCCCGCCAATGCATTACAAGATATGGTCGGATTTATTTGTTCTTCATCTAGGCTTTGTTTGGGGTATATCCTCTTCTTTTGACCTTTCTTGCTCCTTTTCTTCTTCCTCTTCACAATCTATGTAGAATAATTTCTTCTCAGCACACTTATGACCTTTCGTGTATTTGATATCACAATTGTAACAAAGCCCTTTTGCTCTTTTTTCTTCCAATTGTTGTGGTGTCAACCTTGTAGGTTGTGGAAGACTACCTAGGGGCAACAACACTTCCGTCTTTATAGTTGTGATTGGTATGCTTCCTAGTTGCCATAATTTTGCTTTCCATTTTTCTTGCTAACCTGAATGCCTTCTCTAATGAATCAGGTTCCCAAAGGCGAACATCATGTTGGATATTATCCTTTAAAGACCCTATGAACACATCAATCCTATGCTCCTCTCGAATATCTTTTACCCTTATGTTCAATTTTTAGAACTCCTCAATGTGCTCCATTATTGAACCCTTTTGTTTGAGACTTATCAATTGGCTAAAAAAAGTGTTGCTTTTTGTATCCTCATAATGTGCTATCAATTCTTCCATAAAAATTTCCAAGTGATAAATTGTTTATGAGAACAAAGCCATTGATACCATACAAACTGATTTGGTTCCAAATATACAGTTGCCATACGTACCTTTTGCGCGTTTTGCACATTATTGAGATCGAAGAATTGCTCCATTTGTAATATCCATGTGGTGGGATCCTTGCCATCAAACTTCCTCATATCGATTTTTGGAATATGGTGATTCTTCGATCCAACATTAGCGTCTATGGAATCATGATTAACATTTCTTTTGTTCTCATCATGAGTTTTCTTTACTACCTTTTCACCATTAGTAAGTATTTCTTGTAGAAAATTTGTCAAATCTGTCTTCAAATCTGCCATGTCTGTCTTCAAATTTGTGTTCAAATCTATCTTCAAATTGTCCATCTTAGCTTCCATGCCATTCATCTTAGCTTCCACGCCATTTATCTTAGCTTCTGTTAACTTTTGTGAGCGTGACATTTGTTGCACTTGTTCTTGTAATTTTAATATATCATGTAGCATTTCTTCCTCTTCTTCATGATTCATGCTAGAGCTTTCAGGTTCCTTACTAGGTGTTTGCATTTTCTTTCCTCGAGGCATCAGTTACTGATAATAATGCTCTACTATACCCTTTGAATTCCTTCAAAATAAATTTTCAAACCAAGCTTAAGCAAAAATTTAAAAAAATCTACACACCTTTTTTCACTTTGTAGGAGCTCGATATTTCCTCTGATGCATCTCTGTACTTTCCAATCATCTAGTTCTAAATTTGTGACCTGTAGTATATCTTTGTGTCCTCTTTCCAATGCCACCAGTCTGATCCAATTTGGATTCTCCAAGAAAGAGTTATGCACAATCTCCCAAGATGACCTGATTATAGACCTTTCCAGAAAAGCGAAATTGTATGAAGTGCCACGTATACAATTTTCGATCTTTGGTTCTAAAAAATATATACAAGAAACTACAGTCCGTCCTCTTTCTATACCTTCTTACAAAATTTCAATCTGATTCCCAGAGAGAAAGTTATGACGATTTTCCCCCGGTCACCTGTTTTGAATGTAATTCAGGAATCTGCAAAAAGACCAACTTCCTCAGATCATATCTCTGCAAATATCAAGCGAAATGCTCTGAAATTCGGACCCAAGGTTCAACATGATTTCTTCTCAAATGGGTTTTTTTTGTGACTTCTGAAATGTCACATAAAAAAAGTTATAGCGAAAATGCCACGATGACCTGTTTGGAGCAGCGAAACCCTAGAATCCAAAGCTCTGATACCAAATGTTATGAAACCAGCTCAAGAAAAGATAGAAAAGATAGATCAACGCCTTATAATTCAGCCTCTTCGAGGGGTCAACCTCCTTTACATTACATAAATGAACAATTCTTTGATGATTCAAATGACAAAACCTCCTTTCTATTATAGGAGTCTAAGGAGTCACAATATAATCCAGCCGACCTAACAATAATAATATAAAGCCACAAAAATAACAATAGAGGGATTCTATGGGGCACAAGAATAACAATATGGGGGTAATAGGGGCACAACAATATAAATAAGGGGTATAACTACAATAGTAATGGGGTAATCACTAGTATTATAGGGACCCAACAGATATCAATATTGAATTTCAACGCTCATGCTAACTAGATGACATGTAATTTATGGTGTATAAAATACATCATAAATTAAATTGAAAATAATTTTAGAAAATTCAAGTGTAAAAAGTTAATAAAATACCCTTGTGTGTTTGACTTAATAACCCTTTAGTGTGTTGGACAATAGCGGAAGCATCACACAACATAACAATATTTATCTAACCTACATTAACTCTAAAATTTAGTAAATATTTTTTGATATAAATCAAGCCCAAGCTATTCGATAAACTAAAATATTATTGTACATTGTGCATTTTAAATTTTCCATCCATCAGTCCAAACCCTTTTTAGTGTGACACAATAATCTTTCTTTAAATAAATAACCAAAATATCGCAAGATAGGCACTTATCAATTAAACAATCACACAATCAAGTATGTGGTCTTGCCACAAGATTATTACACATCCACTTGAATTAATAACCATTGCATATGCCATAGGTATGTAAATCACATAAGCTTTCCAATACTTTAATACATGACTTACATCAAAGCTAAATTCAAATTTTTGTTCATATTCATATCATTCTTTAGAAAACTTACTAGAAACTCTCCAAACTCACATTAGCCTTTTAAGCTGGCCATACATCTCAATCATATTTGATCCATAGTAGATTCACATGTGGGTAACATATCTAAACAAAACTATTGTTGGTATATTGGCTACAATCCAAAACATGTGCATGCCACTCAAATAGAGTTAGCACGACAAAATGTTCTCATTGGGGACATATGTAATGAGAATCGGTGTTATAACTAGTTCATTAAACTCATCATCTAGCATGTGAAATTCACATTTGGGTATTGATATACACCTACCCACCAAATGATACCTTGTGTGGTCCACTCTTGTGTTGTATGCATATGCAACCTACCCAACAATGATAAGATATCTCTCAATTACTTCTATAGTGTGTTGGATTACCTTCATGAGTCCCCTTCACCTTAGCTTGGATGTGGGACCTCTCTCAAATGTTCAGTATTTAGAGTTCTTTAGGTGCATTTACCCCCTCATTGTTTAGAATCTCTTTGACAACTAAGGGGCCCATTTGGGGAATTTCCTAACTTCATGGATCTTAATAAAGTAAAACACCCCTTATTTGGGTCCAAAATGACTTAGGATGCTTTGTTTTGCATCCATGATAATCCAAAGTCATTTTAGACTTGATTTTTATGGAATAAATTTATGTTGAACCTCTCGAACCCTACCTTATATCTTCATGTAAAGCGTACCACAAGTTTCTTTTGGGTACTATAATTTTGGCCACAACTCATTTGATAAAGACTATGTATGGGTCTCAGAACCTATGGTACAATTATATCAAACCCATGGTATGATGATTATGTATAACTTAGACCTTGTAATTGCTACATTAATGTTCTCTTACACCTCGAGGATTCTCCCTTTCCTCCTTATACAATCAAATTCCCCTTTGTAAAGCCTCTTAAAATATTGAATTCTCTCATCTCTTTTATCTTGGAAAACACCTAATTTGCAAGGAAACACTCCTAGTATAAACTAAATTCATTTTTCCTCACCCAAGCTCCTAAGATTACTTGCACTTATCAACTCCATCACCTCTACAACAATAACTTATGGCTAGCTTAGCTTTGATTTATTCATCCTAGGACATCTCCACTACCACAACTCCACTCATATCTTAAAGTTTCAATCTTACAACCTCTATGGAGGTAACCTCACAATTAGGGAAATAGAGGTACATCCCCACTCAAGGCATTAGTGTCTCTTTGCATTTTCATCATTTAATCTTTACAATGATAGACTAGGTGTTTGTTTGTTTATCTATAAATTGTTGTCAATATTCCACTGGAACAATTTTTCAAAATAGATATTAAAAGTTTCTACAATCCATTATTATGGAATTCTGTACTTGAAATTCAAATTAAATGTTACTTAACGCATGAAAATATTGAAAACAATTGAAACTAAAATGAAATAAGCTAAGCAAGCAATACTTCATCCACACAATGAACATGAGATTTACACTAGGAAATATATTGGCTTCATCAAACATTAGTGTTCTGACATATATATAATGACCTGGTCAAACATCAGATATCCAACGAAAATTGAATGTTCATTGGACATCGGATAAAAATGCAATTGTTCTTCTATCTGATGAACACAATTATTGTCATATATCTGACTAACCTATCATCGGATATCTGTTGATAATTGTGTTTTTCAAATATCCAATAAACATCGGAGGTTTAAAAAAAATACAAAAAAATGCAATTAAAATCCAATAGTATGACCAAACTATCGAAGTATGTGTCATATTTTCCACCCATATGTACTAGTGTATAAACTCAAATCAGAGAAAATATTCCCAAATTTTTGAATTGCAAATGCAAATCAAAAACCTCAGCAACAATATATTAGATACGGAATTATTCAAGAAGGAAGCTCAAGAGGAAAATAGCCAACTCTTAAATGCACAAGTTATATTTTGTGAAGATTTTAGCATAGTACAATCCCACTAGGACATAATTGGCAAACTCTTAGATGAGTTAACAAATAATTTTTTTGAAAGGAAATGGGCGAAATAATGATGATTATAGTTAATCTCCTAATAGGTCACAACTAAAACATCTACACCAGGAATCCCCAAAGAATCAGATACCAAGATAATAAGAAACAAAATTTCCCTAAAAAAATGGAAAAGGAATTTACAACAATCTAAATATATGATCAGAGAGATTTAGAAAGCTTACTCTCAAGTAATTGATTCATCACTCCAAATTCTCAAAGAAGTCGACATGACTTATTTCCCATTCTCATAGGGTTCCAATAAAGTGGATGTTTTCATCAATGATCAATTGTTGATTTATGTTCTAACTTCTGCACTTTATTAATAATTCCCTATAGATATTCAGTGGAATTAGAGGGTTCTATCTATGTTTTTCCCCCTTCTATAAACAACTTTCTTTCCTCCTATAATAGATGGGCATGAAGTTTTTTCTCTTATGAGATCTGATGCACATGAGAATACTTTGCTCACGATTGGGTTACTTTCTATGGAAAATTCTTATATTAGCACCTCTTGAGTTTTATGCAAGTACATGTAGATACTAATTATTTCAACCAATTATTAAGAATTGTGCTAAGTGTAGTCCCATGATCTAATTTATGCTCTAGCCACTACAACAAAACCAGTGATTAGCGTCCCTTTTTACTTATTTTTTTGCATCTAGAGCCCATTTTTGGTGCTATTTGCATCCATTTATCAAATATGGTGCAAAACTTGACACAAAATTTGCATCAAGTTTTGCACCAAATCTTACACCAAGTTTAGCACCAGGTATTGCAATAGGTTTTGCACCGGGTTTTGCACAAATTTTATGCCAAGTTTTGTGTCATCCTTTACACCAGGTTTTGTTCCAGGTTTTGCATCAAGTTTGGCACCTAATTTTGTTTGACATACTTTTGCATCCTCATTTGCATCCACTTTTTGCACCTACACTTGCATCAACTTTTGCATCGACTTTTGCATCCTTTTTTGCATCCTTTTTTAAATCATTTTTTGCATCCATTTTTTCATCCATTTGTGCATCCCTTTTGCGCCAAGTTTTACATCATGTTTTGTGTCTAGTTTTGCATAAAATTTTGCATCTACTTTTGTTGCATCCACTTTTCCCTCTTGTTTGGCATCCATATTTACATCCTCTTTTGCATCTATTATTGTACCCACTATTGCATCTAATCTTTTTGTGCCACAATTAGCGCCTAGTTTGGCACCTCCTTTTGCACCCACTTTTGATTATAATTTTAAATCCACGTTTGCATCCTCATTTGCGTCTAGGTTTTCATCAACTACTACATCTATTTTTGCATCCCTTTTTGTATCCAATTTTGGACCGGGATTTGCATCGGGTTTGTGTCTCGTTTTGCATCTACTTTTGCATCGACTTCTATTGCATCCACTTTTGCACACAATTTTGCATCCACTGTTGCACCCATTTTAAATTTCACTTTTTGCATCCCTTTTTACATCTTCATTTGCATCATACTTGATTCTTTTTTTGCATCTATCATTACATCCACTTTTGTTATGCCACAATTTGCACCATGTTTTGCACTCACTGTTGTATCCACGTTTGCTTCCAATTTTGCATCCATGTTCACATCCTCTTTTGCATCAAATATTGCATCTATTTTTGCATCCACTTTTATGTCAGGTTTATGCATTGGGTTTTGCATCTCGTTTTGTATCTACTTTTGCATCTACTTACATTATATCCATTTTTTGCATCCAATTTTGTTTTGCATGTTGCATCAATGTTTGCTTCCACTTTTACATCCATTTTTGCATCTTATTTTGCATATTTTTTGTCTATTGTTACATCCACTTTTGTTGCACCATATCTTGCGCCTACCATTGCAACCACATTTGCTTCCACGTTTGCATCCACTTTTGTTTCATCCATTTTTGCATATACTTTTGTTTCCGTTGTTGCATCCACATTTGTTTCACCACAATTTGTGCCAAGTTTTACACCTACCAATGGACCCATGTTTGCTTCCACTTTTGCCTTCATGTTTGCATCCAAGTTTGCATTGACAACTGCATCTACTTTTGCATCCACTTTTGTGTCAGGTTTTTCATGTTGTTGTGCATCTACTTATGTTGTATCCACTTTTCATCCAATTTTAATTCTATTGTTGCCCCCATTTCTATGTTCGCTTTTGCATCCCTTTTCCAACACTCATCATATTTTCTGCATTGATGATATTCCTTATGGCATTGACAATTATGAACAATTGATGACAATGTCAATAATATTGACAATGATGAAAATGAAGATGATGGCGATGACATGAATTGTGATTATGATGATAAAGACAATAGTGGTTACAATGACAATGATGATGATGTCAATGATTATGATGATGATGATGCTAATGACGTTGGCGAATCTTCCCAATTTTAGATGTTGTCATTTTCATAATAATAAGCATTATCTTTGGTGTCATGATCATCATTTTCATCTAGGTCATCATCAAAAACAATAATAGCATGAATGATGATGATGCATGATTACAACAATGTCGATAGAAATTACAGTAATGATGATTATGGGGATGAAAAAATGACAATGACGATGATAATGGTGGTGATGATGATCATCATCGATCATCTGTCAAAAATAGAGTTGTTATTTCTCTTACATATATCAATGTGTCCTAAACAACCCTTTTCTAGCACTGATCACATTTTTTGGGTTGATGATATTTCTTACAACATCTACAATTATGAACAATTGCAAACAATGTCCATAATGATGATGATGATGGCATGAATGGTGATTATGATGATAATGTAATGATGGCAATAACAATGACAAGGATGATGGTGATGATGATGACAATGATTATGATAATGAGAATGACCTTACAATCTTATGGATTCGTGAACAATTACTAGTTTCAATACCATCTTCTGGATACGTATTACTATCATACTTTTTAAATTTTCTGTCTCTCTTGAGGTATCTTACTATAATGGTGTTTTCAACACTAGAAACATATCTTGTTGTAATGGTGGTTCTAATGTTAGCACTAGCAAAGTTTAGTAGGGAGGATGCTACTACAAGAGGAATTCCTTCTAAGTGACTATGGCATTCAAAATGAGGCTTTATGGGCTGCTTGTTAACACATGTTCTCATGCTCATATAAAATTAATGTGAAAAGTTGCTTTAATTGGTTCCCATGCATAATTGATATTGATAATGGGGTGGTATAAAATTGTAATGGGCATATCCGTTAGTTAGTTATGATGGGTCAACAACATTGAAACCATCCAAGTGACATTTCACCTTGGAACAATCGTCGCTCGTGCGAAAACACGAAGTTTATGTAAATGAAAGTTGTGATTGTAGTGGAATTAAAACCATCGAGAAATATCAAAGAAGACGCTGCCTACCAGTTTTGAAAGACAACCAAGGCATTGAACAACTATTTGCGTTAGGATGTAGTGAGGGAATCGAAGGAAATTTGGCAGCCCTAAGTTGCCATTACTATTGCCAATCACACATTCAATAGTAACCATAAAAGGTAGCCACATATAAACAGAACCTCGAGGTGTTGACAGTCAGAATCTATTGTAATAGCTTTGACGTATATACAGTTTTGTGTTTATATGAGAATGAAGTGGGCTTCATCCAGGGTTCGGCTCAATCCTCGTCCATTCCATGCAGTGGTGTTTAATTCGCCAAGCAAGAGAATATTACGTGAGTGTTCAGAGTTAAATCAACAGAAATCAAGGACGTGTGATTGTCAAATTATTGCTCCTCCCTTATGATTGAGCGCTTGATGCGATGGTCATTATCCTTGGGTGATACTTTTATTCCCCATTTTCTATTGAAAAAGTAGTGTTTTTCTGTTCGATTATGATAGGATTGGATGAATGCCGGTTTGGGTGGATGTAGACCCATGTTTTTTTGTGGTGATCTTCAAATGTCTTGAGGATAAGAAAAAAATCCTTGACCAAGGTCCATGGTTTTGGGGATGAGTTGGTCTTCTAGTGAAGCCATGGTTTCCCAACTTCAATCCTCTCACTATGTTGTCGATGACTACTCTAGTATGGGTAAGATTCCCAGTTTTCCCATTCACTTTACCCATCTAGATCTCTTAGAAAAAGTGGGCAATTTTATTGGAAGATTCGTCAAAGTAGACAGGGAAAGACTTTTGAAAGGCATTTTCACCTATGTTTGCATATGTGTTTAGGTAGATCCCAATGAAGTTTTGCGAGATAAAATTGAGCTCAAGTGGATGGGAATTGTGTATTCCCAACCCCTGGACTATGAAAATACAACTTTTCGATATAGGAATTACCAACAAGATAGACACCTTCAAACTGTCTATCCCTTTCCAATAGGGGCTTCCTCCTTACAGTCATCTAAGAACTCTAGCTGCAGTTGGAGGGATCTTAAGGAAAGAGAGGGATCCAAAATGTAACACCCCTCCCTTGTGTGTCAAACTTTGCAAACCTAAGCTGAGAAAAGCTAGGCATGATGTGTAATATAAAAAGTAAATACATTATTAATAAATTAATCACTTGGAAAAGCGAGACACCAAGAGATGAGATTCTTGCCAAATCACATTGGTGAATGGGAAAGGATAATTCTTTCATGGTAAAGCTTCTCGATTTAATTCTAGATAAGTTGGATGGATTGGAGATAAATATCCATTGAGAAAAACATAAAAGTTGTGCGGGAGAGAAAGGCAATCTTCTATGAGGAAAATCCTCATGGGAGAGAAAGGTGAGCTTTTATGAGATAAGCCTACGCAAATGGATAAAAAGATCCATAAAAGCGAGACACCGCTGATGGAAACCATATCATGAAAGAAGGTATTAAATACCCATTGCATAGATCAATTGGAGGCGGTTGATCCATGGCAAGAACCTCGACTCGGTGGTGAACTGAAGAGTCATTTCTAGGTTGGGTAGCGATGCTCTGTTTTCCAAGTGTCGTTCTCTCTTTTGATCTAGTTTGACTCACTTGCGTGGATTGTTTTGTATGTTGGTTTCTTACCCTCTATGTTATAAATTCCTTAGCATATGAGAGAATTTGCTTGAGTTTTAAATGCACTGCATGTGGCGTTAATGAGATGATTTTATGGATGCACATAAATGAAATTCTAATTACAGTCACAGTATGTGGATCTTATGTAGAATTGGTGTTAACCTGTCTTTTGTTAAGATAGTGAATAGTCGTGCTTGAGCTGCTATGCAAATTTGTTAACTGTGGTTAAGGCTCGACTGTATAAACTATGGTACAAGTTATTTGTGCTATGCATCCAATGCTGCGCTTCTGATTAATTGTGCATAATCCCTAAGATACACATGTTAACGTGTCATGCAACTGTGGCAGACGGATTATTGATTATGTATGATAAATGATTTTGTTTTGAAACGGTAGAGCCTATGGTTCGGGTTATCTAATATATGCATTATGCATTATAGGATGAATTGCATCCATTGAAAATAAATAAATAAACATCTCACATATATTTTATAAATAAATAAATAAACATCTCACATATATTTTATAATTAACATGCAAAAATCATAAGGAAAAAAAATACATAAATATAAAATATTAATTTATTATTAATTAATTTGGAATATTAATAACTATAATTGATTTTATTTATTTATTTTATAAAACCAATTCTCAATATACTTTTATTTTCAAAAATCTCTTTAATCATTCTCTTTTCTCTTTTAATTAAGTGTTCTGCCTGAACCCCATTTCTCAATATGCTTCCATTTTCTAAAATCTCTTTAATCATTCTCTCTCTTTTAATAAGTCTTCTGCCCGAATCCCATTAACAAATTTGATCATTAAGGAAATAAATTAAATCAAATGATTCCTCTTGATGGTTTATATTATGATTAGTTATAATCTTTGGTGAACCTACCTCCTTGCTGAGCTGTAATTCAAGGTGTCAAAAGCATTCCTTCAAACATATTATTCCTATTTAGTGTATTGTCCAGGTGTCTTTGTTGCATCCAGTTAACCATAAAGAAAATACGCATTTCTCCAATAAAATAAACAAAAAAATGTGTATTTTGATTGATGGCTTAAGGTGCCCCACATTAACCAACTGGGATGGTAGAATGATTATCAGAAATTAAATTTGTTTATGATGTCCCTCATTATTCATCCATATATTTTGAATGAGGTCAAATATCAGCGCTCAGTCTTCCCGTGGGAGAAGAAAAAACGAATCTGATCATGATTACAGCCCACGAGAACGTTACGATTCTCCCAATTAGTGGACATGTGGGAGTAAGATATGATCACAGAATCCATGAATGGGGAGGTAAATCAGGTAAAACCTGAGACATGAAGGGACAATTTATTACGAGTGAAAACCCTAGTTAGGGGGGTAAACATGGTAGGTAGGTCAAGTTCAGTTGCGTGTCGGAAGATAATATCATTGGCGTTGATTATGGTTAGCGAAACCCAATTAGAGGAGGCAGCCAAAAAATTAGGGTTGAGAGTGATTTGTGCCGCCTGAATTTGAATTTCTGGAGAGAATATAGAGAAGCAGGGGCTATAAAAAAGGAAAGCAGTTGCAAATTGCGGGGCAGGAGGAGGTGCTCTTGGCTTTATAGTATTTTTGGGTTCAAGTAATTTTATGATTTTTTGGCCTTTTTGTCCCTTCCATCTCTGCATGGGAGGGATTTTTGCAGGCAGTTATTGAGACTATCGGCATAGATCCAAGGATCAAATCTGGCAGAGGGCATATTCAGAATTTATTCTATTGTCTAATTTTTTTATATAAATCTCTAGGCACTGGAATATGTCGATCGAGGTTGGGACTCAGATGGGCTGTGCGGATTCAAAAGTTGTCAGCCTTTTGAATATGAATACAGAAGATCAGGCTCAGAATTTAACCAAAATGTCTCATAAAAAAAGGTTGCAGGGATCAAGACACAGGAGGTTGATGTCCAGGCAACGGTCATGGACAGCCACTAGTGAAATTTCTAAAGAGGAATCATGGATAAGGAGGAGGGGCCAGTTGCTAGAAGAAGAGAAGAGGACTCACCAGTTGCTTCTTGATGAAAAGACGAAGAAACTAGGGAGGAGTGTCTCAGATTTGGGGGATAGGTTGCACTGGTCTCAACCTGCAAGAAAAAGAGGAGTAATAGATGATGATGTGGAGGAGCTTAGGGGATGCATCGACCTTGGATTTCGGTTCAGTTTTGATGAAGATCCTGCACTGTGCAACACTTTCCCTGCCTTGGATTTGTACTATGCCATCAACAGACAATTTAATGTCTCCAGGTCCAAGTCTTCTCCAGACTGGAATTCCTCACAACAATCAGAGTCAAATGGTGGCAGCCCTTCCAGCCAGTTATGTGATGAATGGAAGATCTCTAGCCCAGGTACATATACCTTCAGATGATTATAGTTATAGGAATGAGCTTTTGGAGGGTATTGATTGTAGATTTTTGAAATTTTATAGATAACAACAAGCTCAATTATGCAGATATTTTTGAATCTGCTTTGCAGTTGGAGAGTATTGATTGTAGATTTTTTAGAAATTTTATAGATAACAGCAAGCTCAATTGTTTTACTATGCAGATATTTTTGAATCCGCAATCAGGACAAAAATGTCCCAGTGAGTTTTGAGTATTAGATGTTGAAACTTTTTTGTTTTTTTGCTGTCTTGATTTTTTATTGTGACAAGTAGCTCTTCTTTTTCTTTATTTTTTCATAGGAAAAAATAATTTTGATATTTAAAAAATATATATGACACGTAGTTCTTCTTCTTCTTTTTTCATAAGAAAAAATACTTATGATATTAAAAAATAGTAGGCATGGGAATACTACACATGTGAAGGCTATCTGGATGGATCTTACTGAGAAGTGACCCAAATCAGCAAACATAGCTTCAGCTCCTATTATGCATAACACGCAACCTCCTAGGGACATCCATGCTTTGATAGTGTTCCTCTTGAACAAGTAATAGATATAAACAGGATTGAATGCCCTTAAAATTGTCATGTCATGTTAAAAATATTGTAAAGTAAAATAGAACCAATAGAGAAAAACCATATCATGAGTGCCAGAGAAAATGTCATGCCTACTTTGCTTGTACCAAACTGTTTTATGCTGAACAAGATCACCAGGAATATGATTGAGACAATGACCACTGTGTCTTCCGTAAAGCTAGATATTTCATCTTGCATGCCACTAACAACAGACATGACTGATATTGCAGGTGTAAGTATGCCATCCCCAATTACCATGGAAGTACCCATGAGAAACAAGAGTAGCAGTAGGGTCTTCAATTTTGTACTTCTCTAAAGGCTTTCTTTGATTCTTAATCATCTTTCCAGTTTCGGGGTGGGCAACTTGAGCTTGAAACTGGAATTTTTTTCATCTGATGGTTGCTGGTTGGGGAGCAGATTGACCTTCGCATATGTGCAAATCAAAGAGTACAAGGAAAATGTCCCCCCTTCACCATTGTCATTGGCTTTGAGCATAATGAACACCTATTTAGCCAAAGGGATGAGGGCTATTGTGTACATCACTAAAGCTAATGCACCCAAAACATCTTCCTCTCCTTTGGTACGAGCTTGGATGAATACACTAGTGAAAACATACAAGGAGTTGGTACCCATATCTCCATAGACCACTCCAAGTGTTTGGAATGCCAAGTCGAGCGTCCGTCCTAATGAAAGGTCCTTATCATGGCCCTTATGAACACCGGGCACGTCCATGGCCTCCACATCAAAGGAATCCACTCACTTGGTCTTCAGAACGAGCCCACGCCTCATTTTGTGTCATGTCTGATCATCGTCAACAAACCACCTTGGGGATTACCCTTCCATTTCACTGCCATCAACCGACCTGGACTCTGATGACAACAAAGACATTGAGCCCTCACTGATCCCATCCCTGTCTTTCTCATCCTAGACATTGATATATCCATAGAGTCCCCATATCCATAGAGTCCCCATGCCATTGATGTGAATTACTTGTTCGGTTTTTTTTAACCAAAATTTTTAACCAAACAAGAAAAATTAAAAAAATGCCTCAAGATCAAAGACTGAAACAAAGACCTATTGACATACCTTTTAAAGTATGGAAAGAACTTGTAAAATCATATGAGAAGTTGGATGCACAAAGAAAAGCCGACAATGAGAGCATTCAGGTATTGAATTTTTCATTAAACATTATTTAGAATGTATTAATACTTATAAGTATCTTAGACATGTATTTGTGTGAAAATAAATTGAATTGGTTTATGTTTAAGGACAAGGCATCCAAGGCGAGGTTAACCAAGACAAAAGTCACTCATCGTAGTGGCCAGAAAGGTTTAAAAGCACTGATAACAACCTTTGTAAGTATATTAAACATGTGATATTTTTTTAATAAATTTTGTACTAGGATAAAGTCATTGTTATCTAATTTCTCCCTATTTACTGATTGATAGGAACTAAAATATGGAAGACCTCCAAATCATTTGGAAAAGGAGGTGCTGCAGCAAAAGAGATGGGTTGAATTTGTTGTTTGGATGGACTCTATGGTATGTAATCTTAGTTGGATTTCCAATATACTTTTAAACCATATTTTCATTTTATTTTTTAGTACTATTAGATATTATATCTTACCTCATTTTATGGTTAACATTGTATAACAAAAACATGCTTTGTGTTATGTAATTAATACTAACATGTAATATTGATTTTTTTTGTCAGAATGCTATAGGTAATGATTGCCAAGACGATGATCCAAATTATGTTCAACATATATCAGGAGATGATGAGGATGAGGATGAGGATGATGGTGGTGAAGGAGGAGATGATGATGATAGTTGCGGTGTTGGTGATGATGTGGATCAGAGTAATGAGGATGGTCAAGATGATCATGAGGATGATCTTGGTGGTGGTAGCTAGGCATGCACATGCATTGTTTTTTATGAAGAAATTATTGTGTAGAATGACATTGTTATGTTTAGATGGGTGTTGTGAATTTACCCTATATCAATGAGACATTTTGATTTTGTAATCATACGATGAGTTTGATTTATGTATGTTGTTAATTTATCGTAGAATAATGATATTCATGAAATATTTTGATTTGTTAATCATATTTGAATTTTACTTGTTTTGATTAAAAATAATACTGATTTTATTAGTATTATGTTGCTATTTTATACATGTTTTGAAAATTGTTAATGACACATTGTTATTTTTTTGGATGGATGTTGTCAATTTCTCTTAAATTTCTTTACAAATGATTTTGAATTGTGATATCTACTTTAATGATATTTAGAAACTATCATATATTTCACTATGAATCTATAAAGGGGGTCATATATGTAAAGAAAAATATACTCTATATAAGAAGTCAAATGCGGATGTAACCATGGATGCAAAATTGAAAGTAAAATTGGATGTTAAACTAGGAATTAATACAAAATGCAAACAATTGACATACAAAGTGTTTTAAATTAGAAGTGAAAAATTGTGCAATAGTTGACACAAAGAAGGGAACAAAACATGGCATACAAAAGGATATCAAATTGGGAAAAAACAAGGACACATAAATGGGCACCAAATTAGATGTAAAAAAAGACAACAACTAGATGTAAAATAAGATGCAAAGTTGAGCATTAAAAAGAAGCAAAAAACGTTACAAATTAATATGCCAAATGATGATGCAAATAATGGTGTAAATTTGGGATGCAAACTTGGGTGCAAAAAAGGGAAAAAAAAAGATGTAAGAAAAGACATAAAACAAGATGCAAAATGGGGCTAAGAAAAGGTGAAACCAAGGATGCCATATTGGATGTAAAAAATGATTCCTAATCACATGCAAATTTAGGCTCGAACTCAGACACAAAATTATATGCAAATGTGGACACAAAATGAGGCAAAAAAAGATGCAAATTTGGATGGCGAAAACGATGTAAAACTAGACACCAAAAAAATGCAAAATTGGATGAAAACGTCGGTGTAAATAATGGTGCAACATTGGACACAAGTAGACACAAAAAAATGGTGCAAAAAGGGGCATAAAATAGCTTAAAATTGGATGCAAAACTTGGTGCAAAAACAAATACAAAAGTAGACGTAAAAAATGGCTCTAAATTGAATGTACCATTAGACACAAAATAAGATGCAAAGGTGGACACAACACATGACTCAACATAAGATGCAAATATAAATGCAAATTTGGATGCTCAAAATGATGTAACATTAGATGCAAGAGATGGTGTTAAAAATGATGCAAAATTGGATGAAACAAATGACGCAAAATATGGTGCAAAATGAGATGGGAAAAATGGAGACAAATCCAACGTAAATGTGGATGTAAAACATGGTCCAAAAAAAGATACAAAAATGGGCACAAAAATGGATGCAAAATTTGGTGCTAAATCAAATTCAACACATGGTGCAAAGATAGGCACCAAAGCTGGTGCAAAAATAGAAGCAAAAACTAGTGTAAGACTAGATACAAAACCTGGCGTAAGACTAGATGCAAAAACTGACACAAAATGGATGCATAAAAAGACGTTAAATTGGATTCAAAATACAATGTAAACTTGATGCAAATGATGGTGCAAAAATGGAAGCAAAGAATGACACAAAATAGGAAGCAAAAGAGAATGAAAAATAGATGCAAAAAATGACACAAAACTAGAAGCAAAACCTGTCATAAAATAAGATGCAAATCTTGGTTCAAAATTTGACGCAAAAAATGATGCATAGTTTGGTGTAAAAAATGATGCAAAATCTAGCGTGAAAAAGGATGCAAAATCAGGTGCAAAAAAGGACGCTTTAAAAATTGTGCAATAGAGCCAGATTTAGCGCCAGGTTGCTCATCACAATTACAAAAAAAATGCACTAAAATCTGGCGCTAAATCTGGCGCAAATCGCTGGTTTTGTTGTAGTGAGCTCTTGCTTTGCTTGAACAAAAATTTTATAAGAATTTTGAATTACCATATATAATTATTGACTTCCTTGAGTTGTCACCCTGTTTTGTAATTCATTTACCTGATAATTCAGTTGCTCATTGGAGTTGACTAGTTGATGTACTAATTACTGAACTACAATAAGTGGATCATCAATTCTGGTAAGAGTTTTGATATTGAGTTTTTCTATTTCCCAGCTCTTGAACTCCTCCTAGCTATCCCTTTCCTATTTTTGTCTTTGTTGAATCTTATTACTGCCAACCTTTCTTCCTTTTAGTCTTTTCTTGGTTTCTCTTACAAAATTTTCTAGGGCCTTAAATATTTGTTTATTAGAAGCATGCCCAAGGTCAATTAATGTTCCTGTTTGTTCTCTTTTATCTCCGAGGTAGTGTCACTAGATGTAGTCGACTGAATTGATGGAACTTGATGATTAGTGGCTGGTGAGGTTAAAGTATCATGATTTTCTCAATTATTTTTCTATGGAGTTTACTTTATTATATAGTCTAACCTTGTAAGTTCCAACAATACTTGTTATATTTCATCCTAGTTGGTTGTAGTTTTATCTTTATTATCCCTTTCTTCCATAATTACCATTGGAGACACAAGGGGTGACTCAGTGGTCAAATCAATGTCGAGAATTCAATCTTGTTACTTATTGGGTTCAGTCGAATGACCTTGATCCTGTGTCTTTGTTGAAATTCAATTAAAATTACTTTGGCTAGATTCGATTGTTGTCGCTCCTATGATTTCTTAGCCATCATTTTCTATCAAACAATTTCAATGAATACATCTTTGGCATGTCTGAGGAATTCCAAGATATCTGGCCCAATGGATGAAGCTAGGAATTTCTACGATTTCCTAGGATTTTTTGCTAATTTACCCTTTGTTTCGGTACTCTCAAGAACTTCCCGAGAAATTACATCTAGATTCTATTGTTTCTATGGATCATCCATTCGAATGCTCAGAATATCTTGCCAATTAATAGAAGATGTTTATGTCCCTATAGGTTTCAAGTTTCATGGTTCTTTGATTGTAGTATTCTTAGGATACTATTTGACTAGTACTGAAATATCAACTTTAAATGCCCATGTGTATAATTCTTCTACCCTTTCCTCTTATTGTTTTTCATCTGAAAGGGGTAAAATTATATTTCATGGCCCTTCTCGATCCTATGGGGGAATTGGAAAAATCATATTAGTTTTTCGACTTAGTTCTGTAAATATCTAGTTGACTATGGAATGATATGAAAGTTCCTAGGGGTCCTACATATACCAGAATTTAGTAATGTACAAGCATAATTGTATGTGTGATGTAGGGGGTAACATTCTTCAGATGTTTTGAGGTACCCACCATTTATTAGATAATACTTTTAGATTTATCAACCAATTTCCAAAAATATTTGGGGGCTTACTAACTTTGGTTTGCATGACCACCAATGAGAAAAATATTGAAACTGTGCATTAAAGGAATTGGCCTTCTGGTAAATGTTGTTTCTCCAACTGGGGAGAATCCTTGCATCACTAGTAAAATGGATGAATGGCCTTATCAAAGTTCTGGCATTCACAACAATTCATATTGACCATGTCGGCAACATGGTTATCCCAATTGTAGACTTGTCCCATCTTGGTCATATGTCCAATTGCTTCCAAAATAGAAAGCTTTACATCGAAGGCCCTCCCCATAGGTGTGAGACATAAATAAAAAATAATGCATGCCCATCTAAACACTTGATCCTTAACTTGGACAATTGTCAAACCCTTCGAACTATTGGCAGTTATTCCTCCTGTAAATTCTTGAATCCAGTGGATGATATTAGTAGTCTTCAGGATTTTATCAACTTTATAAGGGAACCTCATGATATTTCATATGGATGTCAATGTAATTGCGAAAATGATTGACAAGGAATTTCACAACTTCCTCTTTAAGAACTGCATATCTACAATCAAAGTAGCTTTAAGGATATGTCAGATGTCGGTTGTGTTCCATATTTTGGTCTTAGGTATCCATTTTTCTTTTACTTTCTTCAACTCCTAAAGGATTCATTATGCTTCTCCCATGGTGGCTCAACCATAATTTCTTGTTTAATATTATGGATTCGGACCTCCAATTATGTTGTAGACCTTGGGTTGAATTTGGCTTTAGCTCTCAGTTCCACTGTAACTTCTTCATCCTCAAATCAAACTCGCTTCTTAGAAATTTTCAAAACTTTTATGAAATTCTTCAATTTTCAAGTAATTATGTAATTTAGAGTCTGAGATAATGAGACTTGGAAAGTCTATAAATTCTACAAGATCAGAGTCTATATTTAGGGAAACTTTGTGAAGAATAATTGGTAATTCCAGTGGTTTGCTTGAGTTTATAGGAATGGAATTTAATGCTTCATATTTTTCATCCATGACCACCTTCCTTAAATGTCCCATTGCATGCTAATTTTATTTTACCATATCATTTAGTTCATGTGAACCACGTGGATATCTCGCTTTTAAAAATCGGTGGGAAATTTGATTATAATTTGAAGTGATGGATGATGTGGTTCTACCTGTCATGATACTTTTTTATTATGTGGCGTGCATTGATTGGACCTATCCACTTAAATTCTTTGGCTTCTAATTTTTAATTATTGTTCTTTCCTTGTAATCAAGTCAATTTCATTTGAATATTATTTATTCTCAACTTCCTATATATTGTTATTTCCCATGAAGTACTCAAATGCATTCATTTCTCTATATTCATTAGTTCTTATGGTTGAGAAAGATCTATTTACCTGGTCGATCCATCTTCTAGTTTGATGTTTGTGTTTCTAGGTTGAGTCGACATCTCTAGGAAATTGTTCCCTAAATTCTTTTAGTTGATCTTCTTTTCTTTGGTCTTCATATCGGTTCATGCTTTGATGCACTTTGTTTTAGGAAATTTTCTTAAATCCTAGACGTGCTCCATTTTTCTTGTAAGCTTGTCTGTTTGATCAACAATCCCTTTCTTTAATAGTTCTTTGTTTTTTTTTTATTCAATTATTTGTTCCTAACATGTAACTACTTCTATTAATTGATTTACTTGGATATTTTAATAAGAAAATTAATTGAAAAGAAACAATGATACATGTGGTTGGTTAGCTGAGCCATCCACATAGTGGCTTTTAGGCTAGCCCATGTGACTAGTACCTCAAAGCGGTTTTCACCAACCACATCCCAATGCTTATCTAGATTTATACTTTTTTAGATGGGAAACATTGACAAGTTATTTGAATAGGTTCCCTTGTAATGTCTTTATTTGAACTTCCCCATAAGACTATATATCTTCGATGATGAAGGGTCCAAGCCATGAAATTTCAAATTTCTTAAGATTTCCCTTCACCTGATTGTCATAAAGAAATGACAAATCTCCAACTTTTAGGTTTTTCATCTGCAAGTTTCAGTCGTGCCATGTTTTTTTGTTGTCCTTTACTGACTTGTTGTTGGTGGAGTGCATGGAATCGATCTTCCTGTAAGAATTCATTAGAGAAATTTTGAGGTCCAAAATGGGCCTCCTAAGGAACACTATAAAATAATAATGGAAATAATAAAATAAGAATAGATTACATCATCAAATTTTAGAGGGGAAAAAAAAACTACTTTTTCAACTCGTATTATCTACTTATCTCCCTATGATTTTACTAAAATTTTGAGCATGAGCACTCATGGGATGTAGAATTTAATTCATCATCCAAGGAGTACCCATATTTCACACTTTTGATGGACCCCCGCTACATGAAAAATGAGAAATACAAGAAAAATGTGATTGCAATCATGTTTTTCATGTATTTATCATTTTTCGTGTAGCAAAGTCCATCGAAAGTATACAACATGGGTACTCTTTGGATGAGGAATTAAATTTGACATCCGATGAGTGCTCCCACTTCAAATTTGAATAAAACCTTAGGGAGATTAGTTGAAAATACAAGTTGAAAAGGTAGTTTTTTTAATTTTTTAAATTTTTAATCTTTTTACTTTTTTACTCCAAAATGGTGAATCATCCCCCATGGTTGACATCATCATCTTTAAACCTATTGGTTCTTATAAAGTTGATTTTGGTTGTACATTTTTGTTTTGAGACCCATTTTTTACCTCAAAATTTCTCTAATGATAATTGATAGAATCATCCATCTTCTACTTTTCTATTATATTTTAGGACAATCACCACATAATTTGATATATAGTGGCGTGGTATGACTACCTCCTATCCGTAAACCAACTTGAATGTCGTACATCCATTCCACTACTTACATGTCATGTGATATGCCCACAAAAGAGCTAGGATTTTATTGTCCCAATCATCTCTGTTGAAGTTGCGTATATTGGTGATCTCTTTATGCAGTGTTTTATTAAAGGATTCTACGACATCATTTTCCTATGGTTGGTAAGAATTGGTTTTTCTGAGCAATCATGAAATTTTGTGTTAATGTTTGAATTGTCCCTTTAATAAAATCAGTTCCCTTATCACTAATTATAGTTAGGGGACAACCAAATCGAGTTACTATATTCTTGTAAATTAAATTTAGCTACAACTTCTTAGGTACATGACTCGATTGGCTCTACTTCTACCCACTTCATCAAATATTTTACTATTGTTATGATGTATTTCACTCCCGTCTATCTAGCTATTTTAGGAAAGGGCCCAACAAAGTTGATTTCCCAAATATCAAAAGGTGGAATCGGGTGAATGGAGTGAAGTGGAATGTGATTCTTAGCTAATGGCCAACCTGATATTTGAAATACATAACATTTTTGGACTTATACTCGACAATCTTGAAACAAATTTGTACACCATAATCCTTCCTACAAAATCTTCCTTGCAGTTGTATCACCTTGGTAATGTTTTCCTACTACTCCCTTATTTGCTTCATTAATGATAGTTTTCCTTTCACATTCCAATGCACACCGCCTAAGTATCTCATCTTCTCCTAGCTTGTGCAATTGACCATTTATCAACAAAAATGGTACCTCTCTAATTTCTAAGATTTTTTTTTCTTTGAGAGTCCATCAGGTGCCTTCCTTGTATGTAGGAACTGTACAATTTTTGGAATCTCTGAAGTGATGGATTCTGCCTTAAATAGGTGAGTGTCCAGTAAGTCATGTTTTAGGTATGTCGTATCTTCCCTATTTCCATTCAGGATATATGATCAGGCCCAACATTCTTCTTATTGGGTCAGATGATGACTTCAAACTCAAATTCTTGCAATAATAATGACCATCAACATATCCTTCCACGATGGATCAGTATATTAATGAGATATCTCAATGCTTGGTGATATATGAAGAATATGAATGGGTTAACAAGGAGATAAAGCCGAATTTTCTAGAGTGCAAAAATCATAGCAAGAACTTCTCTTTTGATTGTTGAATAGTTTCTTTTTTCTTTATTTAACTTTCGACTAGAGTAGGCATTATAGCGATCTATGGATTTATTGTCTGGTTGGGCTAAAACTGATCTGACTGCCACATTAGAAGCATCAACATGAACATGATGAAATTTTTTGGACCTTTCAAGAAACTTTAGAATAGGTGCCTCAACCAACTTCTTCTTTAATAAATAGAATGATTCTTCACATTATGTTGTCCATAAATAAGGAACATATATTTTTAGGAGTTCGTCCATTGGAAAAGTGATGTCAGAGTAATGCCTGATGAATTTTCTATAGTATCCAATATGCCCCAAGAATATTTTGATCTATTTCTGATTGATCGGAGGCTTTCAATCAAATATTACTTTTATTTTTTCCATATCAACCTATATTTCTTCTTTCAATACCACGTGGCCTAACAATATTCCAATTGGCATAGAAAAGATGCATTTTTAATGTTTAAGGATAATAGAATCTATTGTCTTCTCTCGAGCATTATATGTAGCCCTTGAATATGATATTTTAATAATGATTTAAGTCCAATCATCAAAATATACCACCATTGTATTATAAATGCACTCCTTAAAATCTTTGACTATGATTCTTGAAAATATTGCAGGTGCATTTTTAAGCCAAAAGGCATTACCCAATATGCAATTGATCCAAATTTAGTGACAAACATAGTTTTCTCTTGATATTCTCCCACAATGGGTACTTGATTGTACCCTAAGAAGTTGTCTATAAAATAATAAAATTTATGGCTTGTTACTTCATTTAGCATTTCATCTGCAAAGGGAGTAGGGAATGGATTAGTTATTGTGAGTTTGTTAAGCCCATGGAAATCAACACATATTCTCAAGCTAGTGGGGTCGTTTTTTTTTTGGTTTCATGACTATGGGAATTTCCCATTATAATTTGTGGATAGGATAGATGATGTCAGCCGCTAGCATCCCCTCTGTCTCTTTCTTCACAATGGGCTCATATTTATGTGTGAGCTTATGTGTTCTTTTCTTGATAGGCTTAGCTTCTATAATGAGGTCAATTATCATTTCCCCCATTTCTTTTACGAGTCCCTTAAGATCTTTATAATCACAGAAAAAAACATCTTGATATTATTTTAGTAGATCGATAAATTTCAGTGTTTTTTTATCTAACCAGTAATAACCTAGAAAAGCCATCTTCGAGTGGTCATCATTTGATATGTCGACTTCATTTATCTTAATTTCTGGATCCATCCAGTCAGGGTCCTTTAACTCATCAAGTGTCCAGTCTCTGGATTTTATTTGTTTGTAAGTGGCTGGAAATTTTGGTTAGTCTAACTTCTCATTATCCTACTTTTCCACTTTGAACATAAATTAAATTTGTTTGAAATTCTCTAGATGTTCCTTCTTCCATAAAAATCTTTGACGAGTAGTATGATTTCCTTCCATCTGCAATTGACTAGCAAATTTTTCATTCGATGAGCATGGCACATTATTACATACAAGGGTTGACTAGATGTCGATTGGTGATTCTCCTTTGTACTTAATAGGGGATTTCATCTTCAAAAATTCTTTAAATTAGTCAGTTTCCTTGACCAAATCCAGCTCATTTGGTTGAAATTCAAATTCTTTGATAAAATTATCCTTTAATTATTTCCACTATAGTGATTTCCCACAATCTTCCTCTAATTTGTACCACTTATTAGGCACATCATCCAAAGTACTAGGAAGCATGTGAGGTTAGAGCTTTTCATCCATATAGATCATTCTTCGCCATTCTGACTCTCAAGTTTGTATATGAAGAACGAGAACTTGTCTAGGCTTAAATTTCAGGATATTTTTTTTCCTGATTGATTTCGACCTCCAAACCTTTCGATAAAATAAGTTGTTCTAGTAATCCAATTCTAGAGTCAAGCTTAATGAATATCCCATCAATGTGTTGTTTCCTAGTGAAAGTTTGAACCAAACTCAACATTCTCACATGCTCTCTAATGGATTTAGTCACTTGATCCACATTATTTATAGGGGATGCTCATCCTTTGAATATAACTCAATTACTAGAGTTCGTATTTAGATCAAATGGTAATACTAGTGGTGTTTCTTTGCTTTTCTTATCCAGAACTATAGGTACAACTTGTATGGTGAAACAAGGTCAGACCTTCTTCCTTAGTATGGTTTCAATTGTCAAACATTCCTTTGCTTTAGACTCATAATTCTCAATATACCATTCATTAATCTTGGTATTAGAGTTTTGACCAATGGAATCTGGGGAGCCAGTTAATATTTTTCTGAATGCATTAGGCTCCACATTGTCTTTGTCTTCATGTAGGACTTGATATAACCTCCTTGTTTCTAAGTATTCTTCTGATGGCTCAACCACAACTTGTTTGACCATATATGTTATTACCTTTTAATTTGATTCTGACTATTTCTAAAAATGTTGTAGCTTTCATCCTTCAACCCCATAGCCTTCTAACTAGTGCTAGGTAAGACAAAATGCCATCAACTAAGTCGATAAATTCAAAGTCGAAAAAGCTCATAATTCCCATTATTGATGTTTTAACTTGTCACATTGTTTTTATCGGTTCAATGAACTTTTGGTCAGCTAATTTGAGATATTTAATCATCTTGGAAATGAATGTTTTTCCCATATTAATCCATGTTTCTTTTACGAGTATATTTACTTGTGATTTGAAGTCAACCACAACTTGTTTGACCATATATCCATTTATTTCTAAGTCAAGTTGGGGGTCATGATCATGTAATTTTTTTTCTTGAGAAAGTTGTTGCAAGTTATTGCGTTGATTTATCCCTTCATTGTAGTCCTTTAATAGATTTAAAAGTTCAACAAGACAACCAACTGATTGCTCTTCTCTTAATAATTCCATAAATTCCTCGAGTAAAAGATCCCTTATTGGTTTATGTATGTCGACTTCATTTCTAAGTAATTTTATTACTTTTCTCATAGTCTCATGTTGAGCCTCCATATCTAGGTAATTAATCGAACTTTTAGTCAGTCAGAGGATTCTTTGATTCTGAGAAGTAATTTCTTGACCCTCGTCGGATATTGTAACAACATGGATATTTTCTAGATTCATAATCTCTTTCTTTGGAACAGTTTGTAACAAATTAACAACTATTTTATTTAATACTTTCCAATAATTTTAGGGAAATCCTCCAATGAGTGATCACCCAAACCACCACACATTACAAAAATGTAAGTCAGTTTTGACTTTGAGTGGATAGTTAGGTGTTGTATGGCCCTCCTTCCAACATGTAAAAAAATTAAGTCGTCGACCTCAACGAGGGCCATGACCTTAACCATATCCTCCTCTACCATTTCCTTTTCCTCCTTGGATAGGTGGTTCATTATATTGTTATGAATCCTAAGTATGATAAATGGCATGATAGTTTGTCTTATTCTCAACATTCAACTGACATTATTGAGCCAATTAGCCATTATCTTCGCATATGGAAGACCACTTTCACTTATAATTCTGTAAATTATACTGACACTCCTTATTATTGTGATTCGAGACAATTTTTCATATATCACAATATGCATCATACTAAACTCGTCGAATGTCTTGGTCCAAATAGTAATCAAAATTGGAATTATCCTTTGTATATCCTTCACTTATGAAATTTAGGCACCAAAGGTTATCTCTTTGGAGAGATAATGCCAACAATGAACTTTGTAATTATTCAATCTTTTACTCTAATTTATTGTAAGCTGTTGATTTCTTTGACTGCCCTTCGTCATATGTTTCAATGCGTTGAGCCAATTTAATGGCTTCTTTGCATGATTGCACTCCATGCATCCTTAATGGTCCTCATATTTTCCACAACAAGCCAACAACATACAACTGAAATAATAATGCTTCATCAATGACATATGGGATCTGGCTTAATAAATCATTGAATCGCTTATCACATTCCATTATTGTCTCATGTAGTTGTTGTTTAATCTCTTTGAGTTTTTGATGTGTGAGGTGTTTAACATATTGTGCCTCGAAGAAGGAGAAAAAACTTGTTTTAATATATAAAAAAAAAATATTTTATGCTGGTTTTCTATGATATTCATAAACCATGTAAGCAATCAATTTTGAAGAGATATGAAAATTGATCCATTTGTTTGTCTTCATCTGTAATTTCATTAGTCGCCCAAAACTTCGCACAAGTGAACTAGTGTTTCTTCGAGTCTTCATCTCCTTCATAATGAGGAATATGATTTAGCCCCACTTTTACTAGCTTAGGTGTTTCTTTTTGGTTAAACGTTTGGTCAGTTTTATCGATTTCAACTTTTGGTTGATGCGTGGAGCTTGAACTACTTTCTTGTTTGTTAATTTTAACTTCAAAGAATGACTCGTCAGTTTGACATGATTTATCTATATTCTCAATAAACTGACTTGTTCCAGGTTGTGACTCTTCAACGTCTAAAATTGTATTTTCGCTTTCTTCGACAGATAATAATTGCGATAGGGGGGCATGATCATGAGATTTATAAGCTGGAGAAGTATGTCTTCATTTTCTTGATTATCACTCCATGTTTTGTTTGCAACATGAATTTCAATTTCTAATCAATTACCTGAATTGATTTTTTCATCTTTCTTGTGCCAAATAGTGGGTATTTCTGAATAAATATTTGATCTCTGTTAGAGGAACTCTTTAATGGAAGTACTTGATATTGATACAACTGGTAATCACGGTATTGTAGGACTAGATTGATTGATTTCCATCTTGTCTACTTCCCTTCTAGGACTTATTTGAGACCATTATTCTCTGTTGGAACAGGTGGTGCTATGCCTCTCAACTATTGATGTTGAGCATCATATGAGTCTCGCGCATATTTGCTATCATGCTCTTGAGTTTCCATTTTCTTTCTCTGGTATTCTTCTATTATTTCTGCTCATATATTTTGTCGTTTTTCTCGTGCTAAATTTTTAATTTCCATTGACTATTTATATGGCTGAAGTCCATCTAGGGTCCTTCGCCTACTATCTTCCTCTTGTTGTTTCTTACCAGTCAACTACTTTCCTCCCATTTTAATGTATCAGTACTTTTCCTTTTTCTTCTTTTATTTTTTCTAATTATTATTCATGAACCATTATCTCCCCCCCCCCCACAATTTCAGTTTGGCTTAGTGTCACTCAATAAATGAAAAATCAACATCCATTTTTATTTTCTTAGTAAATAGTCCCACACTACTTTCATCCTTTTGTAGTGAGAGTCGATAAATTCCTCACAGTCGATCTGTTTAATTTAGTATTCAAAACTTGACGATTCTTGAAGTTGTGGTCAATATTCTATAATATCACTGACTCTTTTATCAAGGTGTTGTAGCGGCTACAACCACCCTCCAAAATTTTTCCTACGCTTCATTTTGGAGCCTCCCTACTAAAATCCCAGCTCTTTATCTCGTGCTAACCCAAGTACTTTTGATTTCATCGTGCTTCATCTTTTTCATTTTCTCTTGTGTTTTCTCACTTGGCTTAATGTCTAACCCATAAGACGATATCTTGACTTGATTTCAACCTGGTTCCAGGCTTGCCTTAGCGACCTGTGTAATCCTTGAGGGAAACCAACCTCGCTCCCGGGAATTGTGCAGTCTAAGACAGCAAGTAAACCTTCAGCTCCAGAATTGTATAGAGCCAGCTAATAACCTACCTTTAGCTAAGATATTTCGTAGAGCCTTAGAGGCAACCTAGAGCCACTCAACCCATAAATTGCACAGAACCTATTGTGCTCAAAAACTGCTCAGTGCATGAACCAAAGAGTTTCCCAATCCTTCCCAGAACTGCGCAATATTTTTAGGCATTTCATGGCATTTTTCCCAAAGAGCAAGAAACTAAGAGGAAAATCATCCCTAGGAAGTAGGGACCTATTATTAGTTTCTCGAAGGTGACACATTGCCATCTTTAGACGTTTCGGAAAAGTGTCATTGTTGTCCTTGATCTCAATCATACACGTCATGAACTCCATTTTTCTCAAATCTATGTAATGGGTGCCTCTAGAGCTCACTTATGCATTCGATCATCAAGATCTAGCTTCCCTAAGAGATCAAGGAGCCTTCATATCATTTTCATCGCCTTTCGAGGTGAGTTTTTCTTTTATCGCCTTTTGCTTCTTTTTCTGTCGTTTTTGTTTGTTTAGCTTGTGAGAGTGTCGTTTCACTCATTTGGTTGAATGACCACTAGTGTTTTAACTTGTTTTTTCTTGTAGAAGTGTTGTTTCCAGATATACATTTCCTTCCCCAAGCGTCACATGAGTTATCCCACTTTTGCACCAACAGTCGTCATGCGGCGACTTCCTTCACATGCCTCCTGTTCCTTCCATTCGATCCATTGATGCACTTGTTTTACATGCATACATGTACACTTAGTTAGATCTGCACTAATCGTTACATCATCCTTTAGAAACGCTTGTTTTCACACTTCCCATGGATAGATCTTGGCTCTCCTACCCGAATCTTACAATTCATTGCATGCACTATGAAATATGGGAGCTCAAGGCATCTACCTTGGCTTCTGGAATTGCACAAAGTGTGTCTTGAGATTGTTCCAACTGTGCACTACTTAGTTCCAGGGGCCATTTTCCCAACTTGGTCATTGAGACTGTACAATGCGTAGTCTCTCCCACACCCTGACCCAGACTGAACTACACATTGTGTAGTTCCATTCATCAAGCTTCCACACTAATTGTTGTGACTACACAGTGCACAGTTCCCACAGTCAATCAATCACCCCTTTCATTCAAAACTTTGCAATATCTCCCATCATATGCCCTAGTTTCTTCTTGATCATGCTGTGAAGTTATATTTCTAAGAGAACATTTTTTCTTTCCATGAGTGTCCTTTCTGTCCCATAGGTAACACACTCATGAAGAAATTCTCTCCAACTGTCATTGTACCATGGCACTATAGAGAGTTGCTTCAAGAGAGACCAATGAAAGCAGTACTAGGGAAGAAGTTGAGAAAGTGCCAATTTACTTGCTAATATATGCAGATGCCCAATTTTTTACACCAAATGAATCAACACTAACATGGTAGCAAAACCAACAGCAATGGCAGAAGGCAGCAATCCAGTACAAGACCAGGGAAAGAGGAAATTGTTGACATAATAAAGGGAGAAAAAAATTGCAGAGTGAAATTGCATTCTATCTTCGTGCAAGCAGCTTTGACAACAGAATAAAAAGGAATCGGAGGACACAGACCGCAGAGCAGAGGAAGAGAGAAGAGAAAATCTTGCAAGTAGTAGAACTAAGATTGCAACAAGCATAACAAGAACCAAAGGAAGAATGGGATCCGAGAAGGAAATAACATGAGAAGAACCAGAAGTGGAAAGAATAACAAAGGCAAGGCACAATGACATATAAAACAATGCCAATACAGGTCGATATTCCAGAAAATACAGCAATTGAGGAAGACAGTGAACAGATGCAGGTTCCCTCACCAAATCTAAGCACAATACCAAGTCTGGTTAGAGGTCAACAGGTACATGGAGCAGCTAAGGCAAGAGGCCACCAGGGATGACTTGGATCTGAGCACACCAAACATGTAGAAGCACACTAGTGGTCCTATCATGGTACATACCATGTTTCAAACGCTTCAACCTTCAGGACGAGATGGACACAGGTTCCAATACCATATACCTAGAAGCTATGGAGGCAAGAGTCTGTTATCAGGAAGACACCATCAAGCAGTTTTGGGACATCATAGCATAGTACCAACCTTTGCATCAATACGTGACCAAGAATCATCAAGTGGAGGTTTTCGAGTTGGTCTTGCTCCAAACTTCAGAGTCATAGTGTTGTGTCTTGTTAGGTTGTCTCTAGCCTATTTTGTCTTACATGGGTACATGGAAAATGTATATTATTTGTAAATATGTTGTAAGTGAAATTCCAAGTTTCATTAGTCGAATGTGAATAGTCACTATGTAATGTAAAGAGTTATTTGTAAAGAATTTGAAGAGTCATGAGGGTAGTCGAAGAGTCACAAAGGGGAATGTCAAGGGTCACCCCACCCTTTGATATAAATAAAACCTCATAAATCATAGAATATGCTTTCTAGAGCCAAGCTTTTGGCTAGGCATTGCTTAGAGAAGGCTTGGAGAGTATTGTGATGAGCCTTGGCTTCTCCACAGCATAGAGCGAGTACACTTCTTTGGAGTACAAGGTGGTGCTGACTCTAATGTTCCACTATTGGGGCTATTATCTATCAATGGTGTATGTATGGATGGAACTTTCACTTAATAATGTATAATTGAGCCAACACGTTTTCATGCATATGTTGTTATTCTAGTTGGACTATTATGGTTTCTTTAGCAATGTATGTTATTTAAATTATGCATCTATGTATGAACTATTTTGTATGCAATTGTATGAATCTTGTTGAAGACATGTTATTGGATTAACCCGCCACTTTGGATTGTGGACTAGTCTAATTCTAGCTTGTGATGTTATTTTGTTTGTGTGTTCCTTTTAGGTTGCGTACTATTATAGGGTTCTAAGGGGCACACTTCCTTTCCCCTCTGTTTGTTAGAACCCCCATGTATCTCACTTGACTCACTGTAAGGTCAGACACTTGCTTCTGACCAAAGCTACCATACTTACCTCTGCGCGCTACTGCGATCGAGGCACTACTTTACCACCCACTGCTGGGACTCCTACTCCAAATGGTCTAAGGTCTGGTTGGGACTTCTTACCAGGAAGATCCCCTTGACATGTTGGCAGGTCTAGTACCATAAACATTTTTGGTGCTAGAAGGAGGGCCAGATGACAAGATGATCCCTCAAAGTCCATTTTGAATCTCTGCACATCATTCATGAGTACATTACAATCTCAACTTTGGCATGTTTTTCTCATGCACATGATTTCGGAAATCATGTCGGTCATTGTAGTCCTAAGAGAGATCTTTCCAACAAGGTATCATATGTGTCAAACGGAGATAATATGACCAAGTTATGACCCTGGGAAGTTGGCTACCCAGCCAACCTCAATGGGGCCCATAAACTCTTGGTGTTACATCTCCTCGGGTTAGGGTTTTGGTTGTTTAGGGTTTTCTCTTATTGTTCAATAGTGAAAAGGCCCTTGAGCCTCATTGCAACTCAATTTAGAGGCATGTAGTCACTACATATCTTCTCAGAGATAAGCTACCATTGCCCAAGTTATCTTATTTTGATTCCGTTTGTAAGCATAGTTCAATATTTTTCTATTAATGAAATGAAGTGTTTTTCTATTGCATATTTGTGTTTATTATTATATCTGTAAGTTGTTGTGTTCTTGTTTTAAGTTTGAATCACTCTTCGAGAACATCGTCCTCGATGTTCAATGATTCTTATAACTAGAAAACCATGCTACCCATGGAACTTTATAACACATCTCAATGCATCATATACATCATACCAAATAGTTGAAACCATGAACACCATACTTCTTATTGGATCTTTATAACATAGCTCGATGCAATATTTACAACACATTGCTTGTTGGAGCTTTATAACATAGCTTATTGCAGTATATATAATACACATATGCATATATAAATATAAACAAAATCACATAAACCAAACACATCTTCCCAAGTAGAAAATAAGGAAGGATACATAGCCTACATCTGATCAGCCATCTCCCATGTTGCTTCATCAGGCCCAAATTTCTTCCAATGCACTTTAACTTGCTCGATTTCTCGATTCTGGAGCATGAGATGTTTATGCTGCAAAATGAACTGAGGTTCTAGCTAGAATTTTCCCTTTGGTTCCACCTGCGATACAGAACAATCAATCACATGAACAAAAACTTGAACATATCTCTTAAGCAATGAAACATGGAAAGAATCATTTCATTTCATTGTTGGCGGCAATACAATTCTGTAGGCCACTCATCCAATCCTCTCAAGGACATTGAATGGCCCACAATACTGAGGTGCCATCTTGCCTCATGATCTAATCGTCAAGGAGCTCCTCTTGGGCTTCATGAGCAAATACACATGCTCCCCAACTGGAAACTCCTTGAATGCTCTATGTTTATCTAGTTAACTCTTCTGCGTGCTCTATTTTTATCTGTTTTTCCCCAAGCATGTAAACAAATCCTTCCAAAACCTAGAATTAAACTTGGAATCCCTGTCTTGCATAATCTTCTTGGTAACACCATGCAACCTCACAGTCTCCCTAATGAAGATCTAAGCTACCTCACTAGCTAAATTTGTAGACCTTACTACAATTAAGTTAGCTACCTTACTCAACCTGTCAACCACAATCATGATGGAATCATGTTTCTTTTATGTCCTCAAAAAACCTGTAATAAAGTCCATGGAAATAGCCTCCCATTTCCATTCTAGAATCAAAATAGGTTGTAATAAACCTGTTGGATGTTTACATTCATCTTTTACCTACTAAGAGTCCAACCATCTAGAAACAAACTCCACCACCTCTTTCTTCAATTTCATCCAATGATAGAAATTCTTGATTCTTGTCAAATTCTTATGATATCTCGGGTGACTTGAATACATCTTGACATGAAACTCCCTCAATATAAGCTTCTTGAGCTCATTATTATCTGGCACATAAATCCTATTCCTGAATCTGACCAAGCCATTTGCAGTGAGGTGATATTCCTCATCCCTATCACCTTCACCCTACTATTGCAATCTATGCTTTAGCTTATGGTACCATCCATCATGTTGTCTACCTACAAGATTTTCTACTGCAAATCTGTCCCATAAGAGATCAGAGCTGAAATTTGATTCACCGACACTCTTCTACTAAGAGCATCTACAATCTTTTTCTCCTTGGCCTTGATGTATCTGATCTCACATTCAAACTCACTGAGGATATCCAACCATCTAGCTTGCTTGGCATTCAGGTTGGGTTGGTCAAATAAGTACCTCAACCCACTATCATCACTCATCAAGATGAACCTCCTGCTAAGAAGATAATGTCTCCACATTGTCAATACATGAATGATAACTACCAACTCAAGATCATGAGTCACATAGTTCCACTCATTCTCATTCAACTTCCTTGATTCATATAAAACCACCTAACCTTCCTACGTCAAGTCTCCACCAATTCCTTCCTTGCAAGCATCTATACATACCATGAACTCTTTATTAGGATCTGCAATCTTCAAAATTGGATCAGTTGTAAGCAAATACTTCAACTGCTCAAAACTAGCTACACACTCTTTAGTCCATTCAAACGTCTTCCCTTTTCTCTAAAAAATGTGATAGGATAACAAATCCTTGAGAAGTTCTTGATGAACCTCCTATAATAACTTGTTAGTCCCATGAATGATCTGACCTCATCCACATTCCTAGGAGCTAGCCACTCCATGATATTTTTAATATTTTCTAGGTCCACTACTATGCCTTCCTTGGAAACAACATGTACCAAGTAATGAACTTCAGTTTGAAAGAAACTACGCTTGTTTAGCTTGGCATACAACTTATGCTCTCTCAACAATCTTAACACTCTTTCCAAGTGTTTTTCATGTTCTTCCTCATTCTAAGTATATATTAATATATCATCAATGAACATTATCACAAACTTGTCCAAATGAGGATGCAACACATTGTTCATTAAACACATGAAAGTAGTTGGAGAATTAGTAAGAGAAAGTTGAACTACCACAAACTGATAATGCCCATACCTGGTATGGAATGTGGTCTTGTAAATATCTTCTTCTTTGATGTGCACCTAATGATATCCTAATCTCAATTCAATCTTTGAGAACATTGTTTCTCCCTTTATATGATCAAACAAGTCATCAATCTATGGCAATGGAAACCAGTTCTTGATGGTCACCTTGTTTAACTGCTTGTAATCAATGAAAAATCTGAGAGTACCATCCTTCTTCTTCACAAATAATACAAGTCCGCCCCAAGGTGACACAGTTGGACTAATGTATCCCTTATCAAGCATTTTGTTAAGTTGCAAATTTAATTCCACTAACTCAGGAGTACTCATTCTGTAAGGTTCCTTTAATGTTTGTGTTTCTCCTAGTACCAACTCAATAGAGAAATCCACCTCTCTATGAGGAGGAAAATTTGAAATCTCTACAGGAAACACATCCTGAAATTGTTGCAAAATCAGATACCTCTTCAGAACTTCATCATCCCCATCTTCTTTCCCTTTGTCACTGGAAACATGAACTACAAACAATACACATCATTTTCAGCAATTCTGCTTTTCCTGCATAGTTGTAATCATTCTGACTAATGTAGGCTTCTTCTTACCGTACAAGACTCTTATTTCCCCATCATCATCCAGACACTCAATAGCCTTATCATAGCAATCTACCTTAATCTTGTGAATGTAAAACCAATAAATGCCCAAAATCATATTTTATAAGCCCAAAGTAAACACATTTAAATGTGTTGATGTAGGCATACCATTCAACTCAAATAAATAATATCTCACCCAATGATGAACTCTTCTCTTGGTCCCTGTAGCCAACTGCACCAACCAAGATTATGCATGCACTTATTTATTCAAGCCACACTTATCCACCAAGTTAGGACTAATAGAAATATAACTAGAACTAGGATCAATAAAAATGGAAACAACTCAATCACAGAGCTTACATTCCATCTCAATAATGGATGCTTGATGGTCTACCTATCTATTATCGAGTGTTTCATAGATCCGAGGAATAATTTTTCCAACATCCCCAACTGTTTGTTCCTCCTAAGCACTGTAAATCTAAGGTCTTCCACCCTGATGTTGTGAATAATCTCTCTTGTGATTCTCTCCACAATAAGTCCAACACTACAAAGGATTCTTGTCATTGCCTTTGGTTGGTTCCTTAGGATGAGACCTATGTCCTATGTCAACTACATAAAACTTCTTGTACGACACTACATTCTCCTTGTCACTTGCATCCTGAGGTCTTCCTCACTTCTTAACCCACTTTCCTTTATTATTTTCATTCCATTTCCAATCATGCTTTGGCTTACACTTATGCTTAGACTACTCATAACAATGCTTTAACTTCCCAATGACTTCCTCTAATTACCAAGGCTCCGCATACTCATTATGATCTTTGAATGCTAATGGTAGTCCATTGATGAACCTTTGAACCTTTGTCTTCTCATCCTTAAGATATGGAACATACCTCAATAGCTCCAGAAACCTATTCGTGTACTCTTCATCTGTCATAGAACCAATCTTAAGCTCATATAACTCCTTAGCCTTTCCATCATAATATCTCTCAGATAAATACTTCTTTCTGAAGAGTCTTTTAAATTCAAGCTAACTCGACTCTTCTACCTTCACGTCTTCCCACTAGATATTTGGCTTCCCTTGAGACTAAACATAACTATTTTGGCTTTCATATTCTCTGTGTAATCATGAAATTTGAAAAAATTCTTCATCCCAAGTACCCATGCTTCTACATCTTCCGGTTTCTTCATCTCTCCAAAAAATGTAGGAGGCTTGGATTTCTTGAACTCATCTGCCAAGTACTGCTTCTCACTCCTCCTATAACGATGATGGCGGTGATGAGAATGATGTCACTTTGAACCAAAACTAGAATAGAACCCATGAAAACTACTCCTCCTGTCAAGTGTATCCAACCACCTACCACCTCTAATTATGGCATATGTGTCCAACCTGTGTCCTAATCGAGACCTGCTACCATATGCCCCGTTAGTCCTTTCCTCCTATACATGACTAATTCTTAGTTATCTCTACTTTGCAAATCTGAAAGACTGTAAAGGATCACTACATTAGCCTTGGATTTCTTTTTCTGAGCTCTGGAAAGTATTTCCTATGACTCAAATTATCCTATCATTATCTCCCTTGCAACATCTAATTTTTTCCTTCAAACGTCTCTGTGTATATATTATATCAAGAGAGTACTCATCTCCTTGTTTCTCAATTTATCTATAAGGAGAGTCACATGAACTATAATCCACCATATTTCTCATCATCTCTGATCTTCTATCCCCTGCCAACATGTAATGTTAGATAAACCAAATATAGACATAAAAATCATACCCTATATATATATATATATATATATAATGACACCAACATATCAACATCATGATTACACAAATTGCAATAATAGCCATGAAAATGTATGTCTAACCTATGGTGCATGATAACCATAAATTTCACATTCACCCATCAAGTCCAACTGCTTGAACCTGGGAGCTCTAATACAGACCTATAACCACCCCTCCCACATTTACCCAAATTTATAAGTTTGTCAAGGTAAATATGACACGAATGTTACTATGACATGACCTGACCTCCAAATTCTAGTTATGGAAGTGAGGCCGACATACCGACAACTTCCAGACATCCCTTGAGAACACTAGATCACCTAGAAGTTATTCCACAACCTTGGATGATCAGGTCTCGAGTCGGAACTGCTTTTCCATAAACTTAACCCCCAACGTCACGCACAACATAGCATGCATGCAGTTATGAGCCTCTAATCACACTCATAAGACAATATCCATGTGTTTATGACCTAAAATCCACAGTTCAGTGACAGTGGTTCCGAGATCTAATAAACGTTTTGAAGATAGCCTCCAAACCACTGCCCAAAACTGCCTGTAATTTTCCAGAATGCAAGAAAAGGTACTGATAAATCCAACCAAACAAAAATCAAGCAAGAAATTGACCCATAGTTTTCTAATCCATAACATACATTTCATAAAACATATGGAAAACATGAAAGCTATAGGTCATGAATGCATATTTGATCATAAATTGATAGTATTCATATGGGAATCACCAAGAAGGCTATAAGCCCTCTCTAGATAGTTGTAATAACACTTATTAGGCCATGCATTCATCAACCATTCAAATACTTACCAAAACATGTCAAAATCCATAAATATAATACATCATATAGACAGCATATAACCAAAATGGAAACCATGGTAAATCAGCCATGGCATCACCATCATAATCAATACATATACTCATAGATCACAATAGGAAAATATCTCATATTAACATATGAAAATGCCAACCAAGTCATGTACTTCCATGTACCACCCGACCATAGATTAGGTTAAACAAAATCTCTCTTTATGCCAATCACCCACATGCCATATTCCAACCATGAATAATGAATATCATGGAATAAACCAAGAAAAAACCAACCAAGGATTCTAGAGGCCAAATTACCTGAACCCTCAACCACAGTTATTCAAACTCTATGGTCTGGAAATCACTAACATCAACTAGATTGGTCTCTACTCAAGTTGTGCAGAGCTACAGGAACTAGTAACTTAACCCACATCCTTCCAATGCTCCAGAGCATTTGTTCCAACCACGGATCTAGGAACTAGTAACTCAACCCACCAAAGGCTCCATAGTTTTTGTCCCAACCTATGACTCCAAGAACTAGTAACTTGACCCAAGTTGTTCTATGGCTTCTAGAGTGTTTGTTCCAACCCATAACCATAGGGAACCTAAGAACCAATCAAAAAACAAGTGGGAAACCCACAACACCATAGCTATCATGGAAATGGAAAGGCAATGTTGAAACCATTATCAGACAAGGAAAAATATACATGCTAATGAAAGCACATAAAAAGAGAATCACATGCATATACCACGCATCCAAAAATAAACAAGGAATTGACACATGCAACTTGTTACCTACAAAGAAATCTAACTGTAGTTTTTGATCCAATTAGCTCCTTGCGCTTCCCTAATTTCCTTTGCTTTATTTCTCCAATCCAAGTGAATTTTAGAATTCTCAATTCATGCTCCAAGAATTCTCTAAGTGTGAAAGATTATGAGAGAATGAGAGAATGAAACGAGAGCTCCAAAACTGGATTAACAAAAATCTAAAACTAATCGAAACCTAGCAACTATTTCTCTAAATTATTATTTTTATTGATGTCTCTATTTTCTTCATTTTCCTTCATTTTCCCTCTAATTTCCCTTGCATGCAAATTTGTGTCTCTTCACCTTCCTCTTCTCATATTTTCCTTTATTTTCATAAATAAATTCCAATTATTGTCTCTTTTAGTTTGCCAATATCCATAGTCATAAATAAACCACAAGTGATGCCCACTAAAGTGTTTTTCTCAACATTTATTTTGGAATACATTTCCCATGACCTTGGTATTATTTTATTTACATGGAATATCAACCAGGGGTTGTTACACCTTGGTATCCCAAAGTGCACCTAGTTGTTGAAAGGACATGTTTGTTATTTCTTGTCCTTTGATGTTCTCTTTCTAAGGTATCAAAACACAATTTGTTTTTGAATATGTCAACTACCACAAATAGCCATGTCCCTTCCATGTTTTTTGTAGGCCTCCCACAAAATCCACAAAAATGTTTTCCCAAGGTTGTGTGGGTATAGAAAAATAAATGTATAAAGCTATGATACCCACACCAAAAGTCTTCCCTACACCAAAAGTTTGTGTAATCTTGGAGGTGAGAGCCACTTTGATAAGCTATGATATTTGACCTTTGGGGACACAAGGCTTATCTAGATTTTAAAATAACCCATTCTATAGATGATAGTGAATTCTTCTTTTCTTTTCTTCTACATAATTTTTTCCTTATAACTACTAAAAAACCTCCATGAAAGCATCATCTTATGTGTATGCCTCCTTGTATGCATCATCAGTAAATGGATACATTTTCATAAGGGTTCCCAAACTGTAATATTTGTTGTAGGCATCCTTGATAGCATGTTTTCCAACTTATTAGTGAGACCTTTCTTATACTTTATGAATAGATGAAACTATCTTAAAGAACGTATTACCCCATCCACTTGTAATGCCTAGATTGTTGATGCTTACCCTAGGCCTATAAATATTGTAGCAGTTGGTAATCTATGTGGATAATGGTTTCCTTGCCCATCAAATAATGCTTCAACTTCTTAACAACTTGTATCACAGAATAGAGTTCCTTATCATAGGTAAGGTATTTTAATAATATCTCATGAAACAATTCATAATGATAGCAAATTGGCCTTCCTCATTACATCAAGATTTCTCCCATGGTATACCCACTTGCATCTATCTCCAATTCAAAATGCTTCTACAAGTTTGGTAATATGGGAGTTGGTGCTTGATTGATATTCCAATTATACCTGTCAAAATTATTGTATTAATTCTCTCCCCACTAGAAACTATTATCGGTCACTATTATGGCATGGATTGGTGCAACTAACATTAAAAATGATGGTATGAAATTTTGCAGGCATAGTGCCACACCAATAAAATTCCTAACTTTTATGAAATTAGTATGAATTAACCATTTTATGATGACATTTATCTTTTAGGAACCTATCTTGAGTTCCCATCCACTAATCACACATCCCAAATACATTGATGGTTGTCGAGAAAACTCATATTTCTTGAGGTTAACTAATAACTAGTTCTTCTTTACAGTCTCTAGCACTTTCATGAGATTTGAGATGTAATCCTCCTAGGTAGAGCTACAAACCACTATATCATCCAAATATACTATAACAAATGAATCTAAATATGGGCATAATACATTATTCGTTGGTCTCATAAATGTAGTTGATGCCTTTCGTATAAAATGAATGACATGACCAATCATTCATACAAACCTTTATTTTTCCTAAAGGTGGTCTTCCAAGTATCTTCTTCTTTGGCACGTACCTAGTGGTATCCTAATTTGAGATCTAGTTTGGTAAATTACTTTGCATGCTACAATTGGTCCAACAAATCATTCATCCTGGGCAAAGGGTATAAATTCTTGAGTGTAATCTTATTCAAAGTTCTATATTTGAGAGACATCCACCAAGTCCCATCCTTCTTAGGAAAGGCAAATGATAGGTGACCCAAAATGTGAGGTGCTTGGATGAATCACTCTTTACTCCATCATATGCTACCACTACTTCTCCACTTCATCTATTTCCAGTATAGACTATTTATACAACCTAACACTCAATATCAGCGAATTTGATAATAATTGTATCTCATGCTCCACTTCCCTCTTAGGTGGTAGGCCTTTAGTCTCATGGAACACCTCTCAATATGCCTATATAAAATCCTCCAGTTGTTTTCTTTTCTCTTTAGTACATCCCTATAAAGATTCCTTTTCCCTTACTAATTTATGATCTACTTCTTAGCTTGGTTGGTACTCATTAGTCATATATTTTATTTACTTTATTTATATTGAAGATGTAGTATTTCCCACCCTTGATCATGTAGGAATATTTTTCTCTCTGTGTGAATATTTCATACCTCATATACATTTATGGGATTCCAAACACTATGCTATACACATTAAGGGGTAATATATCTAACTCAAATTCATTAATAAAATCTACACCGACAGTAAATTTTATCTTACACTATTTTTTTACCTTGATTTCTACATCCTTGTTCACCCACACTGATGGGTATAGACTTGGATTATCATGAAACTCCAACCCAATATTTCTAACTAGATTGACTACTATAATATTGTCCTATGAAATGAAATTGAAGAACGCATCTACCTTAGTCTTCCTGAATTAGATCTTGATGTGGAAGAGTTTTGGCATCTTCTTATATCTCTTGTGATGAAGGCCACTGAGATTCACGTCCTTCTGCACTAAATTTTAGGCAATCTTCTCATCCACTTCTAAGTTTTTTTATATCTGATTGCTCAAATCTTTGGCTAGAAGGTTCTTCTTCTTGGAACCAATCTTAGGATTCTTAGGGCTCAGCTTTGGATGTAGTTTCAAAGACTTTTTTTAATGTCATAATCAACATTTCAATGGTTGGAGTGGTTAATTAGATCCTAGCACTGATGTGTAGTGATTTTCATCTTCTCATATGTTGACACCTAATATTTGGGATTAGAAAAAATACATGTAAATATTGTAAATAGAAAAGCAAAAGAAATTGGAAAATGAATAGACATTGGGAGATGAATCCCAATAGTCCCTCTCTCCTTGTATATATCCATGTTATCTATTAAACCAAAAACACAATTCATTCATGGAATTACATCACAGGTCCTAAATTTAATTTTTGCATTGTAACTCCTATAGAACTTTTCCAGTATTCTCTATATCCTCTATCCATTCATTAATGAAAAGTTTTGTCCCTCGTGAGTGTGGCTTGTTGTTGAATGTGACGTCTGCCTTCACTAAAAACAAGACCTATGCTTTGAGTAAATGCTACCTCTCTCGATGGTTCGGATGCTTTGGATATAGTGCTGACACAAGAGTTGAACAGAAGAAGGAACCTCGTCCCTACCTACAACGTACAAGTTCCAAGGTAGACATCGAAGCAAAGCTTCAAGCCCTCAGTGAACTGTATTTAACTTCCACTCAACACAAATATATCAGCCAAATATATTCAAAATATTTTATTTTTATGTTTAGAAGATCGAAATTGCTCATGCTCATAATTCTCCGGCAAAAGTTGTGCGTTGAAATGTTTTTTATGGTTGTGTTCTAATGTTGTTGGTCGTGTTCTTGTGTTGAATTGAATATGTTATGTGCTTTACTAGTATGTGTTTTTGTGCACTAAACAATTTTTGTAGGTCGTGATTCCCATTTGAAAGTTGTGTGATTCTCCATGTCGTTTTTTCATGAATCCATGCATTACAACTAACCTGAAGTGTAATGATATATGTTGATGGCATTAAATCAGTTTATATGTGCATGAATGTTGGGTATAATGAAAGTGAATTGAGTTCTTATGAGTGGTGTGTTATGATACATGGTGTATCATGGTATGCTTTGAAATTCTTATGGCATATGGTCACTCTTATTCATAATGTGCATATAATTTGAATGGAGTGAATGTATTATATAAAGTGTATATGAAGTGACGTATTATATGATAATGAGAGTGAATGTGGCATATAAAATTCGAGTTCATTTTTTTGAAATAGGTCATGATTGGTATGTAGTATGGTATGTGCCATTCATTCCCTTTTATATGGTAATGAAATTCCATATTATATGGTGGTATATTATGTGAAGTAGTGACATATGATATGGTGGTGTTACTATTCATATGCACGATAAAGAGTGAAGTTTTTTTTGAAAGAAAATAGTTTTTTAGAATGCATTCGCTCATCTCCATAGTGTGAGTAGTTCTCAATGGAAAAGAGAAATACCATGACTGGTGTAGGAAGATAAAACACACCCTCATTTTTAATGAGCTTTGGAAAGGAGTTTGTAAAGGAGAAGGAGACAATGCACCTGAGAAGCCCACTTTTGACAAGGAGATTTCCATTTGGGAAAATAAGAATAGCGAGGCCTATGCCTTGATTGAAATGTCAGTAAATGAAGAGGTGAGTCATCATATTTTTCCATTTTCAAATGATTTTGAATCCTTAAATAATTTTAAGGAATTATATTACTCACACTATGAGCTTGAATTTGTTCAATTGATGATCAAGTTGTTCAATTTTGAGTTGAAAAATGATGACCCTCCTACCTTAGAATTACAAATAAGATCCATTATGCATGACCTAAAAGCCATTGGTGTTGAGATAGATGTTCTTCTCACATCCTATGTCAAGGAATTAGATCCCAATTATTCACATTATCTCAATTCATTACAAGAAAGTTGTAAACTTAAGGAAATTTCCTCTGACTCCCTTGAGAAGAATTTTGTTGAAAGAGAGAAGGATTTTGGGAAGAATATAGCTCCTTGGTCTTTTGAAGAAGCTGTGTGATGTGCACAGAAAGATAAGAATCATGCACAAGATTCTTCTAGAGGAAGAGGTGGTTGAAGAGGAAGAGGAAGGAAAAATTTTAGTGGTAGGGGAGGCAGACATTTCCAAGGACAAAGGTCTGATCTTCATTGAATATGGTGTAACAAAAATGGACATGATGCTTCCACATGTAAGATTCCTTGGGACAGAATCGAGTAGGAAAGAAATGAAGAAAAAGGTAAAACATCTGATAAAGGGAAAGGAAAAGCACCCAATCCACTCATTATGTTGTGGCATATTACAACATTGGAGTAATTGAAAACTTATTCAATGCTTCACTTGCTTCATGGAAAGATGTTTGTTTGCTTGATTTAGGAGAAACTTTCCACATAAATTTCAAAAGATATTTCTTTGAATAATTCACTGATAATGTTGATGGAGCGGTCTACTTTGCAGACAAGTCAAAACTAAACCCATCAAGGCTTAGCACCATCAGGCTCAAACTATCTAGTCTTCCATACATTCTTCTACATGATGTTCTATACCTCCCGGAGCTGAGGATAAACGTGTTGCCTTTGGTCCACATATGCCAGCAAGGACACTCCATTCACATATTTGATGGCAAGGTTGAGGTTAGAAAAGCATCATATCACTCACTTGTCATGACTGGGATAGAAGAATAAATACTTCTAAACCTGCAAGGAACCTTTGCTCATACACATAAATTTTCATACATTTCTCATTATGATGAAGGTACAGTTCCATCAAGACTTTTATGGCATGCTATATTTGAACATTTGAGCTATGAAAACCTCTGTTTGTTGAAGAAAAATAGTGTTATTGGTTTTCCTACAATTCCTAGGAAACTTAAGCAATGTGATGCTTGTATCTTAGGAAAGCACAACAAACAATCATTTCATGATTATCATTCTAGAGCACATAGAAAGCTTGAACTCATTCATTCTGATTGTGTGGCCTAATATATGTTTCTTCTGCAAATTGTAATAAATACATTATGACATTTATTGATGACTACACCAAAATGTGTTGGGTATATCTATTGAAGTAAAAAACAAATTGAGGCTTTTGAAACTTTTAAAAAGTTTCATGCATGCATAGAAAATAATGCACAATCTCATACTAGCTATATTCTTACTGATAATGGAAAATAATATACTTCAAATGAATTTGAAAACTACCTTTCCCAACATGGGATCAAACATCAAATAATTGTGCCTTATAATCCCTAACAAAACTGAGTAGCTTACAAAATGAATAGGACAATCTTAAATATGGTACGTTGAATGATATTTTTCAAGCTTGTTAAGCTAATGTTTTGGGCTGATGCAGTTCTATGTGTTGTGTATATAAATAATAGGTGTCCATATCATGCTATCAAAAAGAAGACTCCCTATGAAATGTGGTATGGCCACATTCATTTGGTGAGGCATCTCAGGTTTTTTGGTTCCACCTGTTATGCCTTGATACCTAAGGAACAAAGAAACAAACTCGATGCAAGGAGTCAAAAATGTATCTTCTTGGGGTACTCAGATAACTCCAAATCATATTGTCTCTAAGATGAAGTAAATAAGAAGTTTATAATATCTAGAGATGTGATCTTTCTTGGATATTCCAAGACAAACAATGTTGTTGAGCAGAAACTTGATCGCTTGGACAGATTCAAGCATGCAAAGGCTTTTCAAGAGCTTGATAATGAGATTTCACATCTTGAAGGGGGGGTCCCTACATTCGATCAATTTGTAGAACCTATTTCTGAAGCACTCTCTCCCCCGCATAAAGCTCCAACCACTAATCATTAAGGGATTTTTGAGGTCTAAAATGGGCCTCCTAAGGAAATTATAAAATAATAGTGGGAATAATAAAATAAGATTAGATGACATCATCAAATTTTAGAGGGAAAATAAAACTATTTTTTCAACTTGTAATTTCAACTTATCTCCCTATGGGTTTACTCAAATTTCGAGCGAAAACACTCATTGGTTGCATAATTTGATTCCTCATCCAATGAGCACCCATGTTGCATACTTTCTATGGACCGTGCTACACGAAAAATGAAAATACATGAAAAACGTTATTGCAATCACATTTTTTCATGTATTTCTCAATTTTCATGTAGCAAGGTCCATCTAAAGTATGCAACATGCGTACTCCTTGGATGAGGGAATAAAATTTTCATCCAACGAGTACTCCCGCTCGAAATTTGAGTAAAACCTTAGGGAGATAAGTTGAAAATACAAGTTGAAAAAGTAGTTTTATTATTTTTTTTTTATATATTTTTACTTTTTTACTCCAAAAATGGTAAATCATCCCCCATGGTTGACATCATCATCTTGAATTCTATTGGTTCTTATAAATTTTATTTTGGTTGTACATTTTTTTTAGGAGGCCCATTTTAGACCTCAAAAAACCCCTAATGCAAGATGACACTTTGGCTGCTATGATTTAGAGAATTCGGAGGCTAAATCTTGATTCAACCCCATCTTAGTCAACTAAACAACCTGGGCCATCTCAGAAATGTCCTCCAAAATGGCTCACAAATACACTTGAAAGTGTGTCTCCTAATGAAGTTGGAAAGATAGGGATAAGAAGATTTATTAGACAGAATGGAGGTGATGCAGATGATTCTAATTCACTTGGTTATATGGATGTTCCTTATGATTGTGAACTAAATTTGTCTATAGATTTTGAACCAACTTCCTTCAAAGAAATCACTTCTTGTGATGAATGGAAGGAAGTGATGCAAAATGAAAATGATGCTTTGATAAAGAATGGCGAGTAGAAGCTCGTTGATCCTCCATTGGGAACCAAACCAATTGGTTGCAAGTGGGTCTTCAAGGATAAGTATGAAGTAGATGGCTCACTTGATAAGCATAAATCTAGGCTTGTGGAAAAATGTTTTGCATAGAAGGAAGTGTTTGATTATGAGGAAAACTTTTCCCCCATAGCAAAATGGGCTACCATTCGGACACTCTTTTCCTTAGCAGCTCAGAACGGTCGGAAAGTCCATCAAATGGATGTAAAAACTTCTTTCTTGAATGGAGATTTGAAAGATAATGTTTTTATGTCCCAACCAGAAGGAGTTGTTGTGAAGGACCAGGAACACAAAGTATGCAATCTTGTAAGATCCTTTTATGGACTCAAGCAAGCACTATGAGCCTGGTACAAGAAATTGAATGAGTGTCTTCTGAAACTCAATTAAAAAAAATATGATCTTAATGATGTAACTTTGTTTGTCAAGAAAGTTGGAAAAATAGTTGTATATCTTGTGGTGCATGTAGATGATCTTCTAATGATAAGTAACAATGAGAACTACATTTTATCCCTAAAGAAATAACAAAGAAAAGGTTTTGAAATGATAGATTTGGGCTATGTTCACTACTATCTTAGTATTGAAGTAACCCAACATTCGAAGTTTATATTCCTCTCTTAGAAAAAGTACATTGGAGATCTGTTGAACAAGTTTGGGATGGTTGATTGCAATACTTTGACTCTCCAATGGAACAAAATTTAAAGCTTGCATCCATTGAAGGAAAATATTTGACGATGCAACGAAGTATATACAGCTTGTAGGAAGTCTCAACTACCTAACTACTACTAGACCATATATTTCATTTGTTATTGGAATCCTCTCCGATTTTATGCAAAATATTTGTGAGGGTCATTGGTCTACTACAAAAAGAGTTCTAAAGTACTTGAAGGGAACTCAAGACTTTGGACTCAAGTATACACAAGTGGATGACTTCATCTTGATTGGATACTCTGACTCAGAATTTGGTAAAGATAAAAAAACCGAAGTATCTACTTCAGGTTATGTTATGACTCTTGGATCAAGATTTGTCTCGTGGAGGTCATGCGAATAGTCATTTCCATCACATTCCATCACTGAGGCAAAATATGTGGTAGCAGTTGAAGCAACGAAAGAAATTGTTTGGCTCAGGAAAATTCTGGAAGATTTGCAGGAGAAACAAGTGCATTCAACTCCTCTTTTAATTGACAACATTTATGCAATAAAGTTAGCCAAGAAGCCAAATTTCCATAATTGAACTAAACACATTAATAAAAAGCATCATCTCATTCGACATCATGATGAGGTCAAGACAATCCACGTACGACATTATTCCCCAAATGAGAAGATTGCAAACATCTTCACCAAAGCACTCGGAAGAGAAAAGTTTGAAATATTTAGAATGATGCTTGGACTCATCAACATCGCTTCATATTAAGGGGGGGGGAATTTGACACTTAAAAAATCCATGTAAATTTTGTAAATAGAAAAAAAAAAAAAAGGAAATTGGAAGATGAAGAGATAGTGGGAGATGAATCCCAATAGTCTCCCTCTCCTTGTATATATCCATGTTCTCTCTTAATGAAAAATACATAATTCATTCGTGGAGTTAATCTCCTGACCTGACATCATATTTCCCTTTCCACTTCTTCTTTTCCTGCTTGGAAGTGTATTAATGTTCTTTATTTTTGGAACCACTTGGCTAACCTTTTTCGTGGCCTATATTTTCTAGATATTGTGCTCACACACTAACCTCATCAATTTTCCTAGAATTGAATAACATCACTTGCTTCAAAAAATGGTGGTGTATAATCCCCAAATACTTTAACAGTGCATTTGGGTTCTTGTGAGAGAACCCAACATGATAGTCATCTTCCTAAATTCGATGGTGTACTCTTACACATTTTCCCCTCCATTTGCCTAAAGTAATTCCAATTGAACCATTAGTATTCTACACACCCAATAGGGTGGAATTCGGACTTGATGAAGGTTTTGAAATCCTCCCACTTAGTAACAAGTGGATCACCCTTTAGCCTAAGTTTCTCCATGTGAATTTCCCACCAGGTCAATTCATGGCCATATAATTTCACTATTGCAAAAGAAATATTATGCAATTATTATGTATGTTGGACACTGAAATACACCTCTAACTATTGCAACCAATGGTTCCACTTTAATGCATCAATCTAACACTAGTATTAAGATCCACTTTCTCTTGTATTTTAACTAAGGACTATGAAGGGGTAAAAGTACCATAACTTAGTTACTCTTTCTTAGGTTCTTTCCTTGACCCTGTTTTTTGGTCTTCATTATCTCTTGATTTCCCCTCTAGTCTAATACCTAAATTAGAACCTAGAACCTCCTCAAATAGTTTGGTCTTGCTTGCTAAAGCTACCATTAGTAGGGTCATATCAACAACTTACTCTTTAGACTTTTGAATATCTCTTTTGTTGGATCTCGATATATTTTGTGAACAAACTCATCCACCATGGATAGGACTTTTTGACTTATTTTTTAAGCCAAAACTTAGATCCTACAATTTCCCACAAATACTCCAAAAATACATTGCTATGATACCAATATGATTTACAAATTTCCTTGGATATTCCAGTAGAATAGTTCATCACAAGAAATCTTATAATATTAGGAATAGATTATGTATATTTATTTCATTATATTCTAGATTAAGTAATTACTATTTTTTTTCAATTATTAAATAACTAAAACATGAAATGGAAAGAAAAGACACATAAAAACACCACCCACGCAAATAAACATAAGTTTTTTCCTATGAAACCCAATATGGGAGAAAACCTAACTAGAAGGTGAGGTTTATCCTTTTCTCTCTTTGCTTTAGCTATAAAACACACATACAAGGGAATGAGAACTCTCATGAAGTTAGCTTAGGATAATATGGCCTACAAGATCCTCCTACTCCTTGGTTATGCTCTAAAAATACCATTCTTAGATGTTTTTCTCAACTATGGTACAACTATAATGCAAAAGAATGGAACCCCTTTTTCGTCCTAGTAGTCCAATATTTAACAGAGCTCGATAGCCATCTAAGGTTAGGGGTTTGACTTCCTTAGTCCTCAATGTGATAAGCTTTTGGACCTTCTAGAATCTTCTTAAAAGTCCTCAAGTAACTAGGTCCACGCGTGTGAGTAAAGGGGGCTAACACGCCATCCACTCATATACCATTGTGATCAACTAGGTGGGTTAACTTGTAGGAGGCGTAACTTCCACATGTGAGCTTTGGTTGAGGTGAGCTTTGGTTGAGGTGATCTTTGGAGTATTAGAAATATCTCAAAGTGTAGATCAATGTTGAGGGCTTGTGCACAAGTTTTGAACCTTGCAACCTTAAAAAATGTCATTTGATGCCTCAAAATGGCTTTGAAAGGTTTCAAATCCCAATTTTTCAAACTGGCGTGCCACTATAATGGATATAGGAAAGCAATTTTCCACCTAGAAAGCATAAAGATAATTGAAATTTATGTGATGATCCAAACCCTGAACCATGGAAGTTGTATTTCTTTATCCAAATATGTATATCTAGCTCATTATTCATTGATTCTTAGCTTCAACCTTAAGCACTTTTTTAGTAGTTGTAGATTTAAATACACTCTAAAAAAATTGTAAACCACTATGTGTTTGTTATTTTTTTATGTTATTTATTAGCATTATTATTATTATTATAGATTGAATTTGTTTATATATAAAAATTTATGTTATTTATTAACATAATTTTTTAATATTTTTTAATTATTATTATTAATTTTTATGTTATATATTAATGAGATGTTTAACTTTTATGTTATATATTAATCAAAGTAATCCTATTATCATTTAAATTAATATATATATGAATGATAAGATGGGATGATGTCAATGATCTATTGCGAGTAAAGAAAAATATGAATTTGATATAAAGTAATCACAATAACCATTACTATAAATAAAACGCTGTGGAAAAATGACATTATTTGGGTTGCATGCACTAACCTGGATACAAGAGATTATCCATGAGATGGAAAAATATACACACTTCATCACCCTATCGGAAATGGAAGACAGAAACACTGAGCACTATCAAAGCACAACAATGTATGGTGAAGCCATAAATGATCCATCCCGGCATCACCATATATGACCCATCCCGGCATTGTAAGTGTGTAAACAGTCTGGATCTTGGATGATCATTGTCCCAGAGATATATTATGTGTCTACATATAGCATGATGTGAACAACACTAATACAATGACACTCGGATTTTTTTTCTACATGGCGGCGAATCTTTACCAGTTCAATCGAGGAGTTCAGTCCAATCATTTTGATCATTTCTTTGTCCAGTGCTCAGATCAGACGGCTTACCATATCCATTTTTTCCCACTGCCGCTCTGTATGGCAGCTTTTTAGCCATTGAAGAATATTTTGAATTTTACCAGTGGAGGTCTTGGACTCCATGAACACAGCAGTTTTGGGAACCATGTAGTGAGGCAACCTCTCTCTGCAGAACGAAAGACACCACGGCAAAGGTTTCCTGTGGTATGGATCTGCGTTTGAAATCATGGTAAGCACCACTGGCTCCCCGCAGAGATGGGTAAGCCGGAGGTCCTTTGAGGGCTTTGTAGACGATGTTAGAATCGAATTTCCTCAAGCAGATAATAAAATTTGAAAATTTTGGGTGTCTTACTTGTGAGTCAGAGGTCGGATACTTCTTCTCCTATGAACCTCTCTATGCACCCGAATTCCTCCTCAAATCGATTGCACCGACTAGGACACTAGTCCCCACTAGGATCGTTGGCTCAAACTAAACTTTGGTTCGACAGAGATGTTGACGAGGTTGGGGTCGTAATATATTTTCTGTCTACTCAATGTCCCAAGGTTTGAATCCTCCCAGTTTTTACTAAAAACTCACTTAGGAGATTCTTCCTCTCCAAATTCATTAATTCTCAAATTCCCGGGGACCTTTACCTATAGGATCACACTCACATTTACATATACAAACGCTAGATGGAAAATACCTCAATAGAAACATTAGAATTGAGACATTTATGCAGAGCTTAAAACTACCACATACCTACTCCTGCACTCGTTACATTAACTAAGGCCCACTTGGCAAAACAAATAAACACCTCAGCATAATTACAGTTAAACACATGGGAAATTTACAGCTTACACTTTCTAATTTGTACAATTTACCCTCAAGGGAAATTCCTTCCCATGTAGAGAATTTCGTGGTCCTCTTGGTTTGGAAAAACATCGGTTTGGATTAAACTCCCCAAGTAGAATTTTGTTTATGTCCCAAATAAATGATTGTAGTTGCCCACTTAATTTTCCTTGCTGGCATGATGTTGTGTTCAGTTCTCCTAGATCCCATACCTTACTTTGCAACTGCCTATTTGCTTGATCATGTTGTTTCTCTGACTTCAATTTTCCAGGATCCCAAGTTTCTTTCGCTGAGCTCAACTCGCCTTGTTCAAACAATTTTGTACATTCAACTTCTTGTTGGTTGTTTGTTTCCTTCCACGATCCTAGATTTTGTTTTGCAATTGTATCACCTTCGCCATGTTGCTGCAGTCCTTTCCAGTCAGCCAAGTGTTGAATCTAATTATCATTTCCTCATCACTATACCATTTCACAGGTACCTGCTCCACCAGCGTCATGAGTTCCTCAACCTAAATGTCAACTCCACACCCTTGCTAGTACATGTTGTTTACACCAATCAATCTCATCAGTGTATGTAAGATCTCAATCTCCACCTCCTCATATGGCTTCCATTCTAGTGCATCCTCACAGCAGTGAATGAAACACATTATTTCAAATGTTTGGAAACTTTCTATCATTGTTTGTTTCGCTCAACTACTTGATTTCCAATGAAACAAATTTTCCGGAGACACACTAATCTCATCTTTCTTCTCCTCTCCTTCATCTCTTGACAACATGTATTGTTCATATTCTACTCTTGCAACCATGCATTTAGAAATCTACTTATCATCACCATACAACTTTGATGCCTTGACCATTACAAATTCAATCAATTCTTTGGCTACACTCTCTATGCATTCTACTCCAATTCTGGGATCTTTCATCCAATCCTCTAGAAACTTCAACTCTTGGTCATATCATGGCTAGCTGTAAACTATTTTCCATCTTCCTTGTAGGTGTCTTCACATTGCAACTCTTCATTTGCACTCCTCTTTGCAACATCCTTTCGATATCGTTATTCATCATTTGTGTGGATATAAGTGATCCTCATAACTCCTTCCATCTTATCTTGCTTCTGTTTTTTTGAATCCATCTTTGAGTCTTCATCATTCTTTTGAATATTCTACCCATCACCTATAAAAATCAAACACAAATGGTTAGCATACGACTTCCATACCTCTTTAAGCAGTGTTTCCCTTTTTGCATAGGCCTTCTTCTTCTCTTTCATTCTAACAAAACATCGATTATGGCTTTTTTTCTTATTGATCTAGAGCTCAAAAATTTGCTCAAAATTCAAAATTGTTGGATCGGTGTGTAACGTGAACGAACTCGTATTTCTCGTCGTCCTGAATCCAGCGCAACTCGTTTCGCGTGAAACGGACATCATATGCTCCCAGAAACAAGTTCTGATTGATTTGTCAAACAAGCAAATTTTGGCAAAAATGTTGTGCAGGCTACCCAGTCAGCGATCCATACAGTTCACTGGGCCTGTTGACTAAGCAAGGTTGACTGGGTTCCACAATCCAATCACACTGTGACAAGTGGCATTCTCTCATTGGTGCTGACTGGGTCAATTTTTGGTTGATGTGGACCAACCGGAGGCTGCCACGTAGCCGAGCCAAAGGCTGCCACATGGCACCTCGGTGGCCACTAAAATTTTGTTAAGGTCACGTTGGCACCTCCGTTGGAATCAAACACCAAACATCCATTGAACAAGTCGAGGCCATAACCATCTCACTGCGATGGAACTTGTTAAATAATAGCCGAAAAACTTAATTTAAAGTGGCGAGGGTGGCGCAGATGGAATTGGGGGCAGTCTACGGTCTAGCCCCTGGCCACCCGTGCGCCACGGGACTGCGGGCACGGGGGCAAGGGACTAGGCCCTAGCCCTCCCCCATGGTGGTAACTATTACCACAACTATCGGCATATCATGTGAACGGTCCACCGAAACCACCGAGGTTTAACTAACCATCGTCCTTAAACTCTAACTGCCCGCATGTGATTACCACCACGGCTACCGCAAATAGATCTGCAACCCAAGCCTTAACCGTCAGGCATTAACACACCGTCACCGATGTGAACGCGCCATACTGCCTCCTAAACCGCCAAGGTAACCTCCGCCGAGACTATGTAATGTGACCATCCCAAACCGTCTGTTGAAAACCGTTAGAAGACCGCCAGTGGGAGGGGGCCAGCCCCAGGTGCTAGCCCAAGGACTTACGGGGTCCATGTGACCAGGAGTGTGCCGAAATTGGGGGGCCTTAATGGCCAACTTAACAGTCCTACAAATTTTTCTGTCGAGCGGGAATCGTGCCAAGTTTAATGAGCAGTTTCCTCGTTTGGGGCGCTCGCGCCAGGTTTCGGTCGAATTGTAGGATGGTTAGCTGCAGAACTTGGGAAAAGGAGGAAGTAGGCATAACTTCCTCATTTTTTGGTCTTTTCAGGAGCAGGAAGAGGCTAGATAGACATTTTTGGATCTTCTGAAGCCAATGGAACAGATTTTAGAGTCATTGGAGCACTTTTGAAGAGACTTTTTGCAAGTTTTAGTCTATGGGTGCTAGGATTAACTAGTGGGTTCAATCAGTGTTTGAAGGCTTTTGAGAATGGAGAGGACCTTGTAGGGGTTTTCCAGCCTTCATATGTTTTTTGCAACAGTTGAGACATCTATGGTGTAATTCATGTTTATCTTTTCTCATTATGTCTTTGGGGAAAGTTCTATTTTAGTACATCAAGTGAATTGTTGTACTTGTTATGGTCATTGTGAGATGGAGTATGAGGTCTTGATTTGAGAACCTTTTTCTTGTTGATTTTTTCATGACTGACTATAGGTTGCCATGTTTTTAGAGTGAGAGTTCTTTGTAAAAGAATGTTTCCTTGAAGGGGAAACTAGCCACTCTTTTGGTCAGCACACTTTATGTACTCTTTATCACTGAAATATTCTGAGCATAATGAGATTGGGTCAAGCCATTTAAAGCTGGACCAAGGAGACTTAGCCCAAGAGGGGTGAACTCTATCAATTGCTAAGTGTATTAATGTTATGTTGTTGTTCAGTGTTTTTTTTAGTTCATGTTTTAAGCTCATGAATTAAATATAAAGACATATAAACTCAAGTAAAACTTGAAATTTACCTCATAATTCTCAAGCACTTTGTTTACTATTCTGAATTGGAATTTAGCACAACAAACACGAATTTTCCCATTCAGATCACTTATGGATGCTAAATACCATGCCCACTCTTGGCAATTTCTTTCAAGTCATTCCTCATTGTCTGTATTCAATGAACAATTTTAATTCTCCTTGTTCCTACCTCTAAGAAGTTATCTCGTTTTGCCTTGAGGACTATCCACCATCTTCTATATTAATTTTCCATCCCTGGAACAACTTAGTACTATCATGCTCCCTTTGGACTAGTTGTCCATTCTTCTCCCCTGCGAGATTTGTACTTACATAGAATTCACCAATCTTAAACACAAATGGCCTTATAGCCTTCCCTGGTGCTTTTTCCATCCATTCCTCTATCAACTTTTCCCATTGATTTCCATCATCACATTGCAGTTCCTTTCACTGTTTTAGCCTTTCCATATAGTACATCAGACTTCCAAGTATTCTCTCTTCATCCTCTCCTCTATCTATGGAAACTCCTAATGGTTTCCCCTTTTCATCATGCTTATGGTATGCACATGAAAACAATTGGTCAATTTTAAAAACATTAGTCCCTTGAGCCTCTACTGGTGCTCCTTGCATCACATGATGTATTGGACTACTCCCACAGTCCATGAGACTTTCCACCAGTCCCCTTTCCTTATCTCCAAGGAGTGATCTCCCTTTTGCTTCTTCTTTCTACTCATTTGCTCTGAGCTTTTCTTCCTCCATCCAGGCTTCTATCAAAGGCATCATTCTTTGCTTCCCTAGTTCTCTGGATTTTGGGGATTTCCTCTTAGAACTCGTTTGTTTAACAAACAAATTGAACCTCCTCCTGAGGTTTTGTTTCTGGTTGTCTTCCCTCTTCTGTAGCAGTTATAACACATTAAGTTGTGCCTTCAACTCAATCATCTCTCTTTCAAACTCTTCATCACTCAACCTCCTCATGCCATTTTTCTTGGCATCCTTCTCCCCTCTATTGTAGCTTTTAGTCGACCTTTCATTATGAAGCGCAATGGTCACCTTCTTCTTCTTCTTTTGTATGATCTTCTCCATGCTCATCCATGAGCTGCAACTTAGCCTTGTAACAAGCCTCCCCTTACTTGTTACCTGAATACCTCACCTCCTCCTAGCTATTAGTGTCCTTCTCTAGTCGCCTCCCCTAGAAACTCTTGAGAACTCTCTTGCTCCTTTCTGGTTGTTGCACCTTCTGCTCCTGAGAACTTCACTTATTCTTTCTTGAAGATATCCTGTCATATTCACTCTTCAATTGCAACTAGGTTCTACTACAATCTTCTTGCTACAAGTTCTTTTCTGCCACAATATTGAGAAAGTTGTTGGTTATCTCCTCAACTATTATCACTATAATGTTGCTACCAAATTCCTTATCAAACAAAATTTCAACATCAGCTTACCTCCTCAGTATAGGAGTCTTCTCCTTTTCCTGGATGTACTATGCTCCAAGCTCTGCTTTGACAACTCCCCTTCAATTCTCCGCAATTTTTTGTCTTGAAATGTAATTTCCTCTGCCTTATCTTCCACAGATATCTTCACTATCCCGACCCATTACTTTAATCCTTTTTTATAAAACAAGAATACAGTTAATCATAAACCACAAAATTTATTTTATTACCTCTTTCATTCACCAACTGCAATCTTCATTTTAATGCTTTGATACTACTTAATGGCAACCCCTTAGGCGGCCTACCAAATCTACTTAGGTTCCCAAAACTACCAATTCCAATCCCTCGAAACACATGTTCATTGGATGTCCACACCTCTACATCATTGTTCCCCTTCTATCTAGTGGCAAACGCCTTTGGTTTGTAAAAATTAGGCATCCCTTTTAGTTGGGGTGATTCCCTCCACGTCGAACACCCTTCCTTTTTCTTTATATAAATTAGGAACCCATGACATCCACGCCTATCTCGCTCTTCTCTGCACGTGGAACTTACCTTTTAGAAATTGTAACCCCTCCTTTCCATATTCGACGTGATTTCCAATTTAAAACTTGGTCCCTGAATCCTTTAACATTCACCCGGTGGTTAAACAAAACTCCTGGCCAAAAACCAACTGGAGATTATATGGGTATCCCCGTGGGTCCCACTGGACTGAATCGGAAGGCAACCCGACTGGTTGATTCGTGTTTTGTCGTGATCTTAACGCGGAGGTTCTAATGCAAGCAGATCGGTCCCGACTTGTGGGTCGGAGGTCAGAGACTACTCCTCTGACGCTCTCTACGGACACAAATTCCTCCTTAAATCGACCGTACCGACTAGAGCACTAGTCCCATCTAGGAACGTTTGCTCAAATTAATCTTAGTTTTGTGGAGATGTCGAAATGATGCATGAGCATCTTCCGAAAAATCAGCCAGAATAAGTTCCAATAAGTGCATTGTCAAAAAGCACGGTAATAACTATTTTGTAAAGGATCTCTGAAAAAAACTATTTTGTAAAGGATGAGTAGTATGGAAAATCAAATCCGTGAGGGATTTTAGGAGTTCTTTGAGGGTTTTGTGGAGAACTTCATGTTGAACGTTTGTTGAGAGGATTATGTTGAGAGCTTTATGAAAAAGATCTCGGAACTTGAGATAATCCATGATATTAAAATAATCCACCATATTGTAATTTCTTGATATAAAATTGTAAACGTGTTTGTGATTAAGGATGGCCATTAGAACGAATATATGGCCACCAAGGTGCCAATAGATCGTATGTAATAGTCTAGTGATTAAGTTAATGAAATTTGATTTCTACTTTATGTAATTATATGTGTGTGAATCATGGGTTGATGCTTTGATGGCTTGATGCATTGCAATTGTTTGATGGATTGAAGTTTCATGCATGCATGGATTTGAGGTGCAGCGGGATAGTTTAGTGGGCCCATACCCCACAGGTCCAAGATTGAACCAATAAAAAGATTGAAAACTACAAACCGCCACAAATCGTTTTCATTAAGTGGTAAGAGATTTGTTATTTGATTGAATATCTGGTAAGAGATTTGTTTCCTTTGTGCAGTTGACAATAGGAAGGTGAGAAGATTTGCAATAGCATATAGCAAGGAGTGCTCAAAGGGTTCCAGAGAAGAGAACCGACAAGATGCCAAAAGACCAAACCCAGGAGAAAGTTTGGTGAGATAGTGTTGTAAATAACACGAATCAATGGTTATAGTTAAAGAAATATATGCCAAATGTCAAATTTAGTTCTTACAACATAAATATTACCTTGTAAGGAAAAAAGTAAAAAAAAATAAATATCATTTTTGGGATTAACTATGTGCGTAGAGTGAGTCATTAAATTATGGCCATATCCATGAGTGTTAGTCTCAACTAACAAAATTTCTCATGATTTTGAATAGTTCACATAGCACTCATTGCATCAGGTGATACTTCCATGGAATGAATAAGTGGGATTGATACTAGTGAAATAAATCATATAACATCAATCATCACCTTTGAGGCTTGCATTGGGTAACCAATAGTTCATGGGAGGTCACCCAGCCCAAGACTCCTCTAGCTCAAATACACTTAACTATGGAGTGTTCCCCGTAATCAACCTCATTTATCTTGCTACCCCATTTTCAAAACCTTAGCAAGTATTGTATCATATGAACTATTCAAATAGAGCTCCCTTCACTCTTTAGATTTAAGTATTGGGATTTCGTAGTCCAACATATTAAATAAATTTTGGGATTAAGTAACTATGCAGAGTAAGTCATTAAATTATGACCATATTCATGAGCTTTAAGTCATTAAGCTATGACTATATCCATGATCCTTAGTCTCAAATTTCCCTTGATTTTGAATATTCCACATAGCGTTCATTACATCACGTGATGCTCATAAGAGTGAATAAGTGGGATTGGTACTAGCAAATTAAATAGTACAACATCAATCATCACCTCAGTAACTTACACCAGTTAACCAGGACTTCCTTAGAGGTCACTCATCTCAAGACTCCTCTAGCTCAAACACACTTAACTGTGGAATTTTCCCCATAAAACTCCACAATCAAGCCCACTTAGTTTGCTACCCCATTTTCAAAACCTTAGCAAATATTTCTATGAAAGTTCTTAAAGGGGTTGGTCTAATGGTCGAAACCAAGGATTTTTACACTATTAATTGAAGTACAATATCTATTCGGGCTTGATTTGGAGCCATGGGGTTACCTTGAGATAGTGGTTAAAACTCATAATTGTACCCAAAAAAAATTATATTCAATGATCTTGTGACTCATGCACACATTAATAGATAAAATTTAAACCCCATATTTTTTAGATTCCCACCAATCCTGATTTCTTAAACCACAAACTAAACTCAAAAATTATAAGCATACTCACAATTTTTTTTAATAATAAAAAATATTATATATAAAAATGTAACTCTACTTTAATTTATTCCAAATTTTTATCTTCATTGCTTCCTTCTACCTTTACTGGTTACATTTGACTTTGTTCATATCTTTCTGCCCATTCTAGTTATTGACTTCATGCATTTTCACTATTATCATAATCAATATACATTATATAAATTTTTAGATGGTAAAACACGTTATATAATTTTTTAGGTGGTAAATTGAAAAATGTGTTTACAATTTTTCTAAACTAAATCATGAACATCATAATAATAGTCATTATGCAAACAAATAATAACTATGAACAAAAACTTAAGAGAATGCAAGCAAACTGAAAAAACACATTTCTCTTCTCTTTGCGATAATAGTTGACTTCATACATCTTCAATATTATCATAATCAGTAATACACATCATATAAATTATTAGGTAGTAAAACAAATCATATAAATTTATTATATGGGAAATTGAAAAAGTATGTACAATTATTCTAAACTAAATTATAAATATAAAATAATAATTATAACCAAAAAAAACTCATTTTTCTCCTCTTGGTCATTCTATTATTTTTTTCATGTACCTTCAATATGAACAAAACCAATAAGAGACATCATATGAATTATTAAGTGGTACATTAAAAAAGTATGTAAAAATTTTTAAAACTAAATCATGAACATAAATAAATTAGAAAAAAACCAAAAACAATAGGCAAACAAATAGTAAATATAATCAAACTTCAAGGAAAAATAAAAACATTTATCTTTTCAATGTTCATTCAGAACGTGTATAATGCGCTGTCCAAAGATGGTATGGTTAGCTCATACGTCATTGATTCTTTATTAGCTTCGACCTTGAGCACTTTTTGGTAATTTAGATTGAATCCATTCTAAAAATATGTAAAGCACATTAGGTTTATTTTTATTTTTGACTATTGGTTTGATGTTTATTTTTAGTGTTTTAGTTTTTATTTTTAGTATTCGTTGAATTGGTTTATATAAGTATTTTTATGTTAATTATTATTAGTATAGATTTATTTTAAATATAAATTTAGTATGAGTTGAGAAAGATCTAATTTCTTAATATATAATATTTTTTTATGAGTAGATATTATTTAAATGTTTTGTATAGTTTTTAAAATTCAATTTTGATGAGAGAAGTACACCTTACACATCATATTGAGGGCTAGAATGAGTCACTAGGAGCAATAATAATTTTTTTAATATATATATATATATATATATATATAATTTATATATTATATATTAATAAAAAAAATAATTTTTTAATATAATTAATACTAATATGTTATAACTAAAAATTAAAAAATATATAATAAAAATACATAGTAATCATAATAACAAATATATTGGGATTAAAGAAAATGTTGAAACAAAAATGAACTTGAAAAAGTAATCACAATAACTATTTCTATAAATAAAACCAATAGAAAAATATGACATTATTTGTGTTGATGCAATAGCATTGATATAAGTGGTGGAAAAATATACACACTTCATTACCCTATCTCAATGTTTTCCATTTAAGATAGGGTAGAAAAGTGTGTGTACTTTTCCATCGCTTGTATCCATTCTAGTGCAGTGTCATGAATCCACATATTTAAATAAACATATATATTAAGAGACAAAAAAAAAAAAAAAAAAAAAAAATTCCTTACCAACTATTATTATGATGTATATACTCAATACTACGTTGTAAACTCACAATTATCAATTCAATTAATAACCATTTGTATAACATTATATTTTTATGACATTGGTTATAACATTAACGTTGTTACTCTAATGTTTACATTGAGTTCATAACCTTATTTAATTCAAGGTTTCTGAGATTATTTGATGGGCTACATAAATCCTCGGGATTTGCCAGTACTGTGGATTTACAGCTGCATTAACATCGCCTTGGATCAACCTATCCTATTCTACTAAGGTTGAGGATATATTGTTAAACCCTTAAGTTTTATATAATTCTGAATGTTAAATTCATCCACCACCTGGCCTTCATCAATATCTAAAATTACTCTGGTTGTTGTGGCGGCCTAGGGAGATGGTCCAGCCTACCAGATTATTTAATGCCGTGAGGAACCTCTGCTATCCTTGGGCTCCGGACCCTATCTACGGTCATCAGGCACTGGCGTCGATCCGATGGTTGGTATCATTCCCAGGTCCTTTTGCTTCTGATGGATTGGCGGTCTCAGTTCATTGTTACTCTCCTCTGTTGAATGTCTTCGACCTGCTCTGCATGAGGGTTTTTGTGTAACTTGGATGTTGTTCCTTAGCCGAGTCGGGGTTCTCCTTACCTGCTATGGTGGTTCTTGCTCTTACTTGGTTGGCTTACCTGGTGTCATCTGGTTCAGCGTTACAACAATGTTGTGAGCCTTTCAATTGTACAAGTAATTTGCTGCATTCTTCCATTAATAGATGCAACTACAGTTATTTATATTCTTATGGTTTCATGTATACAGAAATCTAACTTATGTTCTCCTCTGGGTCGGGAGGTGTGGATTGCAGGTGGAGCGGACTTCCAGGCGAAGGGTGGATGGAGCCCTTGTTTATTTCGTCAAACTTTAAGCCAGAAACCGAGTTCTTGTTCCGGGTACTTGATTTAGTTAGAGTTTCTCTACAGATGAATTTCATTGTTTAAGGGATTTGAATAGTTAGAACATTCAGGCCGTAATCTTGCAATTCTGTATTTTTTTATTTGCATGAAGGGTTATCCAACCCGAGACGGTGTATGTATTTGTTTTGGGGCTTAAGAGGCGAGGCCAAGGTTGGCTAGTTTCTAATCGAAACCGGCTTGGCCTTGCGGACAAGCTCCATAGCCAGACTGTAGATTAGTTTATCTAAGGTTTAGTTGTGGAAAATGTAACTTAAACCCTTTGGGGAATTTTATGAAATTATACAGGGGTTTTATGTTGCCTCTCCATTTGCTCGGGCTGCAATATAATGGTTGATTATGTTTTCCATTGTGACTCAAATATATTAAGTGATAGTTGTTTATTTGTTACAAAGACTGTCGTTTGATACTTGTCTTGAACTGGAAATGCTCTGATATATCAAGGGTTTGAACAGTATCTTCTTGGTTCTCTTGTATTTATTCGGTTTGATATAAGTAAGGTTTTTTACAATTTACAAATCTCGTTGTTTAATGCTTCTTCCCTGGCACCAGGGATTCTGCTGTTTATCTAAAATCTGTTCTTAGAACTGTACATACATTTTTGCATTTTTGCAGACATTATTGATTCAGTGCATGAGGTTTCTCTCACTGTTAGGGTTTTTCGCTCATTTCATTCTGAAGTTTTTATATTATTTAATCAATTTTAGAAATAAATTGTAATCATGATAATATAAATCTTGTTCTTGATTTTGGAATTTTTTTTTGTTTTATCTATTGAAAAATTATCGTTAATACTTAAGTTTGTTAATCCTTGTTTTGTTCCTTGCTTAGGGCTAGCATACAACTCTGTTATCTATATCTTATTATTCTCTTACGAGTCCTTTGTTTTTCTTTGCTCCTATTCTGGAACTGTAATTCATCATATTATTTGTCTATCTTTTGTTACGTGTATTTACGTGCTAGCCTACTAGTTCTCGGGCTATGTGACTTATTCTACAGTCTCTTACAGGTTTCCTGTAGATGTAACTACTATAATGATATTTATGCTTTCTTGATACTAATAGCCCAAAACACATATATAATGTAGGTAAATACTTTCAGAAAACACATCACATATGCTTCTAAATTCATCTGTGGGATAACTATAGAAAATATGATGTGTAGGTTAACCTGATAATGCAATATAAATCAAAGCAAAATACTATAACCTACTTCTACTATCAATTTACGGAAGCTTAAAGATCGAGCTAAAAAATATAGCCAGAAGAAGAGGAATCAATGCACAATACACATGAAAATACTTCGGGGAAAGCCTCAGCTAAAAACCCCACTATTTGTATTATCATACAAGGTGGAAATACATAGGAATTATGCAAAGCCTTAGCTCTCACAGCTATCCAGCCCTCAGTACAATCCTCACAGATGCTCACAGGCAATCCTGGCTTCTCTCAAGCCTTCCTCTCTGCACTCGAAGCTCCTATTTCCTTGCGCAGTTCCTCTGGGATGATCTCCTTCAACCAAGTGGAAAAACTCGATTTACCAAGTGGATGATCTCCTGATCTTACACACTATCAAAACTGTGCAATCCTCAAGGAATATGATTCCTTCTGCATGTATGAGTTTTCTTTATAAGATAACACATGCAACTGATAGTACAATGTCCTTGTCTTTAATCTCAACTAGGTCTTTCTCAGAATAGACATGCATGAGTTTTTGATGAGGGAATCTTCAGTTAACTAGAGTACACTAGATGAGTGCACGCATGCATCAACTGACTGTTATCTCTCTATTAGTTCCTCAAACAGTTTGGAACTAATTTAACTAGACTTAACTCAGTAAACTGAGTTAACTAATTACAACTCAAATATAACTCAACCTTATCTCCTTAATTTAAGGCTTATCTCCTTAATTTAAGGGATAACTCTTACATGACTTCAGAAAGACTTCTAACTTGAATTTCTCCAACTAATTAAGTCAAAATAACTTAATTAATTATTTCCAAGTAGCTGTTAAGACTAAATTCGATTTTAATTCACAATTTAATTCAAGGACAAATTAAATTGGAATATTTTTGTTGTGACATTTCAACGCTCCCTCTCAACAAGAAAGGGATTATTTGTCACCCCGATCCTGTCTCTATGGAACTCGAATTTACACTTTGACAATGCCTTTGTCAAAATGTCAGCATCTTTCTCCTCTGTCGAAATATACTACAGCAACATGATCCTCCCATCATCAGTAGCTTGCTTTACCTTGTAAAGCCAATGGGAACTCACAACTGACTTGTTTTCTGATCTCAAAACCACATCCCAAACATTGTTACGAACTATGGAGTCATACTCCTCCACCATAGCATCAACCCAAATCAGCTACTGCACTACTTCCTCAAAGGAAGTTGGCTCGATCTCAACAAATTCCCAACAAGGGCCATGTATCCAGTGTACCTATCAGGTGACCTCCTCTATCTGTGCTCCCACATTCTCTCTCGCATCCTGCAACAATTTGTCAGCTTCTCTTGTGTGTTGTTGTCCATCTTTGGAAGACTCTGCTTGAGTGAATGTCTCCACTCCTGGAACCTCTACATGCGGCTCCTCTGCATCAGTCTAAGGCTCCTCCTCCTTAGGAACCAACAGTGGCTCCACAACATGTAGTTGGAGCTCCCTCTCAAGGGAAATGCGCATGGCCTTCTGCTCGTCAAACTTGAGATCTCTACGAACCACTGTCCTCCAACTAGTAGGCAAGTACACCCAATAATTGTGAGGTGTATCACTGTACTCCACAAGTATCCCCAACTATGTTGTTGGCTCAAGCTTCTTCCGTGCATCCTTTGTCACATCACAATATACTGATGAGCCAAAGATCCTAAAGTGACCCACATCTGGTCTCTTACCGAAGAAAGCTTCCTCTGGTATCTTCATCCCAAGTATGCGATGTGGGCTTCTATTTTGCAAATAGACCATGCCTCAGCCCACAAGTGAAGTGGTAGGCCTTGGTCATGCAATATTTCCTGTGCTTCCCCTACAATAGTTCTGTTCTTCCTCTCAGCCACCCCATTCTGCTGTGGTTTATTAGGTGCCATCAACTCTCGTTTAATTCCTTCCACTGCACAGAAGTCCTTAAACTCTTGAGAGAAATATTCTCCACCGTTGTCGCTTCTCAAGGCCTTGATCTTCTTCGCTGACTCTTTCTCGACCAAAGCTTTGAACTCACAAAACTTTGTGAAAGTTTGGTCCTTCTTCTGCATGAAATAAATCCAGCATTTATGAGAAAAATCATCAATGAAAATCACATAATACCTTTGCTTTGTTGTGGATGCCGTCGAAAATGGTCCACACACATCAGTATGAACTCACTCTAAGATGGCCTTTTCTCGACTGTCTCAATCATGAAAGGAAGACTTGGTGTACTTTCCCAAGGTACAACCTTTGCATGTGTCAACTTGTTCAAGTTTACCTTTGGGAAGTCCTGTAGATATCTGTTGCATTATCTTCAAAGCCCCATGATGCAAATGGCCCAACTGCCTGTTCCACAACTCGCCAATGTCTTAGCTTTACACTAATTCTTCTTTCGTACTCAATGCTGCACAATCATCTACCTCTAGTTTATAGAGATTCTTCACTCGAATCCCTATCCTCTTGGTCTGACCCGTGGCTATGTGTCTTAGGAACACCTTTCCTTTACTGAAGACAACATTGTAGCCTTTGTCCTCCAACATCGCGACCGATACCAAGTTCTTCTTCAGTCCAGGCACATACTTCACATTTGTTAAGGTGATAGGAGCTCCATGCCTCCTCTGAAAAGAAACCGTGCCCACCCCTGAAACACTATACCTTTTGTTATCACCCATCTCTATGCGCATCTTGAGGTCTTTCTCCTCCAAGGCACTGAATAAACTTTTATCACTAATCATGTGGAATAAGGCTCCACTGTCAAGATACTAGACATAACCCATCATCGATGACACCATGCATGCGATGAGGGTAAAGTCCATTTCAAACTGAGAGGCTAATGCCTCACCTTCCAATCCTTCTGAGGATCCCTTCTTGGACTCTTCGATGGGCATTTAGTCGCATAATGTCCCATCTTGTGACAATTAAAGCATCTCACTTTAGACATGTCACCCTTCTTCCCTCCATGAGAAGAATTTTATTTGGAATGGGAATCCTTCCCCTTCCCTTTCCTTGTCTTACTTGCTAAGGCCATAGTTTCTTCATCATCATCCTTAGATGAAAAACCATCTCGTGTGCTCCTCCTGATCTCCTCCTCCATGAGATATGACCACAGTCGTTCCCAATCTAGTAGTTTCTCCATTCCATTCACAGAGTCCTAGTAGCTATTCCAACTCTTTGGAAGGTGAAGGAGAGCAAGGCTCGCCATATCATCATTGGTAGTAGTTATTCCCACATTGCTAAGCTAATCTCTGCAGGTGGTGAGCTTGTTCAGATATGTGGAAATAGTATCGCCCTTCTCCATCTTGATTCTTCGAAGCTTATCCTTGAGCGCCAATTTCCTCTCGTCACTGCTGTTCTGGTAGAGGTCCTTCAATGTCTTCCACATTGAAAATGGAGTATCCTTCCCATGGAGACTCGAGACAATATGGTCTCTAACTCCCTCAAGGATGATACATCTCGCCTTCACCACACACTTCTTCCACTCAACCAACTCTTGTGCATTAGTTGAAGCTGGCTTTTGGATTTCTTGATCAATGAATTCCTTCAATCCATTCTCTTCTAATACAACCTCCATTCTATCTTTCCATGCTATGTAATTCGAGCTAACTTCCAAGGCATACTCGAGTCTCAAGCCATAGAACACCATTGGCCAACCTTGAAGTATGATAAGAATTCGATTTGCACCTGCAACCCCAAACTTCAAAATTCGAATTCTCTTCTCAGTATATTGTTCACAGCTTCGATAAACTTGGCTCCGATACCATGTAGAAAATTTGTTGTGTAGGTTAACCCGATAATGCAATATAAATCAAAGCAAAATACTATAACCTACTTCGACTATCAATTTGCGGAAGCTTAAAGATCAAGCTGAACAATATAACTAGAAGAAGAAGAATCAATGCACAATACACATGAAAATACTTCGAAGAAAGCCTCAGCTAAAAACCCCACTATCTATATTATCATACAAGGTGGAAATACATAGGAATTATACAAAGCCTTAGGTCTCACATCTATCCAGCTCTTAGTACAATCGTCACAGATTCTCCATGGCAAGCCTGGCTTCTCTCAAGCCTTCCTCTCTGCCCTCCAAGCTCTTATTTCCTTACGAAATTCCTCTAGGATGATCTCCTTTAACCAAGTGGAAAAACTCGATTTACCAAGTGGATGGTCTCTTGATCTCACACATTGTCAACACTGTGCAATCCTCAAGGAATATGATTCCTTCTGCAGGCATGAGTTTTCTTCATAAGATAACACATGCAACTGATAGTACACTGTCCTTGTCTTTAATCTCAACTGGGTCTTTCTCAGAATAGACATGCATGAGTTTATGATGAGGGAATCTCCAGTTAACTAGAGTACACTAGTTGAGTGCATGGATGCATCAACTGATTGTTACCTCTCTATTAGTTCCTCAAACAATTTGGAACTAATTTAACTGGACTTAACTCAGTAAACTGAGTTAACTAATTACAACTCAAATATAACTCAACCTTATCTCCTTAATTTAAGGCTTATCTCATTAATTTAAGGGATAACTCTTGCATGACTTCAGAAAGACTTCTAACTTGAATTTCTCCAACTAATTAAGTCAAAATAACTTAATTAATTATTTCTGAGTAGTTGTTAAGACTAAATTTGATTTTAATTCACAATTTAATTCAAGGACAAATTAAATTGGACTATTCTTGTTGCCACATTTCAACAATAAATTTTACTTATTTGGTTCACACAACTCTTCCAGGTTAATCCTGCAGCTCAGACTAGCTGATCAACAATGTGCCTCCCATACTTGAGACTTCTCCCATGGTAGTCTCCCCCCGAGCTATTCCTGTACTCAGGAACTCTTCTCACTATCTCTTGGTTGAGATCTTTAATCTCTCTGACAGCTATCTGATCCAAACCAGACAGAGCTTCAGAACTTTGCCTCACCTCTCAGCACAGACTTTCTTTCTTCTTTTTCCTTGATCTCAAATGCCCCCATCCTCTTGATCCTTGTAATGTCCCCAGAAGTTCGTAAATATTTTATTTTACCGCAGGAAGAACAAAAAACTGAATATTATGATTATTATTTGAGTTACATATTAATGTATGTTAGTTATGGAAGAGGGAAGATTGTTTGAGTGTTAACAGATTTTGTAACTTCTCGTAACAAGGAAGTTGGGGTAGACAGTTGCCAAGGAAACCCTAAATATCTCCCTGATTATGAATTCTCCAAGAAAAGGCCCTAGGTGTAGGGGAGAAGGGAGAAAAACCATGCTGAGAGGTCAAACGGAAGAGTAGTTAAGTCTGGTGATGACCAGATAGAGAAAGCACTATGTGCAGGAACTTGCAGAAAGACAATGGTCTTATGAGAAAGCACGGGGGGAGATTTGGTCCTAATGTCAAGTCTCATGGTTGGGAGGATTGAAAACTGCAAGTAGCAAAGGTGACTTCTACAGTTGAGGTTTTCTTCGTTTAAGCAGCTCAGGTAAGTAGTAACACCCTGGAATTAATTTGATGATTAAGTTGTAGTATATATGTCATTATTTGTATCTTGGGAAGGACTAAACAAGAATAGTTAATATTTGAAAAAGATAATGTATGGGTATAGTTAATAATTTAGTTAAAGTTGTACAGGACTAGTCACATTTGTAAATGAACGGAACCGTATTACCCTAAAAGCTCTGGTAGAACCTAGACTCAGCAAAATAAACATGTTTAAGTTCTTTACTAAGGAAGAGAATCAAACTGAAGTATGCCTAGCACCGTGAATAATGGACTAAATATGTAAAGAATAACAGTATAGGGGTAAATTACACAGTTTAACACATCAGTTGAAGGCAGTAAGAACGAATGAGAAAATAATCCTCACAAACAACAAGAAAGTGTAAACCGAGCTAAGGTATTTAAAAAAAAAAAAAAAAACTTAGTAGAGATTGTTTAATTATAGTAAAAGGAGCTCTGTAATTTATTTCTTAACATCCTTTACAGAGTTTGGTATTTAAATAGAAACCAGAGAACCTACAGAGTTGGGTAATTGAATATACAACAGACCAAAGAATATTGTTATATATTATCTAGAAAATTCCCGTCAATTCTTTATGTAACCCTTACTGAGTTTGGTAAATAAGTATAAAATGAGGAACCAAATACTGACATACAAAACATGAAGTCACTGTAAATCCTGTTTTTACCAAATATTGAGAATGACAATTACCGTAACCCAGAACAGAATGCAAGTAGACAACAAAAGACAAGATGTAAATCATCGCCTTGCGAGCAAGGTGTAATAATCTCACATAATAGAGTAATCGCAAAAAAGGGCAGAAACTTAAGTATAGCCCGTCAAAATTCCATAAAAAGAGCAGAGCTGTGTATTAAGCAAAGAGGCACCACCATTATAAATACATGAAACTAAGTCTCAACACATACTAGGTACCAACATTGAAACGCTTCACATTCTGGGAAATTTTTCTTTAAATATAAAGAAAAAAATGAGTAGCACTTAGATACGTGTTTCAATTTATACATATTGACTAGTTTGAACCCTTAAATTACATCACACCTCGAGAGATCTACCACCCAGTACCTGGGCAGGCAGAAAATAATGGTGCCAAATTCCATACAGCTCTTTCAACTATAACAAAAAAACAAAAAACAATTATATTGGTGTGGCCATAGCTGCAGGCCTTGCATACCAAATGGTGAAGCCCTGAAAGAGGCACTAAGGAGGACTCTGATTCTCGATCGATGAACCCAGAAAAACGAATGAATAAAAACCTGGTAAGATTTCCAAAAGAAGAAGAGACTAAACGCAAGAACCCCAAAACAATTCAAGACTTCCCCCAACTAAACTGCAAAACTATAGAAATTTATATAAAATTATCAGCAGAGGGTAGTTCCACCTAACCCAAAATCTGTAAAACCTATGAATTAGTGAAACCCTCCATGACCGAGAGCATGTAGCAACAAATCACCCAACAAATGTACCTATGTAATCGATATAACACAGGGGCAGCTCGACAAGGCTTACCCATAATCCATTGAGCGACTGAAGGAGAGGTATGAAGGGGAAATCCACGAAACCCTCCTTGGAGTATCCTGAACTTCTCTTGCTTGTTTTCGTTACACCTGCAACCAGATTAAGAGAACAATTAAAAGGGGCAATGGATAAAAAAAACAACGATAAACAGAATTGCAGAGTTAAAATTTTAATACTCACCGAGTTCATACTGTACAGGGAAGGCAAAGCCATCTGCTTCACCCACAGTATCCTTAGTCTTCATCGAACCCTCATGCAATGGAGCCCTAAGTCTTAGAGTCGAACCTACCAGAAATGAAATCTGGGAAGCAGGGTCAAGCGCCAAAGAACGATGGGGCGTAATGAGACTCATCACTAGCAAATGAGGCAGTGAAGTGTCTAAGACAAAGCTCAACCCTCGGATCAAAGACCCAACCTTACCACCTATGATGTAACGAGGGACACGAGGTAACCAAAGCAGCTGGTGGGCAACTGTGCGGAAGGAAAAAGCATGCTCACGCCATGTTACCATGGCAAAGCATACATTAAAATTCAAATCCGAATGCAAATCAAACCAGTAGCATTTGCCATGGGAACTTAAAAGAAACGCATGTGAAATTAAACCCTGTCAGAGTCTATTGGAATATGGACTTTTGGTGCACGGACATAATTAAGCCTAACCCTTAGAAGGAAATCATTATGTGCTGAATACGAATGTGATTAATATTATAATCATGATATGTTGATAATTACCGTGGATTTGGATTAAGCCTAAACTCAGTTGAAATCTTTATATGTATTTTACTCATACCATGTCGGAATTTACTATGGTAAGAATATATATATATATATATATATATATATATATATATATATATATATATGTTATGGAGACATGACAAGTGGTATTAGAGCCAAGGTTAGAGGCCTCTGGAGCTAAACCAGTAAGTAAAAATAAATATTGTTAATTGCTAATTTTGTGTGTGTTCAGAGAGAAAGAGCAAAGGAAGAACATGAGAAGGACAGACAACATTCCTCATATAAACCTAACAGGCCTAGGACCTGCAGCTTTCCCTGAAACCAACCCTGAAGTATGGGTACAGCGGGGAGAGGAAGCTCGCAATACCAACCCTACGATATTGGAGATTGTGCATGAGTTGAAAAATGAGATGGCCCGACTATGGGCAGACAATGAAAGACTAATGTTGGAACAGGAAAAGATTATGAAAACCCTGTCAGACAAGTAGAATCAGCGTCAGCCGATTCCTAGCCCCGAACATGAACATATGCCAAGGGAACAAGATTATCAAATTGAGTATGTGGAAACAGAGGGGGGAGAAGAAAATCTAGAATAAAAGTTAGATAATGCTTCCGAACATAAAACTCAGAAGAGATAGAGGACGGAATCCGCCACTCTTTGACAGGGAGCTGGAGGAGGCAACTAAATCCTAGCTGATTAACATGAATAATATTTCCAGCTATACGAATATGACCACAACTTAAAGGCTCGATTGGCCATTTTCCAGTTACAGGGGAAGGCCACCTTATGGTGGGAGGAGGTAAAAACTATATGAGGGGTAAATGAACAAAATATAACCTGGGAAAAGTTTAAGAGATACTTTAAAGAAAGATATTTAATTGAACGATTCTATGACGAGAAGGCAAAGGAGTTCCATGACCTGCGGCTCGGACAACAAACGACGGATGAGTTTATTACTAGATTTACCTCCTTACTTCAATATGTACCTTACATACGAGAAGAGAAGGCAAAAGTGGAACGATTTGTCAGTAGTTTACCATTGTTTATGTGAGAACAAATTGAGTTATATAACCCGAAAATGATGGATGAGGTCATACAAAAGGCCAGAATGCGCTACCAGCAAAGCAAACAGAAAGGAGAAGTTATGGGGAAGAAATGGACTGAAAAGAAGGGAAATAAGTTTGATGTTGGCACTAAGGGAAATCGAGGCAATACCAGTAAAGGACCTCCCAGGGGTCCGATCAACAGAAATTTTCATAGAAATTATACCAGACTTAGACCTTCCCATGAATCCAAACCCAGCGAGCAATCAGGCAGAACTGAAATTGAAGCGACAACTAGACCTCCAGTACAATGTTGGGGATGTGGGGGACCACATTATATTAGAAAAATGCCCTAACCATAAAGGTACTGAACAGATTGTGCATATTCATGAAGCCTCTACACTAGGAGACGTAGCCCAGAGTATTCCAAATATTAATGCTACTCTTGAAGATCATCAGGCAGAATACCAACCAAATATGGTGGAATTTGAAGGTAAATTCTTTGATCATACTGTGTCTATATTAATTTATCCTAGAGCTACGTTAAGTTATATTAGCCCTAAGATAGTCGAACAATGTAAATTACAAGCTATCAAGTTTTAAAAACCCTTGTTAGTTCAGCTAGCAATGGGGAAAAAGAGACGAGTGTTGGCCAAGGTCAATGACTGTCCTTTGGAAATAGAGGTCAGCCCTTGGTGGTAGATCTAAACATACTCCCCCTACGATCGTATGATGTCTTGATAGGCATGGACTTGCAGGAAAAGCGTTGGTCCATTATAAACTGCAAAACAAAAACTATCTGCTACAAGAACGAGCAAGGAGGTAAGCAGAAAATGCAAGGCATTTTGAGACCATTAAAAATACGGCCAATAACTGCCTCTCAACTAGCAAAGTGAATTAGAAAAGGATGCCAGACTTATGCTATTCAGGTTGGTTATGCCAACTCAAAGGACAAGTTTGTAACCCTGGAAAGTATACCTGTAATTCAGAATTTTACCAATGTATTTCCTAAAGAAATACCACGATTGCCTCCAAAGAGAGACATAGATTTCACCACTGAACTGGTGCTAGGAGCAACTCCTGTATCCCGAGCTCCTTATCGGATGAGCACACCATAACTGAGGGAATTAAAAATACAATTACAATAGTTGTTGGATAAAAGTTACATCTGTCCCAGTGTGTCACCTTGGGGAGCCCCCGTTCTATTCGTCAAAAAGAAGGATGGGACCATACATATGTGTATGGACTATCGTCAACTGAATAAGTTGACTATCAAGAACAAGTACCCTTTACCCTGCATATATGAACTTTTTCATCAAGTAAAAGGGGTGTAGTTTCAAAAATTGATTTACGATTGGGATACCACCAGATCATAATCAAGGAGGAAGACATAGCTAAAACCACATTTACGACCCGCTATGAGCACTACGAATTTTGTAGTGTTACCTTTTGGGCTAACCAACGCCCCCGAAACATTTATGTGTCTAATGAATAATATATTTCATCAATATTTAGATAAATTTGTATTAATCTTTATCGAAGACATACTGATTTAATCTCGGAATATTGAAGAACATAAGGAGCACATCAGGGTAGTGTTGCAAACTCTCTGAGAACATCAATTGTATACTAAATTCAGCAAGTGTGATTTTTTCAAGGAACAGATTCAGTACTTAGGTCACATCATTACCAAGGATGGAATCACCATAGATTCCAAAAAGATAAGGACCATAATGGAATGGAAAGCACCAAAGGACGTAGCCGATATAAGATCTTTCATGGGTTTGTCAGGGTATTATAGATGGCTTGTGGAGGGATTTTCTAGAGTGGCCTATCCTATTGCCTCCCTACAGAAAAAGGGAAAAAATTTTAAATGGACAGTGGAATGTCAAAAGAGTTTTGAGCAGCTTAAGCATTTGCTTACCACTGCACCCATTTTAAGCATAACAGATCCAAGTAAGGACTATGTGGTGTGTACAGATGCCAGTAAGGAAGGGGTTGGTGGAGTATTAATGCAATACAGGAAGGTAATCGCCTATGAGTCTAGGAAATTAAAGGAGCACAAGCAGACATATTGTGCCTATGACTTGGAATTGACAGTTGTCATTCACGCCTTAAAAATGTGGCATCACTATTTGATGGGTAGGAAATTTCTGTTAATGATTGATCATCACATCTTGACCAATTATTTCAAGTAGCCCACTTTAAATGTTCGACAAGCCAGATGGGTAGATTTTCTAAGTGGATTTGATTTCGAGATCAAACATCTGAAGAGAAAGGAGAATCGAGTAGCTGACACTTTAATTCGAAAGCTACATTGTCTATATGAGGTTTCTTACAATGAAGTACGAACTACCTTCAACGAGTTAATTAAAGAAGCAACAGAGTAAGACCTAGAATATCAACAATTAGGATAACAAGCTCAAAATACAAACAACCATGCCTATCAGCTAGCATATGTAATGGATTCCGTAAGTATGTTGAATTATAAGAAAAGATTATATGTGCCCAGTCAGAATAGCATTAAAAATCTGATTTTGGATGAATATCACAAGAGTCCCTACGCGGGACACCTAGAATACCAAAAACTATTTACAGCACCCTGAAAGGAATACTACTGACCAAAAATGAAAAAAGATGTAGCAGAATATTTGACACGCTGCTTGGAATGTCAACAAGTTAAAACAGAACATTAGCATCCCACTGGGTTACTGCATCCATTACCAGTTCCGAAATGGAAGTGGCAAACCATCTCTCTTGATTTTATCACAGGATTACCCAAATCCAAAAAGCAAAACGACTCAATAATGGTGGTAATAGATAAACTAAGAAAATCGTCTCATTTTATACCAGTACAATCCACCTTCAGAGCGGTACAGATTGCCAATATGTTCATGCAAAATTTTTTTAGGCTACATGGGCTGCCAAAGACTATAATTTATGACCGTGATGTAAAGTTTACATCAGCTTTCTGGAGGACGTTGTTTGAAGGGTTGGGTACTCAATTAAACTTCAGTACTGCCTATCATCCTCAAACAGACGGGCAAACAGAATGGGTGAATCAGGTAGTGGAAGACATGCTAAGAACATATGTAATGCAACAACCATCCAAATGGGAAGAATACTTACATCTGGTCGAATTTGTGTATATTAGCGGCTACCATACCTCCTTATAAATGAACCCATTTGAAGTTTTGTATGGATGAAAGTGTCGCACGCCATCCAGTTGGGGGGGACCAGAGGATAAGATGTTGTTGGGGCCTAAGATGTTAAAGGAATGGAAGAGATGGTTAAGAAAGTGCGTTCCAACTTAAAGGCTGCGCAAGATAGGCAAAAGAACTTCGCAGATCGTAAAAGAAATTTCATAGAATTCCAAGTAGGAGATCATGTATATGTAAGAGTATGTGCTAAGAAGAGCACGTTACAATGGAGTAGGTGTGCTAAGTTAGCACCGTGGTTTTGTGGTCCATTCCAAATTCTGGCAAGGGTTGGGCTAGTGGCATACCAACTCGCCTTACCCAACCATATTCGAGTCCATAATGTTTTTCATGTGTTCGTATTGAAAAGATATGTATATGATCCTAAACTTATAGTCAGTTAGAAGGATATACAGGTAAGAAAAGTTTTCTTTAGGTAAGCCAAATAAACTTTAATGATAATGAAAAATTGATTCAATTGTTGTTTTGTTTCGGGTCGAACCGGAAGGAGAATTCCTGGTCGAGCCTCTAGATATACTTGATCAGAGAGAAGTAATGTTGCAGAAATGAGATATCACCCAGGTTAAAGTGCAATGGCAACGCTTTGGGCTGGATGAGGCCACCTAGGAGGATGAACAACTCATGAAAGAAGCCTTTCCAGGACTGTTTGCAGTTAGAAAACATCAAGACAATGTTTGATTTTGGGCGGGGGGGATGTAATGTCCCCAGAAGTTTGTAAATATTTTATTTTACCACAGTAAGAACAAAAAACTAAATATTATGATTATTATTTGAGTTATGTATTAATGTATGTTTGTTATGGAAAAGAGAAAACTGTTTGAGTGTTAACAGATTTTGTAACTTCTCATAACGAGGAAGTTGGAGTAGGCAGTTTCCAAGGAAACCCTAACTATCTCCCTAATTATGAATTTTCCAAGGAAAGGCCTTAGGGGTAGGGGAGAAGGGAGAAAACCCGTGCTAAGAGGTTAGATGGAAGAGTAGCTAAGTCTGGTGATGAGCAGATAGCAAAAGCACTATGTGCAGGAACTTGCAGAAAGACAACGGTCTTATGAGCAAGCTCGGGGGGATATTTAGTCCTAATGTCAAGTCTCATGGTTGGGAGGATTGAAAACTGCAAGTACCAAAGGTGACTTCTACACTTGAGGTTTTCTTCTTTTAAGCATCTTAGGTAAGTAGTAACACCCTGGAATTAATGTGATGATTAAGCTGTAGTATATGCCATTATTTGTATCTTGGGAAGGACTGAACCAGAATAGTTAATATTTGAAAAAGATAACGTATGGGTATAGTTAATAATTTAGTTAAAGTTGTACACGACCAGTTACATTTGTAAATGAACGGAACAGTATTACCCTAAAATCTCTGGCAAAACCTAGACTCGGGAAAATAAACCTGTTTAAGTTCTTTACTAAGGAAGAGAATGAAACTGAAGTATGCCCAACACCATGAATAATGGACTAAATACGTAAAGAATAACAATATAAGGGTAAATTGCACAGTTTAACACATCAGTTGAAGGCACCGTGAATAATGGACTAAATATGTAAAGAATAACAATATATGGGTAAATTGCACAGTTTAACACATCAGTTGAAGGCAGTAAGAATGAATGAGAAAATAATCCTTGCAAACAACAAGAAAGTGTAAACTGAACTAGGGTATTTAAAAAAAAAACTTAGTAGAGATTGTTTAATTATAGTACAAGGAGCTCTGTAATTTCTTTCTTAAAATCCTTTACGGAGTTTGGTATTTAAATAGAAACCAGAGAACCTACAGAGTTAGGTAATTGAATATAAAACAAAGCACATAATATTGTTATATATTATCTAGAAAATTCCCCTAAATTCTTTCTATAACCCGTACTTAGTTTGGTAAATAAGTATAAAACGAGGAACCAAATACTGACATACAAAACCTGAAATCACTGTAAATCCTGTTTTTTCCAAATACTGAGAATGACAATTACCGTAACCTAGAACAAAATGCAGGTAGACAACAAAATACGAGATGTAAATCATCACCTTGCGAGCAAGGTATAATAATCCCACATAATAGAGCAATCGCAAAAAAAGGGCAGAAACTTAAGTATATCTCATCAAAATTCCATAAAAAGTGCAAATTTGTGTATTAAGAAAAGGGGCACCACCATTATAAATACATGAAACTAAGTCTCAACACATAAGTACCAGCACTGCAACGCTTCACATTCTGGGCACTTTTTCTTTAAATATATAAAAAAAATGAGTAGCACTTAGATACGTGTCTCAATTTATACATATTGACCAGTTTGAACCCTTAAATACATCACACCTTGAGAGGTCTGCAACCCAGTACCTGGGCAGGCATAAATAATGGTGCCAAAATTCCATACAACTCTTTCAACTATATTAAAAAAAAAACAACTATGCTGGTGTGGCCATAGCTACAGGCCTCGCATACCAAATGGTGAAGCCCTGAAAGAGGCACTACGGAGGACTCTGATTCTCGACCGATGAACCCAGAGAAACAAATGAATAAAAACCTGGTAAGATTTCCAAAAGAAGAAGAGAATGAACGCAAGAACCCCAAAACAATTCAAGACTTCCACCAACTGAATTGCAAAAGTATAGAAATTTATATAAAATTATCAACAAAGGGTAGTTCCGCCTGACCCAGAATCTATAAAACCTATGAATTAGTGAAACCCTCCATGACCGAGAGCATCTAGCAACAAATCACCCAACAAATGTACCTACTCAGTTGATATAACACAAGGGCAGCTCGGAAAGGCTTACTTGTAATCCATTGAGTGACCGAAGTAGAGGTACGAAGGGGAAATCCACGAAACCCTCCTTGGAGTATCCTGAACTTCTCTTTCTTGTTTTCGTTACACCTACAACTAGAGTAAAACAACACTTAAAAGGGGCAATGGATAAAAAAACAACGATAAACAGAATTGTAGAGTTGAAATTTTAATACTCCCCGAGTTCATACTATACAGGGAAGGAAAAGCCATTTGCTCCGGCCACGGTATCCTCAATCTTCATCGAACCCTCATGCAATGAATCCCTAAGTCTCAGAGCCAAACCTACCAGAAAGGAAATCCGGGAAGCAGGGTCGAGCGCCAAAGAACGATGGGGCGTAATGAGACTCATCACCAGCAAACCAGGTAGTAACATTTCCAGGACAAAGCTTAAACCTCAGATCAAAGACCCAACCCTACCACCGTTGATGTAACGAGGGACACAAGGTAACTAAAGCAACTAGTGGGCAACTGTGCGAAAGGACAAAGCTTGCCCACGCCACATTACCATGGCAGAGCATACATTAAAATTCAAATCCGAATGCAAATCAAACCAGCAATGTTTGCCATGGGAACTTAAAAGAAACGCATGTGAAATTAAACCCTGTCAGAGTCCATTGGAATATGGAGTTTTGCCATGGGAACTTAAAAGAAACGCATGTGAAATTAAACCCTGTCAGAGTCTATTGGAATATGGAGTTTTGGTGCACTTACGTAATTAAGCCTAACCCTTAGAACGAAATCATTATGTGCTGAATACTAATGTGATTAATATTATAATCATGATAGGTTGATAATTATAATAAATTAGAATAGTTATATAAATTAGATGGTTGGTATATATATATATATATATATATATATATATATATAACATAAAATATATTAAAATAGTTATATAAATTAGATGGCTGGTAAATATAGATAGAAATCAATTCATTGATAATAAGTATATATTTTATAATATTAAAAAAAAAAAAAAAAAAAATCATAAAAATTAATTAAATTACAATTTTATTATTATTATTTATATAAAGAATTAAGTTAAACCCTAATCCTTTTTGGTTAGACGAAGACCCTACTCTGGCTAGTAAGTACAAAAGGAGCTCTGAAGACCTCGGAGAAAATTTGTTTGGGTCAGAGCTAGTCAAGCTCTGTAGTGCTCAGGATCTCATAATTTGCAACGGTCTAAAGAAGTGGCCCAATTCCAGCAAGATGACATGCATCCATGGACTTGGTAGCAACGTGGTAGACTACGTTATTTCCAATCTCCCATGATACAAGGAAAGAATAAATTTTGACATCTTAAACGACCACGAACCTGACTCTGATCATAGGCCTTTACTTATAACTCTCAATTTTGTCATGCATAAAGTTCCCACAGAAAATAATACTTACACCCAAAAGAACTTAATATTTGATAGAAATAAAAATGATCTCTTTCTAAATGAATTAAAAACTAAATTGCTTCCTTTATCTAGTATAGACAACATAGAAGACCTCTATCATAATTTTACTACAACCCTCTCATATTCTATTAACAAGTTCTCAATTGAAGTTTCAAATAATAAAAGAAATAACAAAACCAATCCATGGTATCAAAAAGATTGTAAAAGTGCGAGGAGAGCAATTAAGGAAGCTATTGATGAATCTCTTAAAATGGACAAGATAAAAATATACAAAGCCATAACTAAAAGGAAAAAGAGGCAGTACATTTGTCAAAGATAGGAGAATCTCTTACACCTCTCTAAGGTAGCTCCTAAGAAATTTTGGAGGCAGATTCTGACTAGGAAGACTAAAGATAATAATAAAATTGCTCTTCACGATTGGAATTCCTATCTTAAAAAGTTTTATGAATCTCCAAATGTCATGGATAATTTGGAAACCCTGCTCACAACGAAAGAAGTTTTCTCTTTATAAGACATTAAGTTTGGGGTTAATCGCCTCGCTAATGGGAAAGCTAAGGACATTGAAGGTTACCAGGTGGAAATCTTAAAAATTGAAGGTCCTGTCCTCATCCCCCACATCCACAAGCTTTTCAATCAAGCAGTCAAGCAAGGGTTCCCTAAACCTTGGACTGAGAGGCTCATTATCCATATTTTTAAAAGTGGGGATACAAATAACCCCTCTAATTATCGGACAATTATGATCAGCCCTCTCTTAGCCAAGTTATATGGTAGTATTTTGGAAAAGAAGTTAAGCATATGGCTTGAAAGTGAAGGTAAGCGGGCTAAAGGCCAAGTAGGTTTCAGAAGGCATCACTCAACAACAGACCACCTCGTTACGCTTAGGATCATTGCAGAGGAATGTCGTAATGATAAATCCAATTTATTTTGTTACTTTGTGCACTTTAGAAAGGCTTTCGATACAGTTCCTAGATACAACCTTTGGAATAGATTAAAAGAGCTAAAGGTTCCTCTCGAGTTGAGAGTTACCACTATAAGGTTATACGAGAATGTAATTGCCAAGCTAAAGAGCAATGAGGGGTGGTCAAAAGATATTAAGTGTAACATCGGAGTCAAACAAGGTTGCCCCCTCTCCCCTACCCTATTTGGCATTTACATCGATAAGCTCGAAGGCTATTTAGAGGAAGCAGGATGTGATGGCACGATCTTAGCTGGGATAGTCATCATCCTTCTTCCCTATGCTGAAGATACTGTTCTCTTGGCAAGGTGCCCATTTGATCTTGATAAGCAACTCAGGCTTCTTAAGGATTTCTGCTCTACCATGGGTATGACTGTTAACACGAACAAAACAAAAGTTATGATTATCAAATTGAAGAAGGACACTTACGCTAATTTTATGTATGACAGTAATAAATTTGAGGAAGTGTATTCTTACAAGTACCTAGGAATTGATATTCATCACAAGCTCAACTGGAACCATAGCATTGAGAAAAGGATTAATGGGGGGTGGAAAGCTTATTTTGGTCTTGAAAATAATTGTAAAACAGCAAACCTCGTAATGTGGGATAAAAAGAAGTTCCTCTTTGAAACTTTAGTCACTCCTGTTATCTTATATGGCTGTGAGGTTTGGGGTTGCAACATCTCCAGAGAATCATGGAGAAAGATTGAGCAAATCCAGAAGCGTTTTATAACTTATAACCTAAAAATTAAAAGTAATACACCCTATCCTATTCTCCTTATAGAAGCAGGTCTTTCCCCTATTGAGAGCCTAGCTATGATTAGGTTTCTGTTGTACAAGCACAAACTCAATAACATAGACAATCATAGACTTCCTAAGCTAGCTTTAAATTCTAGCCAAAACCACCTAAGGCTCAATCGGGGGTGGCATAAAGACACAAGGGCCTGGTTAAACTATTGGGAGATCAACGAGAATGATGCATTGCAAAACATAAATAACATTAAAGATATTGTTACTTCTAAGTTCAAAGAAAAAATATGGTGTGAGAAAGATTTAGCGGCTAAAAGAAAATTAAGTTATTATAAGAAGGTCATCAACCCCACCCTAGAAGATCAAAAGTATCTCTCTATTTTAACTAGCTCAAAGAAGAAAATTAATATAGCAAAGATTAGAACGAATTCTCATGAGCTCCATAGTGAAAAAGGTTATTGGGCAGTTCCTAAAACGCCACGGATGGAAAGGATCTGCCATATATGTGAGAATAGGAACATCGAGGATGAAAACCACTTCCTCTTAGAGTGCCCCGCGTACAACCACATTAGATCTCAATTTCACAATCTTTGTTACAATACTGACCTTCCTAGCCTTTTACAATGTCAAAATTATAATGAGCTCGGGAGGCTTCTCTCCAAGCTTTTTGAGCATAGGAATAAAATCTTAAATCAAAATAAATAATTTGTTTCTTTAGGTCTTATAGACCAATGTTTGGTCTCAGCGGACGTTAACCATCATCATCATCATCATCATAATAATAATAATAAAATATGTAACAAGATTTTTAATCAAGGAGATTAATCTTCACTTTACCCTAAAAATTCTTATTTTGTAAATATATTTTGTTACAATACTATGGGCTAATATCTTGACTTATTAATGCCACATGTCAAAAAGCCATAACTCACTATATCATAATATGACATTTGTTCATATGACTTTTTTCTTTCAATTAATTAATTTAATTGAAAAGATAAAAAGAGCATAACTACTTTGAAAATAAATTTTGGAGATAATGCCACATGCCAAAAAATCATAACTCACTTTATTATATAACACCTATTCATAAGACTTTTTTTTTCAATTAATCAATTTAATTAACACTATAAAAAGAACATAACTATTTTGGAGATAAATTTTAGAGATAATCTTTGGAGATAAATAAAATTTTGTTATATAGTTCATATAATTTTAATTTAATTATTAATAATTATGATGTGGATGGTAGAAATTTAGTCTCCATAAAATATTTTAAAACATTCATAATAATATACACAAATCAATAACTGAGATTTATCTCCAAAGTAATTAAGCTAACTTTTAAATTATTTATATAACAAAATTACAATTACATTAGTAATAAATAAGAAAAAATTGTTCATTGTAATAAATATGTTAAAACCATATATATATATATATATATATATATATATATATATATATATATATATATATTGCATTACTAACATAAATAAAATTAAAAAAATAATAATAAATTAAGTTTTAATCATTTTTTCTGAGGAAAAATTGTAATTTTTTTTTTATTTTGAAAAACTACATGTTGTGTATGCTTGTAGGTATATGTTGTAAAAAGTTTAATAAAAAAATACAAAAATATATAGTGCATAGATATCTGATATGTACTACAAAAAATACAGAGAAATTAGGGCCTATCGCCCCTCTGTTGTAGCTGATCAATGTAAGGCCTGTGGTAATACTGAAAAAACTCTACCTCCCTGTATTCTTGAATTAACCATTGACCTCTGGATTGGTTCGAGGCCTCCTTGGATAGTTTATCTGCAACTTGATTGTACTCCCTGTAAATGTGTAGACAAGAAATATGTTCAAATTGTGATTTTAATTGCATGGTATCATCCAAAATGATTATGAGAGAATGCACATGACATGCATATGTGTTATTGAAACAATTTATGATGATTCTGGAATCCCCAAAAATCTGTAATTGTCTACAATGATGTGCCAAGGCAAAATGTAATATATGTCTAAGCGAGATGAGTTCTAAAATTTTTGTTGTACCAGCACCCAAACCCGTACGGATAGGAAAAAAATGGTTGTCTAATAGGCGAGATAAATTCCCCCCCCCCCCCCCAACATATATATTCTTGGGCGAATCTGTCAAAATAGGCCCAAGGTTGGTTATGGTTGATGGATTCAGGTATTAATGTACGAGCAGGTGGAGGATGGTCATCATCGAGTACCTCATGAAAGGCATTGATAATCTGTGCAATAACTAATGACCACTGAATTTCCATGTTGTTGAACATGATATAGTTCATGCTTAACCAAATACGAACCTGACTCTGATCGTAGGCCTTTACTTATAACTCTCAATTTTGTCATGCATAGAGTTCCCACAGAAAATAATATTTACAGCCAAAAGAACTTAATATTTGATAGAAATAAAAATGATCTCTTTCTAAATGAATTAAAAACTAATTTTCTTCCTTTATCTAGTATAGACAACATAGAAGACCTCTATCATAATTTTACTACAACCCTCTCATATTCTATTAACAAGTTCTCAATTGAAGTTTCAAATAATAAAAGAAATAACAAAACCAAGCCATGGTATGACAAAGATTGTAAAAGTGCGAGGAGAGCAATTAAGGAAGCTGTTGATGAATCTCTTAAAATGGACAAGATAAAAATATACAAAGCCATAACTAAAAGGAAAAAGAGGCAGTACATTTGTCAAAGATAGGAGAATCCTTACACCTATCTAAGGTAGCTCCTAAGAAATTTTGGAGGCAGATTCTGACTAGGAAGACCAAAGATAATAATAAAATTGCTCTTCACGATTGGAATTCCTATCTTAAAAAGTTTTATGAATCTCCAAATGTCATGGATAATTTGGAAACCCTGCTCACAACGAAAGAAGTTTTCTCTTTAGAAGACATTAAGTTTGGGGTTAATCGCCTCGCTAATGGGAAAGCTAAGGACATTGAAGGTTACCAGGCGGAAATCTTAAAAATTGGAGGTCCTGTCCTCATACCCCACATCCACAAGTTTTTCAATCAAGCAGTCAAGCAAGGGTTCCCTAAACCTTGGACTGAGAGGCTCATTATCCATATTTTTAAAAGTGGGGATACAAATAACCCCTCTAATTATCGGACAATTATGATCAGCCCTCTCTTAGCCAAGTTATATGGCAGTATTTTGGAAAAGAAGTTAAGCTTATGGCTTGAAAGTGAAGGTAAGCGGGCTAAAGGCCAAGCAGGTTTTAGAAGGCATCACTCAATAACAGACCACCTCGTTACGCTTAGGATCATTGCGGAGGAATGTCGTAATGATAAATCCAATTTATTTTGTTGCTTTGTGCACCTTAGAAAGGCTTTCGATACAGTTCCTCGATACAACCTTTGGAATAGATTAAAAGAGCTAAAGGTTCCTCTCGAGTTGAGAGTTACCACTATAAGGTTATACGAGAATGTAATTGCCAAGCTAAAGAGCAACGAGGGGTGGTCAAAAGATACTAAGTGTAACATCGAAGTCAAACAAGGTTGCCCCCTCTCCCCTACCCTATTTGGCATTTACATCAATAAGCTCGAAGGCTATTTAGAGGAAGCAGGATGTGATGGCACAATCTTAGCTGGGATAGTCATCATCCTTCTTCTCTATGCTGACGATATTGTTCTCTTGGCAAGGTGCCCATCTGATCTTGATAAGCAACTCGGGCTTCATAAGGATTTCTGCTCTACCATGGGTATGACTGTTAACACTGACAAAACAAAAGTTATGATTATCAAATCGAAGAGGACACTTACGCTAATTTTATGTATGACAATGATAACTTGGAGGAAGTGTATTCTTACAAGTACCTAGGAATTGATATTCATCACAAGCTCAACTGGAACCATAGCATTGAGAAAAGGATTAATGGGGGGTGGAAAGCTTATTTTGGTCTTGAAAATAATTGTAAAATAGTAAACCTCGTAATGTGGGATAAAAAGGAGTTCCTCTTTGAAACTTTAGTCACTCTTGTTATCTTATATGGTTGGGAGGTTTGGGGTTGCAGCATCTCCAGAGAATCATGGAGAAAAATTGAGCAAATCCAGAAGCGTTTTATAACTTATAACTTGAAAATTAAAAGTAATACACCCTATCCTATTCTCCCTATAGAAGCAGGTCTTTCCCCTATTGAGAGCCTAGCTATGATTAGGTTTCTGCTGTACAAGCACAAACTCAATAACATAGATGATCATAGACTTCCTAAGCTAGCTTTAAATTCCAGCCAAAACCACCTAAGGCTCAATCGGGGTTGGCATAAAGACACAAGGGCCTGGTTAAACTATTGGGAGATCAACGAGAATGATGCATTGCAAAACATAAATAACATTAAAGATATTGTTACTTCTAAGTTCAAAGAAAAAATGTGGTGTGAGAAATATTTAGCGGCTAAAAGAAAATTAAGTTATTATAAGAAGGTCATTAACCCCACCCTAGAAGATCAAAAGTATCTCTCTATTTTAACTAGCTCAAAGAAGAAAATTAATATAGCAAAGATTAGAACGAATTCTCATGAGCTCCATAGTGAAACAGGTCATTGGGCAGTTCCTAAAATGCCATGGATGGAAAGGATCTGCCATATATGTGAGAATAGGAACATCGAAGATGAAAACCACTTCCTCTTAGAGTGCCCCGCGTACAAGCACATTAGATCTCAATTTCACAATCTTTGTTACAATACTGACCTTCCTAGCCTTTTACAATGTCAAAATTATAGTGAGCTCGGGAGGCTTCTCTCCAAGATTTTTGAGCATAGGAATAAAATCTTAAATCAAAATAAATAATTTGTTTCTTTAGGTCTTATAGACCAATGTTTGGTCTCAGCGGACGTTAACCATCATCATCATCATCACAATAATAACAATAATAATAAAATATGTAACAAGATTTTTAATCATGGAGATTAATCTTCACTTTACCCTAAAAATTCTTATTTTGTAAATAGATTTTGTTACAATACTATGGGCTAATATCTTGACTTATTAATGCCACATGTCAAAAAACCATAACTCACTATATCATAATATGACATTTGTTCATATGACTTTTTTCTTTCAATTAATTAATTTAATTGAAAAGATAAAAAGAGCATAACTACTTTGAAAATAAATTTTGGAGATAATGCCACATGCCAAAAAATCATAACTCACTTTATTATATAACACCTATTCATAAGACTTTTTTTTTTCAATTAATCAATTTAATTAACACTATAAAAAGAAGCCCACGGGGCTTTGGATTGACGGTGAATGGGTGCACTGTTAAGGCACTCCTTGCGATAGGTCACCGGTTCAAATCCCCGTGGGTACTTAGGTTAGTCTTAACTAGAAAAAAAAAAAAAAACACTATAAAAAGAACATAACTATTTTGGAGATAAATTTTAGAGATAATCTTTGGAGATAAATAAAATTTTGTTATATAGTTCATATAATTTTAATTTAATTATTAATAATTATGATGTGGATGATAGAAATTTAGTCTCCATAAAATATTTTAAAACATTCATAATAATATACACAAATCAATAACTGAGATTTATCTCCAAAGTAATTAAACTAACTTTTAAATTATTTATATAACAAAATTACAATTACATTAGTAATAAATAAGAAAAAATTGTTCATTGTAATAAATATGTTAAAAGCTTACATATATATATATATATATATATATATATATGTATATATATATGTATATACATACACATATATATATATATATATATATATATATATGTATATACATACATATATATATATATATATATATATATATACATACATATATATATATACATACATATATATATATATACATACATATATATATATATATATATACATATATATATATATATATATATATATATATATATATATATATATTGCATTATTAAAAAAATAATAATAATAAGTTTTAATCATTTTTTTTTGAGGAAAAATTGTAATTTTTTTTTTATTATTTTGAAAAATTACATGTTGTGTATGCCTGTAGGTATACGTTGTAAAAAATTTATAAAAAAATACAAAAATATACAGTGCATAGATAGCTGATATGTACTGCAAAAAATACAGAGAAATTAGGGCCTATCGCCCCTCTGTTGTAGCTGATCAATGTCAGGCTTGTACTCCATGTAAATGTGTAGACAAGAAATATGTTCAAATTGTGATTTTAATTGCATGGTATCATCCAAAATGATTATGAGAGAATGCACATGACATGCATATGTGTCATTGAAACAATTTATGATGATTCTGGAATCCCCAAAAATCTGTAATTATCTACAATGATGTGCCAAGGCAAAATGTAATATATGTCTTAGTGAGATGAGTTCTAAATTTTTTTTGTACCAGCACCCAAACCCATACGGATAGGAAAAAAATGGTTGTCTGATAGGCGAAATAAAATTCCCCCCCCCCCCCAACCCCCCACATATTTATTCTTGGGCAAATCTGTCAAAATAGGCCCAAGGTTGGTTATGGTTGATGGATTCAGGTATTAATGTACGAGCAGGTGGAGGATGGTCATCATCAGGTACCTCATGAAAGGCATTGATAATCTTTGCAATAACTAATGACCACCGAATTTCCATGTTGTTGAACATGATATAGTTCAGTGCGAGATTTCGATTTTTCATATTTGTGGACCCTACCCACCATTGGTTCCATGCCTCCAAGATATTATGCCCAACCCAATGCTGTGTGATTGCCAAAGACGTGAGGAATTGTTCCCAAATGTGATTAACAGATGGACAGAGTAGGAAGAGGTGCTCATTCGATTCCTCAGCCTGTTGGCATATGACACACCATGTCGGACCATAGTGGGATCGTTTCATCAGGTTTACACTAGTGGGGGTTTTATTCATAATAACATTCCACATAAAATGTTGGGTCCGTGGGGGTACCTTAAGTTTCCAAAGAGATCTCCACCACCCTTCGAGAGCATGTGGCTTGTGCACTGCGTGAATGATGGGGTATCCTTCCTTCGGGGAGTATACTCCATGAGCTGCAAGTGCCCAAATGAGCTCATCTTCATCATTTGATATGCAGACACATGATTCGACCAATGCAGTGATGTAACCCTCCCATTCTTGTAGCCACTGGTCAGGGATACCAAGAAAGGTTGTTGATTTCCAAGCCTGCATAAAAATAGTGGAGTTCTCCAAATCCACAATGTGTGCAATCGTGGTGATGCCCCTATCTTTAATGAATTCTATGAGATTAGGTGGAAGGTGATACATATTACCACAACCAATCCATGGATCTAAGCCAATGTGTACTGATGTGTCTGCTTTGATACGCCAAATGAGGTCGTTACTGATGGTAGGAAGAGTGTGTAGAACATCTCGCCAGATAACTGAAATTCCTTGTCTGTACCAAGTAGGGAGTCGTGCCCATTCCATAATGTGAAGAGGCCAATTGTATTTATATAGAATCACCTCTGAACACAGACTTCGGGAATTAAGAATGAACCATCCCGATTTGGAAACTAGAGCATGTGAAAAGGATGGAAGATCTTTTAGGCCCCATCCTCCCCATTTCTTGGGCAATGCAATACGACTCCATCTCACCCAGGCGAACAACTTCCCCTCCTTGTGCCCATTCCATAGGAATTTGTAGCAGATTCTTTGGATTCTAGAAAGTATACCTCATGGAATCCATGCCAAAGACATCCAGTAAACCAGTGTAGCTTCCAATACAGATTTAATGAGTACCAATCTCCCTGCTCTAGATAACAATTTGTGATTCCATTTTAGAACTCTTTTTTCCACCTTAGCCACCAGCCAAATCTAGTCTGTTATTTTGTACCCATGGGATTTGATACGAAACCCTAGGTATTTAAGTCCATCTTCAAATAGGTTACTTTGAAAAGGAAACTTCTGATATGCATATCCGATTTCCTGTGGAGAGCATGCATAGAATGTAATGAATGACTTTAACTTGTTAATTTCCATCCCAGTGGCAACAGTAAAAAGTAGCATGATATCATAGAAAGTGGAGAAGTCCTGGATGCCACCATTTAGGAAGATTAGCACATCATCTATGAATAGGAGATGAGATATTGTACACTAATATGTGATCTTAAGTCCCTGTAAGTGCCCTTCTCTTCTTTCATGCAAAATCAATCTGCTTAGTCCTTCCATAACAAGCAGAAATAGTAGAGGAGAAAGTGGGCAGCCTTGTCTGAGACCCCTCTCAGCATGGAAGAAATTGGAGGTAGAACCATTGGTAAGAACACTGAATGAGACAGAGGAAATGCAACACATGATCCATTGGATGAAAGTGAGTGGGAAGCCTAAATGAGTAATGAGCATTCATAGATAAAGCCAGCTGACTCGATCAAATGCCTTGGAGAGATCAATTTAATTGCTTCAATTTAATGGAATGGAGAGCTTCCTGAGCAGTACCAATGGCTTCATGAATTTGTCTGTTGAGCAAGAAGGGAAATTACTCAAAAGAGATATTGGCAGAGAGGATAGGCTTGATACGATTGGAAATGATTTTGGTAATAATCTTGTATAAACAATTGCTGAGGGAAATGGACTAGAAATCGTTGAAAGATTGAGGAGAATCTACCTTGGGAATGAGAGCAATGAAGGTGGAATTGATAGCCTCATACATGCAACCCGAAAGTCTACATTCCTCCACAACCTTAAGAAGGTCGAGACCAATAATATCAAAAAAGGAAAGATAGAATTCAAACATTCATCCATCTGGTTCAGGAATTTTATCCTTTTTGAACCATTTAAGAGTACTTTCCAATTCCCCCATAGTCATTGGCTTAGTGAGGTCTTCTAATGCGCCATGGTCAACAAAACGAGGGAATAGTCCAACAATTCAGATAATTTCAGTAAGTGAGGCTGCAGGTGGAGCCCTGAAAAGCTGATGAAAGTGAGTGTTTCCCAGATGAGCCAACTGATGAAAAGTATGAGCAAACTGACCATGTTCAATAGGCATCTTCCAAATAGTATTACAAGCCCTTCTCCATTTAGCGTAATTGTGGAAGAATTTAGTATTGTTATCCCCTGCCTTCAGCCAGATGGCTCTGCTTCTAAGTCTCTTAGTCTCCTCTCGTTCCTTAATTATTTTAGACCTTGAGCCTCTAGATCAGTGAGAGTATTTTTAGCTTCTTCTGAGATGAAACCCCGTCCCTTCTCATCCAGTAGATTAGCCAACTTATCCTCAATAGTGCAGAGTGTTTGTTCATCCCGAGCGCGCTTGGTTTTTTCCCATTGAATGGATAGGCTCTTAGGTTCAATGAGGTTGTGACAAAAACCTTCTGCCATAGTCTACCTGAGAGTAGGAGGGTGAGCTCTCCAATAATTAGTGACAAATTTATGATAATCAAGATCCATCAGCCAAGTTGAGTTGAATTTGCATGGTGCTCTAGGTTTTTGAAAAGGGCCTGCTAATTCCAGGTAGATAGGGGTATGGTCAGAGATACCCCCAGATCCTACCCATTGTCAGTAGTTAGACAGGATGCCAAGAAAGTTTTCCTTAATGAGGAAATGATCCAGTCTCCGGCCCAGAGCAGCTTCTCCTATTCTTCTATTGCACCAAGTTGGTTGCTTATTATTCATAGGGATATCAATCATATGGTGTTGCTCTAGAAGTTGCTCCATGAAATTAGATAGGGGATCTGGCTGAGCATTATGTCCCCAAGATTCTGCATGACCCATCGTGAAGTTTAGATCTCCTCCCATGATAAGATTGTTGGAATTACTCAGGGAAAGATGCATTAAGAGGTTCCAAAAATCTACCCTGTTGAGATAGGGTGCATACACATTGATAATTCAGAAGTCCCTACCCATCTCTGAAGTGTATATATCCATGCCTATAAATCCAGTACCCCCCAGGTTGTGATGAGGTTTATAGAGCAGGTATTGATACCAAGTGCAATACCCCCAGATCGACCATTGACATCAAGAGCATGAAAGCACACACCTGACTTCATAGAGAGCAAAACCAGGATGACCCGCTCTGCCTTCCCTAGGGTTTCTTGTAAGAAGATGATGTCAGTAGCTCAGAATCCAAAAGTCTCTTGAGGGCTAATTTTTTAGCAAGGCTAGCCAACCCTCTGCACTTAAAGGACATACACTTCATGGATGAGATCGGGGGAGGGTGTTCTTTTCTCTAGCAACCCTATCAATAGTGGATTGTCTGCCTAGGGCCACATCTGCCCCATCAAGGATAATAGCTCTCGAGATCAATGATGGATGCCCCTCAGGGATCTTGGTGGATTTATAAAGGGGGATAAGACCAATCCCAGGTGACTCAGGTGTGAGAGGTACCTGAGAGCAGAGTTTATATGGATGAGATAGACGAGATGAACTGGAGGGCTCTAGAGATGAGATGTTGGAGAGACCAGTAATAGTAGGTGGGGTAGTAGAAAAAATAGTGTTAGGTAGGTCCAAGGGACAAGTGAGGGGATATGTAGACATGAAAGCAATGGATGAAAATGCAACATATAATTGTTGTGCAGTGCAAGATAAAGAAACAGAGGAGCAGAGTGGAGAAAGAGTACCTAAGGAGAGAGCGGTTGCAGCAGTAGCTCAAGATCCTGTCATGGGCATAGAAGGAGGCCACAGAGAGACAAAAACAGTCGACTGAGTAGAGTCCCCATCCATGGCATGCAGTCGGCTAGAGCGAGGAGTCTGATTGCCCACTAGAGATGCCTCAGGTCTCAGAGCATCTGTGCCTTTAGAAGGTGATGATGCTGAAGTTACTAAAGGGAAATATTTGAAAAGATGTCCAACCTTATGACACATTCTGCACTTGAAAGGCACCCCTTCATAATCAAGAATTTGTATATGGGTGAAATGTTTCCAATGAAGTGTGATCTTCTCTTCCAGTCCTTCCCTGGTGTTGTGGTGAACCAAGATACGAGCCAATGATTTATTGCCTGATGTGGTATAGGACTTATCATGGTCCAAATAAGTGCCTAGGGCATTTCCAATGCAAGTAAATATATCCTCCGACCAAAAATGCAATGGAAGCCTGGGTAGGAATACCCAACTTGGTCAGCACCTAATTTCTCTCACTCTAGATCGAAAAGAGGGTTCCATCTCTTAAGAAGCACAAGATCCATTTCAATATGCCAAAAAAGGGATAGAATCCTTTCCGTGTATTCCTCCCTGTGAAAACTGAGAGCGAACCAACCTCGTGCCAAAGTGGTGATAGTCGGAAGTTCCTTAAAAAAAAATCCCCAGATCTCCATAGCCCATAGGCGAAGGCACGCTGTAGAATATGTTCTACCCCTAACACGACCCACCAATACCTTTTTCATTGTGTCCACCACTTCACCCATATTGGCTCCTTCCCCAAAACAGAGAGAGAGGTCCTTGCGCCATGCCTTGACACACTTGTTCTTCTTCGCCTTGCTGGATCGGGAGACAAGGTAGGCTTGGTTCTCTGCGCATTATGGGGTTCTAGCAGGAAAAGGGGGAAGCTTTAGGACTGGTCTTGTGAAATGCGTAGTTCAGGTCAGGCTAGGAGGAGTTAATGCACAATTCTGGGGATGAAGGCAGGTTGCTCAGCTATGGAATTGTGTAGTGCAACTTCCCAAGGGGGACAATGACTGCGCACTACACAGTTTTAGGTAGCAAGTTGCATCACTGAGGGCTGAGACTATGCAGTGCATAGTTTAGTCAAGGTCTGGTGAAAGTGAGTTTCTCGGTCGAAAGGATTTCGGTGAAATGGCTGTGTGGGAGGAAAGTGATCTTGTGAGGAACTTGAACTTGGGATCACACACTTAGCATACTTCAACGACATGACAACATAGACCACTAGAACAAAAATACAAAGCATTACCCTTTGTGTGACTGTCCTAGAATGAAAAGCGACAAGTGTGAAACTTAAGATGGACTTAGGATGACTGTGACGTCACTTATGCGACGGTGCTTAAAACTTTGTGTATGAGTGCAATGGGTGTTTACACAGCTATACAGAATCAAATACACAAATGACCGCAATCATTGTAAAATAATCAAACATGCCAAAAAATGAGAGTTGATGAAAAAATCGAAAGGGGTGAAAAGACTAAGAAATATCATGAAATAATCTCAAGTGTTTGCAAAAATAGAGGGGAAGACCAAGGAAGGCTCTGAAATTTAAGTGAAAGACAAAATTTTGGAGGGTGTTGTAGCCACTACAACACTTGATGACACACTGGTTGAATACCAACTTCTCTGTCTTGGTTCATTTTTTAAGTGCAGGGCCTTGGTCCTTCCGGGAGTATTGATTCATCGTGCATATTACTTTGTCTTCCCCACTTAATCCATGGGCACACATGGCTTCCTTTATACTTTCTCAGTTGAACACAACATAAGGTTCAGCCAGATCATAGTGTTTCGAATTGGGAAGGGTAGTTTAGCTCACGAGCTTAAGATTTCCAGAGTATAGTTTTTCTTTCGTGGTGTTGCTCCATTGCCAGTAGGCCTGGACAGCACCCCAACAGAGTTATGCAGGAACACAAGCATTTCTCCATAGCAAATGAGCCTTGACAGTACCCCGGTGGAGTTGCTTGCTTCACCTCTCTGCGCAGGAAGCCTTTCTCTTCTTTCACCTTTATTTATTTATTTAAAGAGAACTATGCATCAACACTTATTTATTTTGGGGTGGAAGAGGGATCCTGACTTATTGAGAGCAGGAGAGGTTGTTCCTTCAGAGAAGCATATAAAGACCTCTAATTTAGGTTTGCTCATTTAGATTTTCCCTTCTCTATTTCTATTAGTTGGATAAGCTTGAAAACACCAAAGCAAAAAACTAAGTATAGGCATGAGCTTGCCAAACTGGACATAGGTTCATGGTTCAAGCAAGACTCTCCTTACGGATGCATAGTATTTTCCGTCAGAAATTCACCAGCCAAAAGATACAACCAATACAAAGAAGGTGGACACACGACTGGCCAATGGCTGCAGTGTCACAAGACTCTTTGAACTTCAACCACACACACACTTGGAAGCCATAATGAACTAAGGCACAACACTTATTTACATAAGAAAAACAACAGAAAGCCAAAGAAAAGATAACAACAAACAACAAAATATTATGTACATAGTGCGGGGTGTAGCCCCAGATCTTCATTGAAAGTAACATTTTAAGTCTTGGCCATTCACAAGGAGAGATTCAATCTTCCCGTCAAGTGATTGAAGACGATACATGTATTGTCCAAGATTTTCATGGACTATGTATGGACCAATCCACAAGGATTGGAACTTAGTGTTCTTGCCTTTGTCTTCGGAGACTTTGTCCTACTTCAAGATGAAGTCACGCACACTGAATTTAGTCTTCCCTGCATACTTTCTGTCAAACCATCTCTTGATATGGTTCTCATGAAGATAATTTTTTTCTTTTTATTTCCACCTTTCTTCCTTTATCTTGTGCAAAGAGTCCATCCTACGTTGAACTAAGAGACATGGCTTGCCCTAGGATTCTTGGGACAATTGGAGAGCAAGAAAATATATCTTTAGTGGGAGGATGGATTCTTTCCGTACACCAGGAATTAAGGGGAGGTATTCACGAAAGGCTTAGGTGTGACTCGCTCAACCCATACAACATTCACCAAAGTAGAGTACCAGTTTCGTTGCTCAGAGAAAATGATCTTTTTTTATGATACGAATGAGGTTCTTCTTAGTGGACTCGCAAAGACCATTCCACTGTGGATAATAGTTAGCAGAAGGTTTCAAGAAAATATCATTTCGTGAAGAAAAATCATAAATCTTTAATGAAGAAAAGTACGTTGCATTGTCAAAAACATGTGACGTAGAAACGTCAAACCTGGAAATGATATTCTGCTACAGAAAGTAGATGACTTCCTGATAATTCACTTGTTTCAGTGGAACTACCTCTGTCCACCGCGTGAAATAATTTGTAGCAGTCAAGATATAACAGTGTTGCTTCGATGAATGAGGGAAAATTTCCCCAATGATATCTAAGCCCCATTGTTGGAATGGTTCTTCCACTGCAATAGGTTGCAATGGGGCTACCGGCTTCCTATTTATTTCGGCGCACTTTTGACAGACCGAACACTTGCAGGAATAAGCATGAGAATATTTGAATAATATAGGCCAGTAGAACCTAGCCCGCATGACCTTGTGTGTTGTGGTTTTTCCCGCAAAGTGTCCTCTAACTGGTCCCTCGTGGAGATCACGTAAAACCTTATCTGAATCCGTTGCCTCTAGGTTCCTGAGCAATATCCCATTATGGTGCTTTCTATACAACACCCCATGCACCAGCTGGTATGATAGTGCTTTGAGTCAGAGTATCCTCTTTTGCCACAAAGAGAAATGGGACGAGATAGTGCCATGCTCAAGATATCGATGCACATCTGTGTACCAAGAGTTTACATTTGAAGTGGGAGAGGCTTTCTCAACATTCTACATTACTATTTCTTTCTCCCAGCCTGCGAGTTCTTCTTCTTCTTCTTGTGCATTGACTGCTTCTGCTGCTAACTTGTAGAGATGATGACCCTTGATGGTGTGAACTGGTTTGATGTCAAGATCATATTCCTATAATTTGGTCATCCAGTTTGCCCTTCTCTCACTCATCTCTTGTTGAACAAGAAGTGATCTGACTATAGGGTGTGGGACAAATATAATACAATGGTTTTTCAATAGAAAGGGTCTGAAGTGTTTTACCTCCTTATATACATCATAAGCTTGCTTATCCATAATGGGGTGGTTGAGCTCTGGTCCTTGCAGGCTCGTACTCATGAAGGATATAGGTTTCTCATTGTTCAAATCGTCCTTCTGAGTGAGCACGACAATGAGATAAGTATCAGAAGCGAAAGTGTAGAGTAAGAAGTCTTTGTTGACGTATGGGTTGTATAACATTAGTGCTTCTGCTATTAATTCCTTTATATAGGTGAACACATCCTTTTCCCTTTTTCCTCAACTGTAAACTGTGTCCTTCTTGATCATCTCATGTATAGGCTTCACGATCTGAGCATAGTCAAAGATGAACTTTCTGAGGAAGTTGATCTTCCCCAAGAAAGACTGCATGGATTTCTTGTTCATGGGGTGGGGAATCTATGTGATAGTCTAAACCCTGTCCAGATCTACCTTGATCCCACTTTTAGAAATAATATGTCCAAGTAGGTTACCCTCACACACTGCAAAGATGCTCTTCTTGGGATTCAAGGATATCTCATATTTCCGGCATCGCTCAATTGTTTTTTGAGGTGGCATAGGTGTTCTGACCGATGTCTTGAAAAAATAGTTACATCATCATGGTAGACCACTACGTTCTATTCGATAAGCCTGTGAAAGACGATTTCCATTGCATGTTGAAACGTTGCACCTACATTAACCAGCCAAAATGGAATTCGGCAGAACACGAACATACCCCAGTTGGTACGAAATTTACTCTTCAGTTTTTCAGGATCTGCTACCAGAACCTGGTTGTAGCCCAAGAAACCATCTAACAAAGAAAACATTTATGCCCCAGACATTGTTTGCAATATGTGCTCCATGAACGATAGTGGGTAATTGTGTTTGTCCGAGGCATTGTTGAGGTTGCAGAAATTTACACAGAGGCGGATCTCCCCGGACTTCTTCCTTACAAGGAGTAAATTAGATACCCATTTCGAATGTCGCACTTTGTAAATGATCCGAGCATCCATAAACTTTGCAATTTTTTTCTGTATGAGGGACTTAAGTGTTAGATGAACTTTCCTCAGTCTCTGTTGAAAATTTTTGGCCGCTTCTTTGATCAGTATCGCGCGCTGGATTATTCATGTTTCATATGTATTAAGATCATCATACGTCCATGTGAAGACATCAAGGTACTTCTTGAATAGGCAGATAAAAGCTTGTCGCTCTTGTCATGTACAACAAGTACCAAGATTCACATACTTCTTTTGTTCCCAGATTGATCTACTCATGTGACAATGTAGAGCTCTGGATCTTATCGTTTACAGGTCCTTGAAAATGGTTCTGCAAGTCATACAACTTTTCCAGTGATACCACACCCTTGGGGATGAGGTTGTCTTTGCTTGTACTAGCTGCGTCCTGTAGAGTCTGCTCGTGCTCGTCCTTGTCTATCATTGTGTCTCTGAATACATCAGTGTTGGCCATAAAATGCAGTATCTATTGATCATCATCAAAAACATGTAAATTAGCGATGTTTTCTAGGACGGATGCTTTATAAAAAATTTCATTATTAAAATTGTCCCTTGACGGTAACATCCTAGCAGTTTTCTTTTCCAAGGCATCCGCAACTTCATTACACATTCTTGGTACTAAAATAATATTGAAAGCTTGGAAATGATAAATGAGTCACCATACCTCTTGTTGATAACTCGGAAGACAAGGTGACACACAATGTATAGTATTAAGTACCTAACGCACCACGATTTTGGAGTCACCTACCACTTTCAGGACAGCAACATTGAGGTTAATGGCTTTCTATAAGCCTAAGATGAGTGCTTCATACTCTACGGTGTTGTTCATGTACTTGAATTCCAAGTGACTATAGATTAAATGTTTTCTCTGTAGTAGGTCTATTAAAACACAACCAGCTCCAGAGCCCTTCTATTTTTTGGATCTGTCAAAATACATGGTCCAAATATCATTTGTATAGGGACGCTTACCACGCTAGTAATATTGCTACTACTATTACTACTACTTATTATACAAGATTCAATTTCACCAGTTGAACATGGAAGGAGGTCCAACTATGTATTTGGTTAGAGAGGGGATGACTCTGCAATATAGCACCCCAACTATGTCTCTATAAAATAATTTTCGAAAACAAGTTCCACAAAAGCCAACGGCTCGTTATGTCCATTCAAGGGAGTTACGTTGTGCTTCATGTATCTCTTTGATAGTACTTGGATTTGGTTGTTCCTACCCTTATATGGAAGCCATAAGTGTGACCAGTCAGTGGAAAAATATCCTTGCAACTTGCTTGACCAATCTCTACTCAGCAATACCCTGTATGCTTCTGGGATGTCCACAATTACGACATTAATGCATTGATCAACTCGTTCATCAGATGATAGTCGGATGATCACATCCTTGAGTTCACAAATTGTTGGCACACAAGTTCTGTCCAATTGGATGATCTATGCAAATGTCTTACTCCATTGAGCATTGATTTTATTGGCCACAGAAAGTGGCATGATGCACCGGAATCAACCAATGAATTGTGAACATTGAAGTTAAAGATTTCAAATGACAACAAGAATGGTGGGAAGAGTGAGTTTACCTCCTCCACGCAGAGTGCGTTAAGCACAGATGCGAGAGCATTAGGAGACTTATTAAGTCCCTTGTTTGAAGAGGTGGAATCACTAGTAGAGTTTTTTTGAAGTGCTCATAGAAAAATGTCCCGCTAGTTCGTGATTTTTGTACGTTCAAATAGAGAAATATTTGCACGAACTTTCTTCATATCTTCTACAATGTTGTACTCTATTGCAGGAAGACTCTCCGAGGTGTCCGAGGGTAGAAATGAATTCATGGTTTCCGGTGGGATGGTTCTATATTTACTGCTTGTGGAAACACTTTTTGTTGAAGTTGTCTTCCTGAACTTGCTCTGAGTGTTCTGTGTTGAATCAACCGAAGGACCCATTTTTCTTAATAGATTTTCTCTTAGTTTCTGTTTTGGTACCTCAATCATAGTGGTTTCTTCTTGACTCCTCAAGTTGTATCAGTTATTTTTCTTTTGGGCTGGAACGTCACTTGAAGGCTCCTTATCGGTGGTGTTTTCTAGGCTATGAGAACATACTGATACATGTTTACTGCATGCCTAGTGCTTGGAGCTTCATCGGTTGTAGCAACTTCTTCTTCTTCATCACGCTTTGGTTGTTCATCAACCATGACCTTGTCACACAATTGTGTAACAAGACTACTCATTCCATGGTTCCATTCTGGGCACATTTTTTCTGAATGATGTTCATGGTGGAACATGCAGTATGAATCTGTGCCGATTTTCTCAATGTTCAGAACCATGTTGGAGCTTTGCACAGATTTGGCCAGCTGGATGTTGCTACTATTGGAAGCTAAATTCTTCCTTTGTGGGTACCTGGGGGGATTTCTACTCACAGTAGTCTCGCTTATCCTCTGTTTAATTTTAGCCATTTCGGTGGTTAGGGACTTGACGAGACAAGTAAGTTCTCAATATTGCTCGTTTCCTTTTCCTTGGCCTTGCTCATAGAGGTTTGAGACCTCTTACCTACATCTTTGGAGTCCTTAGTGGGTTCATCGTCTACAATGACTCCAATAGTGCATAGGTCCTTCTCTACGGAAATAGCCTCTTCATAGTTTTCTGTTAACATTGGTTTTGTAGCTCGCTTGACGAACTTCACAATACTTTTTGGCAAGGAAGAAGTGTAGTAGTCGATAGTGATGGAGTCATGAGGTTTTGTGTCGTCCGAGAACTTGTTCAAAATATGGTTGAACCTCTGATTGAAATCTTTGACCTTTTCTTTCTGCTCCATCTTGAGACTACCCAACTCCTTCAGTAACATGGCAGGGGTCTTGTCTTCAACAAATTTCTCAAGAAAGATCCTTTTGAATACCTTCCAATTCTAGATGGAGTCCAGAAAGGATGTGGTACCATATAGCTTCTCTACCATCCAAGGTACATGGAAATAGTCTACATGCAACGTCATCATAATGTACCTCGAGTGTCTGTAAATGTAGGTAGAAATTGTCTAAGTGATATTCTGCCTTCACTATCTTGTCAGGGTCATATTTCTTTAATAACTTCTCTGCATGTATTGGAATCTTGTGCAGGACACCCGGAAGTGCCAATGGGCCCTTAGTCATCCAATATAGATTTTGGTCTGCCATGTTGTCTTCTTCGTTGTCTTCCTCTTCCTCTTCTAAATCTGATGATTCCTCTTATGAATTTGTTGGTTCCTCCTCTTATTCTCTTCCTCCTTCGTTGTCTTCCTCTTCCTCTTTTGAATCTGATGATTCCTCTTATTAATCTATTCGTTCCGCCTCTTCTTCTCCTCCTCCTTCATTTCCTTCCCCTCTGCCTCCTCTGTCGAAACCTGAACCCAAGAGTAAGGGGTGGACTTTTTGTTCTCCTTGAAAGAGCGGAGGTTATTCTTCCTTCTCCACATATTTTTCTAGCTCTTCAAGAGTGGCAAAGATTGCTTCTTCAACATATGTAACTAATACTCCTATGGCGGTAGTATTGTTCTTCTTTTGATAATATGGAAGAGTGTACACTGCCATAATAAATCCAACAACTTTTGCAAATTGATGGGTGATGGAACGGAGATCTCAGATTCGATGGTACGTGATTTGACATTCAGACCTGGGAGGTGAGGAATTATGAACTTCAAAATTGTGGGTAGGGGAGAGGGAGTGAATGTTACTTCCTTGACTAGAAAATGGATAAGTGGGGTTAGCAGGACAATCAGCCATAAAATATTGACGACTCTCCTTCTAGCACCAAAAATGTTGACAGTGCTGAATCTGCCAACATTCATGGGATCTCCCCGATATGAGGTCCCAATTAGACCTCACACTATTTGGTGTAGGAGTCCCATCCTATATGATGGCTCAGTTGATAAATACTTAGAGATTTTCCTCGACTCTAGCTTTTAGCACATGAGAGTGTTGTAATGATACCTTTGAAAGGCAAGGTGTGTGTGCTTGGTGAGTGTGCAACGTAACTGCGTCTAGGTTCGCTTACTGCAAAAGGGGGGAGAAAAGTGAGCCTATAAGTGAGAGGTAATAGTACCACCTAGGAAGAGACACACGTGAACGAGGAAGACTTGTCCAACATCCAACGGAATATTCCACAACAGATGCGGCAATCGTTAAAACCAAAGAACAGGGAAAGATTTGTCCACCATCCAGTGGATTAGTCCACAATGGATGTGACAGTTGTTATAACGATGAGTGGGGAAAGGTGTGTCTAGTATCCTGCTAAACAGTCCACAAGGATGAGACAACAATGACAACCATTACAACACATTCCCAACAAGATAAGCACTAAAACAACTGAAATAGTTCAACTATCTTAGTACATGTGAAACAAATATGAAATATAAATACTCACAGAATAGTCTTACAAACATCCATAAGTCACGCGTGGAAAAGTGTTGGCCTGAAAAGGAAATTATATTAAGAAAAAGTTCCAAGACACATATTTACATCATACATCACTAGCCCTAGTAGTGGGACATTAGAGCCACTCCTTTCTCCTCAAATAAGTGATTGAAACTCTCTATGCTTTTCGGGAGGAGGAAAGGTGGAAAGTCCTTTTCTCACACAATGAGGGGGTGTGTATAACCAAGGGGTGATGCTTGACCCTTGTGAATCTTTGACTTCCCTCACGACTGTTCAAATTCCTATGACTTTTCAATTGACATGACTCTTCATATTCATGTGTGTCCATTGGACTTCCACTTTACATTACATTTGATTTACAATATACATGGCTCATAATAGTGATGTGGCCTTTGAAAACTCATGACATGACTTGACATGACACTGTTGACATGGAATATCTTGTTGAGGTGGAAATGTCAAGCTGTTATTGCTGCTGAGTGATAAATGTGTTCTTGGATGTGATTTCTCTTCTCCTCTGCATAGCTTGATGATTCGGGGTCTTCAATGATCTTCGGTATTGAGAGGTGGTTTCATGCATGTGTTCCCTTTGTTTGTTCTTGATAAGCTTCTTTTTCCGTTTAGTTGTAAGTGATTCTTCTAGCATGTTCGATCCTTCTTCTCCTTATTGATCGTCTCACCATGATCTAAATTAGGGGAATTTTGAGGTCTGAAATAGTCCTCCTAAGGAAATTATAAAATAATAGTGGAAATAATAAAATAAGATTAGATTACATCATCAAATTTTAGAGGGAGAAAAGAAAAAACTATTTTTCAACTCGTATTTTCAACTTATCTCCCTATGGATTTACTAAAATGTCGAGCGGAAACACTCATTGGATACAAAATTTGATTCCTCATCCAAGGAGTACCCACGTTGCATACTTTTTATGGACCCTACTACACAAAAAATGAGAAATACATGAAAAACGTGATTGCAGTCACATTTTTCCATGTATTTCTCATTTTTCATGTAGGAGTGTCCATCAAAAGTATGCAATATGGGTACTTCTTGGATGAGGAATTAAATTTTACATCCAATAAGTATTCCTGCTCGAAATTTGAGGAAAACCTTAGGCAAATAAGTTGAAAAATAGTTTTATTATTTTTATTATTTTTTAATATTTTTATTTTTTTACTCCAAAAATGGTGAATCATCCCCCATGGTTGACATCATCATCTTGAATCTTATTGGTTCTTATAAATTTTATTGTGGTTGTAAATTTTTCTTATGAGGCCCATTTTAGACCTCAAAATTCCCCTAATGACAATGTACCTGTTCCTACAATTCACTCATGATGGGACGACATCAAATCCAAAAACTCCCTAGTCTACGATGATGTACTGTTATCCATGGACTAGGTCCAAGACAGGTGAAAATATGGGAAAGAGGGCCCAGTAACTGCGCATTGCGCATTTCCAGGTGACAAGGAGGGAGGTTGATCACTAAGACTATGTAGAGCGCAACTCAGGCTTGGCTGAGGAACTTCTAAGCATAGTCCTCACTATGGGGAAAAATTACACAGGGGCCACTGAGAGAGACGATTCAGAAGTTCTGGCAGTTAGTGTCTGATGTAGGATGGGAGCCTGGGAAGAAGTTCTACGTAGTTTTCAGGGGTAAGGCATGACTGGGCATCAGAGGGTCTTGAAGGACAAATCTACAATGTTCTTGAGATAAGTGAGTCCCAGCTAAGGGAGGACACTGGGTGACACTTCTGTGCAGTTCTGGGAGGCAAGGAAAGCTTAGTTCTCTGCGCATTGCGGGGTTCTAATAGGCATGGGGGGAAGCTTGAGGACTGATCTTGTGAAATGCGAATTTCAGGTCAGGCTTGGAGGAGTTACTGCGCAATTCTAGAGATGAAGGAAGACTTCTCAACTCTGGAATTGCACAATGCAATTGCCTTGGGGGGACAATGATTGTGCATTGCGTGGTTCCAGGAAACAAGATTGCATCACTGAGGGTTGAGACTACGCAGTGCATAGTTCAGTTGGGGTCTGGTGAAGTGAGTTCCTCGGTCAGAAGGATTTTTGGAGAAATGGCTAAGTGCAGGAGGAAAGTGAGCTTGTGAGGAACTTGAACTTATGATCAAACACTTAGCATACTTCGACAATGCAACAACATAGACCACCAGAACAATAAGACAAAGAATTACCCTCTGTGAGACTTTCCTAGAATGAAAAGAAACAAGTGCGACACTTAAGATGGACTTAGGACAATCGTGACGACACTTGTGTGACAATGCTTAAAGCTTTGTGTATGAGTGAAACAGTTGTTTACATAGCTATGACAACTCGAATACACAAACACCAACCTTCGAAATCACCAAAATGGTCCACAAGCATGGTAAAATAATCAAACATGCAAAAAGGCGACAATTGATCAAACAAGCGAAAGGGGTGAAAAGACTCTAAGAAAGCTCATGAAATGAGCTGAAGTGTTTGCAACAATAGAGGGGAAGACCAAGGAAGGCTCTGAAATTTAAGTGAAAGTTAAATTTTTGTGGGGTGTTGTAGTCGCTACAACAATTACATTTTACACTCATACCCATATAAGACAAAATAGGGTATAGACAACTTGACAGCCTAACAAGACAAAATACTATGATGCTTGAGTTTGGGTAAACTCTAGCTTAGCAACTTCCACTTGATGCTTAGTGGTAACATATTGGTGCCAATCTTGGTATTGTGCGATGACATCCCCAAACTGCATAATGGTGTTTGGATGGAAGCAAACTCTAACCTCCATGGCATCTGGGTACAAAGACTTGGAACTAGTTTCAACTTCCCTCTGAAGCATGAGAAACATTGTCCTAATTTAGACAAGACCACTGATGTAGTTATGCATGTTCTCTTTGTTTAGCTCCAAATCTTCCTTGGTGACAGTCTGTCTCAACTTCTCCAAGTACTCTTCGACTCTCCTGCCGAATCTGGTTCTTGGGTTTGGCTTTGGTGAGCGAGCCAACTGATGGGATATTATGTGTTTTCACCGAGACATCCCAAATACTAAATAACCATACATATGAGACCTGAATATTACCAATAAATAATGATAATAATAGTCATTATGCAACCAAATAATAACTATGAATAAAAACTTAAGAAAATGATAATATTGAAAACCGCTGCAAGCAAACTGAAAAAACACATTGCTCTCCTCTTTGCGATAATAGTTGACTTCATACATCTTCAATATTATCATAATCAATAATACACATCATATGAATTATTAGATAGTAAAACATATCATATAAACTTATTAGATGGGAAATTGAAAAAGTATATACAATTATTCTAAACTTAATTATAAATATAAAATAATAATTATAACAAAAAAAACTCATTTTTCTCCTCCTGGTCATTCTATTATTTTTCATGCATCTTCAATATTAACAAAACCAGTAAGAGACATCATATGGATTATTATGTGGTACATTAAAAAAGTATGTAAAATTTTTTAAAACTAAATCATAAACATAAATAAATTAGAAAAAAACAAAAACATTATGCAAACAAATAGTAAATATAATCAAACTTCAAGTGAAAAAAAAAACATTTCTCTTTTCAATGTTCATTCAGAACGTGTATAATGCGCTGTCCAAAGATTGTATGGTTAGCTCATACGTCATTGATTCCTTTTTAGCTTCGACCTTGAGCACTTTTTGGTAATATAGATTGAATCCATTCTAAAAATCTGTAAAGCACATTAGGTTTATTTTTATTTTTGAGTATTGGTTTGATGTTTATTTTAGTGTTTTAGTTTTTATTTTTAGTAGTTCTCAGGAGTAGTTCTCGACCAACATCATGGATGAAAGCATTTATGTAGGTTAAGACATCGAGCAAATTCAGCTCACTTGAAGGTTCAGTTCATCACCACCTGGAAGAAGAAGCCCGTTTTCCACCTAGATCCAGAAAGGGAGAAGCTGAAGAGGAGATCAAACCAAGAAAAGGCTTCTCCGGAAGAATTCGAGAAAGTATAAGGGAAGCAGAAAAGGAAGAGATATCAAAATCTTTTGATATCTTCTGATATATTGAGGATGCTGCAGCAGTTTGGTTTCACCTCTAGATGGTGTGAGTGGATCAGGGCTTGTGTATCCACGATTTCATACTCAATCTTATCTACTTGCCCCCCCCTATGGTGACTTTCAGGGGACTAGAGAGACTAGACAAGGAGATCCTCTTTCTCCATACCGATTCATCTGGATGGCGGACTCCCTTGGTAGGCTTATTGATTAGGGAGCAGCTTCGGGACTTGACTCCAGTTTCCATCTCTCACAATCCATGCCTGCCACTTCTTTTGGGCTGCCATTATTCACTGGGCGGTGCTCTAAAGCCCTTTGGGGGCTGGTGTTGAAGTGTACTAGGCAAAGGTTAGCCTGGGTCCATTTGTTCTCATTTGCAGGTCAGATCTAACTACTAAGATCCTGTCTCCATAGCCTTAAAATTGACTTCCTTTCGCTGTTTTGGATTCCCGTTGGTTGTTGGAAGCTATTCAAAGAGATTTCTTATGGAGTGGCCAAGACCTTGGATCTTGCATGCACTTAATGCGGTGGGAAGCAGTTTTCCGGTCAACTCTTCTTGGGTTGGGATGCAAAATTCCATTACCTTAACCGCTTGTCAAATGGGCTTGGAGATTTGTGACGCAACTAGAGCCGGCGTGGGCTAGGCATATAAGAGCTAAGTCTCTTCCGCAGGGGCAGTTCTTCACGTCCATTAGCGTTCTTTGCCTCTAGGTTCATCCATTTTTCACCCCTGGGTTGCTATCGGACATCACCTAAGGCAGGGGATTAGTATTATAGTTCGTAATGGCCAGGCGGGTTTTATACTTATTCTTGGGCGGGCCTCCTGATTTCCTTTTTTAGGACTATCCTTATCCTGATTGATGATATCAAGTTGAGGAATGCTTTTCTTGGCGATATCACCAAACCATCTGGAATCTCCCTTTGCAGCTTCCAGCTCTGGAACCGGCAACGGGACTCGACTGATAAGGAGAGGATGCGTAAGCAGGCTCGACTATTAAGGACCCTTTAGGGGGCGTTAGCACACTCGACTGATAAGGACCTTTAGGTACTCGACCCCAAGGGAGAGGAGAGGGGGCTCGACCATTAGGGAGAGGAGAGGACCCTCACCATATGAATAGTGAGTGACTCCGTCCCTTTAGGGGACCATAAGGACCTTTAGGTGCTCGACCATAGGACCTTTAGGTACTCGACCATAAGGACAGTATGAGTTGAGAAAGATTTAATTTCTTAATATATTATTTTTTTTATGAGTAGATATTATTTAAATGTTTTGTATAGTTTTTAAAATTCAATTTTGATGAGAGAAATGCACCTTACACATTATATTGAGTTCTAGAATAAGCCACTAGGCTCAATAATAATTTTTTTAATATATATATATATATATATATATTAATAAAAATTTTAATTTTTTAATATAATTAATTAAAATAATCAATAATAATATGTTATAGCTAAAAATTAAAAAATATATAATAAAAAAACATGGTAATCATAATAACAAATATAATTGATCATGTTTAGAATGCATTGGGATTAAAGAAAATGTTGAAAAAAAAAATGAACTTGACAAAGTAATCACAATAACTATTTCTATAAATAAAACCAATAGAAAAATATGACATTATTTGTGTTGATGCAATAGCATGGATATAAGTGATGGAAAAATATACACACTTCATTACCCTATCTCAATGTTTTGCATTTAAGATAGGGTAGAAAAGTGTGTATACTTTGCCATCACTTGTATCCATTCTAGTGCAATGTCATGAATCCACATATTTAAATAAACATATATATTAAGAAACAAAAAAAATAAAAATTTTCCTTACCAATTATTACTGTGATGTATATACTCAATACTATGTTGTAAACTCATAATTATCAATTCAATTAATAACCATTCGTATAACATTATATTTTTATGACATTGGTTATAACATTAACGTTGTTACTCTAATGTTTACATTGAGTTCATATGATCAGGTGCTCATGTCCTAAGTGTCGTAAAATGCTCAAAATTTAAAGTGCTTAGAACTGGTTCAAAGTTGAATGACTGGAAATTGCTCGTCTTTCCGATTCCGGCGCCGCAAACGGTTCGAAAAACGGTCGCCGTATGAGAAAGTTATGGCAAAAAGAAGAATTTGTCTATAACATTAGAAATTTTAATTTTTCAAAAAAAAAAAAAAAGGAATATTTTGCCAGCACGAAATCCGAGGCAACCACCCAAACATTAAATGTAACTGCAGTTAAGTTGGCGGAATTTTGGCAGGAGCGCCAAATTTGGCGGACCCGCCATAATTGGCGGAGCTAACTGGAGTTAACTAAAGTTAGCTGGAGTTTTTCTAGGGGCAAACTGGAGAAACTTTAAATGGCCATAACTTTGGCTAGGAAAGTCGGTTTTGGACGAATTTTTTTTTTATTTTGGGTATTTTCAACCTTATGAAGCCATTGGTGCAGGTTTTACAGCCATTCGAGGTCATTTGCAGATGTTTTGGAGCCGTGAAAGTTCTAGGAGCCACTAGGGCCCAGTTTTGTGAAGACTGTATAGGGTTGCAGGTATCCATTGGAGGTGATCCAATATTCAATCCTGAAGGATTCAAGTGTTCTGGATCCATTTTTACCATTTATTTCTCCTGTAGATGCTTCTATTCAGCTGTATTTTCAATTTGAGCATTTAATAAAAACAAGGACAAGCCCGGTTGGGAGCTTTGGACCCAGCAGACGTAGCCCTGGAGGGGGTGAACTGCTTTATCAACTTCTTTTTCATTTGTGGTTGATTTATTTTGCAGATCAAATTCGTTTTAATGTGTTAAACAGTAAAAGGAAATAACTCTGCTATGCTTAAATGGGTCACGAACAACTGCAAATTTCATGTGTTTTCTTTCTGCAAGACATGGAAATCTTTTAAACATGTTTAATTCTGAATTGAATACCTTGCAAACAAATTTCAAGTAGTTTCAAATTCAGATCATCATAACCTTATTTAATTCAAGGTTTCTGATATTATTTGATGGCCTACATAAATCCTCGGGATTTTCCAGTACTATGGATTTACAGCTGCATTAATGTCACCTTGGATCAACCTATCCTATTCGACTAAGGTTGAGGATATATTGTTAAACTCTTAAGTTTTATATAATTCTGAATGTTACTTTCATCTGCCACCTGGCCTTCATTAATATCTGAAATTACTCTGGCTGTTGTGGCGGCCTAGGGAGATGGTCCAGCTTGCCGGATTCTTTAATGTCGTGAGGCACCTCTGCTATCCTTGGGCTCCGGACCCTATCTACGGTCATCAGGCATTGGCGTCGATCTGATGGTTGGTATCATTCTCGTATCGTTTTTCTTCCAATGGATTGGCGATCTCGGTTCATTGTTACTCTCCTCTGTTGAATGTCTTTGACCTGCTCTACATGAGGGTTTCTGTGTAACTTGGATGTTGTTCCTTAGCCAAGCCGGGGTTCTTCTTACCTCCTATGGTGGTTCTTACTCTTACCTGGTCGGCTAACGTTGCATTCTTCCATTAATAGATGCAACTACAGTTATTTATATTCTTATGGTTTCATGTATACGGAAATCTAACTTATATTCTCCTCCGGGTCGAGAGGTGTGGATTGCAAGTGGAGCAGACTTCCAGGCGAAGGGTGGCTGAAGCCCTTGCTTACTTCGTCAAACTTTAAGCCAGAAACCCAGTTCCTGTTCCGGGTACTTGATTTAGTTAGAGTTTCTCTACAGATGAATTTCGTCTTTTAAGGGATTTGAATAGTTTAGAGCATTCAGGCCGTAATCTTGTAGTTCTGTATTTTTTTATTTGCATGAAGGGTTATCCAACCTGAGACGATGTATGTATTTGTTTTGGGGCTTAAGAGGCAAGGCCAAGGCTTGCTGGTTTCTAATCGAAACCGGCTTGGCCTTGCGGACAAGCTCCATAGCCAGACTATAGATTAGTTTATCCAAGGTTTAGTTGTGGAAAATGTAACTTAAACCCTTCGGGGAATTTTATGAAATTATACAGGGGTTTTATGTCGCCTCTCCATTTGCTCTGGGATGCAATATAATGGTTGATTATGTTTGCCATTGTGACTCAAATATATTAAGTGATGGTTGTTTATTTGTTACGAAGACTATCGTTTGATACTTGTCCTGAACTGGAAATGCTTTGATATATCGAGGGTTTGAACAATATCTTCCTGGTTCTCTTGTATTTATTTGGTTTGATATAAGTAAGGGTTTTTACAATTTACGAGTCTCGTTGTTTAATGCTTCTTCCCTGACACCAGGGATTCTGTTGTTTATCTAAAATTTGTTCTTAGAACTGTACATGCATTTTTGCATACATTACTGATTCAGTGCATGAGGTTTCTCTTGCTGTTAGGGTTTTTCCCTCATTTTATTCCGAAGTTTGTATATTATTTAATCATTTTTAGAAATCAATGTAATCTTGATAATATAAATCTTGTTCTTGATTTTGGCAGTTTTTTTTTATCTATGGAAAAATTATCGTTAATACTTAAGTCTGTTAATGCTTGTTCTTTTCCCTGCTTAGTGCTAGCATACAGCTCTATTATCTAAATCTTATTATTCTCTTATGAGTTCTTTCTTTTTCTCTGCTCCTATTCTGGAACTGTAATTCATCATACTATTTGTCTATCTTTTGTTACATGTCTTTGCATGCTAGCCTACTAGTTCTCAGGCTATGTGACTTATTCTACAGTCTATTACAGGTTTCCTGTAGATATAACTCCTACGTAGCTATTTATGCTTTCTTCATACTAATAGCCCAAAACACATATATAATATAGGTAAATACTTTCAGAAAACACATCACATATGCTTCTAAATTTATCTGTAGGGTAAATGTATAAAATCTGATGTGTAGGTTAACCCGATAATGCAATATAAATCAAAGCAGAATACTATAACCTACTTCTACTATCAATTTACGGAAGCTTAAAGATCAAGCTGAACAATATAACCAGAAGAAGAAGAATCAATGCACAATACACATGAAAATACTTCGGGGAAAGCCTCAGCTAAAAACCCCACTATCTATATTATCATACAAGGTGGAAATACATAGGACTTATACAAAGCCTTAGCTCTCACAACTATCTAGCTCTCAGTACAATCCTCGTAGATGCTCACAGGCAATCCTGGCTTCTCTCAAGCCTTCCTCTCTACCCTCTAAGCTCCTATTTCCTTGCACAGTTCCTCTGGGATGATCTCCTTCAACCAAGTGGAAAAACTCGATTTACCAAGTGGATGATCTCCTGCTCTCACACACTATCAGAACTACGCAATCCTCAAGGAATATGTATCCTTCTGCATGCATGAGTTTTCTTTATAAGATAACACATGCAACTAATAGTACACTATCCTTGTCTTTAATCTCAACTCGGTCTTTCTCAGAATAGACATGCATGATTTTTTGATGAGGGAATCTTCAATTAACTGGAGTACACTAAATGAGTGCATGCATGCATCAAATGACTGTTATCTCTCTATTAGTTCCTCAAATAGTTTGGAACTAATTTAACTGGACTTAACTCAGTAAACTAAGTTAACTAATTACAACTCAAATATAACTCAACCTTATCTCCTTAATTTAAGGGATAACTCTTGCATGACTTCAAAAAGACTTCTAACTTGAATTTCTCCAACTAATTAAGTCAAAATATAACTTAATTAATTATTTCCAAGTAGCTGTTAAGACTTAATTAGATTTTAATTCAAGGACAAATTAAATTGGAATATTCTTGTTGCCACATTTCAACACTCCCTCTCAACAAGAAAGGGATTATCTGTCACCCTGATCCCATCTCTATGGAACTTGAATTTACACTTTGACAATGCCTTTGTCAAAATGTCAGCATCTAGCTCCTTGTCGAAATATACTGCAGCAACATGATCCTCCCATCATCAGCAGCTTTCTTTACCTTGTAAAGCCAACGGGAACTCACAACTGACTTGTTCTCTAGTCTTGGAACCACGTCCCAAAATTGTTATGAACTATGGAGTCATACTCCTCCACCATAGCATCAACCCAAATCGGCTGCTGCACTGATTCCTCAAAGGAAGTTGGCTCGATCTCAACAAATTCCCCAACAAGGGCCATGTATCCAATGTACTTATCAGGTGACCTCCTCTATCTGCGTTGAGAAGATGGTGCTCCCACATTCTCTCTCGCATCCTGCAACAATCTGTCAGCTTCTCTTGTGCACTTCCATCCATCTCTGGAAGACTCTGCTTGAGTGGATGTCTCCACTCCTGGAACCTCTACATGCGGCTCCTCCTCCTTAGGAACCAACAGTTACTCCACAACCTGTAGTTGGAGATCCCTCTCAAGGGAAACTCGCATGGCTTTCTACTCATCAAACTTGAGATCTCTGCGAACCACTGTCCTTCGCCTGGTAGTTGTGAGGTGTATCAGTATACCCCACAAGTATCCCTAACTATGTTGTTGGCTCAAGCTTCTTTTGTGCATCTTTTGTCACATGGAAATATACTGATGAGCCAAAGATCTTGAAGTGACCCACATCTGGTCTCTTACCGGAGAAAGCTTCCTCTGGTGTCTTCATCCCAAGTATGCGATGCGGGCTTCTATTTTGCAAATAGACCACTGTGTTGCATGCCTCAGCCCACAAGTGAAGTGGTAGGCCTTTGTCATTCAGCATTGCTCGTGCTGCCCCTACAATAGTTCTGTTCTTCCTCTTGGCCACCCCATTCTGCTGTGGGTTATGAGGTGCCGTCAACTCTCGTTTAATTCCTTCCGCTACACAAAATTCCTTAAACTCTTGAGAGACATATTCTCCACTGTTGTCGCTTCTCAAGGCCTTGATCTTCTTCCTGACTCTTTCTCGACCAAAGCTTTGAACTCACAAAACTTTGTGAAAGTTTGGTCCTTATTCTACATGAAATAAATCCAACATTTACGAGAAAAATCATCAATGAAAATCACATAATACCTTTGCTTTGTTGTGGATGTCGTCAAGAATGGTCCACACACATCAGTATGAACTCACTCTAAGATAGCCTTTTCTCGACTGTCTCGATCATGAAAGGAAGACTTGGTGTACTTTCCCAAGGTACAACCTTTGGATGTGTCAACTTGCTCAAAGTCTTGTAGATATTTGTTGCCTCTTCAAATCCCCATGATGCAAATGGCCCAACCGCCTATGCCACAACTCACCGATGTCTTGGCTTTGCACCAATTCTGCTTTCGTACTCAATGCTGCACAAACATCTACCTGTAGTTTATAGAGATTCTTCACCCGAATCCCTATCCTCTTGGTCTGACCCATGGCTATGTGTCTTAGGAATGCCTTTCCTTTACTGAAGACAACATCGTAGCCTTTCTCCTCCAACATCGCAATCAATACCAAGTTCTTCTTCAGTCCACGCACATACTTCAAATCTGTTAAGGTGATAGGAGCTTGATGCTCCCTCTGAAAAGCAATTGTGCCCACTCCTGAAACATTATACCTTCCGTCATCACCCATCTCTATGCGCATCTTGAGGTCTTTCTCCTCCAAGACATTAAATAAACTTTTATGGCTAGTCATGTGGAATGAGGCTCCACTGTCAAGATACCATACATAACCCATCATCAATGACACCATGCATGCGATGAGGGTAAAGTCCATTTCAAACTGAGAGTCTAATGCCTTACCTTCCGATCCATCTAAGGATCCCTTCCTGGACTTCTTCGAAGGGAATTTAGTCACATAATGTCTCATCTTGTGACAATTAAAGCATCTCACTTTAGACATGTCACCTGTCTTCCCTCCATGACAAGAATTTGATTTGGAATGGGAAGCCTTCCCCTTCCCTTTCCTTTCCTTACTTGCTAAGGCCATATTTTCTTCATCACCATCCTTGGATGAAGAACCATCTTATGTGCTCCTCCGGATCTCCTCCTGCATGAGATCTGACCACAGTCATTCCCAATTTGGTAGTTTCTCCCTTCCATTCACAGAGTCCTGGTAGCTATTCTAACTCTTTCGAAGGCCAAGGAGAGCAAGGCTCACCATATCATCATCGGCAGTAGTTATTCCCACAATGCTAAGCTCATCTCTGCAGGTGGTGAGCTTGTTCAGATATGTCGAAATAGTATCACCCTTCTCCATCTTTATTCTTCGAAGCTTATCCTTGAGCACCAATTTCCTCTCGTTGCTACTGTTCTGGTAGAGGTCCTTCAATGTCTTCCACATTGAAAATGGAGTATCCTTCCCATGGAGACTCAAGACACTATGGTCTCGAACTCTCTCAAGGATGATCCATCTTGCCTTCACCACACACTTGTTCCACTCAGCCAACTCTTGTGCATTAGTTGAAGTTGGCTTTTGGATTTCTTGATCAATGAATTTCTTCAAGCCATTGTCTTCTAATATAACCTCCATTCTATCTTTCCATATTATGCAATTCGAGCTACCTTCCAAGGCATACTCAAGTCTCAAGCCATAGAATGCCATTGTCCAACCTTGAAGTATGATAAGAATTCAATTTGCACCTGCAACCCCGAACTTCAAACTTCGAATTCTCTTCTCAGTATACTATTCACAGCTTCAATAAACTTGGCTCCGATACCATGTAGAAAATCTGTTGTGTAGTTTAACTTGATAATGCAATATAAATCAAAGCAGAATACTATAACCTACTTCTACTATCAATTTACGGAAGCTTAAAGATCGAGCTGAACAATATAACCAAAGGAAGAAGAATCAATGCACAATACAAATGAAAATACTTCGGGGAAAGCCTCAGCTAAAAACCCCACTATCTGTATTATCGTACAAGGTGTAAATACATAGGAATTATACAAAGCTTTAGCTCTCATAGCTATCCAGCTCTCAGTACAATCCACACAGATGCTTATAGGAAATACTGGGTTCTATCAAGCCTTCCTCTCTACCCTCCAAGCTCTTATTTCCTTGTGCAATTCCTCTGGGATGATCTCCTTCAACCAAGTGGAAAAACTCGATTTAACAAGTGGATGATCTCTTGATCTCACACACTGTCAGAACTGCGCAATCCTCAAGGAATATGATTCCTTCTACATGCATGAGTTTTCTTTATAAGATAACACATGCAACTGATAGTACATTGTCCTTGTCTTTAATCTCAACTGGGTCTTTCTCAGAATAGACATGCATGAGTTTCTGATGAGTGAATATTCAGTTAATTGGAGTACACTAGTTGAGTGCATGGATGCATCAACTGACTGTTACCTCTCTATTAGTTCCTCAAACAGTTTGGAACTAATTTAATTGGACTTAAATCAGTGAACTGAGTTAACTAATTACAACTCAGATATAACTCAACCTTATCTCCTTAATTTAAGGCTTGTCTCCTTAATTTAAGGGATAACTCTTGCATGACTTCAGAAAGACTTCTAACTTGAATTTCTCCAACTAATTAAGTCAAAATAACTTAATTAATTATTTCCAAGTAGCTGTTAAGACTAAATTCGATTTTAATTCACAATTTAATTCAAGGACAAATTAAATTGGAATATTCTTGTTGCTGCATTTCAACAATAAATTTTACCTATTTGGTTCACACAACTCTTCCAGGTTAATCCTGCAGCTCATAATAGCTGCTCAACAATGTGCCTCCCAACCTTGAGACTACTCCTGTGGTAGTCTCCCCCCGAGCTATTCCTGTACTCAGGAACTCTTCTCACTATCTCTTGGTCGAGATCCTTAATCTCTCTGATGGCTATCTGATCCAAACCAGACGGAGCTTCAGAACTCTGCCTCACCTCTCATCACAGACTTTTTTTTTTTTTTCCTTGATCTCAAATGCCCCCTTCCTCTTGATCCATGTAATGTCCCCTGAAGTTTGTAAATATTTTATTTTACCGCAGTAAGAACAAAAAACTGAATATTATGATTATTATTTGAGTTACGTATTAATGTATGTTTGTTATGGAAAAGAGAAAATTGTTTGAGTGTTAACAGATTTTGTAACTTCTCATAAAAAGGAAGTTGGGGTAGACAGTTGCCGAGGAAACCCTAACTATCTCCCTGATTATGAATTCTCCAAGAAAAGGCCCTAGGGGCAGGGGATAAGGGAGAAAAACCGTACTGACAGGTCAGACGGAAGAGTAGCTAAGTTTGGTGATGACCAGATAGCGAAAGCACTATGTGAAGGAACTTGCAGAAAGACAACGGTCTTATGAGCAAGCTTGGGGGGAGATTTGGTCCTGATGTCAAGTCTCATGGTTGGGAGGATTGAAAACTGCAAGTAGCAAAGGTGACTTCTGCAGTTGAGGTTTTCTTCTTTTAAGCAGCTCAGGTAAGTAGTAACACCTTGGAATTAATCTGATGATTAAGTTGTAGTATATGTCATTATTTGTATCTTGGGAAGGACTGAACCAGAATAGTTAATATTTGAAAAAGATAATGTATCGGTATAGTTAATAATTCAGTTAAAGCTGTACAGGACTAGTTACATTTGTAAATGAACGGAATGGTATTACCCTAAATTCTCTGGCAGAACCTAGACTCAGGAAAATAAACATGTTTAGTTCTTTACTAAGGAAGAGAATGAAACTGAAGTATGCCTAGCACCGTGGATAATGGACTAAATATGTAAAGAATAAGAAGTATAGTGGTAAATTGCACAGTTTAACACATTAGTTGAAGGTAGTAAGAACGAATGAGCAAATAATCCTTGCAAGCAATAAGAAAGTGTAAACCGAGCTAGGGTATTGAAAAAAACAAAACTTAGTAGAGATTGTTTAATTATAGTACAAGGAGCTCTGTAATTTCTTTCTTAAAATCCTTTACGGAGTTTGGAATTTAAATAGAATCCAGAGAACCTACAGAGTTGGGTAATTGAATATAAAACAGAGCAAGGAATATTGTTATACATTATCTAGAAAATTCTCGTAAATTCTTTTTGTAACCCTTACTGAGTTTGGTAAATAAGTATAAAACGAGGAACCAAATACTCACATACAAAACCTGAAATCATTGTAAATCTTATTTTTACCAAATACTGAGAATGAAAATTACCGTAACCCAAAACATAGTGCACGTAGACAACAAAAGACGAGATGTAAATCATTACCTTGCGAGCAAGGTGTAATAATCCCACATAATAGATCAATCGCAAAAAAGGGGCAGAAACTTAAGCATAGCCCATCAAAATTCCATAAAAAGAGCAGAGCTATGTATTAAGCAAAGAGGCACCACCATTATAAATACATGAAACTAAGTCTCAACACATACCAGGTACCAGCACTGAAACGCTTCACATTCTGGGCAATTAGATACGTGTCTCAATTTATACATATTGACCAGTTTGAACCCTTAAATTACATCACACCTTGAGAGATCTGCCACCTAGTACCCAGGCAGGAAGAAATATTGGTGCCAAAATTCCATACAGCTCTTTCAACTATAACAAAAAAAAACAATTATATTGGTGTGGCAATTGCTATAGGCCTCGCATACCAAATGGTGAAGCCTTGAAAGAGGCACTGAGGAGGACTCTGATTCTAGACCGATGAACCCATAAAAATGAATGAATAAAAACCTAGTAAGATTTCCAAAAGAAGAAGAGATTGAACGCAAGAACCCCAAAACAATTCAAGACTTCCACGAACTGAACTGCACAAGTATAGAAATTTATATAAAATTATCAGCAGAGGGTAGTTATGCCTGACCCGAAATCTGTAAAACCTATGAATTAGTGAAACCCTCCATGACTGAGATCATATAGCAACAAATCACCCAACAAATGTACCTACTCAGTCGATATAACACAAGTGCAGCTCGGCAAGGCTTACCCGTAATCCATTGAGTGACTGAAGTAGAGGTACGAAGGGTAAATCCACTTAACCCTCCTTGGAGTATCCTGGATTTCTCTTGCTTGTTTTCATTACACCTGCAACCAGAGTAAGACAACACTTAAAAGGGGCAATGGATAAAAAAAAACAATGATAAACAAAATTGCAGAGTTGAAATTTTAATACTCACCGAGTTCATGCTGTACAAGGAAGGAAAGGCCATCTACTCTGGCCAAGGTATCCTCAATCTTCATCAAACCCTCATGCAATGAAGCCCTAAGTCTCAGAGCCGAACCTACCAGAAAGGAAAGCTAGGAAGCAGGGTCGAGCGCCAAATAACGATGGGGCGTAATGAGACTCATCACCAGCAAACCAGGCAATAAAGTTTCCAAGACAAAGCTCAACCCTCGGATCAAAGACCCAACCTTACCATTTTTGATGTAATGAGGGACACGAGGTAACCAGAGTAGCTGGTGGGCAGCTATGCGGAAGGACAAAGCCTGCTCATGCCACGTTACCATGGAAGAGCATACATTAAAATTCAAATCTGAATGCAAATCAAACCAACATCGTTTGCCATGGGAACTTAAAAGAAACACATGTGAAATAAACCCTATCAGAGTCCATTAGAATATGGACTTTTGGTGCACAGACATAATTAACCCTAACCCTTAGAAAAAAATCATTATGTGCTAAATACGAATGTGATTAATATTATAATCATGATATGTTGATAATTACCATGGATGTGGATGAAGCCTAAACTCAGTACAAATATTTATATGTATTTTACTCATACCATGTCAAAATTTACTATGGTAAATATATACATATATATATATATATATATATATATATATATCTATATATATATGTTACGGAGACATGACAAGTGGTATCAGAGCCAAGGTTACCAAACTGAGGCCTCTGGAGCTAAACCAGTAAGTAAATATAAATATTGTTAATTGATAATTTTGTGTGTGTTCAAAGAGAGAGAGCAAAGGAAGAACATGAGAAGGACGGACAACGTTCCTCACTGAAACTTGACAGGCCTATGACCTGCAGCTTTCCCTGAAACCAACTTTGAAGTATGGGTACATCTAGGAGAGGAAGCTCGCAATGCCAACCCTACGATATTGGAGATTGTGCATGAGTTGAAAAATGAGATGGCCCGACTACGGGCAGATAATGAAAGACTAATGCTAGAACAGGAAAAGATTATGAAAAACCTGTCAAACAAGCAGAATTAGCATCAGCCGATTCCCAGCGCCGAACATGAACATATGTCAATGGAACAAGAGTATTGAACTGAGTATGTGGAAACAAAGGGGGGAGAAGAAAATCTAGAAGAAAATTCAGATAATGCTTTCGAACATAAAACTAAGAAGAGACAGAGGACAAAATTACAAGGAGAATTTTGGAAGATAAAGTTGCCACTCTTTGATGGGGAGTTGGAGGAGGCAGCTAAAGCCTGACTAATTAACATGAATAAATATTTCCAGCTATATGAATATGACCACAACTTAAAGGCTTGATTGGCCATTTTCCAGCTACAAAGGAAGGCCGCCTTATGGTGGGAGGAGGTAAAAATTGTACGAGGGGTAAATGAACAAAATATAACTTGGGAAAAGTTTTAGAGATACTTTAAAGAAATATATTTAACTGAACGATTATACGATGAGAAGGCAAAGGAGTTCCATGACTAGTGTCTCGGACAACAAACAATGGATGAGTTTATTACTATATTTACCTCCTTACTTCGATATGTACCTTACATTTGAGAAGATAAGGCAAAAGTGCAACCATTTGTGAGTAGCTTACCATTGTTTATGAGAGAACGAATTGAGTTCGATAACCTGAAAATGATGGATGAGGTCATACGAAAGGCCAGAATATGCTACCAGCAAAGAAAACAGAAAGGAGAAGTTATGGGGAAGAAATGGACTAACAAGAAGGGAAATAAGTTTGCTGCTGGCACTAAGGGAAATCGAGGCAATACTAGTAAAGGACCTCCCAGGGGTCATATCAACAGAAATTTGCACATAAATCAGACAAGACTTAGACCTTCCCATGAATCCAAACCCAGCGAGAAATCAGGAAGAATTGAAAGTGAAGTGACAACTAGACCTCCAGTATAATGCTGGGGATGTGGGGGGTCACATTATATTAAAAATTGCCCTGACCATAAAGGTACTGAACAAATTTCGCAGATTCACGAAGCCTCTATGGTAGGGGACGTAGCCCAAAGTACTCCAAAGATTAATGTTGCTCTTGAAGATCACAAGGCAGAATACCAGCCGACTATGGTGGAATTTGAAGGTAAAATCTTTGATCATATTGTGTCTATATTAATTGATCCTGGAGCTACGTTAAGTTATATTAGCCCTAATATAGTCAAACAATGTAAATTACAAGCTGTCAAGTTTAAAAACCCCTGGTTAGTTGAGCTAGCAACGGGGAAAAGAGACGAGTGTTGGCCAAGGTCAATGATTGTCCTTTGGAAATAGCAGGTCAGCCCTTGGTGGCAGATCTAAACACACTCCCCCTATAATCGTATGATGTCTTGATAGGCATGGACTAGCTGGAAAAGCACTGGTCCATTATAAACTGCAAAACAAAAACTATCTGCTACAAGAACGAGCAAGGAGACAAGCAGGAAATGCAAGGCATTTTGAGACCATTAAAATTACGGCCAATAACTGCCTCTCAACTAGCAAAGTGCATCAAAAAAGGATGCCAGACTTATGCTATTCAGGTTGGTTATGCCAACTCAAAGGATAGGTCTGTAACCTTGGAAAGTATACTTGTAATTCAAAATTTTACCGATGTATTTCCTGAAGAAATACCAGGATTGCCTCCAAAGAGAGACATATATTTCACCATTGAATTGCTGCTAGGAGTAGCTCTGGCATACTAAGTTCCTTATCGGATGAGCACACCAGAACTGACGGAATTAAAAATACAATTATAGGAGTTGCTGGATAAAAATTACATCTGTCCTAGTGTGTCGCCTTGGGGAGCCCCTGTACTATTCGTCAAAAAGAAGGATGGGACCCTACGTATGTGTATGGGCTATCATCAACTGAATAAGTTGACTATCAAGAACAAGTACCCTTTACCTCGCATAGATGAACTATTTGACCAAGTAAAAGGGGCGACAGTATTTTCAAAAATTGATTTACGATCCGGATACCACCAGATCAGAATCAAGGAGGAAGACATAGCTAAAACCACCTTTAGGACCCGCTATGGGCACTACGAATTTGTAGTGTTACCCTTTGGGCTAACCAACGCCCCCACAACATTTATGTGTCTAATGAATAGTATATTTCATCAATATTTAGATAAATTTGTATTAATCTTTATCGATGACATACTGATTTACTCTCGAAATATTGAAGAACATAAGGAGCACCTCAGGGTAGTGTTGCAGACTCTCTGGGAACATCAATTTTATGCTAAATTCAACAAGTGTGATTCTTTCAAGGAACAGATTCAGTGCTTAGGTAACATCATTACCAAGGATGGAATCGCAGTAGATCCCGAAAAGGTAAGGACCATAATAGAATGGCCATTACCAAAGGACGTAACCGATATAAGATCTTTCATGGGTTTGGCAGGGTATTATAGACGATTTGTGGAGGGATTTTCTAGAGTGGCCTATCCTATTACCTCCCTACAGAAAAAGGGAAAAAAATTTAAATGGACAATGGAATGTCAAAAGAGTTTTGAGCAGCTTAACCATCTCCTTACCACTGCACCCATTTTAAGCATAGCAGATCCAAGTAAGGACTATGTGGTGTGTACAGATGCCAGGAAAGAAGGGTTTGGTGGAGTATTAATGCAAGATGGGAAGGTAACCACCTATGAGTCTAGGAAATTAAAGGAGCATGAGCAGAAATATTCCGCCTACGACTTGGAATTGACAGCCGTCATTCACACCTTAAAATTGTGGTGTCATTATTTGATGGGTAGGAAATTTTTGTTAATGATTGATCATCACAGCTTGACCAATTATTTCAAGCAGCCCACTTTAAATGCTAGACAAGCCAGATGGGTAGATTTTCTAAGTGGATTTGATTTCGAGATCAAACATCTGAAGGGAAAGGAGAACCAGGTATCTGACACTTTAAGTCGAAAGGTACATTGTCTCTATGAGGTTTTTTACAGTGAAGTGCAAACTACCTTCAACGAGTTAATTAAAAAAGCAGCAAAGCAGGACCTGGATTATCAGCAATTAGGAGAGCAATCTCAAAATACAAACAGCCACGGCTATCAGCTAGGATATGTAATGGATTCCATAGATATGCTAAATTATAAGAAAAGATTATATGTGCCTAGTCAGAATAGCATTAAAAATCTGATTTTGGATGAATATCACAAGAGTCCCTAAGCGGGACACCCAGGATACCAAAAACTAATTGCAGCACCCTGAAAGGAATATACTGACCAAGAATGAAGAAAGATGTAGCAGAATATTTGACACACCGCTTGGAATGTCAACAAGTTAAAACAGAACACTAGCATCCCGCTGGGTTACTGCATCCATTACCAATTTCGGAATGGAAGTGGGAAACCATCTCTCTTGATTTTATCACAGGATTACCCAAATCCAAAAAGCAAAACGACTCAATAATGGTGGTAGTAGATAAACTAAGTAAATCAACTCATTTTATACCAATACAGTCCACCTTCAGAGTGGTACAGATTGCCAATATTTTCATGCAAAATATTTTTAGGCTACATGGGCTGCCAAAAACTATAATTTCTGACCGTGATGTAAAGTTTACATCAGCTTTCTAGAGGACCCTGTTTGAAGGGTTAGGTACTCAATTAAACTTCAGTACTGCCTATCATCCTCAAATGGACAGGCAAACAGAACAGGTGAATCAGGTAGTGGAAGACATGCTAAGAACATATGTAATGCAACAACCATCCAAATGGGAAGAATACTTACATCTGGTCGAATTTGCTTATAATAACGGCTACCATACCTCCTTACAAATGAGCCCATTTGAAGTTTTGTACACACAAAAGTGTCGCACGCCATCTAGTTGGGGGGGACCAGAGGATAAGCTGATGTTGGGACTTGAGATGTTAAAGGAAATGGAAGAGATGGTTAAGAAAGTGTGTTCCAACTTAAAGGCCAGCCAAGATAGGAAAAAGAAATTCGCAGATCATAAAAGAAATTTCAGAGAATTCCAAGTAGGAGATCATGTATATGTAAGAGTATGTGCTAAGAAGAGTACGTTACAATGGAGCGGGTGTGCTAAGTTAGCACCCTGGTTTTGTGGTCCATTTCAAATTCTGGCAAGGGTCGGGCTAGTAGCATACCAACTCGCCTTACCCAACCATATTCGAGTCCACAATGTTTTTCATGTGTCCGTATTGAAAAGATATGTATATGATCCTAAACATATAATCAGTTGGAAGGATATACAGGTAAGAAAAGTTTTCTTTAGGTAAGCCAAATAAACTTTAATGATAATGAAAAACTAATTCAATTGTTGTTTTGTTTCAGGTCGAACCGGAAGGAGAATTCTTGGTCGAGCCTCTGGATATACTCGATCAGAGAGAAGTAATGTTGTGGAAACGAGCTATCACCCAAGTTAAAGTGCAATGGAAACACTTTGGGCTGGATGAGGCCACCTGGGAGGATGAACAACTCATGAAAGAAGCCTTTCTAGGACTGTTTGCAACCAGAAAACATCAGGACAATGTTTGATTTCAGGGGGGGGGGGGGGGAGTAATGTCCCCAGAAGTTTGTAAATATTTTATTTTACCACAGTAAGAACAAAAAACTGAATATTATGATTATTATTTGAGTTACGTATTAATGCATGTTTTTCATGGAAAAGAGAAAATTGTTTGAATGTTAGCAGATTTTGTAACTTCTCATAACAAGGAAGTTGGGGTAAGAAGTTTCCAAGGAAAGCCTAACTATCTTCCTGATTATGAATTCTCCAAGAAAAGGCCCTAGGGGCAGGGGAGAAGGGAGAAAAACCATGCTAAGAGGTCAGACGCAAGAGTAGCTAAGTCTGGTGATGACCAGATAGTGAAAGCACTATGTGCAGGAACTTGCAGAAAGACAACGGTCTTATGAGCAAGCTCGGGGGGGAGATTTGGTCCTGATGTCAAGTCTCATGGTTGGGAGGATTGAAAACTTCAAGTAGCAAAGGTGACTTCTACAGTTGAGGTTTTCTTCTTTTAAGCAGCTCAGGTAAGTAGTAACACCCTGGAATTAATCTGATGATTAAGTTATAGTATATGTCATTATTTGTATCTTGGGAAGGACTGAACCAGAATAGTTAATATTTGAAAAAGATAATGTATGGGTATAGTTAATAATTTAGTTAAAGTTGTATAGGACTAGTTACATTTATAAATGAACGGAACGGTATTACCCTAAAAGCTCTGGCAGAACCTAGACTCGGGAAAATAAACATGTTTAAGTTCTTTACTAAGGAAGAGAATGAAACTAAAGTATGCCCAACACGGTGAATAATGAACTAAATATGTAAAGAATAGCAGTATAGGGGTAAATTGCACAGTTTAACACATCAGTGGAAGGCACTGTGAATAATGGACTAAATATGTAAAGAATAACAGTATATGGGTAAATTGCATAGTTTAACACATCAGTTGAAGGCGGTAAGAACGAATGAGCAAATAATCCTTGCAAACAACAAGAAAGTGTAAACCGAACTAGGGTATTAAAAAAAAAAACTTAGTAGAGATTGTTTAATTATAGTACAAAGAGCTCTGTAATTTATTTCTTAAAATCCTTTACGGAGTTTGGTATTTAAATAGAAACTAGAGAACCTACAGAGATGGGTAATTAAATATAAAACAGAGCACATAATACCGTTATATATTATCTAGAAAATTTCTGTAAATTCTTTCTGTAACCCTTACTAAGTTTGGTAAATAAGTATAAACGAGGAACCAAATACTCATATACAAAACTTGAAATCACTGTAAATCCTATTTTTACCAAATACTGAGAATGACAATTACCGTAACCCAGAACAGAATGCAGGTAGAAAACAAAAGACAATATGTAAATCATCACCTTGCGAGCAAGGTATAATAATCCCACATAATAGAGCAGTAGCAAAAAAAGGGCAGAAACTTAAGTATAGCATGTCAAAATTCCATAAAAAGAGTAGAGCTGCGTATTAAGCAAAGAGGCACCACCATTATAAATATATGAAACTAAGTCTCAACACATACCAAGTACCAACACTGCAACGCTTCACATTTTGGGCAATTTTTCTTTAAATATATAAAAAAAAATGAGTAGCACTTAGATATGTGTCTCAATTTATACATATTGACCAATTTGAACCCTTAAATTACATCACACCACGAGAGGTCTGCCACCCAGTACCTGGGCAAGCAGAAATGATGGTGCCAAAATTCCATACAGCTCTTTCAACTATATAAAAGAAAAACAACTATGCTGGTGCGGCCATAGCTACAGGCCTCGCATACCAAATGGTGAAGCCCTGAAAGAGGCACTGAGGAGGACTCTGATTCTCGACCGATGAACCCAGAGAGACAAATGAATAAAAACTTGGTAAGATTTCCAAACGAAGAAGAGACTGAACGCAAGAACCCCAAAACAATTCAAGACTTCCACCAACTGAACTGCAAAAGTATAGAAATTTATATAAAATTATCAGCAAAGGGTAGTTTCGCCTAACCCGGAATCTGTAAAACCTATGAGTTAGTGAAACCCTCCATGACCGAGAGCATCTAGCAACAAATCATCCAACAACTGTACCTACTCAGTTGATATAACAAAAGGGCAGCTCAACAAGGCTTACCTGTAATCCATTGAGCGACTGAAGCAGAGGTACGAAGGGGAAATCCACAAAACCGTCCTTGGAGTATCATGAACTTCTCTTGCTTGTTTTCGTTACACCTACAACCAGAGTAAGACAACACTTAAAAGGGGCAATGGATAAAAAAACAACGATAAACAGAATTGCAGAGTTGAAATTTTAATACTCCCCGAGTTCATACTATACAGGGAAGGCAAAGCGATCTGCTCTGGCCATGGTATCCTCAGTGTTCATCAAACCCTCATGCAATGAAGCCCTAAGTCTCAGAGCCAAACCTACTAGAAAGGAAATCCGGGAAGCGGGGTCGAGCGCCAAAGAACGATGGGGCGTAATGAGACTCATCACCAGCAAACCAGGCAGTAAAGTTTCCAGGAAAAGATCAAATACCCAACCTTACCACCGTTGATGTAACGAGGGACACGAGGTAACTAAAGCAACTGGTGGGCACAACACACGAGGTAACTAGAGAAACTAGTGGGCAGTTGTGCGAAAGGACAAAGCTTGCTCACATCACGTTACCATGGTAGAGCGTACATTAAAATTCAAATCATAAGGCAAATCAAACCAGCTGTGTTTTCCATGGGAACTTAAAAGAAACGCATGTGAAATTAAACCGTGTGAGAGTCCATTGGAATATGGAGTTTTGGTGCACGAACGTAATTAAGCCTAACCATTAGAACGAAATCATTATGTGCTAAATACTAATGTGATTAATATTATAATCATGATATGCTGATAATTACCATGGATGTGGATTAAGCCTAAACTCGGTACAAATCTTTATATGTATTTTACTCCTACCATGTGAGATATTATTTATAGCACGAGGACGAACATTTCGGAGTAAAATCCATGACACATCAACGAGAAATTGTGTTAAGGACGAACATTTCAGGGGCAAAATTCAATGTTGAATTAAAGAAATGTTGACATTGTAAGTTTGAGTTTAAGTGTTTAGAGTTTGTTAGAGCGTTGAATTGATTTATGTTTTAAATAATTAAAAATTAGAATCTCATTCCAAAACCTTTTTAACACTTCATATCAATGTATATGGTAACACTTCGACTTTACGACTGCATTGGAACTACCCATTGATTTCTTTATATATTTTATCAAACACATGGGTTAGTTAATGTATTGATTTATAATTGTATTAAAATATTTTTGTACGGATTTAATTCTAAATATTAATTAAATAAATTTTTTTTTTTATTATTTAAAAATTATTTATTTTAAATATAAAAAATAAGTTGATAATTTAAAATTTAAAAATATTAAGTAAAAAAAACATATACTCTCATGCTAACGGATTTAAATTACTAACTTTTTCAAACAATAATATTAACTCAACTTACATTTACAAACAAAACTACTTACTTTGAATAGCGGTTAACATAAATTATTATAAATTTTATATTTCCCATATTAAACGGAGCCTAGGCTAAGACGAGTCCTTTACATTAATTTTAATATGAAGACAACTCCTTTTAATTTTATAAAACATTACATTTATTCCGATATGACACAATAGCTTAAGTTTTTCAACTCTATGAAAAATATAGCCTATCTTAAAACTCTTTCCATTGTCATGACGATTTTTTTTCAATAACTTTTTTAATATATAATTTTATTTTTTTCCATTAAGTCAAAAAAACATAATCTAAACCAACGCCAGACCCTTAAATTAATTTTAATATTATAAAACATTACATTAGAAGTACACGTTTATTGTGTCACATAATCTAAACCAACGCCAGACCCTTCAATTAATTTTAATATTATAAAACATTACCTTACAAGTACACGTTTATTGTGATATGACAATATTTTATGTGTGAGCATCTTGAATTGAGGCGCCCCTCAAAAGAATGGAGTTTGTTATTTAATATCCCAAGGTTTTATCATTGTCACGACAACTCTTCTTCTCTCTTTTAATAATTTTTTATCTATCTTTTACTTAAAATATATATATATAGTTATATAAATTAGATGGTTGGTAAATATACATAGAAATCAATCTATTGATAATAAGTATATATTTTATAATATTAAAAAAACAAAAATAAAAATCATCAAAATTAATTAAATTACAATTTTATTATTATTATTTATAAAAAGAATTAAGTTAAATCTTAATCTTTTTTGGTTAGGCGAAGACCCTACTCTGGCTAGTAGGTACAAAAGGAGCTCTAAAGACCTCGGGGAAAATTTGTTTGGGTCAGAGCTAGTCAAGCTCTGTAGTGTTCAGGATCTCATAATTTGCAACGGTCTAAAGAAGTGGCCCAATTCCAGCAAGATGACCTGCATCCATGGACTTGGTAGCAACGTGGTAGACTACGTTATTTCCGATCTCCCATTATACAAGGAAATAATAAATTTTGACATCTTAAACGACCACGAACCTGACTCTGATCATAGGCCTTTACTTATAACTCTCAATTTTGTCATGCATAGAGTTCCCACATAAAATAATACAAAAGAACTTAATATTTGATAGAAATAAAAATGATCTCTTTCTAAATGAATTAAAAACTAAATTGCTTCCCTTATCTAGTATAGACAACATAGAAGACCTCTATCATAATTTTACTACAACCCTCTCATATTCTATTAACAAGTTCTCAATTGAAGTTTCAAATAATAAAAGAAATAACAAAACCAATCCATGGTATGACAAAGATTGTAAAAGTGTGAGGAGAGCAATTAAGGAAGTTGTTGATGAATCTCTTAAAATGGACAAGATAAAAATATACAAAGCCATAACTAAAAGGAAAAAGAGGCAAAACATTTGTCAAATATAGGAGAATCTCTTACACCTCTCTAAGGTAGCTCCTAAGAAATTTTGGAGGCAGATTCTGACTATGAAGACTAAAGATAATAATAAAATTGCTCTTCACGATTGGAATTCCTATCTTAAAAAGTTTTATGAATCTCCAAATGTCATGGATAATTTGGAAACCCTGCTCACAACGAAATAAGTTTTCTCTTTAGAAGACATTAAGTTTGGGGTTAATCGCCTCGCTAATGGGAAAGCTAAGGACATTGAAGGTTACCAAGCAGAAATCTTAAAAATTGGAGGTCCTGTCCTCATCCCCCACATCCACAAGCTTTTCAATCAAGCAGTCAAGCAAGGGTTCCCTAAACCTTGGACTGAGAGGCTCATTATCCATATTTTTAAAAGTGGGGATACAAATAACCCCTCTAATTATCGGCCAATTATGATCAGCCCTCTCTTAGCCAAGTTATATGGTAGTATTTTGGAAAACAAGTTAAGCATATGGCTTGAAAGTGAAGGAAAGCGGGCTAAAGGCCAAGCAGGTTTCAGAAGGCATCACTCAAAAACAAACCACCTCGTTACTCTTAGGATCATTGCGGAGGAATGTCATAATGATAAATCCAATTTATTTTGTTGCTTTGTGCACTTTAGAAAGGCTTTCGATACAGTTCCTAGATACAACCTTTGGAATAGATTAAAAGAGCTAAAGGTTCCTCTCGAGTTGAGAGTTACCACTATAAGGTTATACGAGAATTTAATTGCCAAGGTAAAGAGCAATGAGGGGTGGTCAAAAGATATTAAGTGTAACATCGGAGTCAAACAAGGTTGCCCCCTCTCCCCTACCCTATTTGGCATTTACATCGATAAGCTTGAAGGCTATTTAGAGGAAGCAGGATGTGATGGCACGATCTTAGCTGGGATAGTCATCATCCTTCTTCTCTATGCTGAAGATATTGTTCTCTTGGAAAGGTGCCCATCTGATCTTGATAAGCAACTCAGGTTTCTTAAGGATTTATGCTCTACCATGGGTATGACTGTTAACACTGACAAAACAAAAGTTATGATTATCAAATCGAAGAAGGACACTTACACTAATTTTATGTATGACAATAATAACTTGGAGGAAGTGTATTCTTACAAGTACCTAGGAATTGATATTCATCACAAGCTCAACTGGAACCATAGCATTGAGAAAAGGATTAATGGGGGGTGGAAAGCTTATTTTGGTCTTGAAAATAATTGTATAACAGCAAACCTCGTAATGTGGGATAAAAAGAAGTTCCTCTTTGAAACTTTAGTCACTCCTGTTATCTTATATGGCTGTGAGGTTTGGGGTTGCAGCATCTCCAGAGAATCATGGAGAAAGATTGAGCAAATCCAGAAGCATTTTATAACTTATAACCTGAAAATTAAAAGTAATACACCCTATCCTCTTCTCCTTATAGAAGCAGGTCTTTCCCCTATTGAGAGCCTAGCTATGATTAGGTTTCTGTTGTACAAGCACAAACTCAATAACATAGACGATCATAGACTTCCTAAGCTAGCTTTAAATTCTAGCCAAAACCACCTAAGGCTCAATCGTGGGTGGCATAAAGACACAAGGACCTGGTTAAACTATTGGGAGATCAACGAGAATGATGCATTGCAAAACATAAATAGCATTAAAGATATTGTTACTTCTAAGTTCAAAGAAAAAATGTGGTGTGAGAAAGATTTAGCGGCTAAAAGAAAATTAAGTTATTATAAGAAGGTCATCAACCCCACCCTAGAAGATCAAAAGTATCTCTCTATTTTAACTAGCTCAAAGAAGAAAATTAATATAGCAAAGATTAGAACGAATTCTCATGAGCTCCATAGTGAAACAGGTCATTGGGCAGTTCCTAAAATGCCATGGATGGAAAGGATCTGCCATATATGTGAGAATAGGAACATCGAAGATGAAAACTACTTCCTCTTAGAGTGCCCCGCGTACAAGCACATTAGATCTCAATTTCACAATCTTTGTTACAATACTGACCTTCCTAGCCTTTTAATATGTCAAAATTATAGTGAGCTCGGGAGGCTTCTCTCCAAGATTTTTGAGCATAGGAATAAAATCTTAACTCAAAATAAATAATTTGTTTCTTTAGGTCTTATAGACCAATGTTTGGTCTCAGCGGACGTTAACCATCATCATCATCATCACAATAATAACAATAATAATAAAATATGTAACAAGATTTTTAATCATGGAGATTAATCTTCACTTTACCCTAAAAATTCTTATTTTGTAAATAGATTTTGTTACAATACTATGGGCTAATATCTTGACTTATTAATGCCACATGTCAAAAAACCATAACTCACTATATCATAATATGACATTTGTTCATATGACTTTTTTCTTTCAATTAATTAATTTAATTGAAAAGATAAAAAGAGCATAACTACTTTTAAAATAAATTTTGGAGATAATTCCACATGCCAAAAAATCATAACTCACTTTATTATATAACACCTATTCATAAGAATTTTTTTTTTCAATTAATCAATTTAATTAACACTATAAAAAGAACATAACTATTTTGGAGATAAATTTTAGAGATAATCTTTGGAGATAAATAAAATTTTGTTATATAGTTCATATAATTTTAATTTAATTATTAATAATTATGATGTGGATGGTAGAAATTTAGTCTCCATAAAATATTTTAAAAGATTCATAAGAATATACACAAATCAATAACTGAGATTTATCTCCAAAGTAATTAAGCTAACTTTTAAAATATTTATATAACAAAATTACAATTACATTAGTAATAAATAAGAAAAAATTGTTCATTGTAATAAATATGTTAAAAGCTTATATATATATATATATATATATATATATATATATATATATATATATATATATATTGCATTATTAAAAAAAAAAAAAAAAAAAAAATTAATCATTTTTTCTGAGGAAAAATTGTAATTTTTTTTTTTGAAAAATTACATGTTGTGTATGCCTGTAGGTATATGTTGTGAAATTTTTTTAAAAAAATACAAAAATATATAGTGCATAGATAGCTTATATGTACTGCAAAAAATACAGAGAAATTAGGGCCTATCACCCCTCTGTTGTAGTTGATCAATGTAAGGCCTGTGGTAATACTGAAAAAACTCTACCTCCCTGTATTCTTGAATTAACCATTGACCTCTGGTTTGGTTCGAGGCCTCCTTGGATAGTTGATCTGCAACTTGATTGTACTCCCTGTAAATGTGTAGACAATAAATATGTTCAAATTGTGATTTTAATTGCATGGTATCATCCAAAATGATTATGAGAGAATGCACATGACATGCATATGTGTTATTGAAACAATTTATGATGATTCTGGAATCCCCAAAAATCTGTAATTGTCTACAATGATGTGCCAAGGCAAAATGTAATATATGTCTTAGCGAGATGAGTTCTAAAATTTTTGTTGTACCAGCACCCAAACCCGTACGGATAGGAAAAAAATGGTTGTCTGATAGGCGAAATAAAATCCCCCCCCCCCCCCCCACATATTTATTCTTGGGCGAATCTGTCAAAATAGGCCCAAGGTTGGTTATGGTTGATGGATTCAGGTATTAATGTACGAGCAGGTGGAGGATGGTCATCATCGGGTACCTCATGAAAGGCATTGATAATCTGTGCAATAACTAATGACCACCGAATTTCCATGTTGTTGAACATGATATAGTTCATGCTTAACCAAATAGACCAACAAATAATCAGTGCGAGATTTTGATTTTTCATATTTGTGGACCCAACCCACCATTGGTTCCATGCCTCCAAGATATTATGCCCAACCCAATGCTGTGTGATTGCCAAAGACGTGAGGAATTGTTCCCAAATGTGATTAACAAATGGACAGAGTAGGAAGAGGTGCTCATTCGATTCCTCAGCCTGTTGGCATATGACACACCATGTCAGACCATAGTGGGATCGTTTCATCAGGTTTACACCAGTGGGGGTTTTATTCATAATAACATTCCACATAAAATGTTGGGTCTGTGGGGGTACCTTAAGTTTCCAAAGAGAACTCCACCACCCTTCGAGAGCATGTGGCTTGTGCGTTGCGTGAATGATGGGGTATCCTTCCTTCGGGGAGTATACTCCGTCAGCTGCAAGTGCCCAAATGAGCTCATCTTCATCATTTGATATGCAGACATGTGATTCGACCAATGCAGTGATGTAACCCTCCCATTCTTGTAGTCACTGGTCAGGGATACCAAGAAAGGTTGTTGATTTCCAAGCCTACATAAAAATAGTGGACTTCTCCAAATCCACCATGTGTGCAATCGTGGTGATGCCCCTATCTTTAAGGAATTCTATGAGATTAGGTGGAAGGTGATACATATTACCACAACCAATCCATGGATCTAAGCCAATGTGTACTGATGTGTCTGCTTTAATATGCCAAATGAGGTCGTTACTGATGGTAGGAAGATTGTGTAGAACATCTTGCCAGATAACTGAAATTCCTTGTCTGTACCAAGTAGGGAGTCGTGTCCATTCCATAATGTGAAGGGGCCAAATGTATTTATATAGAATCACCTCTGACCACAGACTTCGGGAATTAAGAATGAACCATCCCAATTTGGCAACTAGAGCATGTGAAAAGGATGGAAGATCTTTTAGGCCCCATCCTCCCCATTTCTTGGGCAATGCAATACGACTCCATCTCACCCAGGCGAACAACTTCCCCTCCTTGTGCCCATTCCATAGGAATTTGTAGCAGATTCTTTGGATTCTAGAAAGTATACCTCGTGGAATCCATGCCAAAGACATCCAGTAAACCAGTGTAGCTTCCAATACAGATTTAATGAGTACCAATCTCCCTGCTCTAGATAAGAATCTGTGATTCCATTTTAGAAGTCTTTTTTCCACCTTAGCCACCAGCCAAATCTAGTCTGCTATTTTGTACCCATGGGATTTGATACGAAACCCTAGGTATTTAAGTCCATCTTCAAATAGGTTACTTTGAAAAGGAAACTTCTGATATGCATATCCAATTTCCTGTGGAGAGCATGCATAGAATGTAATGAATGACTTTAACTTGTTAATTTCCATCCCAGTGGCAACACTAAAAAGTAGCATGATATCATAGAAAGTGGAGAAGTCCTGGATGTCACCATTTAGGAAGATTAGCACATCATCTATGAATAGGAGATGAGATATTGTACACTGATATGTGATCTTAAGTCCCTGTAAGTGCCCTTCTCTTCTTTCATGCAAAATCAATCTGCTTAGTCCTTCCATAACAAGTAGAAATAGTAGAGGAGAAAGTGGGCAACCTTGTCTGAGACCCCTCTCAGCATGGAAGAAATTGGAGGTAGAACCATTGATAAGAACACTGAATGAGACAGAGGAAATGCAACACATGATCCATTGGATGAAAGTGAGTGGGAAGCCTAAATGAGTAAGGAGCATTCTTAGATAAAGCCAGCTGACTCGATCAAATGCCTTGGAGAGATCAATTTAGTTGCTTCAATTTAATGGAATGGAGAGCTTCCTGAGCAGTACCAATGGCTTCATGAATTTGTCTGTTGAGTAGGAAGGGAAATTGCTCAGAAGAGATATTGGCAGAGAGGATAGGCTTGATACGATTGGCAATGATTTTGGTAATAATCTTGTATAGACAATTGCAGAGGGAAATGGACTAGAAATCATTGAAAGATTGAGGAGAATCTACCTTGGGAATGAGAGCAATGAAGGTGGAATTGATAGCCTCATACATGCAACCTGAAAGTCTACATTCCTCCACAACCTTAAGAAGGTCGAGACCAATAATATCAAAAAAGGAAAGATAGAATTCAAACATTCATCCATCTGGTTCATGAATTTTATCCTTTTTGAACCATTTAAGAGTACTTTCCAATTCCCCCATAGTCACTGGCTTAGTGAGGTCCTCTGATGCGTCATGGTCAACAAAACGAGGGAATAGTCCAACATTTCAGATAATTTCAGTAAGTGAGGCCGCAGGTGGAGCCCTGAAAAGCTAATGAAAGTGAGTGTTTCCCAGATGAGCCAACTGATGAAAAGTATGAGCAAACTGACCATGTTCAGTAGGAATCTTCCAAATAGTATTACAAGCCCTTCTCCCTTTAGCGTAATTGTGGAAGAATTTAGTATTGTTATCCCCTGCCTTCAGCCAGATGGCTCTGCTTCTAAGTCTCTTGGTCTCCTCTCGTTCCTTAAGTATTTTAGACCTCTGAGCCTCTAGATCAGTGAGAGTATTTTTAGCTTCTTCTGAGATGAAACCCCGTCCCTTCTCATCCAGTAGATTAGCCAACTTATCCTCAATAGTGCAGAGTGTCTGTTCATCCCGAGCGCGCTTGGTTTTTTCCCATTGAATGGATAGGCTCTTAAGTTCGATGAGGTTGTGACAAAAACCTTCTGCCATAGTCTACCCCAGAGTAGGAGGGTGAGCTCTCCAATAATCAGTGACCAATTTATGATAATCGAGATCCATCAGCCAAGTTGAGTTGAATTTGAATGGTGCTCTGGGTTTTTGAAAAGGGCCTGCTAATTCCAGGTAGATAGGGGAATGGTCAGAGATACCCCCAGATCCTACCCATTGTCGGTAGTTAGACAGGGTGCCAAGAAAGTTTTCCTTAATGAGGAAACGATCCAGTCTCCGACCCAGAGCAGCTTCTCCTATTCTTCTATTCCACCAGGTTGGTTGCTTATTATTCATGGGGATATCAATCATATGGTGTTGCTATAGAAGTTACTCCAAAAAATTAGATAGGGGATCTAGCTGAGCATTATGTCCCCAAGATTCCGCATGACCCATCGTGAAGTTGAGATCTCCTCCCATGATAAGTTTGTTGGAATTAGTCAGGGAAATATGCATTAAGAGGTTCCAAAAATCTACCCTGTTGAGATAGGGTGCATACACATTGATAATTCAGAAGTCCCTACCCAACTCCGAAGAGTATATATCCATGCCTATAAATCCAGTACCCCCCAGGTTGTGATGAGGTTTATAGAGTAGGTATTGATACCAAGTGCAATACCCCCAGATCGACCATTGACATCAAGAGCATGAAAGCACACACCTGACTTCATAGACAGCAAAACCAGGATGACCTGCTCTGCCTTCCCTAGGATTTCTTGTAAAAAGATGATGTCAGTAGCTTAGAATCCAAAAGTCTCTTGAGGGCTAATTTTTTAGTAGGGCTAGCCAACCCTCTGCACTTGAAGGAAATCCACTTCATGGATGAGATCGGGGGAGGGTGTTCTTTTCTCTAGCAACCTTGTCAATAGTGGATTGTCTACCTAGGGCCACATCTGCCCCATCAAGGATAATAGCTCTCAAGATCAATGATGGATGCCCCTGAGGGATCTTGGTGGATTTAGAAAGGGGGATAAGACCAATCCCAGGTGACTCAGGTGTGAGAGGTACCTGAGAGCAGAGTTTATATGGATGAGATAGATGAGATGAATTGGAGGGCTCTAGAGATGAGATGGTGGAGAGACCAGTAACAGTAGGTGGGGTAGTAGAAAAAGTAGTGTTAGGTAGGTCCAAGGGACAAGTGAGGGGATATGTAGACATGAAAGCAATGGATGAAAATGCAACATATAATTGTTGTGTAGTGCAAGATAAAGAAACAGAGGAGCAGAGTGGAGAAAGAGTACCTAGGGAGAGAGCAGTTGCAGCAGTAGCTCAAGATCCTGTCATGGGCGTAGAAGGAGGCCACAGAGAGACAAAAGCAGTCGACTGAGTAGAGTCCCCATCCATGGCATGCAGTCGGCTAGAGTGAGGAGTCTGATTGCCCACTGGAGATGCCTCAGGTCTCAGAGCATCTGTGCCTTTAGAAGGTGATGATGCTGAAGTTACTGAAGGGCAATCTTTGAAAAGATGTCAAACCTTATGACACCTTCTGCACTTGAAAGGCACCCATTCATAATCAATAATTTGTATATGGGTGAAATGTTTCCAATGAAGTGTGATCTTCTCTTCCAGTCCTTCCCTGGTGTTGTGGTGAACCAGGATACGAGCCAATGATTTATTGCCTGATGTGGTATAGGACCTATCATGGTCCAAATAAGTGCCTAGGGCATTTCCAATGCAAGTAAATATATCCTCCGACCAAAAATGCAATGGAAGCTTGGGTAGGAATACCTAACTTTGTCCAGCACCTAATTTCTCTCACTCTAGATCGAAAAGAGGGTTCCATCTCTTAAGAAGCACAAGATCCATTTCAATATGCCAAAAAAGGGATAGAATCCTTTCCATGTATTCCTCCCTGTGAAAACTGAGAGCGAACCAACCTCGCACCAAAGTGGTGATAGTCGGAAGTTCCTTCAACAAATTTCCCCAAATCTCCATAGCCCATAGGCGAAGGCACGCTGCAGAATATGTTCTACCCCTAACACGACCCACCAATACCTTTTTCGTTGTGTCCACCACTTCACCCATATTGACTCCTTCCCCAAAACAGAGAGAGAGGTCCTTGCGCCATGCCTTGACACACTTGTTCTTCTTCGCCTTTCTGGATCGGGAGACAAGGTAGGCTTGGTTCTCTGCGCATTATGGGGTTCTAGCAGGAAAGGGGGGAAGCTTTAGGACTGGTCTTGTGAAATGCGTAGTTCAGGTCAGGCTAGGAGGAGTTAATGCACAATTCTGGGGATGAAGGTAGGTTGCTCAGCTATGGAATTGTGTAATGCAAATTCCCAAGGGGGACAATGACTGCGCACTACACAGTTTCAGGTAGCATGGTTGCATCACTGAGGGCTGAGACTACGCAGTGCATAGTTTAGTCAAGGTCTGGTGAAAGTGAGTTTCTCGGTCGAAAGGATTTTCGATGAAATGGCTAAGTGTGGGAGGAAAGTGATCTTGTGAGGAACTTGAACTTGGGATCACACACTTAGCATACTCCAACGACATGACAACATAGACCACTAGAACAAAAATACAAAGCATTACCCTTTGTGAGACTGTCCTAGAATGAAAAGAAACAAGTGTGAAACTTAATATGGACTTAGGATGACTGTGACGTCACTTATGCGACGGTGCTTAAAACTTTGTGTATGAGTGCAATGGGTGTTTACACAGCTATACAAAATCAAATACAAAAATGACCACAATCATTGTAAAACAATCAAACATGCCAAAAAATGAGAGTTGATGAAAAAATCGAAAGGGGTGAAAAGACTAAGAAATCTCATGAAATAATCTCAAGTGTTTGCAAAAATAGAGGGGAAGACCAAGGAAGGCTCTGAAATTTAAGTGAAAGACAAAATTTTGGAGGGTGTTTCAGCCACTACAACACTTGACGACACACTGGTTGAATACCAACTTCTCTGTCTTGGTTCATTTTTTAAGTGCAGGGCCTTGGTCCTTCCGGGAGTATTGATTCATCGTGCAGATTACTATGGCTTCCCCACTTACTCCATGGGCAGACATGGCTTCCTTTATACCTTCTCAGTTGAACACAACATAAGATTCAACCAGATCATAGTGTTTCGAATTGGGAAGGGTAGTTTAGCTCACGAGCTTAAGATTTCCAGAGTATATTTTTTCATTCGTGGTGTTGCTCCATTGCCAGTAGGCCTAGACAACACCCCAACGGAGTTATGCAGGAACACAAGCATTTATCCATAGCCAACAAGCCTTGACAGTACCCAAGTGGAGTTGCATGCTTCACCTCTCTGCGCAGGAAGCCTTTCTCTTCTTTCGCCTTTATTTACTTATTTAAAGAGAACTATGCATCAACACTTATTTATTTTGGGGTGGAAGAGGGATCCTTACTTATTGAGAGCAGGAGAGGTTGTTCCTTCAGAGAAGCATATAATGACCTCTAATTTAGGTTTTCTCATTTAGATTTTCCCTTCTCTATTTCTATTAGTTGGATAAGCTTGAAAACACCAAAGAGAAAAACTAAGTATAGGCATGAGCTTGCCAAACTGGACATAGGTTCATGGTTCAAGCAAGACTCTCCTTACGGGCGCATAGTATTTTCCGTCAGAAATTCATCAGCCAAAAGATACAACCAATACAAAGAAGGTGGACACACGACTGGCCAATGGCTGCAGTGTCACAAGACTCCTTGAACTTCAACCACACACACACTTGGAAGCCATAATGAACTAAGGCACAACACTTATTTACATAAGAAAAACAACAGAAAACCAAAGAAAAGATAACAACAAACAACAAAATACTATGTACATAGTGCGGGGTGTAGCCCCAAATCTTCATTGAAAGTAATATTTTAAGTCTTGGCCATTCACAAGGAGAGATCCAATCTTCCCGTCAAGTGATTGAAGACGATACATGTATTGTCCAAGATTTTCATGGACTATGTATGGACCAATCCACAAGGATTGAAACTTAGTGTTCTTGCCTTTGTCTTCGGAGGCTTTGTCCTAGTTCAAGATGAAGTCACACACATTGAAGCTAGTCTTCCTTGCATACTTTCTGTCAAACCATCTCTTGATATGGTTCTCATGAAGATAAGTTTTTTCTTTTTATTTTCGCCTTTCTTCCTTTATCTTGTGCAAAGAGTCCATCCTACGCTGAACTAAGCGACATGGCTTGCCCTGGGATTCTTGGGACAATTGGAGAGCAGGAAAATATATGTTTAGTGGGAGGATGGCTTCTTTCCGTACACCAGGAATTAAGGGGAGGTATTCACATAAGGCTTAGGTGTGACTCGCTCAACCCATACAACATTCACCAAAGCAGAGTGCCAGTTTCGTTGCTTAGAGAAAATGGTCTTTTTTGATGATACGAATGAGGTTCTTCTTAGTGGATTCGCAAAGACCATTCCACTGTGGATAATAGTTAGCAGAAGGTTTCAAGAAACTATCATTTTGTGAAGAAAAATCATAGATCTTTAACGAAGAAAAGTACGTTGCATTGTCAAAAACATGTGACGTAGAAACGTCAAACCTGGAAATGATATTCTGCTATAGAAAGTAGATGACTTCCTGATAATTCACTTGTTTCAGTGGAACTACCTCTGTCCACCGCGTGAAATAATTTGTAGCAGTCAAGATATAACAGTGTTGCTTCGATGAATGAGGGAAAATTTCCCCAATGATATCTAAGCCCCATTGTTGGAATGGTTCTTCCACTGCAATAGGTTGCAATGGGGCTACCGACTTCCTATTTATTTCGGTGCACTTTTGACAAACCGAACACTTGCAGGAATAGGCATGAGAATATTTGAATAATGTAGGCAAGTAGAACCTAGCCTGCATGACCTTGTGTGTTGTGGTTTTTCCCGCAAAGTGTCCTCTGACTGGTCCCTCGTGGAGATCACGTAAAACCTTATCTGAATCCGTTGCCTCTAGGTGCCTGAGCAATATCCCATTGTGGTGCTTTCTATACAACACCCCATGCACCAGCTAGTATGATAGTGCTTTGAGTCAGAGTGTCCTCTTCTACCACAAAGAGAAATGAGACGAGATAGTGCCATGCTCAAGATATCGATGCACATCTGTGTACCAAGACTTTACATTTGAAGTGGGAGAGGCTTTCTCAACATTCTACATTTCTATTTCTTTCTCCCTGCCTGTGATCTCTTCTTATTCTTCTTGTGCATTGACTGCTTTTGCTGCTAACTTGTAGAGATGATGACCCTTGATGGTGTGAACTGGTTTGATGTCAAGATCATATTCCTATAATTTGGTCATCCATTTTTCCCTTCTCTCACTCATCTCTTGTTGAACAAGAAGTGATATGACTATAGGGTGTGGGACAAATATAATACAATGGTTTTTCAATATAAAGGGTCTGAAGTGTTTTACATCCTTATATACATCATAAGCTTGCTTATCCATAATGGGGTGGTTGAGCTCTGGTCCTTGCAGGCTCGTCCTCATGAAGGATATAGGTTTCTCATTGTTCAAATCATCCTTCTGAGTGAGCACGACAATGAGAGAAGTATTAGAAGCGAAAGTGTAGAGTAAGAAGTCTTTGTTGAAGTATGGGTTGTATAACATTGGTGCTTCTGCTATTGATTCCTTTATATAGGTGAACACATCCTTTTCCCTTTTTCCTCAACTGTAAATTGTGTCCTTCTTGATCATCTCATGTATAGGCTTCACGATCTGAGCATAGTCAAAGATGAACTTTCTGAGGAAGTTGATCTTCCCCAAGAAAGACTACATGGATTTCTTGTTCATGGGGTGGGGAATCTATGTGATAGTCTAAACCCTGTCCAGATCTACCTTGATCCCACTTTTAGAAATAATATGTCCAAGTAGGTTACCCTCACACACTGCAAAGCTGCTCTTCTTGGGATTCAAGGATATCTCATATTTCCGACATCGCTCAATTGTTTTTTGAGGTGGCACAGGTGGTCTGACCGATGTCTTGAAAAAATAGTTACATCATCAAGGTAGACCACTACGTTCTATTCGATAAGCCTGTGAAAGACGATTTCCATTGCATGTTGAAATGTTGCACCTACATTAACTAGCCAAAATGGAATTCTGCAGAACGCGAACATACCCCAGTTGGTACGGAATGTACTCTTCAGTTTGTCAGGATCTGCTACCAGAACTTGGTTGTAGCCCAAGAAACCATCTTACAAAGAAAACATTTATACCCCAGACATTGTCTGCAATATGTGCTCCATGAACGACAGTGGGTAATTGTGTTTGTCCGAGGCATTGTTGAGGTTGCAGAAATTTACACAGAGGCGGATCTCCCCGGACTTCTTCCTTACAAGGAGTCAATTAGATACCCATTTCAAATGTCGCACTTTGTAAATGATCCGAGCATCTATAAACTTTGCCATTTTTTTCTGTATGAGGGACTCAAGTGTTAGATGAACTTTCCTCAGTCTCTGTTGAAAATTTTTGGCCGCTTCTTTGATCAGTATCGCATGTTGGATTATTCATGTTTCATATGTATTAAGATCATCATACGTCCATGTGAAGACATCAAGGTACTTCTTGAATAGGCAGATAAAAGCTTGTCACTCTTGTCATGTACAACAAGTACCAAGATTCACATACTTCTTTTGTTCCCAGATTGATCTACTCATGTGACAATGTAGAGCTCTGGATCTTATCGTTTACAGGTCCTTGAAAATGGTTTTGCAAGTCATACAACGTTTCCAGTGATACCACACCCTTGGGGATGAGGTTGTCTTTGCTTGTACTGGCTGCGTCCTGCAGAGTTTGCTCGTGCTCGTCCTTGTCTATCATTGTGTCTCTGAATACATCAGCGTTGGACATAAAATGCAGTATCTATTGATCATCATAAAAAACATGTAAATTAGTGATGTTTTCTGGGACGGATGGTTTATACAAAATTTCATTATTAAAATTGTCCCTTAACGGTAACATCCTAGCAGTTTTCTTTTCCAAGGCATCCGCAACTTCATTACACATTCTTGGTACTAAAATAATATTGAAAGCTTGGAAATGATAAATGAGTCACCATACCTCTTGTTGATAACTCTGAAGACGAGGTGACACACAATGTATAGTATTAAGTACCTAACGCAACACGATTTTGGAGTCACCTACCACTTTCAGGACAACAACATTGAGGTTAATGGCTTTCTATAAGCCTAAGATGAGTGCTTCATACTCTATGGTGTTGTTCATGTACTTGAATTCCAAGTGACTAGAGATTAAATGTTTTCTCTGTAGTAGGTCTATTAAAACACAACCAGCTCCAGAGCCCTTCTGTTTTTTGGATCTGTCAAAATACATGGTCCACATATCATTTGTATAAGGACGCTTACCACGCTAGTAATATTGCTACTACTATTACTACTACTTATTATACAAGATTCAATTTCACCAATTGAACATGGAAGGATGTCCAACTGTGTGTTTGGTTAGATAGGAGATCTCTCTGCAATATAGCACCCCAACTATATCTCTATAAAATAATTTTCAAAATCAAGTTCCACAAAAGCCAACGGCTCGTTATGTCCATTCAAGGGAGTTACGTTGTGCTTCATGTATCTCTTTGATAGTACTTGGATCTGGTTGTTCCTACCCTTATATGGAAGCCATAAGTGTGACCAGTCAGTGGAAAAATATCCTTGCAACTTGCTTGACCAGTCTTTACTCAGCAATACCCTGTATGCTTCTGGGATGTCCACAATTACAATATTGATGCATTGATGAACTCGTTCATCAGATGATAGTCGGATGATCACATCCTTGAGTTCACCAATTGTTGGCACACAAGTTCTGTCCAGTTGGATGATCTATGCATCTGTCTTACTCCATTGAGCATTGATTTTCTTGGCCACAGAGAGTGGCATGACATTAACCGATGCACCGGAATCAACCAAGCAATTGTGAACATTGAAGTTAAAGATTTCAAATGACAACAAGAATGGTGGGAAGAGTGAGTTTACCTCCTCCATGCAGAGTGTGTTAAGCACAGATGCGAGAGAATTAGGAGACTTATTAAGTCCCTTGTTTGAAGAGGTGGAATCACTAGTAGAGGTTTTTTGAAGTGCTCATAGAAAAATGTCCCGCTAGTTCGTGATTTTTGTACGTTCAAATAGAGAAATATTTGCACGAGCTTTCTTCATATCTTCTACATTGTTGTACTCTATTGCAGGAAGACTCTTCGAGGTGTCTGAGGGTAGAAATGAATTCATGGTTTCCGATGGGATGGTTCTATATTTACTGCTTGTGGAAACACTTTTTGTTGAAGTTGTCTTCCCGGACTTGCTCTGAGTGTTCTGTGTTGAATCGACTGAAGGACCCATTTTTCTTAACAGATTTTCTCTGAGTTTCTGTTTCGGTACCTCAATCATAGTGGTTTCTTCTTGACTCCTCAAGTTGTATCAATTATTTTTCTTTTGGGCTGGAACGTCACTTGAAGGCTCCTTATCGGTGGTGTTTTCTAGGCTATGAGAACATACTGATACATGCTTACTGCATGCCTAGTGCTTGGAGCTTCATCGATTGTAGCAACTTCTTCTTCTTCATCACGCTTTGGTTGCTCATCAACCATGACCTTGTCACACAACTGTGTAACAAGACTACTCATTCCATGGTTCCATTTTGGGCACGTTTTTTCCGAATGATGTTCATGGTGGAACATGCAGTATGAATCTGTGCCGATTTTCTCAATGTTCAGAACCATTTTGGAGCTCTGCACAGATTTGGCCAGCTGGCTGTTGCTACTATTGGAAGCTAAATTCTTCCTTTGTGGGTACCTGGGGGGCTTTCTACTCACAGTAGTCTCGCTTATCCTCTGTTTAATTTTATCCATTTCGGTCGTTAGGGACTTGACGAGACAAGTAAGTTCTCAATATTGCTCGTTTCCTTTTCCTTGGCCTTGCTCATAGAGGTTTGAGACCTCTTACCTGCATCTTTGGAGTCCTTAGTGGGTTCATCGTCTACAATGACTCCAATAGTGTGTAGGTCCTTCTCTACGGAAATAGCCTCTTCATAGTTTTCTGTTAAATTTGGTTTTGCAGCTCGCTTGACGAACTGCACAATACTGGTTGGCAAGGAAGAAGTGTAGTAGTCGATAGTGATGGAGTCATGAGGTTTTGTGTCATCCGAGAACTTGTTCAAAATACGGTTGAACCTCTTATTGAAATCTTTGACCTTTTCTTTCTGCTCCATCTTGAGACTACCCAACTCCTTCAGTAACATGGCAGGGGTCTTGTCTTCAACAAATTTCTCAAGAAAGATCCTTTTGAAAACCCTCCAATTCTGGATGGAGTTTAGAAAAGGATGTGGTACCATATAGCTTCTCTACCATCCAAGGTACATGGAAATAGTCTACATGCAACGTCATCATAACGAACCTCGAGTGTCTGCAAATGTAGGTAGAAATTGTCTAAGTGATATTCTTACTTCACTATCTTGTCAGGGTCATATTTGTTTAATAACTTCTCTGCATGTATTGGAATCTTGTGCAGGACACCCGGAAGTGCCAATGGGCCCTTAGTCATCGAATATAGATTTTGGTCAGCCATGTTGTCTTCCTCTTCCTCTTCTGAATCTGATGATTCCTCTTATGAATTTGTTGGTTCCTCGTCTTATTCTCTTCCTCCTTTGTTGTCTTCCTCTTCCTCTTTTGAATCTGATGATTCCTCTTATGAATCTATTCGTTCTGCCTCTTCTTCTCCTCCTCCTTCATTTCCTTCCCCTTTGCCTCCTCTATCAAAACCTGAACCCAAGAGTAAGGGGTGGACTTTTTATTCTCCTTGAAAGAGCGGAGGTTATTCTTCCTTCTCCACATATTTTTCTAGCTCTTCAAGAGTGGCAAAGATTGCTTCTTCAACATATGTAACTAATACTCCTATGGCGGTAGTATTGTTCTTCTTTTGATAATATGGAAGAGCGTACACTGCCATAATCAATCCAACAACTTTTGCGAATTGATGGGTGATGGAACGGAGATCTCAGATTCGATGGTACGTGATTTGACATTAGAACCTGGGAGGTGAGGAATTATGAACTTCAGAATTGTGGGTAGGGGAGAGGGAGTGAATGTTACTTCCTTGACTAGAAAATGGATAAGTGGGGTTAGCAGGACAATCAGCCATAAAATATTGACGACTCTCCTTCTAGCACCAGAAATGTTGACAGTGTTGAATCTGCCAACATTCATGGGATCTCCCTAATATGAGGTCCCAATTAGACCTCACACTATTTGGTGTAGGAGTCCCATCCTATATGATGGCCCAGTTGACGAATACTTAGAGATTTTCCTCAGCTCTAGCTTTTAACACATGAGAGTGTTGTAATGATACCTTTGAAAGGCAAGGTGTGTGTGCTTGGTGAGTGTGCAACGTAACTGCGTCTAGGTTCGCTTACTGCAAAAGGGGGGAGAAAAGTGAGCCTATAAGTGAGAGGTAATAGTACCACCTAGGAAGAGACACACGTGAACAAGGAAGACTTTTCCAACATCCAACGGAATATTCCACAACAGATGCGGCAATCGTTAAAACCAAAGAACAGGGAAAGATTTGTCTACCATCCAGTGGATTAGTCCACAACGGATGTGATAGTTGTTATAACGATGAGTGGGGAAAGGTGTGTCTAGTATCCTACTAAACAGTCCACAAAGATGGGACAACAATGACAACCATTACAACACATTCCCAACAAGATAAGCACTAAAACAACTGAAATAGTTCAACTATCTTAGTACATGTGAAACAAATATGAAATATAAATGCTCATAGAATAGTCTTACAAACATCCATAAGTCACGCGTGGAAAAGTGTTGGCCTGAAAAGGAAATTATATTAAGAAAAAGTTCCAAGACACATATTTACATCATACATCACTAGCCCTAGTAGTGGGACATTAGAGCCACTCCTTTCTCCTCAAAGAACTGATTGAAACTCTCTATGCTTTTCGGGAGGAGGAAAGGTGGAAAGTCCTTTTCTCACACAATGAGGGGGTATGTATAACCAAGTGGTGATGCTTGACCCTTGTGAATCTTTGACTTCCCTCATGACTGTTCAAATTCCTATGACTTTTCAATTGACATGACTCTTCATATTCATGTGTGTCCATTGGACTTCCACTTTACATTACATTTGATTTACAATATACATGGCTCATAATAGTGATGTGGCCTTTGAAAACTCATGACATGACTTGACATGACACTGTTGACATGGAATATCTTGATGAGGTGGAAATGTCATGCTGTTGTTGTTGCTGAGTGATAGATGTGTTCTTGGATGTGATTTCTCTTCCCCTCTGCATAACTTGATGATTCGGGGTCTTCAATGATCTTCGGTATTTAGAGGTGGTTGCATGCATTTGTTCCCTTTGTTTGTTCTTGATAAGCTTCTTTTTCCGTTGAGCTGTAAGTGAGTCTTCTAGCATGTTCGATCCTTCTTCTTCTTATTCATCGTCTCACCATGATCTACATTAGGGAAATTTTGAGGTCTCAAATAGTCCTCCTAAGGAAATTATAAAATAATAGTGGAAATAATAAAATAAGATTAGATTACATCATCAAATTTTAGAGGGAGAAAAGAAAAAACTATTTTTCAACTCATATTTTCAACATATCTCCCTATGGATTTACTAAAATGTCGAGCGGAAACACTCGTTGGATACAAAATTTGATTCCTCATCCAAGGAGTACCCATGTTGCATACTTTTTATGGACCCTACTACACAAAAAATGAGAAATACATGAAAAACGTGATTGCAGTCACATTTTTTCATGTATTTCCTATTTTTCGTGTAGGAGTGTCCATCAAAAGTATGCAATATGGGTACTTCTTGGATGAGGAATTAAATTTTACATCCAATAAGTATTCCTGCTCGAAATTTGAGGAAAACCTTAGGCAAATAAGTTGAAAAATAGTTTTATTATTTTTATTATTTTTTAATATTTTTACTTTTTTACTCCAAAAATGGTGAATCATCCCCCATGGTTGACATCATCATCTTGAATCCTATTGGTTCTTATAAATTTTATTGTGGTTGTAAATTTTTCTTAGGAGGCCCATTTTAGACCTCACAATTCTCCTAATGACAGTGTACATGTTCCTACAATTCACTCATGATGGGACGACATCAAATCCAAAAACTCCCTAGTCTACGATGATGTACTGTTATCCATGGACTGGGCCCAATACAGGTGAAAATATGGGAAATAGGGCCCAGTAACTGCGCATTGCACATTTCCAGGTGACAGGGAGGGAGGTTGGTCACTAAGACTGTGTAGAGCGCAACTCAGGCTTGGCTGAGGAACTTCTTAGCACAATCCTCACTATGGGGAAAAATTGCACAGGGGCCACTGGGAGAGACGATTCAGAAGTTCTGGTAGTTAGTGGCTTATGTAGGATGGGACCCTGGGAAGAAGTTCTGCGTAGTTTTCAGGGGTAAGGCATGACTGGCCATCAGAGGGTCTTGAAGGACAGATCTACACCATTCTTGAGATCAGTGAGTCCCAGCTGAGGGAGGACAATGGGTGACACTTCTGTGCAATTCTGGGAGGCAAGGCAAGCTTAGTTCTCTGCGCATTGCGGGGTTCCAATAGGCATGGGGGGAAGCTTGAGGACTGATCTTGTGAAATGCGAAGTTTAGGTCAGGCTTGGAGGAGTTACTGCGCAATTCTAGAGATGAAGGAAGACTTCTCAACTCTGGAATTGCACAATGCAACTGCCTTGGGGGGACAATGATTGTGCATTGCGTGGTTCCAGGAAACAAGGTTGGATCACTGAGGGTTGAGACTACGCAGTGCATAGTTCAGTTGGGGTCCGGTGAAAGTGAGTTGCTCGGTCGGAAGGATTTTTGGAGAAATGGCTAAGTGCGGGAAGAAAGTGAGCTTGTGAGGAACTTGAACTTGTGATCAAACACTTAGCATACTTTGACAATGCAACAACATAGACCACTAGAACAACAAGACAAAGCATTACCCTCTATGAGACTTTCCTAGAATGAAAAGAAACAACTGCGACACTTAAGATGGACTTAGGACAATCGTGACGACACTTGTGTGACAATGCTTAAAACTTTGTGTATGAGTGAAACAGTTGTTTACATAGCTATGACAACTCGAATACACAAAGACCAACCTTCGAAATCACCAAAAATGGTCCACAAGCATGGTAAAATAATCAAACATGCCAAAAGGCGACAGTTGATCAAACAAGCGAAAGGGGTGAAAAGACTCTAAGAAAGCTCATGAAATGAGTTGAAGTGTTTGCAACAATAGAGGGGAAGACCAAGGAAGGCTCTGAAATTTAAGTGAAAGTTAAATTTTTGGGGGGTGTTGTAGTCGCTACAACAATTACATTTTACACTCATACCCATATAAGACAAAATAGGGTATAGACAACTTGACAGCCTAACAAGACAAAATACTATGATGCTTGAGTTTGGGTAAACTCTAGCTCAGCAACTTCCACTTGATGCTTAGTGGTAACATATTGGTGCCAATCTTGGTATTGTGCGATGACATCCTCAAACTGTATGATGGTGTTTGGATGGAAGCAAACTCTAGCCTCCATGGAATTTGGGTACAAAGACTTGGAACTAGTTTAAACTTCCCTCTGAAGCATGAGCAACATTGTCCTAATTTAGACAAGACCACTGATGTAGTTATGCATGTTCTCTTTGTTTAGCTCCAAATCTTCCTTGGTGACAGTCTGTCTCAACTTCTCCAAGTATTCTTCGAGTCTCCTGTCGAATCTGGTTCTTGGGTTTGGCTTTGGTGAGCGATCCAACTAATGGGATATTATGTGTTTTCACCGAGACATCCAAAATACTAAATAACCATACATATGAGGCCTGAATATTACCAATAAATGAGGCGAGTTGCTTGTTGTTATGAATCAACATTCAAACTCTTGCTCTCTCCAGCTCTTCCTATGGGTTCATTTTCTTCCCCAAGTCAAGTGGAGCCCCTTTGTATCGCATTGAAAATTTTTGCACATAGATAATGGCAACTTGTATGTTCTCGAGAGTTTTAACAAAATAGTTTCTCTGTTGTTGTAGGCCATGGAAATGGACAACTACTTTATGTACGGTCACAAACTCCTCATAGAGGTTCCGCATGGTTTCTCCAAGTGTTGATACTATAGCAATTATCGCTACTCTCATCTCCTCCAAGTAGAACTGTGCGGAAAATGCGTTATGTGCTGTTGCACGGAGTTGTTCTACATCTTTCTTGGAAGCATGCAATTTTTGTGCCAATTTCTCATTCTCGGCTGTCAAATATTGAATGTTTAACCTGTTTTCACTTGCAAAGGCCAAGTTGGCTTTGGCAATGGCATTTGGATTCTTCCTAGTGTCCGCCACTATCTCCCTTTCTCTAATGAATGCAGGTGATGCGTGATCATCTGAAAAATGATTTCTCCATGCTTGTACAATTTTCTTTTGGAACTCATAAATGAAAGATGGTACGCATCCAATACCAGTGCATTAGTGTATTATAGACGCACTGTTAGAAAACATCCGCCCACCCAACTTTGCTAGTGACCTCTGCTACAAACAGATTTTTTGGCTATTTTTATAGGGATTTTCACAAAAACCTCCACTAGAGGGTCTTTTCGTTGTAGTGGTAAACCTAAAGCAACAGGTTTTTCAAAACTCAGAAATTGATTGGCCTCATTTACAAAAGTTGATTGGCATATAAATGGTGGAAAATGACATCTTCGGCGTATATCAACCACATTTACTAAGGTGGTTGTGCCAGTGACAATTTAAATAAAGAATGTTAATTGTTTGTATGAAATTGAATAGTTTAATTATTGAATGCATTTTTGCCCTTTTATTTCAAATGTGGTAATATAAGTTTTGGCAAGAATGTGAATTTGAATTGTTTAAAATGCTTCTTTGGATATATAAATGGATTAAGCAACTTGAAAAGATTTGAAGTACTAGAATTTTGTAGATTACATAGTTGAATCTTACAATTCCAAGAAATCTGTACTATATTTTGGATAAAATTGAATGAAAAAAATGATTAGAAAAGTGTAAAAATATCTTATAAATAAATTATGCTTATCCTTCTTAATCCTAACATATGTATCATTAAATGTTTTGTTAGGTACATATTAATAATTGAGAAACAAAAAAAAATCATTTTGATCGAAAAATTTTAAATGTTTAATCACGCCTGTTAATAGCATGCCGTCCTCTCCGGCCTCGGTGGGACACTGACGGATAACGACGACGAAAGTTTCAGAGTAAAATCCATCACATCAACGACAAATTGTGTTAAGGGCGAACCTTCCAGGGCCAAAATTCAGTGTTGAATTTGACAATAGCTCAAGAACGATCATTTCGGGGCGAAATTCAGTGTTGAAATTCCACCATCATCATGAGTTAAACATGTTGGATATTTATAGTTATCAATTTAACTTTTTTAGTCTCTTTTTTTTGAAATGTTGGGAGGTTTTTTTATAAAATAATGTTTTAATAAAATATACGAATTTTTTTATATCAATTATATGATTGATAAATATGGATATATTTCAATTAATTTATAATAAACATCAAAATATTTCATAATACATTTTATAATATTAAAATTATAAAAAAGGTTATACAAATTAATTAAATTACAATTTTATTATTATTATTACTATTATCGTTATTATTTATTAAAAATAAGCTAAATATATATACACATATATGGAACAAGATTCTTAATCATGGATATTTATCTAGACTTTACCATAGAAATTCTTACTTTGTAAATAGATTTTGTTACAATACCATGGGCTCATATCTTGGCTTATTATTGCCACATGCCAAAAAACCATAACTTAGTATATCATAATATAACATTTTTTCATATGACTTTTTTTTTTTTTTTTTTCAATTAGTCAATTTAATTAAAAATATAAAAAGAGCATAACTACTATGGAAAACAATTTTGGAGATAATATTTAGAGATAATGAAACATAATAAAAAATCACACTTTATTATATAAGACTTGTTTATAAGATTTTCTTATACAATTAATTCAATTTAATTAAATAAGATAAAAAGAATGTAACTAATTTGGAGATATATTTTAGAGATAAAGACAAATAACATTTTATTATAGAGTTTCTAGAATTTTAATTTAATTATTAATAATTATGATCTGGAGGGTAAAAATTTAATCTTCATAAAATGTTTTAAAATATTTATAATAAAATATACAAATCAATAATTAAGATTTATCTCTAAAATAATTATGCCAATTTTTAAATGATTTATATAACAAAATTTCAATTACATTAATAATAAATAAAATAAAAATTGTTATTATGATAAGTATATTGAAAGTTATATTTAATAATTTTGATGTATATATTTTTTAAATTGCATTATTAATATAAATAAATAAATAATTGTACAATTTAATAATTATATTAAATATCATATTTAAAAAAATATTGGCGTATAATGTTTTGTTGTGTTTGAAATATTCCCATTTTAATAATTATGTTGGATGTTATAATTTTTATATAAATAAAAAATTTAAGTTTTAATAATTATATTAAATATCATATTTTAAAAAAAAATTGGCGTATAATGTTTTGTTGTGATTGAAATATTCCAATTTTAATAATTATGTTGGATATTATATTTAAAAATTATAATTATGTTGAATATTATATTTATAGATTTGGATGTTTTGTTTAGAAATTTAATTGTATATTTTTTTTCTTATGGTTATTATTAAAATTAAAATTGGTATATGTAAAGAAATTATATATAAAAATGAAGTCAATAATTTTATTATTATATTATATTTATATTTACTTTATATTGGTAACTTTTTCCGTTAATATAAATATCTGGTTAGTTATTTATATTCACCTTGTTAATAAAGACTTAAGAACGTATATATATGAGTTGCATGGGAAAATCTTAAAAAGAATTTTGGTTGGAAGTTACTGCCAGGTTTATTTTAAAACAAATGATAATAAAGGGTGATTTTGGAATTTACTGAGGGGAAACTCAAAGATAAAACTGTTTACCAAATAATTAAAAAAATATTTTTTTTCTTATCCATATAAAAGATGATTAGAAAAAGAAAAGAAAAAGCTAAAGGAAAGTAATTGAGGGAGGAAGTTGTAGGCATTAGGAAGAAGAAAACAGTATTGTAGAAACCCCATAGGTGGTTGTGAGGGAAGGCACGCCATTGCTCTGAGGTCTTTTCGACAAGAACCGGTGGAAGCCTCAAGAATACTGTAAATTCCAAGCTAAACCTATAAGGGTTATGTTGCCTAAGGATAACCCTTTCACAGATCTGCAATAGAGCATTGAAACTCAAATAGAATGCTCAAGATCAAGGATCCAACTAGCCAATCTTATGAAGCACATCAAGACATTGAGCAAGTGTTGGTTCAACACTTTCAGAAGATGGCAAATGATCCCCTGCTGGATAGATCAGAAACCATTCAAAAGATTATTAAACATATTCAAAGATTCATAACAAAGGAGCATAATATAAATCTAAATAAACCCATCTCCATGGAAGAAGTCGCCTAGGCTATCCATGAGATGCCTAATGGTAAGGCACCATGCCCAGATGGCTTCACCATAGATTTCTTTAAATCTTATTGGGAAGTAGTAAATATGGATTTTTTTGAGGTGGTGGCGGACTCCCAAGACTTAGCCATGTTCCTTGAAGCTCTAAATTCTATGTTTATTACTCTCAGCCCAAAAGAGGAAAAAGTCAGTACTCTTGAGAAGTTCTAGTCGATAACTCTTTGTAATGTGATATATAAGATTATATCAAAATTGGTAGCCAAACCATATCAAAATGGTGCTTCCTATCTTGATCTCAGAAGAACAATTAGGGTTTGTGAAAGGCAAGCAAATTTTGGAAAATGCCATCCATGCCCATGAGATAGCAGATTCCCTAAAGAGTTTGGGGGAGGAAAGAATGATATTTTAGCTTGATCTTTTGAAGGTGCATGATAAGGTCAGTTGGGAGTATATGGAAGAAATTTTAAAGGCCTTTGGTTTTGATAATAGATGGATCAACTAGATCATGGCCTTGGTCACTTCTCCTAGCTTTTTTATTTTTCTAAATGGAGCTCCTGATAAACCCTTTTTCCCCTCTCAAGCAATTCACCATGGAAGTAACCTTTCTTGTTTTTCATAATGATGGAAGGATTGGGAAGAGCGATCTCAGCAGCTGTTGGGGAAGGGGACATCAAAGGCCTTCAACTGCATGAAGTGTGCTTGACTACAATGCACCAACAGTTTGTAGATGATACCATGCTACATCATATCCCTGCAATGAAGGAGGCCTAGTCATTCAAGTCTATTCTGGACAACTTTTCTGCAACTTCAGGTATGGAGATAAAACCCATAAATCTATGACTTTCTTCTTTAACATGAATATTAATATACAAAGAAATTTGACAACTATCATAGACTTCCAAGGGAAAATACTTCCTTCCAAATATATGGTTATCCCTATAACTGTTAAAGCTTGGAATACATCCAATTGGGAGAAGATTGTATCAAAATTGGAAGAAAGAGTCAAGTGATGGACTGTTAGAGCCTTAAACCTAGTTGTAAGGTTAGTTTTGACTAAAGTTATACTGCAAGTGATTTCAGGATAGATATTATCAATACTCCCAACTCTCAAAGGTGTTCTGCAAAATATTTGAGAAATTCAAAGGAAATTCTTATGGAGAGGACTTGAGGATAAGGGGAAGTTGGTGTTAGTACCCAAGAACATAATATGCAAACCAAAATTATTTCTGGGTGGCCTATGTTTACAGGACTCAAAGACTATCAATAGATTTTGTGGAGCTAAACTTTGGTGGCACTGGTTAAAGGGAGGTTCTTTGCCTTGGGCCCAACTCTGGAGGGAAAAATATGCCCGCAGTTGGCTCTTGCAAGGCCTTTTCCTTATGTCGGGATCAATCAAAGGTTCCACAATATGGAATTTGGCCTAAGGAAGTAGGGAGGTAATAAAAAAACATTGTTTCTCGGAGATCAGAAATAGGAAGTTAGCTCTGTTCTAGGAGGACACTTGGCAGTAGCAACCCATTTTCAGTAAGGAAGTGTGGCACCCAATTCAAATGAGTACTGATATTCAGGGTTGATTAAAAGAACTCTACTTTTGGGAACGTGTGACTGATGGTAATAAATGGAGAAGATGGAACCTTAGTATCTTTTGGGAGCATAGTCAAAATGAGGAGGTGATCCAAGAAATAGTAGGAGAACTAAGTAAGAGAAGAATCCTTTGTACTGATAACCAGGATCAATTGAGATGGGGAAAAAATGAGGTGAAGAATTTAATCTCAAATAATCATGAACATATATTGAAGATCACCAATGTGAGACAATAGAACCAATTTGGATGAAAATATGGTATTCAACTCAACGAGCCAAAATTAAAACTTTCTTGTGGCTGGTCTTACATAGGAAAGTTCTGACATGGGAAAATCTGGTGAAGAGAGGTTTTATTGGGGCCTCATGGTGTTGTCTTTGTGAATGTGAGGAGGGGGATATCAACGATTTATTAAATACCTACAATTATACTTCTATAATATGGGATTGGATGGCTTATGTTTTTAGGAAAATCGATAAAGTCAGAGATAATATTCAAGATACTATCAAGAAATGGCAAGAGAACTATAATAAAAATGAAATTTTAAATCTCACTTGGTGCCTGGCCCTAGGATTTATCATTTGGGCTATATGGAAGGAACATAACCGACGAATTTTCTAGAATAAGAAGCTCCCTGCAGAACACCTGGTTGAACTCATTCAGTGCCAATTTAAGGAAACAATGTAGTAGAGGAGTCGAGGTTTCTAATGAGCAACAATCACCACAGGAGGTAAGAATCCTAAAATTAATAGAGTTGGACAATCTTGGTATGTAGGTAACTCGGGCTAAGGAACCTCGAATCCATCTGGGTTCAACAATATGGGCTCCTCCCCCCAGGACTTCTTTAAGTTGAATTTTAATGGGGCTTCAAAAGGAAACCCCGGGAATGCACGTGCTATAGGAGTTATAAGAGACTAGATAGGGAAAATTTATAGGGTATACTTCATCAACTTGGGACATGTTTCGAACAATGCAGTTAAATTCCATGCCCTGGAAAAAGGACTCGAAATTTTGGTACGAGAGAGGATGGTCAATGTCATAGTTGAGGGAAACTCAGTGAACGCCACCCAAACGGAAAGGAGGCTACAATGTGGATCACAGGTAAGTAACGTAACGATAAAATGACATATGGAACAATTAACCCAAAACATTCAACAACACCTAGTTACTCTGGTAACAATGGAATTCAACCTGGTCTGGAGGCTAGAAAACGCAATGGCAGATAGGCTAACCAATGAAGGGGTTGCAAGATCCCAGATGTATACAGATGTGGCATGGTTAGAACTACAAGAGGGACTGCTAAGGGATGATTATCAGAAGTTGGTGGAGAAGGAACAGTCCATGGCAGTAGGCAAAGAGTATAACGAAGAGGCAGGCCAGGGCTCGGGAAGTGCTCCACCAGCTCACACGATTAATTAAATCCTATATTATGGAAGAGAGAGGAGTAGAAAAATGAGGCATGAGATGGGACATGCGGAAAAACTATATGGACAAGGTGGCAGCCAAATAATATGAAATTATGAACATATGCATCAAGATTTGTCATGCAAGGTGGTTCATAAATGATAAGGAGGAGAATGAGAGGTGGGAAGCTATGATAATTGTAAAGGATATATATGAGGGGAAGCAAATGGTGATAATGAGTGTGTCAAATTCACCGAGACTGGAAAATGAAAGGGGGGTATGGAGAAGGCTCACATGAGATAACTATCCTATCACAGACAGATCGGAGGTTGCGAAGGTGGTGATGGTAAGTATTGAAAAGAAGGTAGGACAAGGAAGTCTAGCCTTAAAGGCTTTAAATTCTTGGTTAGATTCCCTTTCTTTCAATCTTTGCTTGGTAATTGAGTAGTGTTGGAGAAGGTGGGAACTAATAAGAACTTATTTTGAATTGGAAGGGGCAACTGAGTTGAGGATGGGAAGAGTTAGATATTTGGTGGGAAGGCCAAGGGGGATGCCCAGCGCAGAGGCTTAGGGGAAGGGTTATCGTAAACGCACCCGCATGGAAACAGCTGCAAGGGTAGCAATAAAGGCTTATCACTCTACTATCCCACTGAAACGAAAATAAGTGGTGGAGGTTTGGGAAAATGAAGTTCGCCAGCAGAAGAGGGTTTTCCCCAACAGAAAAATTGAGGAAGAGGTCGATTGAATCATTAACACTCAAGAAACCAGGACCCGCACAACCATATACCAGAGAACCCTAGAAACTGATTGGAATTTGAAGGCCTTTGTAGGAAATCTGCAAGCAGAGGGCTTGGAATAAAGGGCCAAAGGCCAAGATGACACCTTAAGTCAGTTGAGGGTCATTAATCAATGACTTGGTGGTATTGAGTTTGTTTTGAAGACATTGGTAAATATTGAGAAGTTGCAAGATGGTCGTTGTTACAGGTCATTTTGTCCCATATTCTTAAATGGCCTAGAAACTGAATCAATCAACATCCTTAACAACTTACAATCATCCCCTTTTAAATCTTAAGAATTATCTCTCTAAAGAGTCCAATTTTTCTAGGTTAATCAACTCAAAAACCTAGTTTTGTACCCATTGCACTTTCTCCTTTAGCAACCTGCACTGTTGCATGTTACACAACTGAGCAACTACACTGACCATTGCATGTTTCCTTTGCTACAGGTGCACTAGTTCTAGAATTTCTGGAAAAATAAAAAATAATTTCGAATCTTCTCTTTCAAGGAGCTTCCAAAGTGGTTTTAACCATTTACTATTGATTGAGATCTCGAGTTCCTATCCTAAAGGCCTTATCTCTTATCCCTAGATCTTATCCTCCCTCATATTTGGATCTAAGTCCTAGATTGGTAAAACCCTAACTACCCTATTTACCCTATAAATTCACTGCCTCCCATAGAGTCTGCATTGGCTTTTGGAGGCTCTTAATAATTCCCCGGTGTTGTTGCATTTTAGATAAGGACCCATTACCACCCCTGAGTTGTGATCAAAGGCTTGATTTGTGGCTTAGGAAGGACAAGTTAGGTGGGAGACGTCTACATGGTTAAGATCTATAAAACGGTTGTAATATTCTCCTACATTTCATTAATAAAAAATGCTTTGTTTTCATATACTTATGTCCATTTGATGCATATGTATTTTAATGCCTTATTGACTCATTGATTGGAGATATTATTCTATTTTATTTGTTTCTTGTAGTTCTCATTCTTGTTATAATTGCTTTTCAGGTTCGATTTATAGCGTTTGGAGCTAGAGTTAAAGTTCACGAGCAATGAAAAGAGGAGAACTTGCATTGGACTCAAGGTAAGTCTTTCCTCCATATTCTAATTTCTCTAAGGAAAGAACACATATTTTGTTTATGTTGTTTCTAGATCAAGACATTAGATCTAGGGAGTTCATGTCTGTCTGCAGAAGAGAATTTCTCGTCAAACAACTTAGCGACTCCACTAGGGAACAAGATGTTCCTATAGTGGTTTCCTTGCCTAGCCATTTTAGACCATTGAAAGTGACTCAATCTGACTTGTTTAGATATTAATCAATCTTAGGAAAACATTTTTCACAGCCTGTTAAGGTTTTTGTTTCATTTTTTGAACAAAATTAGCCCCAACACACTTTCTAGTCTAAGGCAGAGTGACCAAATGCACTTGCCTCTCTCTATCTATGTGATGCATCGCACTGGTTTTCTCCTATAGACTACGATGGTTCATGTAGGTTGAAAAATTTGCATTTTTATGCCTTGCTTTGAGGTTTTTTGTGATCCAGTGGATTTTCCTAAGTCTGTGAACTAGTCATTATGTATAAATTTGATAGAATTGCAACTACTCAAGAAATTTAATCTAAAATCATGTCACACAATTCTACTCTACTAATCTGCAGAATGAAATTCACAATTTAGAACAACATTCATGGACATGCAATAAGAAAAACCAAAAATACACAATGATTTCTAGGGGACCCAACTGAGAAAAAAAACTCAAGGCTCTTTACATTAATCATATGAATAGAGAATCTATTACAATTTCTAGCTCCAAATCTAAGCTCAACTTGCAAAAGAATAACTATTCTCCTGATCAATGACAAACTTTGGCTAACACTTAGGCAAATATCATCTCACCAATGCTCCTATTTCCTTGTGCAATTCTTGAGGAAATTAACCCCTATTTTTAGTAATTTTCCTCCAATTGATTGTACAATTCCCAAGGATTGACCATCTGACTACATACAACACCTGTACAGTGAAACAAGTTTATGATTGCTTGTTACACTGCCTTGTCATCTCCACTTTAGCTGAGAAACTCAAATTATCTGCATGCACTAGTTATTTTAGGTTGATTGATTAACTAACAGATCTCTAAGTTACACTATTGTCCCACTTCACAATTGACCTTCAATTGACTCTAAGAATAGTTAGAGGTTAGTTAACTGAATATAATTGAAAATAACTAAACTAGATTTTACTGAAATTTAGGAATGACACATGCATAACTTCTCCAAGCCCTCTAACTCAATTTTACTAAGTAAACTTAGTGACAAGATCCATGTCACACTAATTAACTACCTCCAAGTTGTCTTGTTGATGTGGAAAATCGATTTACTCAATTTTACTAAGGCTAAAGTCAAATTTAGTCTTTCTTGCTACATTTTTTCAACACTCCCTCTTAGAAAGAAATGGAATTTCAACCACCCCTATCCTACACCTTTGGAATTCAAATTTACCTCTTGAAAATGCCTTTGTCAAGATTTTAGCATCTTGCTCCTCATTTGGAATGTATTGTAGCAACATAATTTTGCTTTGCACATAGTCCCCCAAATGGTGATATCGGATATCAATGTACTTGGACCTGTCATGAAATAATGAATTCTCAAAAAGCTTAATGCAACTCTGATTATCATAATATATCACTGTCAGATCCATCTCCTAGATGAATAGTCCCACAAGTATTATCCTCATCCAGATTGCTTCATATGTTGCTTGACTTGTAGCCATGTAGTCAAGCTTTGCTGAGTTAAGCACTACAGACCTCTGCTTCCTGTTGTACCAGGAGATAGTTGCATACCCAACATTGAAGATAGAACCTGGTGTAATTTTCCTTTCGGATGGGCTCCCTGCCCAATTTGCATCGGTGAAGTCTTGCAACTTCACTCCCTTTTTCTGTCTACCATAAACCATACTGGGTAGTGCCTCTGAGGTATCATAACATATTCTTTATTGTCTTCCAATATAATTTGGTAGGCCTCACCATAGATTGGATAATCTAGTTAACTGCATAGCACATGTCGAGTTGTGTGTTCAAACGATACATCAGTGAACCCACAAGCTTCCTGTAAATGGTAGCATCAATCTTGCAAGATGGTCGTTTTTACAGGTCATTTTGTCCCATATTCTCAAATGGCCTCGAAACCGAATCAATCAACATCCTTAACACTTTACAATAATACCTTTTTAAATCCTTAAGAATTATCTCTCCAAAGAGTCCAAGTTTTTTGCATTAATCAACTCAAAAACCTAGTTTTGTACCCATCGCACTTTCTCCTTTAGCAACCTGCACTATTTCATGTTACACAACTGAGCAAATACACTGACCAGTGCATGTTTCCTTTACTACAAGTGCATTGGTTCTAGAATTTCGCGAAAATTAAAAAATAATTTTGAATCTTCTCTTTCGAGGAGCTTCCAAAGTGGTTTTAACCATTTACTATTGATTGAGATCTCAAGTTCCTATCCTAAAGGCCTTATCTCTTATCCCAAGAGCTTATCCTCCCTCATATTTGAATCTAAGTCCTAGATTGGTAAAACCCAAACTACCCTATTTACCCTATAAATTCACTACCTCCCATAGACTTAGCATTGGCTTTTGGAGGCTCTTAATAATGCCCTGGTGTTGTTGCATTTTAGCTAAGGACCCATTACCACCCTTGAATTGTGATCAAAGGCTTGATTTGTGGCTAAGGAAGGACAAGTTAGGTGGGAGACGTCTACATGGTTAAGATCTATAAAAGGGTTGTAATATTCTCCTACATTTCATTAATACAAAATGCTTTGTTTTCATATACTTATGTCCATTTGATGCATATGTATTTTAATGCCTTATTGACTCATTGATTGGAGATATTATTCTATTTTATTTGTTTCTTGTAGTTCTCATGCTTGTTGTAATTTATTTTCAGGTTCGATTTATAGCATTTGGAGCTAGAGTTAAAGTTCACGAGCAAGGAAAAGAGGAGAACTTGCATTGGACTCAAGGTAAGTCTTTCCTCCATATTCTAATTTCTCTAAGGAAAGCACACATATTTTGTTTATGTTGTTTCTAGATCAAGACACTAGATCTAGGGAGTTCACGTCTGTCCGCAGAAGAGAATTTCTCGTCAAACAACTTAGCCACTCCACTAGGGAACAAGATGTTCCTATAGTGGTTTCCTTTGCCTAGCCATTTTAGACCATTGAAAGTGACTCAATTTGACTTGTTTAGATATTAATCAATCTTAGGAAAACATTTTTCGCAGCTTGTTAGGGTTTTTGTTTCATTGTTTGAACAAAATTAGCCCCAACACACTTTCTAGCCTAAGGCAGAGTGACCCAATGCACTTGTCTCTCTTTGTCTATGTGATGCATCGCACTGGTTTTCTCCTCTAGGATACAATGGTTCCTGTAGGATGAAAATTTTGCATTTTTATGCCTTGCTCTGAGGTCTATTGTGATCCAGTGGATTTTCCTAAGTTTCTGAACTAGTCATTTTGTAGAAATTTGATAGAATTGCAATTGCTCAAGAAATTTAATCTAAAATCATGTGACACAATTCTACTCTATTGATCTGCAGAATGAAATTCACAATTTAGAACAACATTCATGGACATGCAATAAGAAAAACCAAAAATACACAATGATTTCTAGGGGAACCCAACTGGGAAAAAAAACTCAAGGCTCTTTACATTAATCATATGAACATAGAATCTATTACAATTTCTAGCTCCAACTCTAAGCTCAACTTGCAAAAGAATAACTATTCTCCTGATCAATGACAAACTTTGGCTAACACTTAGTCAAATATAATCTCACCAATTCTCCTATTTCCTTGTGCAATTCCTGAGGAAATTAACTCCTATTCTTAGTAATTTTCCTCCAATTTATTGTACAATTCCCAAGGATTGACCATCTGACTGCATACAACACCTGTACAGTCAAACTAGTTTATGATTGCTTGTTACATTGCCTTGTCATATCCACTTTAGCTGAGGAACTCAAATTATCTGCATGCACTAGTTATTTTAGGTTGATTGATTAGTTAACTAATATATCTCTGAGTTACACTATTGTCCCACTTCACAATTAACCTTCAATTGACTGTAAGAATAGTTAGAGGATAGTTAACTGGATACAATTGAAAATAACTAAACTAGATTTTACTCAAATTTAGGAATGAAACATGCATAACTTCTCCAAGCCCTCTAACTCAATTTTACTAAGTAAACTGAGTGACAAGATCCATGTCACACTAATTAACTACCTCCAAGTTGTCTTGTTGATGTGGAAAATCGATTTACTCAATTTGACTAAGGCTAAAGTCAAATTTAGTCTTTCTTGCTACATTTTTTCAAGACTCCCTCTTAGAAAGAAATGGAATTTCAACCACCCATATCCTACACCTTTGGAATTCGAATTTACCTCTTGACATTGCCTTTGTCAAGATCTTAGCATCTTGTTCCTCATTTGGAATATATTGTAGCAACATAATTCTCCTTTGCACATAGTCTCGCAAATGATGATATCAGATATCAATGTACTTGACCTGTCATGAAATACCGAATTCTCAGAAAGCTTAATGCAACTCTGATTATCATAATATATCACTGTCAGATCCATCTCTTGACTAAATAGTCCCACACGTATTATCCTCATCCAGATTGCTTCATATGTTGCTTGACTTGTAGCCATGTATTCAAGCTCTGCTAAGTTGAGCACCATAGACCTCTGCTTCCTATTGTACCAGGAGATAGTTGCATACCCAACATTGAAGATAAAACTTGGTGTAATTTTCCTTTCGGATGGACTCCCTGCCCTTTCTGTCTATACCATAAACCATACTGGGTAGTGCCTCTAAGGTATCATAACACATTCTTTATTGTCTTCCAATATAATTTGGTAGGCCTCACCATAGCTTGGATAAGCTAGTTGACTGCATAGCACATGTCGAGTTGTGTGTTTAAACGATACATCAGTGAACCCACAATCTTCCTGTAAATGGTAGCATCAACCTTTCACCTAAAGTGGCATTATGCTTCCTCCAGTTTGTAGCTAGAGGTGTGTCCATGGGCTTACAATTATCCATGTGAAATCTCTGAAGTATCTGAGTAGCATACTTGCCTTGAGACATAAAAAATTTGCCATCATCCTGCCATAATTCTAGCTCGAGGAAGTAATGCATGAAGTCCATGTCTTTCATCTCAAATTCCCTTTTAATATCCTCTTTGCAAGAGTGGATAAACTTCACATCACCTGTCAATATTAAATCATCGACATATAAAACAAGAATAAGAAACTTACCATCTACCAGAATGTGATAGAGGTTTGCATCTGCTTCACTTTTGGTGAAGCCCAATCCAATGAGATAACTGTCGGTCTGAGTGTACCATGCTTGGGGTGCCTATTTGAGACCATACAATGCTCTCTTGACTCTATAAACATGTGACTCTCGATCATATGTCTCAAATCCTTCTAGTTTCTCTAAGTAAATTTCCTCCTCAACAACACTGTTGAGAAAGGTTGTCTTCACATCCATTTGGTGAATTTTCCACCCCATCTGTGCAACCAATGCTATAATGGATCTGATTGAGAAATGCCTTGCAATAGGTGCCTAATTTTCCTCACAGTCCACTCACTCTACCTAAGAGAATCCTTTAGCCACAAAGTTGGCCTTGTACTTCTCAATTCTCTCGTCAGCTGCATGCTTCACTTTGTAGATCCATCTCAAACTAACCATTGATTTCCCTTCTAGCCAACCACCTCCCATACATTATTATTCATGATGGATTTGTATTCTTCCACCATGGTATCAACCCAAAAAAGTTCAGCAACTTCTTCCTCAAATGAGGAAGGCTCTGCCTCAATGAGCCATGTCATGAGATCCATGTACCTAGTTTACCTATCAAGTGACCTCCTCTACCTACGTTGTGATGTGGGGGCTCCCACATTTTCCCATGCATCCTGCAATAATCTATCAACATCTCTGGTTCTATTTATCCCCTCTTTGGAATATTTGGTTGAGTGGGTGCCCTCACTCTACCTTTTTTCTGCTCCTTTGTATGTGTCTAATCCACAACCTCCTGAAGCTCATCCTGAGGCTCCTCCTTTGGAGGTATAATCTCTTGTTCTAGTGGGATAATCAACTCTCATTCCAAAGAGCATCTCATAGTGTGTCCTCATAGAACTTGAAATCTCTCCTCACAACTGTTATCCTCAGTGAAGGAAGATACACTCGGTAATTGTAAGGAGTTTCAGTGTATCCTACAAAAACTCCCAACTCTGTTGTAGGCTAAAGTTTCTTCCTCAAATCCTTGGAGACATGGCAATAAACTGAAGCTCAAAAAATTCTAAAATGAGACACATCAAGATTTCTCCCAGAGAAAGCTTCCTCCAGTGTGGTCATGTCAAGAATCCTATGAGGACTCTGGTTCTACAAGTAGACTGCAGTGTTGCATACTTTTTCTCATAGATGCAATGGTAGCCCTTGATCATGCAGCATGGCCCTTACTTCTCCCACTATGTTCTTATTCTTCCTCTTAGCTACTCGATTCTACTGTGGGTTATTGGGTGTTTCCAGCTTTCTTCGCATGCCTTCTTTTGTAAAGAAATATTTGAAGGCTTGTGAAACAAATTCACCTCCATTGTCATTATTGAGAGCCTTCACTTTCTTCCCAGTCTCCTTCTCCACCAGTTCTTTGAATTCAACAAACTTGAGAAAACTTCATCCTTCTTCCACATGAAGAAGATCTAGCACTTTTTGGAGACGTAATTAATAAAAATAGCATAGTACTTATGTATTTTTGTGGAGGCTATAGAAAAGGGTCCACAAATGTTAGAGTGGACTCGCTCCAAGATTGCATCTGCTCTACTCTCATGATCATGGAAAGTGTATTTAGCATATTTCCTCAATGTGCAACCCTTACAAACATTTTACTGCTCAAGGGAGCCTTTAAGGAGGCCGGTGGTAGTTTGTTGCATGATCTTCAAGGCACCATGGTGTGGGTGCCATAGTTTACCAACATCTCTACTTGACACTTTGTCCGCCTTGTTGCTCAATGTGGTGCAATATCCCACCTCTAGTTTGTATAGGTTCTTAACTCGAACCCTGATCTACTTCACCTTCCTGGTAGCTATGTGTCTCAGAAAGGATTTCCCTTTACTGAAAATTACAACATATCCACGATCCTCCAAAATTTCTATAGAGATCAAGTTATTTTTCAACCCGGGTACAAACATAAAATCTTTGAGGCGAAGCGGAGATGTTTTCTCCCTCTCAAAGGTAATAGTACTAATTCCTGTAGCATTGTATCTCCCATCATCCCCCATTTCTATATGCATATGGAGATCCTTCTCCTCCAGGCTACTGAAAAACTCCTTACACCCTGTCATATGGAATGATGTACCAGAATCAAGGTACCACACACTCCCCATAATAGTGTTGGCCATGCACGCTATTAGGGTGAAGTCTAATTCGAATTGTGAAGCCAATGCTTCACCTGCTACTCCTTCCGAAGGCTTTTTTATATACTTCTTGTGTGGATATTTTTTTGCGTAGTACCTAAACTCATGGCAATGGAAGCACTTTATATTTCTCAAGCATTTATTCTTTCCATTATTTTGGCTAGATTCAGGATTTCTCTGGTTCTTCTTCCCTTTTCCCTTCTTCCCCTTTCCAACCAAGGGAAATTTTTCTTCATCCTGTGCTCTATATGAAGTTCCATCCTGATTATTTCTCCTGAACTCTTCTTGTACCAAATCGGACCACAACCTTTCCCAATTCAATAATTTTTCCCTTCCATTCACAAAGTTCTAGTAGCTGTGCCAATAATTTGGGAGGCTTAAAAGAGCTAGGCTCACCAAGTCAATCTACTGCAACAATCACATTAACCCCTCCAAGCTCATCCTAAAATTGTGTAAACCTGGTGACATACTACGAAATAGTATCATTCTTCTACATCTTAATGTTTCAAATTTTGTCTTTTAGGGCCAATTTTCTATGGTCACTGTTATTTTCAAATAGCTTAGTCAGTGCCTTCCACATAGAAAATGATGTTTTTTTCCATGGAGATTTAATACCACATGGTCTCGCACACCTCCCAGAAGAATTCTCTTGGTCTTTGCAACATCCTTCTTCCATTGGGCTATTTGTTGCGCATCCGACTGTAGAGGTTTTGTAATGTCAGTTATAACATATTACAACACATCATTGTCAGTGAGCACTACTTCCATTCAATCCTTCCAGGTTATGAAATTCGAGCTACCCTCGCACAGAAGGAAATGCTTTATTTACATGTTCTGATGATCTATGTTGTCATTTCGTCAAAGCATGCTAAGTGTGTGATCACAGTCAAGGTTCATCACCCATCCCACACTCAGCCATTTTCAGAAAATCTTCCCAACTGGGAAACTTAGCTTCACCGAGCCTCGACTGAATTACACATTGCTCAGTCTCAACCCTCTAAGATGTGACCTTTCTGCTTGCAACTGCGCAATGCACACTCCATGTCCTCCAGGGCTGTTTCTCTATGAAATTACTGAGCCCAACTCCCGATCTTGACCTCCATAATTGCGCAATTGTGTCTCCCAATCTGCCTTGAACTGCACACTTCGCATCTTCAACCCTCAATATTTTCCATTGTCTGCTGAAACTGCGTAATCCATAGAATCCCAACCTCCCTTGGCACGCAAAACTGTGGAGATGCTTCTCCCAATGTCCTTTCCCTCAACCAAACCTCACTTCCTTTAGAAACTGCATAGTTCTATCCTTCAAGCCTCCCTGAGTTGTACATTCTGCAATCTCATTTTCCCAGTCCCGCTTGCCTCCTGAAAATATGTAGTTTGTCCTCCAAGGACCCATCCTGCAGTGTTCACTACCTACTTGAACTGCGTAAATTTGAACTACGCAATTTTTTCCCTCAGTGGGCACTATGCAAGTTTTTCCCGTAGTGGGTTCTGCGCAATTGTTTCCCTCAGTGGGCATTGCACAATTTTTTCCCTGAATGAGGATTGGCCAAAAAATTCCATTAGTTTGGCCTACGCTGCGCACTGTGCAATCTAAGTCATCAAGCTTTACCCTTGGTTGCTTGAAATATGTAATTGCGCAGTCACTAGGCCTTCTCTCCTGACCTGTCACCTAGTCCTGGCCTGATTCATGAATCCAAATTCTCTATCTTAAGCTAGGGGTTTTCACACTAATGTCATCTCATCATGAGTGAGTTATAGATGCAGGTACTCTCTTACACCATGACAGGATGATGAAGAAGGAGATGCAGAAGGGGAGCATGCAAAATGACATCTTTGCTGCTGAAACATGCAAGCTCATCTATCAAATCAAAGCAAAGGGACATAATTTTGCAACTACCATCCAAGGCTAAAGATCATTGAAGACTCTACATCACTAAGCCATGCAGAGGAGAAGAGAAATCATATCCAAGAAGACATCCAACACTCAACAGCAATAGTGAATTGACATTTCCACATCACTAAGCAATCCATGTCAGCAGTGTCATGTCATGAGTGGCCATATGCCACATCACTATTGTGGACCATGTATATTATATGCAAATGTATAGTAAAGTGGAAGTCCAAAGGACACACATGAATATGGAGAGTCATGTAAGTTGAAAAGTCATAGGAAGTTGAACAGTCATGAGGGTAGTTAAAGGGTCACAAAGGGGAAGCATCACCCCTTTGTTATATATACCCCTCATTGTATGAGCAAAGGACCTTTTCACCTTGGCTCCTCCCACAAGGCATTAGAAGAGATCAACAAGTTCTTTGAGGAGAAAGGAGTGGCTCCAATGTCCCACTATTGGGGCTAGTGATGTACATTGTAAACATGTGTCTTTGAACTTTTTCTTAATAATAGAAGCCTTTAAGTCCAACATGTTCTTTATGCATGGACTATGAATGCTTGTAAGACTATTCTATGGACGTTTGTATTTCATGTTTTCTTTCACATGTATTAAGATAGTTGAACTATTTTAGTTATTTTAGTGCTTATCTTATTGAGAATGTGTTGTAATGGTTGTTATTGTTGTCCCGTCCTTGTGGATTATTCCGCGAGATATTAGACAAATCTTTCCTTGTTTTTTGGTTGTGAAGACCATCACACTCGCTATGGACTATTCTGTTGGATGTTAAACGGATCCTTCTAGTCCATGTGTGTCTGTTCCTTTGTGGTACTATTACCTCTCACTTAGAGGCTCACTTTTCTCCCCCTTTTTTTAGTAGAATAATCTTGACAGGGTCACAACTACACACTCACCAGGCACACCTCCCTTGATTTCGAAGACACCATTCCATCGCTCTTCCATGCTGATAGTTAGAGCCAAGGAATATCTTTGAGATATATGGCAACCAGGCCGATATTCCTAATGGGGCTTTTACACCAAAAGGTGTGAGGTCTAATTGGGACTTCACATCAGGGAGACCCCCATGGTTGATGGATCTCCAACACTGTCAACAAAATGGCACTGGAAGGAGGGCTAGATGACAAGATGAGCCCATTTCATTTGGTTTGAATCTCTTATCTAAAATGACTCATACAAAAATAATACTCTTGGCGTGTTTCTCCAATTTTTCCCTTTATCAATTTTCAGTCCCCGATGAGCCTCTTGATCACTTTTCCCAGTTAAATTTTGATGGTGTGGATGGAACATCCATAACCGAGCACATTTATAATTTTCTTAAAGTTAGAAAATCTTACGAAATTGATGATGAAGTGTTGGCTCTTGTGATTTTCTTCCTCACCCTTGAAGGTCGTTCTAATCAATGGTGCAATACCTTGCCACCCACTTCCATTCATTCCCTTCGTCACTTCCTCGAGGAGCTTCATCAAGCCTTTGGTGGGTATAATTACCGATTTTTTGTAAAAGAAACAATCTCTTAAGGATGGAGCCTAATGAATCAGTTGAAAATTTTTCTGATCGATTCCTTATCCTTTGCTATGAAATTCCAAAAGAAGATATGAATTGGGAATTCTTGAAATAAGAGTTTGAGTGCTTGGTTCTTATCGCTTCACGCAGTGAACCTCAACCCCTTGATTTTTCTGCTTCCCCAACTCTTGTGAATCATGAGACACCTCTAATTTCAGAGGAAGAATTTACTATTACTTTTGTTCTTTGTCCTCCTCCTTTTCCAATTCCGGTAAGGGTGCCTCTCTGCGATGGTAACAAGGTTAAAATTTCCAAAAATCAAATCTCCATCCCATCTTCTCATTCTTCTTCTGCTTTTCATCATTCGAATTCAAGGGAGGAAATTTTAGAATGGCTCATGACGCCTTCAGTGAAGACTGACTCCTCCATTCCATAAGATGAACTCATTATTCAGAACTCTAGTTTTATTTATTTTTATCCTCTCTCATCTACATGCCACGACTCTTTGTAATGTGATCCACTTGACCAATCTGCTCCACTAGCTAGTTTCTCACACTCTCTTGTTTCTCAAGCTGCTGGCCCAAATTGCTATCAGGTACAAAGTAGTCATAGTACATAGGTAGAGGAGCAGGAAGGTGAAGATTCTTTCAATATTTCCTCTCTTTTTCGTAATCTTCCATGTCAAAACAATGAGTTTCCATTATTGGATGATTCTCAATCTGCTAATCTCGATGGTGAATCGAATGTAATCAATTCTTTCAATCAATCTGTAGCCTTGGGAGACAATTGTTCCAATGATGATGGCTATATTGACATATGTCGTGATGAATGCCCAAGCACATCATTTGATCTTTTGATTTCTCCTAAATATTTTAATTTAGATCTAGAATATGATTCGGTCAAAGAAGATGTTCTTATCGAAACTTCCTCTTCACCTCACTATCCCTTGTGTCCTACTAGTTGCAATGTATCTACCTACGATAGAGATACTCCATGCTCTTCAATTTCTTAATCCAGTGAGTTATCACAAGGTGGTGAGGTTGTCCATGATGAGATTGAAAATAATCAAAACATAGAGTACCCTTCCCATCCCTCATCATCTATTTTCTTGCTTGAAGACAACTCTTCAAATCAACTTTCTCACGAAATTTACCCGATTCATTTATCTTTGAATTTTCTATGAGAAGAGCCTCTCCACTTGAGTAATTGGATTGTTGAAGTTGAAAAATACGGTGAAACATGTGATAGAGATGGCTGCCATCTAGTGAGAAGCATTGAAACCAACAACAACAACTATCCTCAAACCATGCATGATCTGGTTCAAGCTTCAAAATGTGATTCTACAATCCTGGAAAGTTTCAGGACTTTCCAGGGAGTCGAGGCACTTCAACTTCCATTGATGGTTATGTCAAGATCTCGTGACTCTGGTAAGCCCCCCAAACTAAGTCAGATCTAGTTTCTCTCACACAATCCTTCTTTTTGCATGGTTTCATTCAGTGTAAATCTCTTTCTCAAAGATGTTTGGTATTTTGAATGTAATCTTTCAAACTCTCGATATTTTACTTCTGACCGGACTCAATAATATTTTTCGGTTCATTCGTCTTCATGCAAGTCTCTTGCAACAAACTCGGGTTTGGAATGTGTACCTCTCATGGAAGTTGATCATTCCAAAGACCATCTTTGGCCGAAGGAATCATATCTATCGTATGTATTTCATGATGAGAAACTCCTATCTTTCCTTGTGAATATCATATCTCGAATCTTGTCCTCCATTGCACCTAAAACCCCTTGAGTGTGAATGTACGCATGATTTATTGTATGAATCGATCTCATTTATTTTCATTCCACCATGACTAGTGTCATGTGTCTCCTATACTAGCCTCTCTCCCCGTTTCTCTCGATGATTATGATGCTAGTACAGTATCTTACCAATTCTAAAGAAATGTATTGTCACATTCATCATGTGAAGAAGATGATTCTACTATTCAAAACATTCACGAAACTGTTAGAATTGATTTATCTTTATTGATCGCAAATTGGGAATATGATGCTTCAATCATGTCATATGATCATTCTTCTATCCTTGATGACTATCATTCAACTTATCATTTTCCCATTAGCACATCCAAGGACAATGGTTTTACATCTCTTGACCTTCATCGTTCAATATCTCACTGTTTAAATTTGTGCCGAGTAGTTGAAACACTTTAGTCTTCATTGATAGTTATGTTGGGTCCTCACTGTCTCGACGTGACTGTTGAAAGTGATCAGATCTATTTCCCCCTACAATATTCTCATCATAATACATTCTTCTAATTTAAAACTCATATTTTCAAAGATTTCAAGAGGGTTGTCACAAATTGTACGATCCAATCGTTGAATGGTTGGAAAAATTTTACCTAGCAAGCTCTGTCGTGAACAACAAGTTTCAATCTTCCCTCGCACTTGCTAAAGGGTTCAATGTAGATGGAGATATATCAACGAGAAGCTTCCAAGGTTTGTTGAAATATGGTATTCATTGGAAAGGTAAGAATGCAAATTGGATGAAAGTAGTTGTGACACATCTTTCTGCCCACAAGCAAGACCTTCCTTTTCTTATGCAAGTTATTCAAGTTCTTATCTTTTCTGTTGCACAAATCTTTATATATGTTTTAACTGTTCATACCTATGTGAATGCAGGTTGGGAACAACTACAGTGGCTTCACTGTAAATTTCATTATACGTGACCCTGACCTTCTAGTTGTTAGGTTAGGAGTAGGATTGGTTGCATCCTAGTTTTCCCTCCTTGCACTCATTATGCACTCGTTCCTTGTAGTCTTTCCTCATTTTCTTACTCTTATTCTACATCATGTTTTCTTTAGCCATTTGTTCTCTTCTCTTCTGGTTTTGTTTCCTTGTTGTGTGTTTTCTTTCTTTTCGTCTTGTTTTCTTTCTTGTTGAGTTTCTCCTTTTGTTTTCATCATGCGAATAAGTGTTGTGCTTGGACCTGTTTGGCTTCTTAGTATGTGTGTGGCCAAACTATAAAGAGTCTTGTGACACTTCAACATTTGGATAGCCTTTGTTTGTCTTCCTTGTGTTGGTTACATATTATGGCCAATGAAGTTCCGAAGGAAAACACGATTCGTCTGTAAGGAGAGTTTTGGTCCAGCCATGAACCCACGTCTAGTCTGGAAACCTCATGCCTATACTTAGTTTTTCCTTCTTTAGTATTCTCAAGCTTACCCAACTAATAGAAATGAATAAGGGGAAAATATAAATGAGAAAACCTAAATTAGAGGTCTCTATATGCTTCTCTGAAGGAAAAACCTCTTCTTCTCTCAATAAGTCGAGATCCCTCTTTCGCCCCAAAATAAATAAGTGCCAATGCACAGTCCTCTTTAAATAAATAAATAAAGGTGAAAGAAGATAAAGGCTTCCTTTGCAAAGAGGTGAAGCAAGAAACTTCACCGGGGCACTGTCCAGCCTTGCTGGCAGTGGATCAATTTTTGCGTTCCCGTGTCACTCCAGTGGGGTACTGTCCAAGGTTGCTGGCAACAGAGAAACACCATAGATGAAAAATTATACTTTGAAAATCTTAATCTTGTGAGCTACACTACTCTTCCCAACTCAAAACATTGTGATTATGTTGAATATTATGTTGTGTTCGACTGAGAATGTATAGAGGGGACCATGTATTTTCATGGGATAAGTGGGAAAGCCAAGGTAATTTGCACGATGAACCAATACTCCCTCAAGAAACAACGCCCTGCACAAAAGAAGTTAACCAAGACAGAGAAGCTGGAGTTTAACCAATGTGTCACCAAGTGTTGTATTTGCTGCAACACCCTCCAAAATTTTGTATTACACTCAACTTTTAGAGCCATCCTTGGTCTTTTACATTGTCGTTGCAAACACTAGAGCTCATTTCATGAACTTTCTCGTAGTTCTTTGGTCCCTTTTTCATGTTGGGTTAACTATTGTCTTTTGGCATGTTTGACTGTCGTACAAAGTTTGTGAGCCTTTTCTTATCCATTATCAGAAAATCTCCTCGAACGAGCAACTTAGCTCCACCAAGCCTCGACTGAACTATGCACTGCAGAGTCTCAACCCTCTAAGTTGTGAAATTTCTCCTTGTAATTGTGTAATGCGCAGTTCCTAACCTCTAGGGTTTTTTCTCTGCACAATTCCTAAGCCCAACTCCCGATCTTGACCTCCATAATTGCAGAGTTGTGTCTCCCAGTCTGCCTTGAACTACACACTCCATATCTTCAACACTAAAGATTTTTCCTTGTCTACTAGAACTGTGCAATGTGTAGAATCCTAGCCTCCCTTGGCACCCAAAACTACGCAGATGATTCTCCCATTGTCCTTTCCCTCAATCGAACCTCACTACCTTCACACTTCTGTCCTTCAAGCCTCCCTAAGCTGCACATTTTGCAGTCTCAGTTTCCTAGTTCCCCTTGCCTCCTAAAACTGTGCAGTTTGTCCTCCCAGAGCCCCATCCCGCAATCTCTGTTTCCTGCTTGAATTGTGCAATGTTTTCCCTCATTGGAAACTACACAATGCTTTTCCTTAGTGGGCATTGCACAAATTTTTCCCTTAGTGGGGACTACGCAATTTTTTCCTTAAGTGGGCACTGCACAATTTTTTCCCTCAATGAGGACTACGCAGAAGTTTCCCTCAGTCTAGCTTGAGATACCGCACTTTGAAGTATCAGTGATCAAGCTTGACACTTAGCTGCTTGAACTGCGCAATTGCATAGTCACTGAGCCTTCTCTCCTGACCTATCACCCAGTCCCAACCCAATTCATGAATCTAAATGCTCTATCTTAGGCTAGGGGTTTTCAAACTGATGTCATCTTGTCATGAGTGAGTTACAGATGCAGGTACTTTCTTACACCATGACAAGATGATGAAGGAGATGTAGAAAGGGAGCATGTGGAAAGAAAACTTTGCAGCTGAAACATGCAAGATCATATATCAAAGCAAAGAAAAGGGACACAAGTTTTCAACTACCATACAATACTAAAGATCATTGAAGACTCTGCATCACCAAGCCATGCAAAGGAGCAGAGAAAGCATATCCAAGAAGACATCCAACACTTAACAGCAATAGTAACTTGACATTGCCACTTCACCAAGTAGTCCATGTCAATAGTGTCATGTCATGTCATGTCATGAGTGGTCATATGCCACATCACTATTGTGGACATGTATAGTATATTCAAATGTATTGTAAAGTGGAATTCCAAAGGACACACATGAATATGGAGAGTCATGTAGTTGAAAAGTCATAGAAAGTTGAAGAGGTAAGGAGGGTAGTCAAAGAGTCACAAAGGGGAAGCATCACCCCTTGGTTATATATATACCCTCATTGTATGAGAAAAGGACCTTTTCACATTGGCTCCTCCCAGAAGGCATTAGAGATAGATCAACTAGTTCTTTGAGGAGCAAGGAGTGGCTCCAATGTCCCACTATTGGGGCTAGTGATGTACATTGTAAACATGTGTCTTGAGACTTTTATTTAATAACAAAAGCCTTTAAGGCCAACACGTTCTTCATGCATGGACTATGAATGTATGTAAGACTATTTTGTGAACGTTTGTATTTCATGTTTTCTTTCACATGTACTAAGACAATTGAACTATTTTAGTTATTTTAGTGTTTATCTTATTGAGAATTTGCTGTATTGGTTGTTATTTTGTACCATCCTTGTGGACTATTCCAAGGGATACTAGACATATTTTCCCCTGTTTTTTGGTTGTAAAGATCGTCACACCCATTGTGGATTATTCCGCTCAATGCTAGACGGATCCTTCTGGTTCATGTGTGTCTCTTCCTGGGTGGTACTATTACCTCTCACTTAGAGGCTCACTTTTCTCCCCCTTTTTGTAGTAGAAGAAACTTGACACGGTCACAACTGCACACTCACTAGGTACACCTCCCTTTCTTTTTGAAGACACCATTCCATCCCTCCCCCGTGCTGACGGTTAGAGCCAAGGCATATCTTTGAGATATATGGTAATCGGGTCGATATTCCATATGGGGCTCTTACACCAAACAATGTGAGGTCTAATTGGGACTTCACATTGGGGAGACCCCCTTGGCTGATGGATCTCCAACACCGTCAACAGGGTGTTAAACTCTTCTTTACTTAGATAGATTTAGAGGATTTTCTATATATCTGTCACATAACAAAATCAAACTTTCAAACATTGAAAGTTATTTTAAGCATTTGAGATATTTCCCATGTTCTTTTATGCTACAACTACTCAATTTATAATGAAATTGCTTGTTGGATGCAAGATATCATCGAATTTGGTTCGTACATTACTTGTTTTTTCTTTCGTAATCGTCTATGTTATCAATTTGAATGTTTCCTTAATAAATTTTTCCGTGTTATTACAGAAGAGGAATTGGAAGGGGAAATCAAAAGCTACTAAGATTGCTAGATAAAATATCAATATGAAGATGAAGGGAATGAAATTTGAACTATTATAAGAGATAAACGCTAATTTAGCATTCTTTTATGATACAACCTACAGAACACAAGATGTCGATACAATATCCTGGAAAGAAATGTATGTTTTCTTTGAGAAGGGTAAATGGAAAAAACCAAAAGAAATTTTAGAGGAAGATACATCTTTAGATTCTAAAAGTTATGATTCAATCAAGAAGACTGAGTTGCATGAAATTGCGACCAAACCAACAATGTTTCCATACTATGATACGGTGAGTTGGATTATTTCCCATGCTCATGTTCGAACTTGTTCAATAGTCAACCACTCAAATAATGTTATATATTCTTAGAAACATGATATATTACAGTCAACATATAAACTCATTCCTCCAAAAGTCTTTCGCAATAGGGAATATTTGGGTGTTTTTGATAATAATGTGCTAAAGGAAAAGAAGATTGATTTGGTTGGATATATTAATAAATGCGTATATGACTCATAGCATTTTAATGTTAAATAAACCAAACTATATCGAAAAACTCAGTTCAAGAACCCTTATATTTTTGTGATTAAAATGCTTCCCAAGATTTATGGTGAACCTAATCCAGAGCATTGTAAACTAGAATGGGTTCCTTCAATTTATGACATAATGAAAAATTATAAAAAGTTCAACTAGGTAGATATTTTGTCCCAACATTTATCTCATACCATTAAACTTTCATAATCTTCTCCATGAGGGTTTGGTCAAGGGTTTTTCATGTCATCATTCTTAATGGAAATCCTGATAGTCTTTGTTCCTTTTCCACTAACGCAGTGGAATTACCCACTCATTCAAAAACCTATTCAGTAATTGTGTTCTATGTTATGAGAAATTAACTATAAAAACCATTTCTATGACATACATAAAAATGTTATGCTTTATTTCTGTGAGTGTTTTTGGAAAATATCCATTATGAGTTAGAAAATAAATTCATTATGTGCTATAGTATGTTGGGGATTGGTTTGTTGAAGAACAATTTTCCTATATTGAGATTTTTGGTTGTGAATTTGACCCTAATGTACTCCTAAGTTTTATCCCAAACAGGATTGCATTCAAGAAAATATCCAACCAAACAACTGTACATGGGATTACTAAATTTTTACATAAAAATAAAAAGAAATTGTAGCCCACTTTTCCTATAAATATTGGCCATTTATTTCTCAAAGACAGAGGACATGTCGTAGTTGAAGAAAATGGCTTAGAAGAAGTCGGGTTTCATTCTATTCCACACTATAAATATGATCCTCACAATGTTGTTAATGATCAATTGAAATTGGTAAAATAATAATAAAATTATACCCATCAACAACCACCTTTGATTTTGTTTTTAAAAAAATTTATGCTTTTAATCAAGTTGTTTCTAGAGCATGGAGGAAAGACAAAAATTCCAAGATTATAGGCAAAAAACATATCTTTATTATCTACAACATAGGAGCAAGGTTTATGGTGTATCTCTTGTAAAATTACAATTGGAAGAAGGGATAATTTTTTTCTTTTAGGGATGGTATAAAGGAATTTGAACCATTGTTTTTAATAGTTCAACAATCTGTTCAGTAAGAAGATATTCAAGAAATTGATTATTCACAATTTGTTCAACTAGAAAAACATATAGAGAAACAATAGTTTTAGAAGTAGCAATAAATAAATAAGGAATTGGAACAAGCAGGAACTTCAAAGCCTCTAGAGGCAACAGAGACATAGGATGACCTTCCATTCAAAAGGAAGAGTTTTTAATACCAAGCATCAATTTGAAAGAGAAGGTAATAATTTATTTTGAAGGATATTATGACCAAATGATTAAACAATCTGAAAGTAAAGTGCTTAAAATACAAATGACAAGTCTTTATTTTCCCCAATAACCAACCCTTCATTTGAGTGGCTTTGTAGGTTATATAAAATATTAGAAAACAATATTTTGTTATAAAATAAAGAAGCATAGGATCTGATAGATAAAAATAGAAACTTCCTCCATTATCCAATCTTGAGCTTACACCTGCACCCTTTTCCTGGATTTTGTTGAAGTACTTGAGTAATTCATGGAATTATATCAGCAATTCACTCCCAGTTTGACCGAGTTGGATTGATATGTGATGTCATTTTCCTATAAGTTGAATCTAGATTAGTATACTTTTGATAAGTTGGCTTAGTAGGAAAAAGTGATCTCACTTGGTAGTGAATGTAGAAATTGTCCATTGATTTTTTCACAATCTACTCACCCCTCAAAGCTCATGACATATTGAAGAATTTATCATCATTTGTGCCATGCCTAATTAGAATTTCTTTGTATGCATCCAAGGGTATTGATTTTCCATTTGAGTCCCAACAAGAAGGCATACACATTCCTCTTAAAATATTAAACCTGGTATTGGATGAACCAATTTCCTTCTGAACCAATTTTCACTTCTGCACTTGCTGCATAAAATTTATTTTAATGATAACATAATTGGTTTCTAATACCTAGTGAATTATGCCATGAACCCTTAATACTTTGTGTTTCTCTTCACCTCTAGCATTAAGAAATTTAATCATTTGGTTTGGTATTAATGGCTTATTCCCTCATTCTTTTTGGATCTACTTTGTTGCCTTTTTTGCAATCTTCAATAAATTTGTTTCATGACCAATTACTACAAATGAATCCCATAAATTTGAAATATAACAATATATTTCCACAATATTCTTATGGTTTCTATTAATGGTTGTGTGCCAATCAATTTTTTCGTATACCAGTCAATTTGACTTTGCGGGGAATATTTGTTCTTAAGTTCATCGGTAGGAATATTACCTTTATTTTTCAACCCCTCATTTTCATGTGTCAATGCATCACTCTTAAATTGTACTAACTTCTTCAATTTTTCAATTTTTGATCTTTTAAAATGAGTGATGACATTGTCTTTGCTAATTTTTCTAGAACCTCCCTTTGTTACTACTATTTCTGAGCTAGTTATTGCACATTTACATTTTTCCTTCTCCTTTACAAAGCTTTGAGTTCAAACTTCTGGCTTTTCCAAGTGCTTATTTAGTACAATAATTAGTGAAAGTAACTAGTACTCATGTTTTTGCACTGCATCCAACTCTAGAGATTAGACATGCTCCAAAGTTGGCATATTGAGATTTTTCCTTAACACTTTGATATCCTTTTCCCTAGACTTTATCAAATCATGAATTGAAGTTGAGTCATTTGGGTATGCTCCCATCTTGATAATAATGTTCTCTAAATTATTGGTTTCCATCTACTTAGTTATGGTAAAGATATTATCTTGTTTAAGTTGATTATTCACCTTAATCAACAAATTTTGAAGTCTATCAACACTTGCAACTGAACTTGGTAGACTTCTACATAACATCTCTCATATTTGTCTTTGGATATCCATCTAATCAACCACATGGATCTCTTTTAGGTCAATTATGAGCTTGGGGGAATTGTAATCATCTATAGTTTTAATGATCTAGGATTTTGGTTCTAAGACTTCCATTTGGAGCTTACCCTTTTCATAATCTAGGGTTGATAACAACTTGGTATTTAACATTGTGCCCTGTTTCCAAATCTAATTGTAGGCCTCCTACCTTAATTTGGTATTTTTACTTTTGATTTCCCTAACTTTAGATAAATTCATTTCTTGCTTAGAAGAAGTAGTTGGTGATGTACTAGAAGACGATACTCCAAATCCTAAATCAATTGAAGGTAACAATTCTAGATTTAGAACAAGCTCGTTGTATACAATAGCCTCAATTAATGTATCCTCTATGACTAAAACCTCTTATTTTTCTATTCACTACCTTTTTTGCACTTTAAATTTTGTGTAATCTAATTTAGAAGCTGACTGTTGAGTCTCAACAAATACCCTTTTCAATTCTTTAATCTTTTTTTTTGAGGAGTTTCTAGCAATATTGACTATGATGTTATTATGTTGCAATAGTTTCTTATGCGAATGTTGCAAGATCCTGCTCCCAGACCTCCTTATTAGCATAATTCTCTAACACAGGCTTTGACTCATGTTTATAATCAAGTTGTTTTTGTTCAACCCTTTTACTTGAAATTATCCCATGAGGGTCATAGTGCCAAATATTTCATAGAGCAAACTTCATTTCTTACAACATGATTTCAACTTCTGCAACTGTTGCTCTAGTATTCACCAGAAATAGCTCAAGTTTTTCCTTTTATTTGAAAATAGTAGGGTGTTTCCTAGTTAGAAAATAAACTTGATCCACATTTAAACTTTATATAATCAATTCCAATGTGAAAATATTTACAGGCAGACAAACCGGTAGCTTATAAGGTGCCAATTTGCATGCATATATTCTAATCTCAACAAAATATTTGTATAAATACTAATCTCCCATCTTAGTTGCATCACTGAGCTATAAAATTCTTTTAATTTTTAGCAATATTCTTGGTGGTGACACATCTGATACATGAGACTAAAGGAAACTGATAGAAAATGATTGACAAGAGTTGACAATGAAAATTCTTGAGAATGATTTCTTAGCATTGAGTTCCGGTGAACAATTGACAGCACATTGCATTGGAATCCTTCTTTTGCAATTGAATACCAGAGAACTTATCCACTTGAAAATATAGAAACATACAGACTAAAATAGACCGTTACCTAAAATATTTGGCGGCGCTGAAATTTGCTAACTGGTCATGGATGGTATCATATAAGTATTGACTAAAATTGAATTTAACGAATGATTTCTTAACTATTGAAATAGAGGATAGAAACACTAGGATGACTTCATCCACTATTTGATCATGATCATATCCTAGCAAACATCAGACCATTGAAATGATTTGTCTAGACATTTCTAGGAAAATACTTGAAGAAAAAGGTAGATAATGTTCTAGTATTGGAGTATTTAGAGGTAAAAAAGATTGAAGGAGTGTGGAATTTTCTTCTCGAGTTAAATCATGATATAGTTGACTCAGGGTTTCTTCATTTAGAAGATGGATTTTGTTGGGCATTACAATATTTAACATTTGCAGGATAGACTCGAAGTTAATATAAAATAAAATTGACCCATTCTTTGATGCAATGGTCCATTTGCTTGGAAGATATTGTTTAGAACACCTAAGAAATGGGCGAGTTTGTGGTATGATGAATTGAACCAAATATGAATCCTATACTAATGAAACATCTTGCAGGTCCTAAAAACATTGAAATGCCTAGGCACGAAGCTCGAATAAAACAAACTCACACTGGGTCTCATAAGCATCAACCTCTCTTCCAATTAAGGGAAATTCATCAAAATTTATAGAGGTTTGGGGAGAGGGTTTGATCATTTTACCTTTCATCTTACAATTTATAAATTTGAAATGTACTTAAGGAATAGAAACAGTGTTACCCATAAAATTTTGAAAAGAATGTTTGAAATTGATATGCACGATGAGATCCTTGTATTTTTCTTTGTGGTTCAAATAGTTCCAATGAACTGACAACAATCACTTTTCTCATTTTGTTTCCCTCGAGCCAAGAGAAAACAACTGTCATGATTTTATTGGTTGTGAATTCTATTTTATTTGTCGTGAGCATTGATGTGGCTAGGTCCTACGATGATGACATAGAACAATGGTATTAACGAATCCCACAAGCGAAGTGCAAAGGGGGTCTTGGTTGTATTTGAAAATGATGGTTATAACACCACCCGTGGACAGAATGCAAGTTTAGATATTGCATTTGTGTAAATATTTAATATAGATAAGGTGACTTTGAGAAAAATCTTGCATGCATTTAACTATTACCCATTCTAATCAATATAGTTAGATGAAATTTGTTGTTGAATAAAAGAGATTTTCCAGGTTGAAACTATTTTTCTAAATACTTTCGTGATAGTAGTCCAACAATGGGAAATTTGTATCATTAAGCATTTCTGATTAGCATTCCTATGAATTCATTTCATATAATATTTCATAGGTACTACATCAACATGGTTGACATAATTTTTATTAATGCATTACAAGTCCAATCTTGTAGATCACTTGTGACATAGAAACAACCTCAGGAAATGCTAATCCCAACTGAAGACCCATTCCAACTAGTCCTTTAAGTCCATCTTTCATCTATTTGTATTTTTTCTCTTGCTTGTTCATTGGAGTAAGCTTGTGCTCTCAAAGGTTTTGGTCCTACCAAAGCAATTCCATAGAGGAGCAACGTGGTGAAGCTTCACTGCCAAGACATAAGGACCTCTTGATCAATTCTTCAATTATAAGGTCTGTAGATCAACAAAGGTCTCTAGTATTGATGGAAAACTTACTCTTCAATATAATTAGGAGCTTCTAAAACAATTACAACTCAAACAGAGTTGTCAAAAACAAACACAATTACCTGTTTTGAAATTGAATAAGATATATGTATAAGTTCAAGATCACTTAAAGCAAGTGAACATGTGGCAGATTATATCAAGGCACTTGGCTGCTCCTTAGCCACCCATGGAAAGAATGCAAGTTTTTGGTATTGCAATTGTGTAGAAGGTTTAATGTAGATTATGTGGCTTTGAACAAAGTCTTGCATGGTTTTAGTTGTTGCCCATTTTAAACAATATAGTTTGGCATACATTTCTTGAGTCAATAACTATGAACTGATGACTACCAAAAAAAAATAAGGACTCTGCCAGGGAAAATTTTAAGAACCCCCCCTAAATTTATAAATATAATAAATGGGCGAATCTCCATGGTATATAGGAATATAGGAAAAATGGAAGGCGATTTTATCAATAATATAATATGTATATATAATTTTTTGGCAAATCTCTCACCAGGAATGGCGAATATTTACCTCAATTATAAAATCTTGTAAGATCTTGGCGAGTCTTTCACATTATAAAATCTTGTAAGATCTTGGTGAATCTTAGCATAGGCTACATGTTGGTTTAATTCCCCCATTTAAATAGGCTACATTCCAGGTGAATACCATGGGTCAATACCATGTGCCATTTTGGTGAATACCATGGGTCAATACCATGTGCCATTTTTATTTTTATTAATTCTAATATTAGGGTTAATAATGGTTTTTTGCATGGTATTAATAACAATATAGTCCATGGTATTTGTCCCATAGTATTTTGGCCATAGGTTTCACCTAAATATAACCCATTTTTTGAGTGTTCGTAAATATAAGGTGACTTATGGAGTAAATATAAAAAAATGTTTTATTTGTTTACCATACCTCTCGTTTATTTATATTTTTATTAATTTACTATACCTCTTTTACAAATATGGTATTTGGCCAATAGGATTCACTTAAATAAAACCTCTTTCTTGAGCCTTCATAAATAGAACGAGGGTTATGGACTAAATATAAAAAGAGGTTTTATTTATTTACGATACGTCTAGTTTATTTATATTTTTATTTATTTACCATACCTTTTGAGTAAGTATAAAAAGGCGTTTTATTTATTTACCATACCTCCACTTTACTTATATTTTTATTTGTTTACACCCTTACATGTATATAAGGTGACTTATGGAGTAAATATAAAAAATGTTTTATTTATTTACCATACCTTTCATTTATTTATATTTTTATTAATTTACCATACCTCTTTTATAAATATGGTATTTGGCCCATAGGATTCACTTAAATAAAACCTATTCTTGAAAATGGGCGAATGGATTCACTTAAATAAAACCTATTCTTGAAAATGGGCGAATGGAAGGTTGTAAGTCCTAATTTCAAGGGCTAAATTTACCTTTTTTACCCTCTCCCTTAAAATAAGGTGGGCTATTTGAGGTGATTTGTAAAAATGTACTATGATACAAAATATTCGCCCACTAAAAATTTAAAACTCCTTAATTTCGCCAAAGGGCGAACATTCGCCCCTAAAATTATCCTTGGGTCACTCTGCTGCTATGCAACTATCCAACTTGTTTTTATTTTAAATACCGATTAGATTTACTTACATAAAGTTTTAGTTTTTATGTTATTTATTATGAATTTTTTAAATATATATATATATATATATATATATATATATATATATATATTAATTTTATATTAATAAGTCATTTAATTTTTTAATATAATTAATTAACATAATTAGATGGCATTAACGATATTAATAAACCACTGTGATTTTAAAAAGAGATAAACTTAACACAGTAATTACACTAACCATTTCTATAATTAAAGCGCCTTGGAGAAAGATGACATGATTTGTGCTACTGCACTAGCATGGATACAAGAGATACAAAACATACACACTTTATTGCGTTATCTTAAATGGAAGGCAAAGAAACACTGAGCACTATGCAAGCACAATAATAAATAGTGGAGCCACAAATGATGCATTAAACAGTCTGGAGCTTGGATGATCTTTGCCCAAGAGGTATCTTATGTGATCAACACTAATACACAATCGCACTTGGCCCATTTTTTTCTACATTACAGTGAATCTATACCAGTTCAATCGAAGAGTTCAGTCCAATTATTTTGATAACTTTTTTTTGGACCAGTGCTCAGAGCCTGCTTACCATATCCATTTTTCCCCACTGCCTCTTTTTGTGTGGCAGCTTTTTAGCCATTTCCCTGAGAAGAAACTTTTGAATTTTGCCTGTGGAGGTCTTGGGCAGTGACTCCATGAACACCACAGTTTTGGGAACCATGTAGTGAGGCAGCCTCTCTCTGCAGAACGAAATCATCTCTGCCTCTGTAACCTTGACCCCCGAAAGATTAGGATTTCCCGGTCCTCCTGTGGTACTGACAAAGGCACAGGGGGTCTCTCCCCAGAAAGGATCAGGCCTCGACACAACCGCTGCCTCAACAACCATGGGATGGGAATACAACATAGACTCCACCTCCACGCTGCTGATGTTCTCCCCGCCTGAGATGATAACGTCCTTGGAACGGTCCTTTATTTGCAGATAACCGTCCGGGTGGATTACTCCCACATCCCCTGTGTGGAACCACCCACCTTCCATGGCTTTGTCTGTGCTCTTCTCGTCCCTAAAATAACCCTTCATAATGGTCGGCCCTCTCATCATAACCTCGCCCACCTTCACTCCGTCTCTAGCCACACTAGCCATGGTATCCGGATCCTTCACGTCCAACTCAGCCAGACTCAGCGACCTAACGCCCTGTCTCGCTTTCATTTGAGCCCTCTCGTTCGCTGCAAGTCTGTCCCACTCAGATTTCCAAGCGCATGAAACCGCCACTCCTGCGGTCTCTGTGAGGCCATAGCCATGAGTAACACAGAATCCCAGCTCTTCAATCTTCAGCAGCACAGCGGCGGGTGGAGGAGAACCGCCCGTTAAGATCTCCACCCGATGGAGCAAAGGAGTCCTCTCGGATGGATCTGCGTTTGCAATCATGGTCAGCACCACAGGCGCGGCGCAGAGATGGGTGACCTGGTGGTCGTTGAGGGCTTTATAGATGATGTGGCCGTCGAATTTCCTTAAGCAGATATTTGTGCCGCCGAGGGCAGCTATTCCCCATGGGAAACACCATCCATTAGAGTGAAACATGGGGAGAGTCCACAGATAAACAGGCCGTGACTTCATACCCCACGTTAAAAGAGTATCCATAACCATAGAGTAGATCCCCCTGTGGCTGTGGACTACTCCCTTGGGACCAGAAGTTGTGCCCGATGTATAATTAAGAACGATACTCTGCCATTCGTCCTCTGGCCACCGTGTCTCGAACTCTGGATCTCCCACTTGCAATAGCCCTTCGTATGTTGTGGCTGTTGCTGTACTCGTCGGAACTATTTCTCTGCCATCGACCAGCTCCTGGATGATTACCAGGGTGGGCTTATGGTTCGTTCTGCGTAGAGCTTCCGTGACGAGAGGCACGAATTGGTAATCCGCAAACACAATCTTGGGCTGACAGTGATTGAATTGAGCCGCCATAGTTCGAGCATCCAGACGCGCGTTGACAGTGTTAAGAACGGCCCCTGCCATTGGAACTGCGAAATGCATTTCGTAAATGGCAGGAATGTTGGGAGCCACCACAGAGACCTGCAATAAACCACAGCGAAGAGGATCAAGATTTTATCCTATTTTGTTCTGCTGGGTTTCCTAATAAAGTTAAAATTCCCATGGAAATGTTGATTATGATGTGCATGATTCTAATACTTACCACATCCCCCGGCAAGATTTGAGCAGAGAGAGCAGAGGCGAGCCTGCGGCAGCGTTGGTAGGTGTGAGACCATGTATAACGAGTGGAATTGTAGACGACAGAGGTGGAGTCCCCATAGACGATGGCAGCTCTCTCTATGAAGCGGATCGGTGACAGGGGAGGATGATTCGCAGCACATCGTTTCAATTTCTCCATTTTCTCTGCGTCTTCCCTTCGCAATGTCTGAAATCTACACACCCAACGCTCCAACTTTATACCCAAAACGAAACTAGCATACACCCAATTAAATCGGATAATACCGAAATTTAAGGTTGAGCGGTGAGTAGCTACCGACTTAGTTTCACAATGTACACAATGAAAGACATTGACATTGAAAGTATTAAATACGTCATAGTTGAAAGTATTAAATACGTCATAGTAGAGTTGACATGTTAACATAAACATGTCATATCCAGCTTCAGCGTCACCTTATATATATATTATATATATTTAATATAATTTTAAATTAATATAATAGCAATAAATATTTTTATTTTAAAATGAGTTATAGTTTTTAAAGTAGTAGTATTGATAAGCCATAGTATTGAGCCATGGTATTGTAATAATATTTATAATAAAACGAGTAAATATCTATGGTTAAGAATCTTATTACATTATTATATTATAAGTATTAAGTTCTAATTTGACAAATGTTATAAAATTAAATTTGAAATAAAATATTTTGATTTTGAAATGATTTATGGTTTCTGGGTATGTGATATTGCCCCATGGTATTGTAACAAAATCTAAATTAAACAAAGTCTTTCTGTCGAAATCACATGAGAGAATTTTTTGGCGGACGTGTTTCGAACCAACAAGTGTGGTTCATCATTGTCCTGATGATGAACCACCCTTGTTGGTTCGAAAAGCCTGATGATGAATCACATTTGTTGGTTTGAAACGTGTCCGCCTAAAAATTCTCTCACATGATTTCTACCAAAAGACTTTGTTTAATTCATTATGGATCACAGAAGCTTGAATACAAAAATCTAAATTATTATGTTGCAAATAGATTTTTTTTCTTTAGATCCAAAATTCACATGTAGAAATCTAACCCACAAAGCTCTATATGTAGAGTTATAGAAACACATAAGCATCATGTAAAATCAAATTCAATTTCCACACAGTTCTTTTAATATAGATTCTTAACTTGAACATTTAAAAATGTATTACATTGTTAAAAGAAATTCAACCCATCACACTATATGTGTGTAAAAATATTTTTTTACTACGAAATCAAACAAATTAAATAATGTAACTTTAATATGTACCACAAAATGCCATGTGGATAGTTGCCCATCATCTTTAATGCAAATACTTGTTTAAATTATGGTGGGCAACTATCCAATGACATTTTATTATGTAAATTTATAACACTTAGCCAATAATTTTTTTATTTTTTTTTAATTTTTAATATTTTTTATATCTCATAATTTAATTTAAAAACACTAACAAATAGCTATCAAACCATTTTTTTCAAAATTTTAATAAATTTCATAAAATTTATTTAAATTTTTCAAAATTAATTAAGAGTATTTTTTTTTAAACCAAAATAAAAAACAATTTAACTCTATTCGAAATGTATAATAATATGCGAAATATTAAATTCGAGTCATTGATATAAATAATACGCCATTTATGTTATAATATATTATCCTAATTATAATAAAAAATACTATCTTTAATATATGAGGTTGAAATTTCCAAACGGAGCCCTTAATCAATTTTGACAATTTGGACATGTGTTTTTGTAGTTTAAATGGAGAATATCCATTGTTTTTATGAAATGGATAGGTTAACTACTAGTATTAAATGTTCTTTTCGTTTGTTGGTTTCTTTTGGTTTGTTTTTATTAAATCGTAAATTTAATTATTTAAATTATTTTTTTAATATATAAATGGTTTATATAATTTGAAAATTTTTGGAATATAAGAATTTTTGTCATTATATGGTTGAATCTCAAGATTCCAAAATTCCAAAAAATAAAGGTTAGATTTTGAATAAAATTAAATGAAAAAAATGCTTATAAAAATGTTTTTTAAAATACTAAATCTATTATATTTTAAAAATGTATTTTAAAAATTTTAAATTCAAAAAATATTGAATTATAGTAATAAAAACTTAAATTTCAAATAATTATGACAATTATATAAATTAAATGGTTAAAAAAACTCATAGAAATCAAAACATTTTTCTCATCATAATCTAGATTTCAAAAAAAACAAAAAAAATCAACTAAATTATAACCTTATTATTATTATTAAAAAAATTAATATATGAGTTCAACATATATACATTAAAAAAAAGTAACAAGATATTTAAACATATAGATTCACTCAGATTTTCTATAAATTCCTTTCAATATCAGATTTTCTACTATGAGTGCCGGTAAAATTGACTGTCATTGATTTATGCCTTAACAAAATAACGTGTCGCCCTCTCCTGCCTTACGTGTCACGACCAAGGAAGAGTTCATCAGATTCGAACCTATAGCGTTTATATCGCCAGGACGAACATTTCGGAGCAAAATCCATCACACATCAACGACAAATTGTAGCGTATTGTTAATATCGGAAAAACGAACCTTTCGGAGGAAAAATTGAGTGTTGAATTTGTCTAATAGCAAAAGAACGATTTTTTCGGGGACAAAATTCAGTGTTGAATTTGACTATAGCAAACGAACGATCGATTTTTTCGGGGCCAAAATTCAGCGTTCAAATTTGACTATTATCACGACGCAAAATTCAGTGTCGAAATTTGACCATTATCATGATAAACATGTGGGATATTTATGCTTATTAATTTAATGGTTTTCAGTTTTGTTTTTAATGGTTTTCGGTTTTGTTTTTAGGATATTTTTGATAAGGAAATGTTTGAAATTGTAAATTTGGGTCGATGATTTAGATTTACATTTTTGAAAATATATTTTAAATAATTTAAAAATATTATTTAATAAAATAGTTTTTAAAATTTTAATACTATATTAATTTATATTCTAATATTTAATTTATAACATTTAGTTTTATAAGTTTGCATATTTTATTGAGTTTTTTATATATATTATCAATTATATATTATTTTTTATTATAAAATTTTATATAATTTAAAATGTAAATATATTTATATATTAATATATTTTCTTCGATGGGGGTGTTATGGGAGAAAAGATAGGGCTTGGGACATCATGCCCACCACTCTCAAGCATTTAATGATTGTGGTACACAGCAAGAGGTTTGCATGCACAAGCATGCAATTAAACCCTTGGTTGGAGTTGTTGTTATAGCATGAAAAGTTGGTGGTTTTGCTTGGGCGAAGAGCATAAAACCTCGGCTTCCTAGAGGCAAGGTTAAAATATGTTTTAGTGTGGGAGCTCTTGTTATTTAGCTTGAGGTGGAGTGGTTTTTGGAGGTTCTTTGCCCTCTCGTGCAAGAAAGTAGTGGTGGAGTTCGCATTTGGGTCTCACAGGGTGACAAAGTTTGAGTCTTATAGTTTCGTGTTGGAGCACTCAATCTGTAAGTTTATTTTTCTTGGCCTAATCTTTTGTTTAGTATGATTTTCCACCCCATTGGGTCTTTGTGGTCTTTGGGATTCTTATGGATATCTATTTCAACCATGGATTGTTAATTTCTCTTTGAAGCTGTGTATTTCTTTGGAATTAGCAAGGGTTTGTGAAAGTCCATATCAGTGTTTGCCTAAAAGGGCCGCTTGTGGAATCAATGGGATTTTGTGGTTGGTTTGGTTCTGGGTACTTTTACTTGGTGGCCCAATATGGTCTTGTAAGAGGGGTTTGAAGGAAGATCTTTGTGTGCAAGATCTTGGTAGTGTCGTAATACTGAGGTGGTGTTTGTTGTGTCCAATGGTGGAGGGAATTAAGTCAGTGCTTGAATTGGTGTCATCTTCTGTCTACTTGGGCAAATTGTCGTCAAAATTTAGTCCCTTTGTAAAGTGTTTTTGTGACAAGCTAGTGTGTTGGTGTTCGGATCTGGTTGGGAAAATTTTGGGTAGGTTTTTGTATCCTTTTGCAAGAAGGGGAAACCCTTTCAAGGAATTAGATTTATTTAGTCAAGACTTGGAGATGTCATCGATGCAAAGACAAAGAAGTTAAAGAGGTGGGGGAGGCGAAGCTCAATCGAGTCATAGGGGAGAAAGGCTCTTTGCTCATGACTCTATGGCAACTTATTTCAACGTTGTTATAGCTCTGATACCACTTGCTATAGATCTGATCCAAAAATATATGAGAATAAAAATATAAGACAATGCAAATAAACCCAGAAATAATATGAAATGATACTTTATTAATATCAAACCCTTAAGGTAGGGCAACACCATACATTCACTCCTTAAGGAAGGAAAACACTCCACAAGCCATACGCCTGTTCATATAATAATCCTTCACTATCTTCCCACATGGAGTCTCTAGCCTCTATATAGGCCTCATACATACAATACCATGGGTCATTACCATGGTTCCCTCATACCATCAACTAATACCATGGGCCCATTACATTATTATTAATTTCTTGTGGTCCCTTACATGACATGGGTTAACCACCTTATTTATTACTATGGCCCATCCCATTATTACCTTGGGTACCTCCCTTGGTACCCCATATTATCCCCCCTAGGTATATAACATACCATGGGCCCATTACATTATTATTAACTACTTGTGGTCCCTTACATGACATGGGTTAACCACCTTATTTATTACTATGGCCCATCCCATTATTACATTATTACCTTGGGTACCTCCCTTGGTAGCCCATATTATCCCCCCTAGGTATATAACATTCCACCCCCCTAAGCATGTTTCGTCCCCGAAACATGGGAAGAACATAAATAATAAGATCTACTCAAAAGAGTAGTCCACTGGTACCATGCACGTGCATCTAGCCATCCAAGAGAAAGGTGAACCCTCGATCTCGTTGGTGCCTCGCTCGCTGGAGATGGAAGTTGACCGTGGCAGCTCTTCTGTGTTTATGTGTAGTGGGTGGATCTTCTCTCCTCGCTATTCGTCATGTGACTACTTGGTTTCCATCTTGATGGTTGTCTTGCGGGGTGATGTGAGTGATGATATGTTGAAGTTTTAACCCACGATGTCTTTTTCTTTAATTCACCCTGCTGTGATGCATGTTGTGGTGTCTTCTTTTCCAATATGACTTCAACCACTGAACCCTCATCAGATGTGTCAGCACCTGTTACCTTTTCGGCTTCAGCCTCTGTTTGTGTTTGATTGTCGACCATCAACTGCTCATCATCTGATATGTCAGTCCCTGTAACATCTTCTGCTTCAACCTCCTTGGACTCTACCTGCTTATTAATGGAAATATCCTGTAATGTAATTTTCTTCTTTTTATACCAAAGCTTCAGGAATTTCTTCTGCACATTAATATTTATAGTACCCACTAATTCCATCCAAGGGTATCTCAAAACAACATCCATGTTATCCATATCTGAAGCATAAAAATCACCATGAAACACAAACTTATCCATAGAAAGTTTGAAATCCTTATAAATTTGAACATCCTTATCATCAACTTGTGTATTTTCAATATGTTTTACTGGGACTTGCAATTTTTTTGCCAAATTAACATTGATAAAATTATGTTTACCACTAGGATTGATAGAAACAATGATCTTCTCCTTCTGAATCAATCCATGAACCTGCAATAAGGATATACCAGTAGGAAATAGCCCCACATGTTTCTCTTTATCTTGTTTTCTGGCATGAGACCATTTGTTCATAAAGAGTTTTTCAAATTCTTTATCTGACAAGTCATCCAACTGTTTGATGCCAAGTGAGTTCCACCGTTTGTCAGCCTCTTCTGTCAAATTAAGTCGTACTATAGCTTTCCAACATATCCCATATTTAGACTTTATTCTTTGTATGAATTCTTCAATAGTAGGACCATTATTTTTTCCTGTAAAACATAGAGTCGCCATGAAGAGGGTTTTGAAAAAATTCACTTACTTGGAGGAAATTTGAAATTGTCACAGTTCTGTTAATATTGCTCAGAATCCCTATTATGACATGTTTTTGGAAATGGAACAACCATTCTGCATCTGCCCATGTGATAGAAATCCTGATCCAGACACTAGAATTTCAAATCTATGCTGCAACTCTCCCGCCATCACCCAAAATTTCTGAAAAAAGAGCTGATATTAAATCAGCGATATCTCCCTCATCCAGACTCCGATTCGGCTGATTTTTTTTTGAAATTAGGTAATTTTTCTCAAACAATCCATATCTACAATTAGATTTTGTAGATCTTCCTCCAGGACGTCCAAATCTGCGCCGCAAACTCGCTGCCCTGAAAAATTGTCTGCAACCCCACTCATTTTAAATCAGCGATATCTCCTTCATCCGGACTCCGATTCGACCGAATTTTTTTTTGAAATCGGGTATTTTTTCACATAGAATCCAGATCTGCAATTAGAATTTATAGATCTTGCACCAAAACTTACAGATCTGATCTGCAAACTCGCCGCCCCCAAAATCCTGCAAAAAATAGAAAAAATTTCTCCACAGTTTGCCCAAGAAAGTGCTTTGATACCACTTGTTATAGATCTGATATGAAAATATAAGACAATGAAAATAAGCCCAAGAAATAACAAGATCTGAATATAGATAGAAATGATTCACTTTATTGATCAAACCCTTAAGATAGGGCAACACCATATATTCACTCCTTAAGGAAGGAGAACACTCCACAAGCCATATGCATGTTCATACAATAATCCTTCACTATCTTCCCACATGGAGTCTCTAGCCTCTATATAGGCCTCATACATACAATACCATGGGTCATTACCATGGTTCCCTCATACCATCAACTAATACCATGGGCCCATTACATTATTATTAACTACTTGTGGTCCCTTACATGACATGGGTTAACCACCTTATTTATTACTATGGCCCATCCCATTATTACATTATTAACTTGGGTACCTCCCTTGGTACCCCATATTATCCCCCCTAGGTATATAACATACCATGGGCCCATTACATTATTATTAACTACTTGTGGTCCCTTACATGACATGGGTTAACCACCTTATTTATTACTATGGCCCATCCCATTATTACATTATTAGCTTGGGTACCTCCCTTGGTACCCCATATTATCCCCCCTAGGTATATAACAAACGTGATTCCACTAGAAAATTGCCAAGAGATAAGGGAGTTGGAGGTAAAATCTGGAGAGGAAAGGAAATCCATGTCAGATTCAGAGCTGCTTAAGGACTTGGCAGGGCAGGTGCACGACCCTAGGCATGCTAGAGGCAGGAAAAAACAATACTTAAACTTAGTTGCACTTCAATAGAAAATTAAGGCACTGCTAGATTTAGTAATGAGAGACAAAAAGGTCGAGAAATACAACATCTTCGCCTCATTAGAAGACCTCAAAAGGATGTTGAGGAATTTAAGGTTCTGTGTGGATAGAATGGATGCACGCCTTATGCACGTGGAGGGCCACGTTCCCTGTGAGTGAGACAAAGGTGATCGGAGAGATCCTCTTGGTTCAAGTGATAGTGCTCTGACAAATGTATTCTCGTCTGACAATGAGTAGCGACTCTAAGTGGTGGGTGATGGGATTTTGCTTCTTCCTCAGCCACCTATGTTTTGTTTCTGGTTGGCCATGTGTTGGCCTATCTTCCTTAGGATTACAACGACAAAGCAAGGTCGCGACCTTGCATTTTCCAGCTAGGTTTTAATCTTTTTACCAGAATCTAGTGTTTTTGGCCAATGTGGGTTTCATATGTCCTAGATCCTCACTATGGAAGAGTTTAGAGATGGTGGGTGGTTTACGTTGAGATTTTTGTTCCAATAGTGTGGTGGTGATAGTCAAGCCTTAGGAGCTTATGTTTTGTGTTAGGTGGGTCGGTGTTCGTTGACGAGCAAGATGCAACCAAGGTGGAGACAACCTTGGCGTTTTAAGCGTGGATGCATTTTAATTTGTAATGGTTATTTTGTTTGAATGATGTTAGTGCCAGTAAAGGGCAAGGGAAACTATTTTTTGTATGTATGTAATTAATCTCAATGAGTATAAGAAGCAAAGATCGAGATCTATTGTTTGGAACTCCCTTTATGTGCTCGTAGTTATTTATCTATATATGTTCTCTTGATTAATACAAAGGTTTCAAGTTCACACACACACACACATATGTGTGTGTGTATTTCCCCAGATATGATTATCGTTGCATCTGTCGAGGCATGGAAAATTTCAAATACCGATGTTGCATGAGCCTTTAATGAGAAAGGTTGGGTCGAAGCCGTTCTCAGAACATATCGAACATGAAATTCATTGTGGTCAGGCGATGGGGGAATATACGAGGTTAGGGCATTTACTGATGCCGAAATACATGAATTTCGCCATTAACGTGCAACCTCGCGTTCATTCCCTCAAAGCCTCTCCTTTGCGAGTGGCTAGTCGTTAGGGGTTTGGAAAGGTTGAGAGATTTAGGAGGTTTCAAGTCAGGGTCTAAGCTTTCAAAGGTCTATTTATCATGGCGTGTCAAAGAGGTCGATCCAGGAAAGGTGGCAGAGGACACAGGCATTAACCTCTCCCTTCTTGGCATTGTTAGGGCGAAGAACAATTTCATGAAGAGATGTTGATGCATATGTTGTTGTAGCTCTGATACCACTTGTTATAGATCTAACCCAAGAATATTATAGATCTGATATGAAAATATAAGATAATGCAAATAAACCCAAGAAATAACAAGATCTAAATATAGATAGAAATGATTCACTTTATTGATCAAAACCCTTAAGGTAGGGCAACACCATACATTCACTCCTTAAGGAAGGAGAACACTCCACAAGCCATACACCTGTTCATACAATAATCCTTCACTATCTTCCCACATGGACTCTCTAGCCTCTATATAGGCCTCATACATACAATACCATGGGTCATTACCATGGTTCCCTCATACCATCAACTAATACCATGGGCCCATTATATTATTATTAACTACTTGTGGTCCCTTACATGACATGGGTTAACCACCTTATTTATTACTATGGCCCATCCCATTATTACATTATTACCTTGGGTACCTCCCTTGGTACCCCATATTATCCCCCCTAGGTATATAACATACCATGGGCCCATTACATTATTATTAACTACTTGTGGTCCCTTACATGACATGGGTTAACCATCTTATTTATTACTATGGCCCATCCCATTATTACATTATTACCTTGGGTACCTCCCTTGGTACCCCATATTATCCCCCCTAGGTATATAACATATGTTGAGTCCCAAACCTGCACTTCCCTATATACCCTTTCAGCCTTCTTTTTCCATTTACTTCATCCACCACGCTGTCAAATCATTGCATATTAGTCTAAAAAGAGCTTATGAAATGGTTTCCTAACTATGTTTATCACTGTTGTTTGATTTAGATTTTTGTTCAAACAGCTGCAGAAACTTGTCACTTTCCGCAGTCAGCCCAAGTTTCCGCAACCATTTTGTTAAAGGCTATGTTACAAGTGTCCAATGGAGAAACCGGCCACATGGGCAAGCTGCAAGTGACGTGTACATGGAGTGTGTCCCCTCAGTTCAGCCAAATCACTCATAAACGGTCGTGGTCAACGACGGTCAAAGGAAGGGCCAAACGAGGAGTTTTGCGGTGGCACGACTCTGTTTTACCCACGTGAAGGTTTGCGTGGCACGATCCTTAGTTTCCGGAGGTACTGGCACACCTGTAGAGCAGCCCGTGAACTGAATCGAGCAGCCACCACTCCATGGATTCAACTGTCATGATGACCATAACGCTAGATCTCAGGCCAAGGAGATTTACATGTCTCTTGGTAGCATAAAATCTAGGAATTAGTTGCAGCACTTTCACTTATAAATAACGCGTTGATATACGCTGGATAGTTAGTTTTTGAAATGTAATTTTGACTGTTGTTATCAGCTCACTGTATTGTGCTTCACTTTGTTTTATTACTGCACTTTAAATACATGAGAAGACAGCATCCCTGAATTTGATTTGTGACTAAGTGATTGACTGGCCGAGGTTGTAGAGGGCCCCTGTACACCAAAGCTTTGTATAGTTTCTTACTTACTTTCATTTACTGTTTTTTATAATCATTGCTTGTATATATATATTGCGTTGTTCTGATGTTCATTGCTGTCCATATTTCCTTTATGTTTTCTTTTATAACTGTCAGCTGATCAGTGCTTCTTTTACAGGTTTTTATAGGCAACCCGGGCAAATTCACATATTTTTGATAGCTACTGACATGAGATCATCTTGTCCTTTCTGCTGATTTTCATTTCCTGAGTTTAATTCCAGTACTGTCATTTCTTTCAAGTTTTGTTTTTGCTTATTTACTTTTCTGCTACTTAGACATCATATTACTCATCTGTTTATGATTTCCTTTCTATAGCCAAGCGACTCAATTAGTAATGAATCAGAATATTATTTGTTTTAGTATGATTTAGTTTGCTTTCCTGCAAGTTAGAGATTGGATTACTTATGACATTTTCAAGAGTTGAAATATGAATGAGTAGTTAAATCTTAGTTTTCTTTATGCAATTTAATTTCCTGCAATTTAGATATCATATTACTCAGCTTGTTTATGATTACTTCCTATAGACGGAGTGAGTCGAAAGGTGAAGGGTCAGAACGTGGATTGAAGTAGTGTGATTTAGTTTGCTTTGCTTTCAGTCTTTGAATTGCTTTAAGTTCAGTTTTTATTTTCTTTTTCATACAGCAGTAAGGATACTGGGCCATTGTCACTAGTTCACTGTTTTGGTACATTTACTTCCTTTTGAGAATTGATTTCATTACAGTTAGTTTGAAACTTTCTTTTTGAAAACTTTTAAGTTTGGAAAATCACTGTAGAAACCACCATTACCATCCATACTTAACTTTCAACTTCGCCATCACACACTAGGGAATCCACAGAAGATAAACCCAAAAACAAACTAAAAAACTCAAAAACGACAAAAGACTAAGAAAATGGTTATCTTGCACATATAGTGCGCTTCACTTCATCAGTTTACGAATCCCAGATTGATAGTTTAAATAGCAATTTAGGACACACTAAATTGACCAAACATTTTGGCGCCATTGCGGGTAAGTGAAACTAGGTAGCCAATTTCTTAAAAAAATATATATAAAACAAAAAAAAAAATTCAAGGGAGGAAAATTGATAACCTCTCAAAGTATGCTCTCCTCTTGCAATTAGTGTGACCTGGAGGATCAGAAAAGAGAAAATTATTGGTTTAATAGTTTCTTGAGTATGCTCTCTTCTTGCACTTAGAGTGACTTGGAAGATCAGAAAGAGAATTATTAGCCTGACTTGAAGAAAAATAAAAATGACATGCATAGAGCAAGAGATTTTAGGGGAAGGTTTTTAGCTAGAGCCAAGAGTTCGATTTTCACAACTCCATCTACTTCAAGGAATAGACAAGAGACACCTCCTTCATCTCCAACCCACACTCCTAGCCCTAGGATTCCTGGAATTCAAGAGGTAGTAGTTGAATTAGGAGACTCTTCCACACCATCCATCGAATCTGAATTAGGAAAAGATCATTTCTTTCCTTCTACAGGGAGACACATTGTAATTGAAGAAGTAGAATCACCTGAGGAAGAAGAGGGAGAAATTCCTCCTCGTTCGCGATTAGTAGAGGAACCAGAGGACTCTGAAATCTCTGAGGAAGCTATCATGACAGAGGAGGTAGTTAACGGATTTAGTAGAGGTAGAGGTAGAGGAGGGGGAGGAGGAAACAATGGAGGAGGTAGATGTAACAATGGGGGAAATAGGGATGGAGATAACTCATTCGGATTTCCTATAGTCGATGAGGATTCTCGAGCAACAATGAAAAATATTTCACCATCTGTCCTCCCAAACTTTCATGGGTTAAGAAATGAGGATCCTGAAACATTTCTATTTGAGTTTGAGGTTGTGTGTCGAACTTATGATTATCTGGAAGACTCTCAAAAACTCAAACTGTTTCCTTCAACATTGAAAGGAGCTGCTTTGAATTGGTTTATGGGATTACTCACTCAATCCATTAGGACTTGGAATGATATGAAACAAACATTTTTGGATAGATACCTGGACTATTGTATGCCCACCAATCACAAGGATGAAGTATTCAAAATGGTGCAAAGAGAAGATGAAAACTTGGAGGATTTACTTGAAAGATTCCAATACAACCTAAAAAGAGAAAAAATGAGTAACTTAGATAAGGAAACCCTGAAAGCCCTTCTATTAAAAGCCATTAGAGATGAATGGATAGATATTTTGAACATGATGGGAAAAGGAGATATATCTCAACTTCCACTTCATGATATAGCAGAGCTATGTGTCCATCTCTCAAGGGGAAAATCTAAAACTGGAAAAGGGCCTAGAGATCCTTCTCTCATCAGAGCAAACAAATCTGCAACTGGATCAGTAAGTAGGGCTGAGATTGGCAATATGCTTGATGAATTCAAAACTGATATCTTAGGGAGTCTTAGTGAGCAACTAGACACTCATAAGATACACAATAAGCAGAAAGCAGAAGTTGAAGCTTTGGCCATCTTTTTCCCAAAATGTAGAAAGAAAAATGCTCTAAGGAAATGTCCCTTGGATGTAAAAGTTGTAGAAACATGTGTGATTTGTTCAGAAAATCATGAGACCAAGGATTGTCCTTCAATTCCTGGGCTCAAAGTTGTCTTTCAAGAATATCCAAATACAATTGAGTCTCTCTGTTTTGTTGCAAGGAGACCTTGGCAGGGGCAACAAAACCAAGGGTTTAACAACTCTATGAACTTTCAAACCCCACCAAATTGGAATCCTTGGCAACAACCTTGGTCCCAACCTCAAAATCCTTTTCAATCATGGGTACAAGGCATGCAAAATCCTTATGGGAGATTTGCTCAATTTTATCAATATCCTCCATCTTTTCAAAACCAACAAGCTCCACAACTTCCAAATCAAAATCCACAACTATCATTGCCATTTCCACAACAACAACAACAACCTTCTCAACAGAATCCAAATTCTCAACTCTTGCTTCCATTCCAACAGAAGTCAAATCAACTTCCTTCCCAGCCATTGCCAAACCCCAATAATAAAAACCCTCAAAATGCTTACATGGTAGAAGGTCAACAATTTCCTACCTATATGATTGTTCCTCTCAATGATGTACAACTCAGATCTGGTAGAGTTTTAGATAAACCTTCTATAGATGCCCAAAAGCAAAGCATTTCTGAGGAAGATTCTCTTGAAGCCAATAAAGGTTCTGAAGCATCTCTTCAAAACCCAAGCACTCAGAAAGAAAAAGAAAAAGAGTTAACCCCCACAACTCCTATAGTTGAGCAACCTGCATCTTCATCCACACCTCCTTTTCCTGAAAGATTACAAATTGACAAAGGGGTGGAAAAACAAATCTTGTTGCCTGACTATGATTTTCTAGATGAATTGAAGAATGTCTGTATCAAGATTCCCTTGTTACAGGCCATTAGAGAGATTCCTATTCTAGCAAAAACAATAAAGGAGTTGAGTCTTAAAAGACCAGGAAGGAAACCTAGAGATACAAGAAGAATCCACCTGGTAGGAAAAATTGCAGATATCATGATGGGAAAAATTACTATGCAGAAGTATGTAGATCCCGGTAGTCCAATTGTCAAAACACATATCAATGGGGTAGAAATTCCAAATACTTTGATTGATTTAGGGGCTTCTATCAACATTATGAGTAGACAGACTATGGAACAGCTGAAACTTCCTAATCTTCTTTTTACACCTACTTTACTGCAACTTGCAGATCGATCAATTATCAAACCAGATGGTGTATTAGAAGACACTTCGGTCTCCTTAGACTCTTGGGAATATCCAGTAGATTTCATGATTTTAACTCCCAAGAGTAATTTAGGAGGACACCCTCTTATCTTAGGAAGACCTTGGCTAGCCACAACTGATGCTTTTATCAGTTGTAGGTCTGGGGATATGTATATTTCTGATGGTAATTCAACAAAGAAATTCATTCTGTATCCTCCAGTAAAAGCAATTACGGAAATAGGAGATAATGAGTGGGTTGATGATGAGGATACTATACAACCTGTCTTTACCATTTCTGAAGTCAGTGAAGATAGTCAAATTCTGAACACATTAGAAAACTTTGAAACATCTTCAGAATATGACCACACACAATTTCAGTTAGATTCTGACATTGAGTATCTATCATCTAGACAAATGTCTCTTTTCTCTATGGAAGAGTTTGGTAGTTCCGCCATTGAGATCTTTCCAGGTAAAACGTTGAATATCAAAAAAACTTGGAAAGATCACAACATGAAGAACTAACCAAAATCTTGCAAAAACATTCTACTGCATTTGCATGGGAGTATACTAATATGAAAGGTATTGACCCTAAGACTTGCATTCATCACATCTACATCGAGGAAAACAGTAGACCAATCAGACAACCTCAGAGAAGGATGAATCCAAACCTTAGGGAGATAGTGAAAGAAGAGCTCCAAAAACTACTCAATGTAAACTTCATTTATCCAATTTCAGATAGCCGATGGGTTTCTCCTTTGGTTATAGTACCTAAAAAGAATGGTAAATGGAGGGTATGCATTGATTACAGGGAATTGAACAAAGCAACTTTGAAGGATCACTTTCCTTTACCCTTTATTGATCAGGTATTAGATACTTTAGCAGGCAAAAAGTATTTTTCATTTTTGGATGGTTTTAGTAGCTATAATCAGATTCAGGTAGCACCTGAAGATCAGGATAAGACCACATTTACCTATCCATGGGGAACTTTTGCTTACCGAGTACTTCCTTTTGGATTATGTAATGCACCCGCAACATTTCAAAGGGCAATACTAGGAATCTTTTCTGATCTAATCCATGATTGTGTAGAGGTTTATATGGATGATTTTACAGTTTATGGTAATTCATTTGAAGAGGCATTAGAGAATTTGGAAAAAGTCCTTATAAGGTGTAAAGAAACAAACTTATCATTGAGTCATGAAAAACGGTTTATGATGTTTACTGAAGGGATTGTTTTAGGACATCATATTTCAGGGGATGGGATTAAAGTTGATAGATCAAAAGTTGAAGTCATCTCCAAGTTGCCTATTCTAAATTGTCAAAAAGATGTTAGAAGTTTTCTTGGATTTACTGGATACTATAGAAGATTTATTGAAAACTTCACCAAAATAGCATCTCCACTCTTCAAATTACTTACAAAAGACTGTGAATTCAAATGGGATCCTGATTGTCAATCTGCATTTGAAACTTTGAAAACAAGAATATCTGAAGCACCCATTTTGAGAGGGCCAAATTAGAAACTCCCTTTCCATATTTCCACAGATGCTTCAGATACAGCTCTAGGAGCTATGTTGGGTCAAAAGGACTTAGTTCCTTATGCCATTTACTACACTAGTAAAAATTTGACTCCCACCGAGTTAAATTATACTGTGACTGAAAAAGAGTTCTTAGCTGTTGTTCATGCAATCAATAAGTTTAGACATTATATAACAGGCTATGAAACTTTTGTCCATACTGATCATTCTGCAATTAGATATCTCATGAACAAACCTGTTACTAATGGCAGAGTTACAAGATGGGTCTTACTTTTACAAGAATTCAATATTACTGTGTTGGATAGACCAGGGAAACAAAATACAGTAGCTGAATTCTTGTCTAGAATCCAAAATACTAATGAAGATTCTCCTGTAGAGGATAAGTTTCCAGATGAGTATTTATTTGCAGTAACTACTAAGACTCCTTGGTATGCAGATATTGCTAACTATTTGGTTACAGGAAAGATACCTCCACGTTTATTTCCTAGTGACAAAAGAAGAATTATTCAGGAGAGTTCAAATTATTCATGGATTTCTAATGAATTGTTTAAAACATGGCTAGATTGTGTGATCAGAAGATGTGTTCGGGAAGATGAAATGTCTGACATCTTCAAGGCATGTCATGATGAACCATGCGGTGGACACTTTGCTAACAAAAGGACGGCCTACAAAATCCTTTCTTTAAGATATTATTGGCCTCCCCTTTTCAAAGATGCAAAACAATATGTCAGAAAGTGTGACAGCTGCCAAAGAGTTGGGAGACCGACTCTTTCAAATGAAATGTCATTACAACCACAGGTACTCAGCGAACCCTTTGAAAAATGGGCTTTAGATTTCATTGGACCCATTAATCCACCATCTAAACAGAAAAAATATATATTGGTATGCACTGATTATGTCACTAAATGGGTAGAAGCCAAAGCATTGCCTTCTGCCACTGAAAATTCAGTTGTTCAATTTTTTTTTGAGGATATTTTTACTCGTTTTGGTGTCCCAAGAGAAATTGTGACAGATCAGGGAAGTCAATTTACATCTAACCTGATGGAGAAGCTGATGGAAGAATACAAAATCAAGCACAGAAAATCTACTTCTTACCATCCGCAAGCAAATGGCCAAGTGGAGTCTACAAACAAAGTTCTTGAGAGCATCATCACCAAAACTGTTCATCTACACAGAAGAGATTGGGCAGAAAGACTTCCTGAAGCCTTATGGGCCTACAAAACTACATGGAGGAATACAACAAGACATTCTCCCTATGAACTTGTTTATGGGAAAGAAGTCCTGCTCCCCATTGAGTTTCAAGTCAAGACTTTTAAGATGGCAGTCCAGTTGGGGATGAATATATCAGAAGCCCAAAAGCACAGAATGGAGCAGCTGAATGAGCTAGATGAGATCAGACAAGAAGCAATTTTAAGGATTGATCTAGTTCAACATCAAAGAGCTAAGTGGCATGACAGATACATCAAAGAGAGAAAGTTTCAAGAGGGAGATTGGGCGTTACTGTTTGATTCCAAGTTCAAAGACTTCAAAGGTAAATTTCAGACCCATTGGCTCGGGCCATATGAAATTGACAAATTCTTTAACAATGGAGCAGTAAGAATCAAAACCATTGATGAATTTCGGATTTCTCTTATTGTGAATGGCCACTGATTGAAAATTTATCATAAGCCACTCTCAAAAGAAGAATTTGTCAAGATGTTCCAAGAGAATTCTGCAATAAGGCTGGTGGATAAGAATCTTTCTTCCCCACCAGCCTAGTCTTTGTTTCTTTCAGTTAAAAATAAAATAAAATTGTATAAGCCTGAAAACCAATCATAGATTGGCACTCTTATACAGAAAATATAGAGTGAAAATTAGGGACACCTGGCACTCTATATTTTCCAAAAAAAATCTCCTCTCCTTTTTCCATCTTCACTCCACCTCATTTTCCATTTCACTCCATCTCCATCTCATTCACATTTTTCGCTTCACTTCACTCCGCTTCATTTTCACTCCATTCCACTCATTTCATAAATAAAAGTTCTTTTCAGGACTATTTTCACTCAGTTAGTTCTTTTCTAACTATCTTTGTTCAGCTAAGTGGGTGCTGTCCCAGTTTTCGCAGCTGGAAGCAGTTTCCGCAGCCAGAAACAGTTTCCGTAGCCAGAAACGATTTCCGCAGCTACCACCACTCTGTTTTTCAAATTCACAGTCAAAAAGTTAGTACAAAAATCATGAAAATGCAGGTGTAAGTGAGCAAATTCCATGAAGACATGGAGCATCTCCAAGACATCAAGAAAGAACAGTTGGTTAAAAGCTATGAGCAAGAAATGACAAAGTTTCCAAAGGTATGAGCAATTTTTTTTTATCAAAGAGCAATTAAAGTCATGATTATGCATAATTATCAAACCATAAAAAGTTCTACTATGTGCAATGATTCGATATGATAGCTCCATTACCCACTCCTATTCCACGATATTACTCCATACACAATGCATTCATTTCTTAACGTTCTCATGATGGATTTTCGGGTTTAAACTCAAGTTGACTGCACTTTCATTTGCCACCTGCGCTCGTAATATGTGACCAATCCCTTTACGGCTCCTCTCCACCGTATTTCCTGCAGCCATCTATCAAAACGTGTGATCTCTCGTACGCAGCCGTTAATTCAAAAAAAAAATCTCGCCTCCACTACCGTTCACTTACTATTTCATTAAAGATCTTCCTTTTCATACACACGCATTTCAATTTGTGAACTTATTTACTACTACTTATCCTCTGTTCCGCCTATAATCTGAAGCATTCTTGTTACCTGCTACCAATTGCAGCCACTGCATTTTACCATAAACCCTGCAACCAAGCTACCTTCCCTCTACTAAATCCTCATACGCAATTGCATCCTCAGTTGAAATTTAAAACAGAGAAAGGAATGGGAAAACTACTAAGGGCAGAGCCAGAAGGACCAAAATACTTAGAAGGTTACCCTCAAGCCACGGATTTGTTGAAGAAAGCCAAATGGTTACGCTTCATTCAAAAGTTTAAAGGCTATAACAAAGAAGTAACCAAGGCTTTTGCACGGTCTTTTGATGGTCAAATGGTGGAGATTGGAGATTTGAAGCTCACGGTGACCGAAACAACAGTAGCAGCTGCCACAGGCTTACCTCAGGAAGGTGAGCGATGGTTCAAAAATAAAAGCGTGGATGAACAGGCATGGAGAATTATGCTAAGAAACCCAGGTATGGACACCACTGTGTTTACTAAAGGAATTCTTGTTCATGCATTGAAGGAAGAATGGGCCAGTCTGCTGTTAGTTATCCAAAAATTTGTCACTTGTGAAGGCCGCTTTGGTTCGATGTACATGTACCATGCTAGACTGTTGATGAATTTCTTAGAGAATCAGACTCTTAATTTGCCTTATTTCTTACTGTTGAGTTTGAAGAAGATGAGTATTACAGTCCAAAAACACATAGGCAATATAGACCCTCATCTATATCATCATGGACTTATAAAAATTCTTATTGAAGACCAACTAAAGAAAAACAAAGATACATGGGAACAATTCTTGATAAGAAACTACTTCCAAGAGCCATTTGAAGCCTCTGAAAGTAGTACACCAAAGACACCAAGAAAAAGTAGGAGAAGAGAAAAGAGCACCATAGTCCAAGACTCCCCTACTATAGAAACTTAAGAAATTGGTCAAAAAGAAGAAGAAAACAAACTAAAGACAAGAAACAGAGGAAAGAAAAAGGCAAAAGGACCATCCAAGAAGTCTACCAATCACTTGAGCCATCCATAGAGGAGGATTATCAACCATTGTCAGAAATATTAGTACATCTTCAAGATGCTGCTATAACAAAGGAAAAGGGAAAAGGAAAACAGAGTATACAAGAAAAGAGTACTAGTCCATCATACTTAAGGAGAAGCACCAGGCTAAGAGGAAAGGGGAGTAAAACACAAATAAAACAGCCCCACTTCATCGACTTGGGTGGAGAGACACCTGAGAAAACTCCAGCTGGCCGTAGTCCACCTCGTCCTCAGCCAAGCATTGAAACTAGTCCTCCACATGATGAAAGCCCTTCTCGGCCAGAGCTAGAGAGCAGTCCTCCTCCTCCACCAGATTTTGAACTCAGCCCAAGAAAGACACCTGAGGTAGATCCCAATCAACAGGAGGTATATGACTACTTGGAATCATTAGAAAAATCAGCTGCAGGTCCGAGTACCACTCTGCCACTAGATGCACAAGTTCAGTCCTTAAAGCAGGAGGTATTTGAATTAGAGGTCCTAAACAGGCATATCAAGCAGGAAAATGAAGCACTCAAAGAGCAGAGAAAAGTAGATAAAATTATTCATGATAACACTATGCTCCATTTGGGACTATGGAAAAATAAAAACAATAAATTAAAGAAAAAGTGCAAAAATTTGAGCAGAGCATTGATCAATCTCAAATTCAGATGTCTAATAAGGAAACCAAGGATGGTGGTAGCACCAAAGAAGAAGAAAAGAGGGCTAGATGTCCTAGCAGAAGCATCAGAACATATGGATTAGAGGGGAGTGACTAAATTTTGGTTGCATGAGGACATGCAACACCTTCACAGTGGGGATATGTTGAGTCCCAAACCTGCACTTCCCTATATACCCTTTCAACCTTCTTTTTCCATTTACTTCATCCACCAAGCTGTCAAATAATTGCATATTAGTCTAAAAAGAGCTTATGAAATGGTTTCCTAACTATGTTTATCGCTGTTGTTTGATTTAGATTTTTGTTCAAACAGCTGTGGAAACTTGTCACTTTCCGCAACCAGCCCAAGTTTCCGCAGCCATTTTGTTAAAGGCTATGTCACAAGTGTCCAATGGAGAAACCGGCCACATGGGCAAGCTGCAAGTGACGTGTACATGGAGTGTGTCCCCTCAGTTCAGCCAAATCACTCATAAACGGTCGTGGTCAACGACGGTCAAAGGAAGGGCCAAACGAGGAGTTTTGCAGTGGCACGGCTCTGTTTTACCCACGTGAAGGTTTGCGCGGCACGATCCTTAGTTTCTGGAGGTACTGGCACACCTGTAGAGCAGCCCGTGAACTGAATCAAGCAGCCACCACTCCATGGATTCAACTGTCATGATGACCATAATGCTAGATCTCAGGCCAAGGAGATTTACGTGTCTCTTGGCAGCATAAAATCTAGGAATTAGTTGCAGCACTTTCACTTATAAATAACGCGTTGATATACGCTGGATAGTTAGTTTTTGAAATGTAATTTTGACTGTTGTTATCAACCCACTGTACTGTGCTTCAATTTGTTTTATTACTGCACTTTAAATACATGAGAAGACAACATTCCTGAATTTGATTTTTGACTAAGTGATTGACTGGCCGAGGTTGCAGAGGGCCCTTGTACACCAAAGCTTTGTATAGTTTCTTACTTGCTTTCATTTACTGTTTTTATAATCATTGCTTGTATATATATATTGCGTTGTTCTGATGTTCATTGCTATCCATATTTCCTTTATGTTTTCTTTTATAACTGTCAGCTAATCAGTGCTTCTTTTACAGGTTTTTGTAGGCAGCCCGGGCAAATTTACATATTTTTGATAACTACTGACATGAGATCATCTTGTCCTTTCTGCTGATTTTCATTTCCTGAGTTTAATTCCAGCACAGTCATTTCTTTCAAGTTTTTTTTTTTGCTTATTTACTTTTCTGCTACTTAGACATCATATTACTCATCTGTTTATGATTTCCTTTCTATAGCCAAGCGACTCAATTAGTAAGGAATCAGAATATTACTTGTTGTAGTATGATTTAGTTTGCTTTCCTGCAAGTTAGAGATTGGATTACTTATGTCATTTTCAAGAGTTGAAATATGAATGAGTAGTTAAATCTTAGTTTCCTTTTATGCAATTTAATTTCCTGCAATTTAGATATCATATTACTCAGCTTGTTTATGATTACTTCCTATAGACGGAGTGAGTCGAAAGGTGAAGGGTCAGAATGTGGGTTGAAGTAGTGTGATTTAGTTTCCTTTGCTTTCAGTCATTGAATTGCTTTAAGTTCAGTTTTTATTTTCTTTTTCATACAGGAGTAAGGATACTGGGCCATTGTCACTAGTTCACTGTTTTGGTACATTTACTTCCTTTTGAGAATTGATTTCATTACAGTCAGTTTGAAACTTTCTGTTTGAAAACTTTTAAGTTTGGAAAATCATTGTAGAAACCACCGTTACCATTCATACTTAACTTTCAACTTCGCCATCACACACCAGGGAATCAACAGAAGATAAACCCAAAAACAAACTAAAAAACTCAAAAACGACAAAAGACTAAGAAAATGGTTATCTTGCACATATAGTGCACTTCACTTCATCAGTTTATGAATCCCAGATTGACAGTTTAAATAGCAATTTAGGACACATTAAATTGACCAAACAGCATATACGTCCCCTCTTAGTTGCCATGGAGGCTTAGGAACAAAGGAATACAGAAAATGGCCACTAGGTGATCCAAAACCTATAAGGAAGACATCTTCGGGAATAGAAAGAAGCCTGAGAGAGAGAAAAAGGTTGAATTGCATATATTAACTCCTACCTAGTTCATACACGCATGACCTTGAGGAACATGTCCAGAACAATTTGAATCCCCCCTCCCCTCCCCACTTCCAACCTCCTCTAATTCGTATGACAAGATATAAGTGACAAATTATTCTCGTCAAGGACATAGACCCTTTAGTCCTACTCACTGAGAGTCTCAAGTGAAAAAAAAGGGTTGTTGGTTGCCATATCTCACCAAAACAACCGCAACAAGCATCAAATTTGGTTAACTCGACTGACACTGAGGGCCAAACCAAGGCAAAAATCTCACGAAGGGAGGCAAATTCTTACACAAGAAAAGCGTATATCGAGTGGGAGTGCCTCTCATGGCTTCCTGAAGCATTCAACGACCCCTTCCTCTACCTGGAACATCAGGAATAGGCTCGGAGGGACAAGGCTCAAAGGGAGCAAATCTCAACACATCCAAACCAAGGATGACTAGGAAAAGGACCAACTCAACCAGACATGCTAAATTCCTAAGATAGACATATTCGATGTCTTAATATTCAATGCTACTTTGTTATTTTGTTGTTTCCCCAGTGTTGGTCACACTTTCCTTGTTATAGAGTAATATTGTCGTAATTTTGGAGTAAACTCTTTGGTAGAATATCTAGTTTCTCTTTCATGAGTAAATGATGTCTACAATACTCTCACTCTCTTCGAGACATATCTGATTTTCCTTTTGCAAGCAACAACTCAATCTATAATTCAGCTACTCTAATTCAATAAAATTATATATATATATATATATATATATATATATATATATAATTTACTTATATATATATATATATATATATATATAAATATATAATTATATTAAAAATTCAATAATAAATTTAATTAAAAATATTAAAATTAAAATTTATTTTTAATTATTTAAAAATTTATTTATTTAAATATAAAAAAATAATTCATAATTCATAATCTAAAGTGGAAAGAAAACATATACTCTGATACCAACCCATTAAAAAATTACCTTTTTCAAATAACAATATTAACTCAAATCGCCTTTACAAATAACAATCACAAAAATAGTTACCTTCAGTAACCGTTAACATAAATCATTATAAATTATATAATTTAGGAAAAAATTTACATCAATTTAATAAAATCTATCCATAAAAATTTAAAATACATAAATTTATTCACTTATTAATTAAAAGTAAAAAATATTAAAATTAAATTAAATTAAAGTAATAAAATAAATATACCAAATAAAAAGTGATATAATTTACATAAATTGCTTTCATGATGTGTCGCAATTTATATTATTTTTTTTAATCCAAACTGGCCTGAGACAAGGCTCGCCCCTCTAATTTTAATATTATAAAGCATTACATGGACGTGTACATTGATTTCAATATGGCCCAATAGCTTACGTTAGTCTTTAGTTGGGGTGCCCACTTCTACGTCTTTCAGCTCTATCAAAAGAATGGAGTCTGAATTTTTTTTTTAATAATATATATATTTTAAGAAATTGTGTTGGAGCGGCTTTCAGGTATATATAGTTTTTTTTGGATGATTTATATGAATTAAATCTCTGAATTTAATATATTTTTAATTAAAGAAATCTTGTCTAGAGTAGCGTTCAGGTATATATTATTTTATTTAGGATGAGCCTTAGGGACTAAACTTTCCCACCTAACCATTTAGATTAGACCACATAGCTTGTAGGGACTAAACTTCCCCACCTATATAACTATATAAATTAAATGGTTGTTAAATATAAATAAATATCAATATATAATAAGCATTAACATATTTTATATTACATTTCATAATATTAAAAAATATATATCTTAAGAACTAACTAAAGTATAACTATTTTATTATTATTATTTATAAAAAATAATAAACAAGTTAAACATATATACATTTAAAAAACATGAAACAATGTTTTTAATCATGGATATTTACTTCTATTTTATTATAGAAATTTTTAATCTGTAAATAGACTTTACTACAATACTATGGGCCAATATCTTGATTTATTAATGCCACATGTCCAAAAACTCATAGCAAATTATTATATAACATTTATTCATATAATTTGTTTTTCAATTAATCAATTAAAAAAAAACAGAACTATTGTACAAATAAATTTCAATTATAAATTCATATATACTATTACGAATATTTTAAATTTTTTATAAAAATAAAATTCTTACCAGCTACATAATAATTATTAATAATTAAATTCCAAAAACTTTATTTTAAAATAAACACATTTATTAAAATAATTATTTAATATATATTTTTTCCATACAAAATATAATATTTTTGTTTTTCGTTTAATATAAAATATTATATTCACTGTACTTTTAATACAAAATATATTATTTAATATATTTTTTTTTTTTCAAAGTTTGAGTGGTTTACGTAACAAAATTTTAATATTAAAAATATTTTATTTAATATATTATTGTGTTTTAACGTTTGAATTGTTTATATAACACGATTTCAATTACATTATAAATATAGAAGAGAAAATTGTTCATGTTAGTAATATGTTGAAGGTTATATTTAATAATATTGATGTAAATTTTTTCCTGTTTGTTTAGAAGATTTCATTATTAATATATATTCTAATTTTAATACTTAGGCTGAACATTATATTTAAAATTTATAATTATGTTGTACATTATATTTAGAAATTTGTTTTTTTATTATTATTAAAATTTAAATGGAATTATAATGAATATTTTATAAAATTTAAATTTATATATGTATAGGGATTATATATAAAAATGAAATAAATAATTTTGTTATTATTATACTATATTTATTTTTCTTTATTTAAAATAAAGGTAAAATATTTTTTATTCCTATTTCTTTTATATAAATTTAAATATAAAAAATAATATTATTAATAATTTGATATTCATAATTATATAGTTAAATTTTTAACACTAATTTTTCTATTCCAAAATATCCACTAAAATGAATATGATTTACAAGACTTTAAAAAATGAGTCATTAATTGACATTATTTCAAGTTTTATTTATGTGATAAAAAGAAGGGAAAAAAGTGTTCGGAGGTCATTAAATTTTTGCTGATTAAAGTTGATAGTGTGGCAAATGTTTTGAAAATGAGAACAAAGGTGAACAAGGGCCAATCCAAGAGAAAGTATTTTTCATCTTAGATTCAAAGTGTTTTTCATTTTAGACCATCTTAATATCACAGAAGATTCTTTGCTCTAATATATTTTGGAAATAGACCCTTCTTTACTCTAAAATATTTTGGAGATAGACCAACTCTAGATTTCAATTAAATTCAACACATTGTACTTCAAATAACAACTTTTTTTAATTAAAAAAAACATATAATACAACATTAACTAAATTAATTAATAAATATTATTTTACATTTACTAGTTTAAATATATGTCATAATTTCCTTGTTATGATACATTTATAATATTTTATTTAAGATAAAATATTCCTTAATTAGGCATTTCGATGATGTGGGAGATGAAACTAACGCGTTTTCCAACTTAGTCGGTGAAACAAGAAATAACATTTGAAAATGCCCACATTTCATACAAGAAATCATTTGCGACTTCCATTGTGCAAAAACCATTTGGAGAAGGGAGGGTGCATGTTGACATATTTTGTAGTAGCTAAGTTATTTAAATTTATGTTTCTGTTAACCGGAATTTTTTTTTTGATATGTGAAGAGTGATAACGAAATCTTGCATTGAGAATTTGGAACAATTAGTCACATGGAACATGATGTTTTCATATATAAATGAGAATGGCTTCTAAGCTTCTAAGTAAACATAAATGGACATGTGACCTCTCACCAAATATCCTTCTAGGTTAGCTTCACATAATATTTTACAAAATGAAAAAGGAAGTCATAAATTCCAGATATCAATTATTTTATGTAAAAAAACATGAAAATAATATTAATATTTAGCTTAAGTTTTATTTAGAAATAAACATAAATTTCTAGATAGCTTTCTATTTCAACGTGATATTTTATATTATTTGTTTTTCATATTTAAAATTTTGGTATTTTTTCCAAGTTGCCTACCAATTAATTTGGTGATAAACATAGAATTTATTGTGTTGAATTTTAAAGCTAAATATAAAGATGATGTGTAATTTCTTTCTGGTTCAACTAACAGTTATTTTTTTTTTTAAATCAAAATTATATGTATAATTTTTATTGTGCTTACTCTATTATTAATATTATAACTTAATGAAAATGAAATGCCTAGGTAAAATAACATGATTTTATATGAATTTTAAAAAGAAATAAAGTAATTAAAAATGTTATATTAATGTTAATCATAATAAAATAATTCGATATCTAAAAATAAGTTATTATAATATAAATTAATAAATAATAAAAGAAAAATGTAAAAATATTTAATTCTTAAATGAATGTGTAGAATTTAAAAAATATTAGTAATAATAAAAAAAATCAATGCACTTCATAAATAGAATATTTCAATATGTTGAGTTAAGTAATGTCTAAAAGAATTATATATATAATTGAAAATATTAAATTATTATAGTTAAAATATTTCAATAAGTTTATATATATTAATGCAAGTTGTAAATAAAATATTTTAATAAGTTGAATTAAGTAATATTTCAATGTCTAAAAGAAAAAAAAATAAAAAAAATAAATAAATAAATATATATATATATATATATATATATATATATATATATATATATATATATTATCATGGTTAAAATATTTCAATTACTTCTACTATTTTACATTTTGATCATTTTTCAAGTATATATTTTTACTGGTGTGTCTCTAAGCAATTTGTACCTCAAAAAAATTGATTTCTATTGAAGTTTGTTAGATCTATAATTGAGATGGATCTATACTGGTAATAAATTGAAACTATCTAGTAATGATTCTTGCAAAACCAATGAAATGATGAAACATGACACCTATAATTAAAAAAATGGAGCTATCCAGAAATGAGTTTGTTAGATCTATGATTGAGATGGATCTATACTGGTAATAAATTGAAACTATCTAGTAATGATTCTTGCAAAACTAATGAAATGATGAAACATGACACCTATAATTAAAAAAATGGAGCTATCCAGAAATGATGACTCTTTCAGAACTAATAACACTTATAATAAATTAGACATATCTAGTGATGACACTTGTAGACGTCTACCTCAGGTTGTCATTGCATTTATTTTCCACACAAAAAAAAATATTTTCTATTATAAAATGAGAAAGTACATATATCAGAGAGAGGGATTTCAGAACTAATAACACCTATAATAAATTGGAAATATCTAGTGGTGACACTTGTAAACGTGTACCTCAGGATGTCATTTCATTTATTTTCCACATGTAGTTGTTGTTGTTGTTTGTTTTTTTTATAAAATGAGAAAGTACATATATCAGAGAGAGGGATTTCTCAATGGCGGATGAAAACAAAGAGGGGTACAATATCAAAAAATCTGCTAATAGAAATTAGGAGTCGGCATTTTCTAAGACAAAAAACCAAGACAAAAAGTCATTATAACATAGTGAAACCTGCTGAGGATCATTTCCAGAAACAGGGGAGTGACAGAGAGCCTTGCAGACAATAAGAAACTCATTAAAAAGGAATAAAGCCTTCCCCTTTCTGAATGCCATTTTCAAATTGTTGGAAGATAATATGATCCGGAACTGAGTTGCAACCCTTTTTTGAGAGGCAATTTGCTTCATTGTTTTGGGTCCTATAGATATGCAAGATAGATAGATGATGGAACTCAGCTGACATTGCTTTGATTCAGAGCTTCCATGAGTCAAGAGATAAAGAATTTAAAGATCCCTTGTCATTTTCCCATTCAATAACTGATTTGGAATCTCCAAAAAAAGTGAGATCCCTGAGATCAAGCCAAATTGCATAGTGAAGGACCCCCCAAAGAGCAAGGAGTTCGGCTTGGGTGTTGGATCCCAAGCCACAGTGCCAATAGAATCTATAAAAGAGCTCAGGACCAATGTGAATGGCCATACCACATCCACAAGAATCAAAAGATGAAGCACCATCAAAGAAACCCACAAGATAGGGAAAGGTCTCGAGGAAGGAGAGGACATTTATGATCGGGGGACAAGGAGATAGAGAATTCTAAATAGTACGTTAGGATGTCGCAATAGGTCCTCCAGATGTTCGGCAAAACTTGATAAAAAATGAAGGCATTTATTGACTTCCAAATGCCCCAAATGATAAAGAAGGAAAAAGTACGATGTGGTTTATGATCCACAATCCATCGACCAAGGAAATAGTTAATGTTTGAATAATCCCAATCAACAGGATAGTTAATTATTTGAAGCACCCAATTCCAAATTGATGAGGCAAGGGGACATTAGATAAAGAGGTGATTTGTATCTTCTCCATATGATTGACAATGACTACATCGGTTTGGTCCATGGAAGTCCTTTTTGCATAGGATTTCCCAAGTGAGAATGCATTTATATGCTACTAGCCATTAAAAAAATTTAAGTTTAAGAGGAAAATTCCATTTCCAAGCCCAAACCATCCAAGAGTGAACCACAATCTGTCTAGAAGGATGAGTGATTAGTTTATATGCCTCCTTAACGATGACCTTCCCCTTCTTTGAGCCATCAAAACATATGAACCTATCTTCTTTGGGAGAGAGGACTATCCCAGAGAGTTTTAGGTGAGTAATATAATTCTTCCATTCCGAAATTAAGGCCTGGGAATCTCAAACTAAAGTTCATCTTTCCAATAAATATGAAAAGCATGTTGAAAATGGCAACAAGAAATGCTAAAAATAGCAGTTTGCGTACCAGTGCTGGATTGGGCAACAGGGAATGAAAAATGGAAGTGCTAAAAATAACATTCTATTTTTTGGAGTTCAGGATGGATTCCTATTTTAGTCAGTCCCTGGACTAAAAATAGGAGGTAAAATTCGAATTTTATATTAATAGCAGTTTGAAAACTAATTAATTAATTCATCTTGAGTTAATTAGTTAAGGAAAATCAAACTTGAAGTCTATGTGAGGACATGCAACCGTTTATCTATTAATTGAGGAATTTATCCATCAGTTAAAGAGATAAGGATGGGTTCTAATTTGAGTAGTAATTAATTGGCTCAGTTAACTGAGTCAAGTCCAGTTATATTTGATTTAAACAATTTGTTTAAATTAATGTGAGTTCAATTAGTTAATGCTTGCATGCATGTAACTGCTACACTTAAGATAACTGAATATTCTTTCATAAATAACTCATGCATGTCAGTTCAGAGAAAGACCCAGTTGAGATCAGAGGAGGGACCATGTACTATCAGTTGGATGGATTTTTCCTATAAAGAAAAATCATCCAAGCAGAAGGATTAAGGCTCCTTGAGGATTGTGCAGTTTTACAGGGTGTGAGATCAGTGTGAGAGATCAGTGTTGCACTTGGTAACAAGAGGATCACCCAGGAAAAAGTGCGCAAGGAAATAAGAGGCTTGGAGGGCAAAGGAGAAGGCTTAGGAGAAGTCTTGATTGCCTATGAGCATCCAGGACGATTGCACTGAGAGCTGACTAGCTGTGAGAGCTAAGGCTTTGTGTAATCCTGATGTATTTCCACCTTCATCTGCAAGGATTGTACTGAGAGCTGGCTAGCTGTGTGAAAGCTAAGGCTTTGTATAAATCCTATGTATGATAATACAGAGTTGGGGTTTAGGCTGAGGCTTTCCCCAGGTAAATTCTTTTGCGTTATGTGTGATTGATTTCTCCATATCAGTTATATGTGTTCTTATTGATGTTGCTCATGTTCGATTAAGCTTTTGCTAAATTGGTTGTAGAAGTAGATCAAGTATTTTGCTTTAGTATATTGCATTATCAAGTGATCTACAAGTGGGAATTTCTACATGGTATCGGAGCTAGCTGATATGTATAAAAATTCTACATGGTATTGGAGCCAGCTGATTTGTAGAAAAATTATGCATGGTATCAAAGCAAAGGTGATCAAAGCGGAGAACAATATACTAGAAGAGATTTCAAAGTTTTGAGTTTTGGGCCGCGAGTTTTCAGAACAGATCTGAAAATTTTTGAGCAAAATTTTCAGAAACAAATAGCAGATCTGGATTCCTTGTGGAAAAATACCCAAAATAATAAAAAAAATCGGCTGAATCAGAGTTCAGATGAGAGAGATATCGCTACTTTAAAATCAGTTTTTTTTTCTAGAAAATTTCGTGACGGCAGGAAATATGAAACGGATTGGTGTGCTAGCCAAGAACCTGTATGCACTTGAGGTACAAGATGCATGCAAAGCCTTTAGAAGTAAGGCAAAGGTTAGATACTTGGTGGTTGAGAGGGAGAGTATATTACCTCTTAACATGCAGTGCCAGAAGAAGTCTCAGAGAATTGTGGAGGAGCCACAATTGGTGAAGCAACTTCAGTTGGTTGTGGAGCAGCCACAACTGGAGAAGTTGAGAGGAGATCGAGTAGAGACATCTACTCATGCAGAGACCTCTAGTAGGGTGAAATTTCGAGCTAGGTGGGCAAAGGGATTACATGCATCCATACCTCCAGGTAGGAGGTGGGGCAATGTGGAGTGATCATCCCAAGAAGGCTGGAATAGGGGTAGGATTCTTGAGGTACCCAACCTCTTTGATTCGACTTTGCTACAGGAGCCCCGACGAGGAGTAGCAAGACTGACTGATTGGGTAGAGACAGATGTGGATGCAGCGGCAGAGAGAGCTACAGTGCAGGAATCCCAAGACAGCGCAGAGCTAACAGGCTGTAGCAATGCGAGAGGCACAAGTGTGTTGCACCAGTGCAGGATGGCACAGAGAGGTGTGCAATGGTGTGAGATGCATGGAGATGTTGCAGTAGCGCAGAGGTCAGAGAGGGAGCACTTGTCAGCAGCAGGTAGAGATTCAGCATCAGAGTATGTTTCTAGCCCAACAGAGAGGTCAGTTGGGAGTTTTTTTATTCCGAGAGTTGCTGGAGCAACCACACTTGGTAGAAGTGTTGCATGCAGAACATTCCGAAGGTACAAGATCAGGTTTGAGAGGAAGCCTTTCTTGTTGAGAGGTAGTGTTGAAAATGGCAACAAGAAATGCTACAAATAGAAGTGCTAAAAATAGCACTGCTAAAAATAGCAGTTTGAGTACCAGTGTTGGATTGAGGAACAGGGAATGAAAAATGGAAGAACTAAAAATAACATTCTATTTTTAGCAGTTCAAGATGGATTCCTATTTTAGTTAGTCTCTAGGCTAAAAATAGGAAGTAAAATTCGAATTTGATATTAACAACAGTTTGAAAATTAATTAATTAATTCATCTTGAGTTAATTAGCTAAAGAAAATCAAACTTGAAGTCTATGTGAAGACATGCAACAGTTTATCTATTAATTGAGGAATTTATCCATCAGTTAAAGAGACAAGGATGAGTTCTAATTTGAGTAGTAATTAGTTGGCTTAGTTAACTGAGTCAAGTGTAGTTATATTTGATTTAAACAATTTGTTTAAATTAATGTGAGTTCAGTTAGTTAATGCTTGCATGCATGTAACTGTTGCACTTCGGATAACTGAATATTCTCTCATAAATAACTCATGTATGTCAGTTCAGAGAAAGACCGAGTTGAGATCAGAGGAGGGACAATGTACTATCATTTGGATGGATTTTTCCTATGAAGGAAAATCATCCAAGTAGAAGGATCAAAGTTCCTTGAGGATTGTGCAGTTTTACAGGGTGTGAGATCAGTGTTACACTTGGTAACAAGAGGATCACCCACGAAAAACTGTGCAAGGAAATAGGAGGCTTGGAGGGCAGAGGAGAAGGCTTAAGAGAAGTCTTGATTGCCTGTGAGCATCTAGGAGGATTGCACTGAGAGCTGGCTAGCTGTGAGAGCTAAGGCTTTGTGTCACCTGATGTATTTCCACCTTCATCTGCGAGAATTGTACTGAGAGCTGGCTAGCTGTGTGAGAGCTAAGGCTTTGTATAAATCCTATGTACGATAACACAGAGTTGGGGATTTAGGCTGAGGCTTTCCCCGGGTAAATTCTTTTGTATTTTGTGTGATTGATTTCTCCATATCAGTTATATGTGTTCTTATTGATGTTGCTCATGTTCGATTAAGCTTCCGCTAAATTGGTTGTAGAAATAGATCAAGTATTTTGCTTTAATATATTGCATTATCAGGTGATCTACAAGTGAAAATTTCTACATGGTATAATTTCTACATGGTATGCGAGCTAGCTGATATGTATAAAATTTTTACAAAGCATATGAAAGAGCAACATTTTCTATATGTTTGATCACAAATAAGCCTTAATTATGTAGAAAAAATATGAGATCAAAAAATAATAGATGTGAGCCTCTCATATTTTAATTATATTTATTAAATTTGTTTAAAAAATAAATAAATAAATGGTTATTAATTAACCCATTCCTAATTTACCCACATAGATTTGTTAGTTAAATGATATCGAATGCTAAAGAGAGTACTTGCTTGAACACAAAATAGATAATGGCCAAATGGCATGCAATCAGAGGGAAAGGAAAGAAAGTAACTGTGAATTTATAAATTTATTTTTTTAAATTTAACTTCAATGTTTCCTCGAAGAATATGGAAAGCCAACAAAAAAAAATGAAAAAAACGAATTTAAACCTGAAAAATGAAAGCGAGTCAATTTCACAAGGAGTGATCAAATTTTTTTAGAGGAGGGATCCTAGATAAATAAGTTTTGAACACATATGTTTTATATGACCATTTATTTGATAAATAAGTTTTGAACACGTCTGTTCTATATGAGCATTTATTTGGTAAAGATTTTAGGTAAGTATTGAACTCGGAGAATTTTACATTTAAGTTTTGAAACGAACCGTTTTGGCAAAAGAAATAGGTATGTTTTTTTCTTAGTGAATTATATCTCTCAAATGGTTATATAATTCATAGATAGTAAAATGATTCAAATTTCATAATGAAGAAGGAAGAAAAAGGCATGGTTGTTACCGGAAGGGAGCTATATATTAAAGTATTTAAGTTGTATGTTGTTTTAATTAAAAAAAAAATCATTCACATATTTATAATATATTATCTGGATAACTTTAATGAATAAATTTCCACGACTTTAAATCTCTTTTTATATTTAAAAAGATAATTCAAATAACAACGTTACATATTCAAAATATCCAAATTCCAACCCGGCAAATTCTAGAAATAAATATAATTCAAATAACAACGTTGCAGATTCAAAATTATATCCATATTCCAACCCGGCAAATTCTAGAAATCGCCTCGTTAGTCTACTATGAAGAGGATTAGTGATAAAACCGTTCTTCAATTCATATATTCTCTACCGTTTTTTTCACCGATAATGTGTTTGAATTTTCTCTGCCATGCTCGTCTTACAAAGAGTACTGATATTCTCTACCATTTTTGCTCCAATAATGCGTTCGTATTTTCTCTCTCATGTTCGTACATCTGAGAACAATTACAAAGAGCACTGATAATATGATCCGTAGACCAGAGATGGAGGGAGATGTGGAGCCTCCGTGTTACATGAGGTCTTGTCTAGGTGTTACCTATGGTGTAGGTGTTACATAAGGTGTTACCTAAGGTGTTGTTTATTTGGTAGAATTATTGTTTGGATGATTAAAAGTGGTTTGAATTTGGCTATAAAATTTCAAAAATTTCTGTAGCAGTTTTTGAATAATGGTTTTAATGGTGAAAATAGATTCAGCGTTATCTAGAACTTTTGGGGCATCCAAAATCTTGAAGTTTGACTGCTGTAATCTAGATTCACAAAAACCGCACTTGATTTTATTAAAATTTTGTTGGAATTTCCATGATTTTGAGGGAACTCAAGGTGTGTCTATTGAGGCAGTCGAATTGCCCAGATGGTCAAAAGTGGCCAGAATCTGGCCAAAAAAATTTCAAAAATGTCACACTAGCATTGTTTGAATCATGTTTTTGATGGTGGAAATAAATTCAGCACTATCAAAAACCTCTCGAGTGCCCAAAATCTTGAAGTTTGACGACTATAACCTGGATTTACAAAAATCCTTGTCGGATTTTATCAAAATTTTGCCAGAATTTCCATGATTTTGAGGGCAAATTTGCAGGCTGTTTAGACTACGGTGTTACATAAGGCATGCATCTTCTACTGAAGCGGTAAAATTGCCTGCATAGTCAAAAAGTGGCCGAAATCCAACCAATTTTTTTTTCAAAAATCTGACAGATCTTATTTTTTTATGGTGAAAATAGATTCAACACCATTAAAACTTAATGTGAGTGACATCAGATGAGAATTCAAAAATAAACTCTCTTCTAATTTAGCTATTTTTATTTCCAACCTTTCTTCATAATTTCGAAACAAAATATTTACTATTTTGTAAATTTTTTAACTGACAAATTCCATCTCTCAAATGAAGAGGAATAGTGGCATAAGTACAGCTTCTCAATTCGCATATCCTCTCCCATTTTCTGTCCCTGATGAGTGTATTCGCGTAATTCAACGCAAGATCGAGTCATATTCAGGTGGCTGGCGACGCCCACTAAATTTAATATTTTAGTAGTTTGACTGAAAAATGTTGGGCAGGCGTACAGGCTGACGTTTTGCAAGATGACAAAGCAAAGCAAATGGAGGGAGACAATATCTCCTTTCTCCGGATTTTATTGAAATGGAGAACAACCATAAAATGTGCGTGTGGGCACTGATTTCAATTCTGGATTTAATTTATTTAATTGGATTTGCCAGTTTGTGGATACTAATTTTCTTATATATATATATATATATCTATATATATATATATATTTTAATAAAAAAATAATTGGGTTTCTATTAATTTTGAAATTTTTAAATAAAATTTATAAAGTTAAAAAAATTAATATTTTGAAAATTTTAATTTTAATTGATTTATATAAGATGAGTGATTAATTTTATAATAGCATAAGTGACTAATTTTATGGAGTTATAAATAGTATGTATACTACACATATCAATGTCAATATTTATTATTTATCAAATTTTAAATAATTATGAAAATTATCAAATTAAAAATTGAGTTAATTTTTCTCAATCTACAATCTTAGAATTAGTTTTCACGTTTTTTGATGGATGAATTTTTGTCGTTGCCACGCCTAGGGCTACAAAGCCCTAGGAAAGACATCACCTTGCTCAGTTAATTAATGTCAGTTGCCATTGACAAATCATACTCTGCCAAACTTGTACTTTCTCTATAAGACTTATATATATATGGAGTTGTCTATAATGCTACTTTTTGGAGATTCCGGTGACGGAATCCGGCGGAAGAAATTGAGGTTAAATCTTGATTTCTTGCAGTTAAAATGGTTTTTTAACTGCATATTTGGATTCAGCACCCTCGAAAACCCCTGGGACGCTTTCATTGTGCAGAAACTAGCTATCAAACTTCGATTCCAATAAATTCCTGCCGGATTTCGACCGGAAAAACCTGACGGAAAGGCTTTCAAAAAGTCGCATTATAAACTACACCTATATATATATGTTGAACTAAATTTCAACGGGATGCGAGTCCCCAAAAGAAGCTTATATTAGCCGAGATTACAATATATTTACATTATATATATCCGGAATCAATCACATAGTACATATATACAGAAGCTCAATGTCAATACAAATGCTGTCGTGCAGCCCAACCAATAATGGAGATCATAATGGGGATCGATCACGGGTGGGAGCGTGACAGGAAAATCATAGTCATAGACATTGCTACATTCTTAACTTTGAATGATAACACACCATTGTTAAAATTCATAATTATATAAAAAGTGTTGCCATTCCCCACGTATTAACCTACATGCAATAAAAAAAATTTAATATCTACACATAATTCTATACCACCCTGCATGAATCTGTACGCAAATGTTTTCAATTTTAACACCCCCTGCACGTGGCAACACCATAGAAAAGGTTATGTATGGGACTATCTGGTCATTTATGAATGTATTTGGAAATATCCGGCGAAGGATAGGGAATTGTCTGCGGGTTTTATTGCTGACATGCTGTTTCCTTACACATGGCCTATGACATTTATGTTTGCTGGCTCATTCATTTATGTTTGCTGGCTCATTCACGTGATGATGGGTCTATGAACCCTCTGCCTCCGCGCCCTCGGGCTCCTCCCCACATCGGTGGAAAAGTGAGTAGCCCATCCGAGGGTGAAACTGGCTCGATACACATCAACTCAGTTTATTGTTTCTCTCAGGTTTCCAAAAAACACTTGGCACTCGGCCCTACTCAGCTCCATTTTCTTCCTGGTGTCGAACATGCTCAGCTTTGCTAGATGAAGAATGGTTATGGCCCTGATGCTCAGCCACATTCCGGATCGTCTTGGGCCTATTCACGTTTAACGGCGGTTGCCTTCTATTTAAAATTTATAATTATGTTGTACATTATATTTAGAAATTTGTTTTTTTATTATTATTAAAATTGAAATGGAACTAGTTTTTTTATTATTATTAAAATTTAAATGGAATTATAATGAATATTTTATAAAATTTAAATTTATATATGTATAGGGATTATATATAAAAATGAAATAAATAATTTTTTTATTATTATACTATATTTATTTTTCTTTATATCCAAAATAAAGCTAAAATATTTTTTATTCTATATAAATTTAAATATAAAAATTAATATTATTAATAATTTTATATTCATAATTATATAGTTAAATTTCTAACACTAATTTTTCTATTCCAAAATATCCACTAAAATGAATATGATCTACAAGATTTTAAAAAATGAGTCATTAATTGAGATTATTTCAAGTTTTATTTATGTGATAAAAAAGAAGGGAAAGAAGTGTTCGGAGCTCATTAAATTTTTGTTGATTAAAGTTGATAGTGTGGCAAATGTTTTGAAAATGGGAACAAAGGTGAACAAGAGCCAATCCAAGAGAAAGTATTTTTCATCTTAGATTCAAAGTGTTTTTCATTTTAGACCATCTTAATATCACAAAAGATTCTTTGCTCTAATATATTTTGGAAATAGACCATTCTTTACTCTAAAATATTTTGGAGATAGACCAACTCTAGATTTCAATTAAATTCAACACATTAGACTTCAAATAACAACTTTTTTTTAATAAAAAAAACATATAATACAACATTAACTAAATTAATTAATAAATATTATTTTACATTTACTAGTTTAAATATATATCATAATTTCCTTGTTATGATACATTTATAATATTTTATTTAAGATAAAATATTCCTTAATTAGGCATTTCGATGATGTGGGAGATGAAACTAACGCGTTTTCCAACTTAGTCGGTGAAACACGAAATAACATTTGAACATGCCCACATTTCATACAAGAAATCATTTGCGAATTCCATTGGTGCAAAAACCATTTGGAGAAGGGAGGGTGCATGTTGACATATTTTGTAATTACAAATCAGCTAAGTTATTTAAATTCGTAATTAAATTTATGTTTCTGTCAACCGGAATATTTTTTTTGATATGTGAAGAGTGATAACGAAATCTTGCATTGAGAATTTGGAACAATTAGTCACATGGAACATGATGTTTTCATATATAAATGCGAATGGCTTACAACAAGAATGGCTTCTAAGTAAACATAAATGGACATGTAACCTCTCACCAAATGGACATGTAACCTCTCACCAAATATCCTTCTAGGTTAACTTCACATAATATTTTACAAAATGAAAAAGGGAAGTCATAAATTCCAGATATCAATTATTTTATGTAAAAACACATGAAAAGAATATTAATATTTAGCTTAAACTTTATTTAGAAATAAACATAACTTTCTAGATAGCTTTCTATTTGAACGTGATATTTTATATTATTTGTTTTTCATATTTAAAATTTTGGTATTTTTTCCAAGTTGCCTACCAATTAATTGGGTGATAAACATAGAATTTATTGTGTTAAAGCTAAATATAAAGATGATGTGTAATTTCTTTCTTGCTCAACTAACAGTGTTTTTTTTTCTTTTTAATCAAAACTATATAGATATAATTTTTATTGTGCTTACTCTATTATTAATATTATAACTTAATGAAAATGAAATGCCTATGTAAAATAACATGATTTTATATGAATTTTAAAAAGAAATAAAGTAATTAAAAATGTTATATATATGTTAATCATAATAAAATAATTCAATATCTAAAAATAAGTTATTATAATATAAATTAATAAATAATAAAAGAAAAATGTAAAAATATTTAATTCTTAAATGAATGTGTAGAATTTAAAAAATATTAGTAATAATAAAAAAAATCAATGCACCTCATAAATAGAATATTTCAATATGTTGAGTTAAGTAATGTCTAAAAGATATATATATATATATATATATATATATATATATATTATATATATATTTTTATTTTTTTTCAGAGGGAAAATCAACATATGGCCTAGGCCGGCAGATATTTACAACATATGGCCGAAGCCAGCAGAATTCAGAATATTACGGCATAGCCGTTACAAATCAAAGGCCGAAGCCAGCAGATAACCGTCGTAGGCCGAAGCCAGCAGATACGCGGGGTCCACAGCAGATAACCGTCGAAGGCCGAAGCCAGCAGATACGCGGGGTCCACAGACTACCACCGCAGGATTCGATCGCGGCTGGGGGGAGCGAAAGCCATCCGCCCCAGCCGCTAAGTCATGCACGTCGCGTGCATATATATATATATATAATTGAAAATATCAAATTATTATAGTTAAAATATTTCAATAAGTTTATATATATCAATGCAAGTTGTAAATAAAATATTTTAATAGGTTGAATTAAGTAATTTATCAATGTCTATATATATATATATATATATAGATATATATATATATATATATATATATATATATATATATATATATATATATATATATATATATATATATATATATATATATATATATATATAATCATGGTTAAAATATTTCAATTACTTTTACTATTTTACATTTGGTCATTTTTCAAGTATATATTTTTACTGGTGTGTCTCTAAGCAATTTGTACCTCCAAAAAATTGATCTCTATTGAAGTTTGTTAGATCTATGATTGAGATGGATCTATATTGGTAATAAATTGAAACTATCTAGTAATGATTCTTGCAAAACCATTGAAATGATGAAACATGACACCTATAATTAAAAAAATGGAGCTATCTAGAAATGATGACTCTTTCAGAACTAATAACATGTATAATAAATTAGACATATCTAGTGATGACACTTGCAGATGTCTACCTTAGGTTCTCGTTGCATTTATTTTCCACACAAAAAAAATATTTTCTATTATAAAATGAGAAAGTACATATATCAGAGAGAGGGATTTCAGAACTAATAACACCTATAATAAATTGGACATATCTAGTAGTGACACTTGCAAACGTGTACCTCAGGATGTCATTTCATTTATTTTCCACACATAGTTGTTGTTGTTGTTGTTGTTTTTTTTTTTTTTTTTTTTAATAAAATGAGAAAGTACATATATTAGAGAGAGGGATTTCTCAATGGCGGATGAAAACAAAGAGGGGTACAATATCAAAAAATCTGCTAATAGAAATTAGGAGTCGGCATTATCTAAGACAAAAAACCAAGACAAAAAGTCATTATAACATAGTGAAACTTGTTGAGGATCATTTCCAGAAACAGGGGAGTGACAGAGAGCCTTGCAGACACTAAGAAACTCATTAAAAAGGAATAAAGCCTTCCCCTTTCTCAACACCATTTTCAAATAGTTGGAAGATAATATGATCTGGAACTGACTCCAACCCTTTTTTGAGAGGCAATCTGCTTCATTGTTTTGGGTCCTCTACATATGAAAGATAGATAGATGATGGAACTCAACTGACATTTCTTTGATTAAGAGCTCCATGAGTCAAGAGATAAAGAATTTAAAGATCCCCTGTCATTTTCTCATTCAATAATTGATTTGGAATCTCCAAAAAAAGTGAGATCTCTAAGGTCAAGCTAGATTGCACAGTGAGATCCCCCAAAGAGCAAGGAGTTCGGCTTAGGTGTTCAAACCCAAGCCACAGTGCCAATAGAATCTATAAAATAGTTTAGTACCAATGTGAATGGCCATACCACATCCACAAGAATCAAGAGATGAAGCACCATCAAAGAAACCGACAGGATAGGGAAAGGTCTCGAGGAAGGAGAGGACATTTATGATCGGGGGACAAGGAGATCGAGAATTCTAAATAGTACGTTAGGATGTTGCAATAGGTCCTCCAGATGTTCGGCAAAACTTGATAAAAAATGAAGGCATTTATTGACTTCCAAATGCCCCAAATGATAAAGAAGGAAAAATTACGATGTGGTTTATGATCCACAATCCATCGACCAAGGAAATAGTTAATGTTTGAATAATCCCAATCAACAGGATAGTTAATTATTTGAAGCACCCAATTCCAAATTGATGAGGCAAGGGGACATTAGATAAAGAGGTGATTTGTATCTGCTCCATATGATTGACAATGACTACATCGGTTTGGTCCATGGAAGTCCTTTTTGCATAGGATTTCCCAAGTGAGAATGCATTTATATGCTACTAGCCATTAAAAACATTTAAGTTTAAGAGGAAAATTCCATTTCCAAGCCCAAACCATCCAAGAGTGAACCACAATCTGTCTAAAAGGATGAGTGATTAGTTTATATGCCTCCTTAACGATGACCTTCCCCTGCTTTGAGCCATCAAAACATATGAACCTATCTTCTTTGGGAGAGAGGACTATCCCAGAGAGTTTTAGGTGAGTAATATAATTCTTCCATTCCGAAATTAAGGCCTGGGAATCTCAAACTAAAGTTCATCTTTCCAATAAATATGGAAAGTATGTTGAAAATGGCAACAAGAAATGCTAAAATAGAAGTGCTAAAAATAGCAGTTTGAGTACCAGTGCCGGATTGGGCAACAGGGAATGAAAAATGGAAGTGCTAAAAATAACATTCTATTTTTAGCAGTTCATGATGGATTCCTATTTTAGTCAGTCCCTGGGCTAAAAATAGGAAGTAAAATTTGAATTTGATATTAACAGCAGTTTGAAAACTAATTAATTAATTCATCTTGAGTTAATTAGTTAAGGAAAATCAAACTTGAAGTCTATGTGAGGACATGCAACAGTTTATCTATTAATTGATGAATTTATCCATCAGTTAAAGAGATAAGGATGAGTGCTAATTTGAGTAGTAATTAGTTGGCTTAGTTAACTGAGTCAAGTCCAGTTATATTTGATTTAAACGATTTGTTTAAATTAATGTGAGTTCAGTTAGTTAATGCTTGCATGCATATAACTACTACACTTCAGATAACTGAATATTCTCTCATAAATAACTCATGCATGTCAGTTCAGAGAAAGACCCAGTTGAGATCAGAGGAGGGACCATGTACTATCAGTTGGATGGATTTTTCCTATAAAAGAAAATCTTCCAAGCAGAAGGATTAAGGTTCCTTGAGGATTGTGCAGTTTTACAGGGTGTGAGATCAGTGTTACACTTGGTAACAAGAGGATCACCCAGGAAAAAGTGCGCAAGGAAATAGGAGGCTTGGAGGGCAAAGGAGAAGGCTTAGGAGAAGTCTTGATTGCCTATGAGCATCCAGGAGGATTGCACTGAGAGCTGACTAGATGTGAGAGCTAAGGCTTTGTGTAATCCTGATGTATTTCCACCTTCATCTGCAAGGATTGTACTGAGAGCTGGCTAGCTATGTGAGAGCTAAGGCTTTGTATAAATCCTATGTATGATAATACAGAGTTGGGGTTTTAGGCTGAGGCTTTCCCCGAGTAAATTCTTCTGTGTTATGTGTGATTGATTTCTCCATATCAGTTATATGTGTTCTTATTGATGTTGCTCATGTTCGATTAAGCTTCTGCTAAATTGGTTGTAGAAGTAGATCAAGTATTTTGCTTTAGTATATTGCATTATCAAGTGATCTACAAGTGGGAATTTCTACATGGTATCGGAGCTAGCTGATATGTATAAAAATTCTACATGGTATCGGAGCCAGCTGATTTGTAGAAAAATTCTGCATGGTATCAAAGCAAAGGTGATCAAAGCGGAGAACAATATACTAGAAGAGATTTCAAAGTTTTGAGTTTTGGGCCGCAAGTTTTCAGAGCAGATCTGAAAATTTTTGTGCAAAATTTTCAGAAACAAATAGCAGATTTGGATTCCTTGCGGAAAAATACCCAAAATGAAAAAAAAAAAAATCGGCTGAATCATAGTTCAGATGAGAAATATCGCTAATTTAAAATTGGTCTTTTTTTAAGAAAATTTCGTGACGGCAGGAAATACGAAACAGATTGGTGTGCTAGCCAAGAACCTGTATGCACTTGAGGTATAAGATGCATGCAAAGCCTTGTGAAGCAAGGCAGAGGTTAGATACTTGGTGGTTGAGAGGGAGAGTACATTACCTCTCAACATGCAGTGCCAGAAGAAGTCTCAGAGAACTGTGGAGGAGCCACAATTGGTGAAGCAGCCACAACTGGAGAATTTGAGAGGAGATCGAGTAGAGACATCTACTCATGCAGAGACCTCCAGTAGGGTGAAATTTCGAGCCAGGTGGGCAGAGGGATTACATGCATCCATACCTCCAGGTAGGAGGTGGGGCAATGTGGAGTGATCATCCCAAGAAGGCTAGAATAGGGGTAGGACTCTTGAGGTACCCAACCTCTTTGATTCGACTTTGCTACAAGAGCCCCGACGAGGAGTAGCAGGACTGACTGATTGGGTAGAGACAGATGCGGATGCAGCGGCAGAGAGAGCTATAGTGCAGGAATCCCAAGACAGCGCAGAGCTAACAGGCTGTAGCAATGCGAGAGGCACAAGTGTGTTGCACCAGTGCAGGATGGCACAGAGAAGTGTGCAATGGTACGAGATGCATGGAGATGTTGCAGTAGCGCAGAGGTCAGAGAGGGAGCACTTGTCAGCAACAGGTAGAGATTCAGCATCAGAGTATGTTTCTAGCCCAACAAAGAGGTCAGTTGGGAGTTTTTTTATTCCGAGAGTTGCTGGAGCAACCACACTTGGTAGAAGTGTTGCATGCAGAACATTCCGAAGGTACAAGATCGGGTTTGAGAGGAAGCCTTTCCTGTTGAGAGGGAGTGTTGAAAATGGCAACAAGAAATGCTACAAATAGAAGTGCTAAAAATAGTGCCGCTAAAAATAGCAGTTTGAGTATGAGTGTTGGATTGGGGAACAGGGAATGAAAAATGGAAGAGCTAAAAATAACATTCTATTTTTAGCAGTTCAAGATGGATTCCTATTTTAGTTAGTCTCTAGGCTAAAAATAGGAAGTAAAATTCGAATTTGATATTAACAAGAGTTTGAAAATTAATTAATTAATTCATCTTGAGTTAATTAGTTAAGGAAAATCAAACTTGAAGTCTATGTGAGGACATGCAACAGTTTATCTATTAATTGAGGAATTTATCCATCAGTTAGACAAGGATGAGTTCTAATTTGAGTAGTAATTAGTTGGCTTAGTTAACTGAGTTAAGTCTAGTTATATTTTATTTAAACAATTTGTTTAAATTAATGTGAGTTCAGTTAGTTAATGCTTGCATGCATGTAACTATTGCACTTCGGATAACTGAATATTCTCTCATAAATAACTCATGTATGTCAGTTCAGAGAAAGACCGAGTTGAGATCAGAGGATGGACAATGTACTATCAGTTGGATGGATTTTTCCTATGAAGGAAAATCATCCAAGCAGAAGGATCAAAGTTCCTTGAGCATTGTGCAGTTTTATAGGGTGTGAGATCAGTGTGAGAGATCAGTGTTACACTTGGTAACAAGAGGATCACCCAAGAAAAACTGCGCAAGGAAATAGGAGGCTTGGAGGGCAGAGGAGAAGGCTTAGGAGAAGTCTTGATTGTTTGTGAGCATCCAGGAGGATTGCAGTGAGAACTGGCTAGCTGTGAGAGCTAAGGTTTTGTGTAACCTGATGTATTTCCACCTTCATCTGCGAGGATTGTACTGAGAGCTGGCTAGCTGTGTGAGAGCTAAGGCTTTGTATAAATCCTATGTATGATAATACAGAGTTGGGGTTTTAGGCTGAGGCTTTCCCCGGTTAAATTCTTCTGTGTTTTGTGTGATTGATTTCTCCATATCGGTTATATGTGTTCTTATTGATGTTGCTCATGTTCGATTAAGCTTCCGCTAAATTGGTTGTAGAAGTAGATCAAGTATTTTGCTTTAATATATTGCATTATCAGGGGATCTACAAGTGAAAATTTCTACATTGTATCCGAGCTAGCTGATATGTATAAAAATTTTACAAAACATATGAAAGAGAAACATTTTCTATATGTTTGATCCCAAATACGCCTTAATTATGTAAAAAAAATATGAGATGAAAAAATAATAAATGTGAGCCTCTCATATTTTAATTATATTTATTAAATTTGTTTAAAAAATAAATAAATAAATAAATGATTATTAATTAACCCATTCCTAATTTACCCACATAGATTTGTTAGTTAAATGATATCGAATGCTAAAGAGAGTACTTGCGAGATGGCATGCAATCAGAGGGAAAGGAAAGAAAGTCACTGTGAATTTATAAATTTATTTTTTTAAATTTAACTTCAGTGTTTCCTCGAAGAATATGGAAAGCCAACAAAACAAAAATGAAAAAAGAGAATTGCGAGTCAATTTCACAAGGAGTGATCAAATTTTTTTTTAGAGGGATCCTAGATAAATAAGTTTTGAACACATATGTTTTATATGACCATTTATTTGATAAATAAGTTTTGAACACGTATGTTTTATATGAGCATTTATTTGGTAAAGATTTTAGGTAAGTATTGAACTCGGAGAATTTTACATTTAAGTTTTGAAGCGAACCGTTTTGGCAAAAGAAATAGGTATGTTTTTTTCTTAGTGAATTATATCTCTCAAATGGTTATATTATTCATAGATATTAAAATGATTCAAATTTCATAATGAAGAAGGAAGAAAAAGGCATGGTTGTTATCGGAAGGGAGCTATATATTAAAGTATTTAAGTTGTATGGTGTTTTAATTAAAAAAAAATCATTCACATATTTATAATATATTATCTGGATAACTTTAATGAATAAATTTAGCACGTGAAGTGCATGATGCAGCGGTCGAGTGGGTTGGTTTGCAAGCCTCCCGGCCAGTTTTGATTCCTGTAGAGGCTGCGCAAGCCGCAGTGTATGGTGATCGAGCCGCAGTGTATGGTGATCGATTGCGACTTCGGTGACGGCAGTTATGACGGCAGTTATAGTTTCAATGTGATAGTTGTCAATCTTACTGACACGCATATGTACCATATATATGTAATAAAAGAAGGCCCATAATACTTCTAAAGGAAACTAGCACCTCCTATTTTCAAAAAAACTTTAATGAATAAATTTCCAAGACTTTAAATCTGTTTTTATATTTAAAAAGATAATTCAAATAACAACGTTGCATATTCAAAATATCCAAATTCCAACCCGGCAAATTGTAGAAATAAATATAATTCAAATAACAACGTTGCAGATTCAAAATTATATCCAAATTCCAACCCGGCAAATTCTAGAAATCACCTCGTTAGTCTACTATGAAGAGGATTAGTGATAAAACAGTTCTTCAATTCATATATTCTCTACCGTTTTTTTCACCGATAATGCGTTTGAATTTTCTCTGCCATGCTCGTCTTACAAAGAGTACTGATATTCTCTACCGTTTTTTGCTCCAATAATGCGTTCTTATTTTCTCTCTCATGTTCGTACATCTGAGAACAATTACAAAGAGCACTGATAATATGATCCGTAGACCAGAGATGGAGGGAGATGTGGAGCCTCCATGTTACATGAGGTCTCGTCTAGGTGTTACTTAAGGTGTCACCTAAGGTGTTGTTTATTTGGTAGAATTGGATGATTAAAAGTGGTTTGAATTTGGCTATAAAATTTCCAAAATTTCTGTAGCAGTTTTTGAATAGTGGTTTTGATGGTGAAAATAGATTCAGCGCCATCTAGAACTTTTGGGGCACCCAAAATCTTGAAGTTTGACTGCTGTAACCTAGATTCACAAAAACCCTACTTAATTTTATTAAAATTTTGTTGGAATTTGCATGATTTTGAGGGAACTTAAGGCGTGTCTATTGAGGCAGTAGAATTGACCAGATGGTCAAAAGTGGCTAGAATCTGGCCAAAAAAATTTCAAAAATGTCACACTAGCATTGTTTGAATCATGTTTTTGATGGTGGAAATAGATTCAGCACTATCAAAAGCCTCTGGAGCGCCAAAATCTTGAAGTTTGACGACTATAACCTGGATTTACAAAAATCCTTGCTGGATTTTATCAAAATTTTGCCAGAATTTCCATGATTTTGAGGGCAAATTTGCAGGCTGTTTAGATTACAGCGTTACATAAGGCATCTTCTGGTGAAGTGGTAGAATTGCTTGCATAGTCAAAAGTAGCCGAAATCCAACCAAAAAAATTTCAAAAATCTAACAGATCTTACTTTTTTTATGGTGAAAATAGATTCAACAGGATCAAAACTTAATCTGAGTGACATGAATTCAAAAATAAACTCACACTTCTAATTCGACTATTTTTACGGCTTTCCAATAATTTCGAAACAAAATATTTTACTATTTCGTAAATTTTTTAACTGACAAATTCCATCTCTCAAATGAAGAGGAATAGTGGCATAAGTACAGCTTCTCAATTCGTATATCCTCTCCCATTTTCTGTCCCTGTGATAAGTGTGTTCGCGTAATTCAACGCACGATCGAGTCATATTCAGGTGGCTGGCGACGCCCACTAAATTTAATATTTTAGTAGTTTGACTGAAAAATGTTGGGCAGGCGTACAGGCTGACGTTTTGCAAGATGACAAAGCAAAGCAAATGGAGGGAGACAATATCTCCTTTCTCCAGATTTTATTGAAATGGAGAACAACCATAAAATGTGCGTGTGGGCACTGATTTCAATTCTGGATTTAATTTATTTAATTGGATTTGCCAGTATGTGGATACTAATTTTCAAATTTATATATATATATATATATATATATATATTTTAATAAAAAAATAATTGGGTTTCTATTAATTTTGAAATTTTTAAATAAGGTTTATAAAGTTAAAAAAAAAAATAATATTTTGAAAATTTTAATTTTAATTGATTTATATAAGAGGAGTGACTAATTTTATAATAGCATAAGTGACTAATTTTATGGAGTTATAAATAGTATGTATAGTACCAAATGTCATCATAGTACACATATCAATGTCAATATTTATTATTTATCAAATTTCAATAATTATGAATACTATCAAATTAAAAATTGAGTTAATTTTTCTCAATCTACAATGTTAGAATTAGTTTTCACGTTTTTTTTATGGATGAATTTTTGCGGCCACCACGCCCAGGGCTACAAAGCCCTAGGAAAGACATCACCTTGTTAAGTTAATTAATGTTAGTTGCCATTGACAAATCATACTCTGCCAAACTTGTACTTTCTCTATAAGACATATATATATATATATATATATATATATATATATATATATATATATATATATATATGTTGAACTAAATTTCAACAACATTTTTTAAAAAATGTGGGGGAGGGAGGGGGGCTGGGGGCGGGCGCGTGAGTCCCCAGAAGAAGCTTATATTAGCCCTGAGTACAATATATTTACATTATATATCGCCGAAGTCAATCACATAGTACATATATACAGAAGCTCAATGTCAATACAAATGCTGTCGTGCAACGCGACCAATAATGGGTATCGATCACGGGTGGGGAGCGTGACAGGAAAATCATAGTCATAGACATTGCTACATTCTTAACTTTGAATGGTAATACACCATTGTTAAAATTCATAGTTATATAAAAAGTGTTGCCATTGCTTATGTAATGACCCCATGTATTAACCTACATGCAATAAAAAAAATAAAATTAATATCTACACATAATTCTATACCACCCTGCATGAATCTGTACGCAAATGTTTTCAATTTTAACACCCCCTACACGTGGCAACACCATAGAAAAGGTTATGTATGGGACTATCTGGTCATTTATGAATATATTTGGAAATATCCCGCGAAGCATAGGGAATTGTCTGCGGGTTTTATTGCTGACATGCTGTTTCCTTACACATGGCCTATGGCATTTATGTTTGTTGGCTCATTCACGTGATGGGGCGGGTCTATGAACCCTCTGCCTCCGCGCCCTCGGGCTCCTCCCCGCATCGACGGTGGAAAAGTGAGGTAGCCCATTCGAGGGTGAGACTGGCTCGATACACATCAACTCAGTTTATTGTTTCACTCAGGTTTCCAAAAAACACTTGGCACTCGGCCCTACTCAGCTCCATTTTCTTCCTGGTGCCAAACATGCTCAGCTCTGCTTGATGAAGAATGGTTATGGCCCTGATGCTCAGCCACATTCCGGATCGTCTTGGGCCTGTTCGCGTTTAACGATGGTTGCCTTCTGGTAAGTGTTAACACTATACTGTCTGTTCATAAGTTTCTTTTCTTTGATTTCTGTTTGGCCCGAGTACCTAACATATTACATGCTTGTCTGTGTCACTCTTTGGACCAGGGTTACAGTCCTGGCTCAACGAGTTATACATGGGTACTGGTGTAGCTGTCCAGCTCTAGGTTCTATTCTTGCAAGGTTCGACTAACGGGTATGTTCACAAACTTTCTCTGCGTGCTATTTGTTTCTTAGCTACAACAATAAATGAAGGGTCTCTTAGCATGTTAGGATGAGCTCCCTATCTCTGTCGACTGGTGATGGCCCTCCGGCCCCCTTACAGTTTCCTTTTTCTTTTGCTTAATGTACAGAGTATTGACAGGACTCAAGCCTGGCAAGTCTGCCCAGCTCGTGTAAGGGTTGGAAATCCATCCTTTGAAAGGGTTTTTAATTCTGTTAACTAAGTTTGATGAGCCCTCGAGCTCTTTGATATACTTACTCATGTAATGGATTCTCTGTTAAGTAATTTTATTCGGGTTGTTACCCTTGAAGAGCGTTTTGTGGCTCCTATGTTTTTTTTATTAAAACTGTTCACGCACATGTTATACTATGTATACTTCCAGTTTTCCTACTGTGGTCTGGTCTCTACGACCTGAGCTTTGACGGTTAAGAATTGAGTGCCTTCCCTGTGGCGCATTACCCTTTTCTTGAAATTTTCCATATTTATAAATCCTCGTTAAGTTTCATGAGGTATTAAATTATGATGTGTTTATCACTGTGACAGTGCATCCTTGCAAATGTTTATATATTGTTGTTCTGTACATTCCTCCATTGCTAACAGGGTTTTTGTTTCATAAAATATATGGGCACGGTATTTCATAGCGTATGATGTATGGCATAGTGCACACTTGCACGATGGTAAAGGGTTTGTGCTTCGTAAGTTTATGTCTTTGTTTGATATTGATTATAAATCAGGTTCGACACACTACTATATCCTTGTTGTGTAACCTACAGGATTGTTATATGAATTCGCCCTCAGAATCAGGTTCATTCTTTTATGCATTCACTCAGAGTTGCTTGTTTTTGTATGAAGTCGAAACTTACAAGGTTGCCTTGCGGTCATATTGTATGTATATATTTGAGCGCTTACCTCGTTGTCTCATAGATTTACTTGCATGCGAGAAGGGGCAGTTAACCCTAGTTATAAAGTCTGCATCCCTCATGGTTGCGACTATACTACTCAGAGTTCTTTATAATATATTGTTATTCCGCGAATGTTTCAACGTTCTAACTTGAATGTTATACTTTTCTACCTTTTCTTTGAGATAAAGCATATGAGGTAGATAAAGAAAGAGTTCTGTTGGTCCTCCTGTAGTTAAAAGATTACATTTCTTTTGCTACAATGTCAATCCTTCTGAAGATTCTGAATATATGGCGAGTCTGTGATTTTATTGTTCTGTTTTGCTAATTTTCCTCTATAAGTTCTGAAAGGATTTCCAATAGTTCACTCTTGCATTTGACTCCCAGTAATTGTGTTTTCTTTTCTTTTATTTAAATAAAGAACCACAAGCTACAAGCTCTTCTGTTAGTAAAGGTTTCCCTAGGACTCAGTTACCTGTCCTGGTTTCCTGCAAGAAAATTCCTCCCACTCCCTTTCACCATAGAAAGAGGGAAACATGGAAAAATAAAGAATAACACTATACAGCTTTCTAAACAGTCTCCACACATAGTTTTCTTGCATACCTGGAGTTCTCCGGCTGAATAGTTGTTTCCTGACAGTCACTCGAATCAGGGTCTGCTAACTTTCAATCCACCCACCATGAGATTCGTCCTTCAGGACCAGAATCTCCCCCCTTGCTTCTTGCTAGACCGCAGTCTTCTGCAAGTGCTCACACAGCAAGCAGGGCTATCTGGTCATCACCAGACTTAGCCATTCTTCTTTCCTTTTCGGATTCTTTTTTTTTCTCTGCCTGTCCCAACAGCGTAGATTTTTCCCCCTCCTCCCCTCCTTTTCTCTGGAAACTTTTCCAGTTAGGGTTGCTTTCCCAAAAACTATCTTTCCACCTCAAGAGGACAACTTCCTCCTTGAGAATTTTTCCTTCTTTCAAGGAAACACTTTTCTTTTTCTGATCATGAAAACAAATCATATTTAAATTTTTAAATAGACAAAAATAACAGGTTCAGTTTACATTTACCACAGTAAATTAAATATTTACATTTTTATCCCGGGGCATCACATCTTCCCCCCCTAAGATTGGACATCGTCCCATTGTCTTTCAGCTATGAACAACCTTATATAAGTCCTTTTCATAAGTTATTCATCTTCCCAAGTGGCCTCGTCAGGCCCAAAGTGCTACCACTACACTTTAACTTGGGTAATATCCCGCTTCCGCAGCGTTACCTCTCTCCGGTCGAGGATGCTCAGCTGTTCGACCCATATTTCTCCTTCCGGTTCGACCTGCAACAAACAACATCCTAAATCAGTTTTTCTTTAAAGAAAAACATTTAGACTGACTTACTGGAGATAATCCTCACTTGAATATCCTGTCAGTTAATCACATGTTTAGGATCATAAACATATTTCTTTAACATGGAGACATGAAATACATTGTGGACTCGTATGTGACTTGGCAGAGCGAGCTGATAAGTCACAGGCCCAATTCTTGTTAAGATCTGGAAGGTTCCACAATACCGAGGTGCCAACTTAGCGCACCCGCTCCACTGTAATGTGCTCTTTTTTGCTCGAATTCTCACATACACATGATCACCGACCTAATATTCCTTAAACCTCCTTTTCTGGTCAGCGAAGTTCTTTTGTCTATCCTAAGCTGCCTTTAGATTAGATCGTACCCTTTTAACTAGTTCCTCCATCTCCTTAAGCATTTCAGGACCTAACATCAATCTGTCTTCCGGAACGGGTAATAGTTGTAATAAACCCGCAGGATGTTGATGTTCTGCTTTAATTTGCTGACATTCTAGACAGCGTGCCAAATAACCAGCCACATCTTTCTTCATTCCTAGCCAATAATATTCTTTTCGAAGTGCCATAACCATCTTTTGATATCCTGGGTGTCCAGCGTAATGACTCTTATGATGCTCATCCAATATCAGATTTTTAATGCTGTTCTGATTGGGCACGTACAACCTTCCTTTATAATACAACATTCCAGCATCATCCAAGGCGTAATCCGGTTGTTTTTCTTTGCTGTTTGGTTGCTGCACTTGCTGATAAACAACATCTTGTTCGGCTGCCTTTTTAATCATTTCCCCAAAGGGGCTTTTCACTTTACTGCAGGAAATTTCATATAGGCATTGCAATTTCTGACTCAAAGAATCCGCCACCCGATTCTCCTTCCCTTTTAAATGCTTGATCTCAAAATCAAAACCACTTAGGAAACCCACCCACCACGCTTGCCTTGCGTTCAGAGTGGGTTGGATAAAATAATTGGTCAGGCTGTGGTGATCTGTCAATAACAGAAATTTTCTGCCCATAAGGTAATGTCGCCACATTTTCAGGGCGTGAATAACAACTGCCAACTCTAGATCGTAAGCAGAATATTTCTGCTCATGTTCCATTAACTTTCTTGATTCATAAGCTATTACCTTCCCTTCTTGCATCAACACCTCGCCTACTCTTTCTTTACTTGCGTCCGTGCACACCGCATAATCCTTGTTGGGGTCGGCTATGGTCAAAATGGGTGTGTTGGTGAGCAGGTATTTAAGTTGCTCGAAACTTTTCTGACATTCAGGGGTCCACCTAAAGGCCCTTCCCTTTCTCTGTAAAGAAGTAATGAGAGAAACTACCCTCGAAAATCCTTCCACAAATCGTCTATAATAGCCTGCTAACCCCATGAAGGATCGGATGTCCATCACATCCTTAGGCACCGTCCATTCCAATATAGTCCTTATCTTTTCGGGATCCACTGCGATTCCTTCCTTAGTAATTATATGCCCCAAATATTGTATTTGTTCTTTGTAAAATTCACATTTGCTGAACTTAGTGTATAGTTGGTGTTCTCGGAGGGTTTGCAACACTAATCTAAGGTGCTCCTGGTGCTCCTCCATATTCCAAGAATAAATCAATATATCGTCAATGAAAATCAGTACGAACTTATCCAAATACTGGTGAAATATGTTGTTCATTAGACACATAAAAGCTGCTGGGGCATTGGTCAATCCAAAGGGTAACACCACAAATTCATAATGGCCATAACGTGTTCTAAAAGATGTCTTAACTATATCCTCTTCTTTAATCCTGACTTGGTGATATCCTGATCGCAAGTCAATCTTTGAGAACACTGTTGCTCCCTTTACCTGATCAAAGAGTTCATCGATACGGGGCAGAGGATATTTGTTTTTGATCGTCAATTTGTTTAATTGACGGTAATCTATACACATGCGAAGGGTCCCGTCTTTCTTCTTAACAAAAAACACCGGGGCTCCCCAGGGTGACACACTAGGGCGGATATAGTTTTTGTCCAACAACTCCTGTAACTGCATTTTTAAGTCTGTCAATTCTGGTATGCTCATTCTATAGGGTGCCCGGGATACCGGGGCTACTCCTGGCACTAATTCAATGGTAAAGTCTATATCTCTTTTAGGTGGTAATCCGGGGATCTCTTCCGGAAACACATCAGTGAATTCCTGTATCACGGGAATATTCTCCATTGTGGCTGTTTTGTCTTTCGAGTTGGCATAGCCCACTTAGACGACATAAATACGACATCCTTTCCTAATAAATTTTGTTAACTGTGAGGCAGTTATGTGCCGGATTTGCACTGGCCGCTTGATCCCCTGTATTTCTTGCTTTATTCCAAGTTCATCCTTATAACTGATAGTCCTAGTTTTACAATTAATTATGGACCAGTGTTTCTCCAACCAGTCCATACCAATTAATATATCGTGCAAACCAAGGGGAATCACATTTAAATTTGCTGTGACTGATTGTCCTGCTATTTTTAAAGGGCAGTCTTTGATCTTAGCATTTACCCGTCTTTTTGCCCCTGTTGCCAGCTAAACCAGCCAAGGTTCCTTGAACTTAACAGGTTGCAACTTACAGAGCTCCACAATTCTAGGACTAATATAACTTAATGTTGCACCAGGGTCAATTAAAATAGTTACAGCAAGATCTAAGAGTTTACCTTCAAATTCCACCATGGTCGGCTGGTACTCCGCCTGACGATCCTCCAGAGCAACATTAATCTTTGGTAGACTCCGTCGTACATTGCCAACCGTAGAAGCTTCATAAACTTGGGAAACTTGTTCAGTTCCTTTTCGTTGAGGGAAGTTTTTGACATAATGGGGCCCACCACAGCCCCAACATTGCACTGGAGGCCTTGATGTCCCTTCATTGTCTATTTTTTCGGGTTCTTCATTTGTTCTGGATTCAATGGGGGGCTTTAATCGGAACGAGTTCTTTTGTATGTTTCTGCTGTTTTGTCCCTTAGTGAACCCTTTGTTACCACCTCCGCGATTACCCTTAATATTTCCAGCCAGCTTGCTTCTTTTCTTATCGGCCCATCTCTTACCCAGGATTTCTCCCTTCTGTTTGCTTTGCTGGTAGCAAATTCGGGCTTTGCGTATAGCCTCGTCCATAGTCTTTGGGTTGTCAAATTTGATTCTTTCTCTCATACTCAAGGGTAAGTTGCTGACAAACCTTTGTACTTTAGCCTTTTATTCTCGAATATAAGGCACATAACGTAGTAATGAAGTAAAACGAGTGATGAACTCGTCCATAGTTTGCTGTCCCAATCGTAGGTCATGGAACTCTCTTGCCTTCTCATCATAGAAGCGTTCTGTCAAGTATCTTTCTTTAAAGTATTTTTGATATTTTTCCCAAGTGATGGTCTGTTCGCTCACTCCTTTTACCATTTTAACCTCCTCCCACCACAGGGTGGCTTTCCCCTGCAATTGGAAAATGGCCAATCTTGCCTTAAGATTGTGATCATATTCATACAGCTGAAAATATTTGTTCATATTAATCAACCACGCCTCAGCTGCTTCCTCCTGCTCTCCGTCAAAATGTGGCAGTTTGATCTTGCGGAATTCCCCTTGCAACTCTATCCGTTGCCTTTTTGATGTTTGTTGTTTGGAGGCATTATCAGATTGTTCCTCTTCCCTTCCTTCCGACTCTTCAGGTTCTGTATTTTGATTCTGTTCCCCTGACATCCTTTGCTGTTCAGCACTGGGATTTAATGGTTTTCGATTTTTCTTGTCAGATAGGCTCTTTATAATTCTCTCCTATTCCATTGTTAACCTTGCATTATCCTCCCTCAATCGGGCCATTTCATTTTTCAATTCCTGCACTGTCTCCAAAATTGCAAGGTTTGTATTGCAAGCCTCCTCTCCAAGCTGTACCCATAATTCGGGGTTATTCTCTATAGGTCCCTGACCCACTACAAATCTGTGTGACGCACTGTCTGCTCTCCTCATGATGTCAATTTTCCTCCTGTACTTAAACATAAAAATAATAGGTGAGTAGTCACGCATCAATTTTTTTTTAAGTGCTCAGTAGAGATGGAAATAAATTATATTCAATCTATATATCAACCTCAATGCCCGAGAGGCCACAGTTTTGATTCTGGGCTCTGATACCACTTGTAATGACCCCACGTATTAACCTACATGCAATAATTTTTTTTTAATATCTACACATAATTCTATACCACCTTGCATGAATCTGTACGCAAACGTTTTCAATTTTAACACCCCCTACACGTGGCAACACCATAGAAAAGGTTATGTATGGGACTATCTGGTCATTTATGAATGTATTTGGAAATATCCCACGAAGGATAGGAAATTTTCTGTGGGTTTTAATGCTGACATGTTGTTTCCTTACACCTGGCCTATGGCATTTATGTTTGCTGGCTCATTCACGTGATGGGGCGGGTCTCTCAACCCTCTGCCTCCGCGCCCTCGGGCTCCTCCCCGCATCGATGGTGGAAAAGTGAGGTAGCCCATCCGAGGGTGAGACTGGCTCAATACACATCAACTCAGTTTATTGTTTCACTCAAGTTTCCAAAAAACACTTGGCACTCGGCCCTACTCAGCTCCATTTTCTTCCTGGTGCTAAACATGCTCAGCTCTGCTTGATGAAGAATGGTTATGGCCCTGATTCTCAGCCACGTTCCGGATCGTCTTGGGCCTGTTCGTGTTTAACGACGGTTGCCTTTTGGTAAGTGTTAACACTATACTGTCTGTTCATAAGTTTCTTTTCTTTGATTTATGTTTGGCCCGAGTACCTAACATATTACAGGCTTGTCTATGTCTCTCTTTGGATGAGGGTTACAGTCCTGGCTCAACAAGTTATACATGGGTACTGGTGTAGTTGTCTATGTATCTCTTTGGATGAGGGTTATGGTGTTGGAATTGTGGCAAGGATCATCGTAGGAGATATTTTCCACAGCATCAGGGTGGCAAACCACAGATTTATAGTGCTTAGGAGGCACAAATAGTTGGGGATGTTGGACAAAGTATTCCTCAGATTTATGCAGCATTGGATAATAGGCAGGTTGATCATTAGGCATATATTATCGAGATGGAAGGTAAGCTTTGTGATCAAGTTGTTTCTATTTTGATTGACCCTGGATCTAACTATAGTTATATCAGTCCTGACCTGGTGGATAAGTGTTGTTTGAATAAAGAAGTGCATGCAGAGTCTTGGTTGGTGCAGTTGGCTATAAGTACTAAGAAAATAGTTCATCATTGGGTAAGATCTTGTGCATTTGAGTTGAATGGTATGTCTACATTAGCGCATCTAAATGTGCTTCCATTGGGATCATATAATATGATGTTGGGTATGGATTAGTTATACATTCATAGGACTAAGTTCGATTGATATGATAAGGATATTGAGTGTTTAGATGATGACAGAGAGAAAAGAATCTTACAGGGTAAGAAGAATACTACATCAGTGAGAATGGTTATAGCTATGTAGGAAAAGCATAGTAGTAGGAAAAGATATGTATTATTTGTAGTTCATATTTCTAGTGACAAAGGGAAGGATGTTGAGGATGCAGAAGTCTTGAAGTGGTATTTGGTTTACAGTAGTTTCAGGTTGTATTTCCATCAAAGATTTCAGAGTTTCCTCCTCGGGAAGTGGACTTTTCTATTGAGTTGATGTCGGGAGTAGCACCAGCATCGAAGGAACCTTATAGGATGAGCACTCCAAAGTTAGTGGAACTGAAGTTGCAGTTGAAGAAAATGCTTGAAAATGGATACATTAGACCAAGTTTGTTTCCTTGAAGTGCACCAATATTGTTTGTCAAGAAGAAGGATGGTACTCTCAATTTTATATTGATTACAAGCAGTTGAAAAAGGTGATGATCAAGAACAAGTACCCTTTGTCGCGGATTGATGACTTGTTTGATTAATGAAAGGGAGCAACAATGTTCTCGAAGATTGATTTGAGATCAGGATATCATTAGGTATGGATCAAAGAAGAGGACATATACAAGATTTATTTTCAGACTAGGTATGGGAATTATAAGTTTTTTGAGGTTCCTTTTGGTTTGATTAATGCTCCAACTACTTTCATGTATTTGATGAATAGTGTGTTGCGTCCCTATATGGACAAGTTTGTGATAGTATTCATTGATGACATATTGATATATTCTAAGAATGAGGAAGAGCATGTAGAACATTTGGCAACAATGTTAAGACTGTTGAGAAATATTCAGTTGTATGCAAAACTTAGTAGGTGTTGTTTATTTCAGACAAAAATTCAATATTGGGGACATTTTGTCTCCAAGGAAGGTATAGCAGTGGACCCAGAAAATATCATTGCTATCATGGAATGGGAAACTCCTAAGAATGTGGATGAGGTCAACCCATTCATGGGGTTAGCATGTTATTACAGAAAATTCATCAAGAACTTCTCACAAATTTCCTATCATATTACATCTTTACAGTGAAAAGGAAAGATGTTTGAATCAACAGAGGAATGTGCAACTAGTTTTGAATAGTTGAGGCAGTTCTTACAAAGGTCGTAGTCTTGAAGATCACAAATCCAAATAAAGAATTTGTGGCATGTATGGATGCTTACAAGAGAGGACTTGGTGGAGTCTAGATGTAGGAAGGATATGTAGTATGATACGAGTCAAGGAAATTTAATGAGCATGAGAAAAACTATGTGACTCGCGATATTGAGTTGGAAACTATCATTCATGCATTGAAGATGTAGAGACACTATATTATTGGAAGGAGGTTCATCTTGACGAGTGATCATAGTGGAATGAGGTACTTGTTAGACCAACCTAATCTGAAGCCAGACAATCTAGGTGGTTAGCTACTCTAAGTGAGTTTGATTTCGGGATCAGGTACATCAAGGGAAAGGAGAACATGGTTGCATATGCTCTTAGCAGAAGAGTGCAAGTAAATCACATTGCAGTTATGAGTTCATATGGGATAAAATTGCAAGAGTGGATCTTGTAGGCAGGATAACATGATGACAGGTACCAACAGCTTGAGCACAGGTTACAACAACAAGGTACATGTGAATAGGATGTGGATTATCATCTCATGACATATGGTTGGGTCAGATTTAGGGACATGATCTATCTGTCGAAAAACATCAAGCTAAAGAAGCTTATATTGAAGGAATTTCATCTCAAGTCGTATTCAAGCTACCCAAGATATCAGAATACATTGAAAACAGTTAATAAGTTCTACCACTGGTCGAATTTGAAGAAATAGGTGGTTGAGTTTGTTGCGAAATTCTTGAATTATCAACAGGTAAAAGCATAGTGTAAGCATCCGGGTGGTTTATTGCAGCTAATTTCGATTCCAAAGTGGAAATGGGAGGTCATTTTCATGGACTTTATTATAGGTTTGTCGAGGACATCTAAATAACATGCTTATATTATGGTTATGGTTGACAAGTTGGATAAGTTAGCTCACTTCATTCAAGTCAAGTTTACAAATTCAACTAGTGAGGTATCTTAGGTATTCTTCAAGAACATTGTGAGGTTGCATGGTATTACTAGGAAGATTGTGTCAGAAAAATATGTCAAGTTAACATCCAAGTTTTAGAAAGAGTTGTTTGTAGGTTTGGGGAAAATGTTTTCCTTTAGTACAAATTATCATCCAGAGACATATGGATAGACAAAGAGCATCAATAGGATTCTTGAGGACATGTTGAGGATGCATGTCATTCATAAACAATAGAAGTGGGAAGAGTACCTTCTACTAGTTGAGTTTACATATAAAAATGGGTATCAAGAATCTTTGAATATGATTCCGTTTGAGGCACTTTATGGGTGGAATTGTAATACTCCCATCAGTTGGACAGATCTATTGAACATGGTATTGATTGGATCGAACATTTTGGCCAAGATGGAACAGGAAATGTAGGTTATCAAGAAGAATCTAAAGGAAGCACAAGACATCCATAAGAGTTTTGCAGATCAACACAAGGTATTTAAGAAGTTTTAGGTTGGGGGACATGTGTACTTTTGAATCAATCCCAAGAATAGCTCCTTAAGGATTGGTTCATGTGCCAAGTTGGCACCTCGATATTATAGTCCTTTCAAGATCCTTGAGAGGATTGGACCAATGGCCTACTGACTTGCACTGCCTCCGACAGTGAAATTCCATAATGTTTTCCATGTGTCATTGCTTAAGAAGTATGTGAAAGATGTTGATCATGTGATTAACTAGTTTGTATTGCAGTTGGAACCAAAAGGAAAACTCCAATCGGAACTTGAGTGCATTTCGCAGTGAAAGATGCTCATCTTCTTGAATTGAGCAAGTTAAAGTGAAGTGGAAGCACTCTGGGCCTAATGAAGCTACATGAGAGATTGTTGATTAGATGCAGGCTATGTACCCTTCTCTAATCGTTGGTGGAGAAGATGTATTCTGATATATGTTTAATGTTGTGTTTCGGTTATGTCTATATATGCATATGTATGTAAATACTACATAGAGATGCGTTATAAAGCTCCAATAAGCAGTATGATGTTCATGGTCTCAATAGTATGATATGATGTAAATGTTGCATCAAGATATGCTATAAATATCCATGGGAAGCATGTGTTTTGTTGGTTCATAAGTGTCATTGAACACCGACTTGGACGGTGTTCCCCCAAGGGGGAGGGGTTTGTAACAACCCCTGATTGATTTTATATGTAAATAAAATAAGACCAAGGTCACAAGACACATATTCCAAGTTGAATGTTCATAAAAACATAGTGATGGGGTATCACTACTGATTAATTATGGCTATGGAAATTGGCAAACCCAAAGTGGAATTAATTGACATTTTATTTTGAAAATAAAGGACAATAGGAGAAAATGAAGGTGAAAGGTCACAGATTTTCATGACAGGGAAATTGAAGAAAATAAAGGCCTCAATGATAAAAATGCTTCTGAGGATTAGTTCACAGCTTTTGTCAATTGAGCTTTGGTCAGTTTAGTCTTTGGCTCTCTCATTCATTCCCTCATTCTCTCATACTCTTGCATACTTAGAGCATTCTTAGAGAACTTAGGCATACTTTGGATTTGGAGAAAGAAGGAAAAGGAAAGTAGGAAAGCTCAAGGGAACAAGTAGATCAACAACTACTAGATTTCTTTACAGGTAACAGGTTGCATGTGTGATTTCCTTGTTGATTTATGGATGCATGGTAAATGCATGTGGTTTTTGGTTATGTGTTGTCATTAGCATGGAGGATTGATTGGATTGATAGTGGTTTAAGCCTTTCCTTACCATTTCTTGGATAAGCATGTCATTGTGGGTTTTCCACTTGATTGCTTTTTTGGTTGGTACTCATAATTCCTTATGGCTGTGGGTTGGAAAAAATGGTTTGGAAGCCCTAAAACAACTTGGGTTGAGTTACTAGTCTTGGAGCCTAGGTTGGGACAAACACTTTGAAGCCCTTGGTGGGTGGAGTTACTAGTCCTTGGAGCTGGGTTGGAAAAATTCTCTAGAGCCCTGGAAGGTTTTTGATTGAGTTATTAGTTCCTAGAGCCCTAGACAGCTTGGGTAGAGACCGATTTGGTTGGTGTGAGTGATTTTTAACCATGAGGTGGAATCACTGGTTGAGGATTGAGGTGGTTTGGCCTTTGGAAGCCCTGGTTTGGGTTTCTTTGGTTTATTCCATGAGATCCCACATTTATGCTTCAAATATGTTGCGAGGGTGATTCGATGAAAGAGAGATTTAGTTTAGCTCAATCTGTGGTCAGGTGGTATGTGGAAGTCCCTGACTTGGTTAGTATTTTCATATCTTAATATTGGAAATTTCCTTATGGCGATCTATGAGTAATTGTAGTGATTATATTGGTGATATTATTGTTGTGTTTTCATGATTTATATGTTGGTTATATGTTGTTCATATGATGTGTATCTTCTTTGGATCTTGTCATGAATTGTTTATCTATTAATCGACTGATGAATGTATGGACTAATAAGTGTTATTGTAGATATTTGGAGAGGGCGTAGGGCCTTCTCAGTGATTATCAGATGAATCTCATACTTTTATGATTAGATATGCATTCATGACCTATAGCTTACATGTTTTCCATGTGTTTGACGAAATGTCTGTTATGTTCTAGGTAGTATAGGTCAAGTTTTGCCTTCAAGTTTGTATGTTTAGCCTTGTTTTCATGTCATTAATGATTCTAAGAAGTCTCAGGAAGTTTTGGGAAGTGGTCTAGAGGCTGACCTAGAATTGAGGCTCATATCTCAGGACCACACCCTCTCAACTGGACAATTTGGGTCACAACCGCACTTAGGAAAGCTTGTGAGTGTGATTGGAGGCACTCAACCACATGGAGGCCTTGTCATGCATGTGGTTTGGGGTTAAGTTGTGTGAAAAGGAGCCCCAACTCAGGGTTTGGTCACCTGGGGTGGTTCTTTGGCCCCTGAGTGTCCCTGTAGCCCTGAGGAATGTTTTGAGTTGTCAGTCGGTGGTCAGTTGTAGGCCCCACTTCCTTAACTAGAGCTAGGAGGTTGGATCATGTCATAGTAACTCTTGTCTCATGTTTACCCTGGAAGGCCGATGAAATTAGGTAAATGTGGGAGGGGTGGTTACATCTTGCAATGTGACGATATTGGTTGGATATGCCCCTTTTGTATTAGATCTTGGATCTGCCACTTGATTTCCTCATTTTCGAAAAGGCAGTGGTAGCATATTGGCCCATTAAGGTAAAGGAGTTTCGGGAGTCAAATTGATTGAGGGCTTGACCTGACAAGAGATGGGTACTTCTGTGGGTGAGGAGAATATGTCCCTATATTGTTCCATGACCTTATCAACTTGCTTCTACTACATAGAGGAACCCTTTCCAGGGGCCATGGATGTGGCCATAATCTTCCCCTTACTTTGAGAATGAATCAGAAAGAAAAAAATTCCCAATTGAGGAGACGATCTTACTATATTTCTTAGTAGAAATCAAAATGATAGAGGTAGGTAGGGCTACCTTTGCTATCCTGTATAGTTTCCTACCCAAAATAATAATAATAGTGTGAGGCATGGACTCATCCACAACATAACGCTTCCACAAATATGGTTGGCTTAATAAAACATCACAAAATTCAAGAGGAGCAACATCACATAGTACCTCATCCATGAAGGGTTTGATGTTGTATGGAAGGCGACACTGTTGACTAACATAAATATATCGTCCTTGGTGGAGCCAACAAATGGTATATGGTTGTGGGTGTGGTGTGGTTAGTATGACCGACCGCTTAATGACCTCTATTGAGATGAGGTTCTTCTGGCTCCAACTTTCGACAATGAACTACAATGGAGAACCCTTCACTCACATTTGTGAGTGGAAGAGACACTCTCCCTCCTCCGGATCTTCGTGCTTAGTCTTCTATACCTTGGTGTTGGCAATGGTGGACCTAGGTTTTACATCAATAATCTACTCCCTCTTGTCATTCCCCTTATTGGGTTCTAACTCAGAAGCAAAACATGCATCAGACTCTGAATATTTTAGCTCGACCACCAATGATTTCTTGGCACGACACTCATTTGTGTTGTGAGTGGGGCTCTTGTGGAACTCACACCATTTTCCTGTGTCCTTCTTCATCTTCGTAGTGTTATTCTTTGCTTGTGGCTTCAATGGGTTGTTCCACCTTGGATCTCTCCTTTGTTATGTTGTTATGTCTTGGCAGCATATCGATATGTTGCACCAAGCAAGAATATTTCTAACAATTTCGATTCTTCATGAACGTATTTATGCAGAAAGTCGTGGTACTTGAGCACAAAATGTTGCTCAGAATATTTGATACCCAACTTTGTGTGTAGAGTATGAAAAATATTTGTGAAATCATGCACATCTTGGTCAGTTTTTTGTCGTAGTGTGGTCCATTGCATGCACTTGTCTTCATAGCTCCACACAGGATAGTATTGTTCATTGACAGTGTCTCAGAAAGAGTTCCAAGAGGGTGCAACTATAAACAGAGAGGGTTCCTTGTCCATTTTCTCACAGTGATTTTCGCATAAGTTCTTGACATGGGGGTAAACCTTAAGCAACACAAAAGTAATATTTTCCTTATCAGAGAAACTATGGACCGAAAAATAACCTTCCAATATATTCAACCATTTATCTACAACATATGCATATAACTGACCTTCGAATATAGGGGTATCAAAGTTAACTTGTACCTTGAAAGGGGCAACACCTCCGAAGTGACTGTTGGATGAAGATGCATCACTTTCTAGCATCTGCCAAAGGATCTGGGCAAAGTTGTCAATAATCTTGTTCATTTTCCGCTCGAGGGCTTCTTCGAGCAACAATTTCATAGGATCTCGTGCTCCCCCGTCTTTATTTTATTTTTCAATTGGAGGTTGTCGATGTCGATTGGGATGGTCTTACAAGGTTTCAACTAGTTCAAGTTCCATCTCCTTATACACTGACCTCATTGTGGACATGCACCAAAAAAATAGAGAAAGAGCATACCACTCTAATACCACTCATCCAGGTTTATGCAGGAATGAAATGAAATACATATTTAAATAGAAACATAGATCTACAAAGAAAAATAAACTTCCATTAATTAATAAAAAATACTAAAAATTATTTACATACAGAATGGGAACAAACTAGCTTGGGTGATGGTAGCTTATCTCTGAGAAGAGATGTGACGGCTACATGCCTTCTAAACTATGTTACAGTCAAGCTCTAAGGCCTTATTATTATTGAGAGATAATGGAAAAACCTAAACATCCCAAAACTTGACCCTAGGAGATGAAGAGCCAAATGTTTATGGGCCCCGTTGGGGTTAGTTCGTACTTGAACTTCCTCAGATCGTAACTATGGAATACGATCTCTGTTTGATGCGTAGAATACCTCGTTAGAAATATATTTCTGAGGACAACAACTTTAGATTACAAACACTTTCTATAAGAATTAGGTTTGACTATTTTCCAAAAAAATGTCGTTTAGGGCTTCTAAACAACTTAGGATGTTTATGTCCCAAAAAACTACCAAAAATAGTAAATGATGCTAGAATTAAGGAAACTGAAAGAAACAATGTTGGGGGTCCAAGTGGAATAGTTGGATAGCCACCAATATCCACCTTAATCAATGTCATCCACAGGGGAGAATATTTTTGGAAGGAAAAGAAGAAAACTACTATTTTTTAATCATATTTTTGACTTATCTCCTTGTAGGTTCACTCAGATTTCAAGTGGGTACATTCGTTGGATGCGTGATTATATTTTGCATCCAAGGAGCACCCAATATGCATACTTTTTAGTAGATCCACATCAATAAAATTTCAAAATACATGAAAAACGATGTTTCATACACATATTTTAATGTATATCTTTTTTTTCTCAGCGTGGATATACTTTATGCAAAATCTAACCCCACATCCAACAAGTGTACACACTTGAAATTTGAGTAAAGCTATAGGGATATAAGTTGAAAATACAATAGAAAAATGTAGTTTTTCTTTTCTTTTTTCTTTAAAAATTCATGTCTTATTTTATTACTTTTACTATTATTTTATTATTTTCCTTAGGATGCCCATTTTAGACCTCAAAATTCCCTTAATGGTCATTTGCTCAAGGACAGGTTCCATAGACACATCCTCATTTCATAGGCACTTACTGGGGTGCAGTAAATACTACATTCTGTGTTGAATAGTTGAGTTCACAAATGCATATTTATTTTCAAGGTCAATATTCAATGATTATAATTTAGTGGGATATTCATTGCTATTGAAAAAGGAGAAAACCTTAATTATGTAGCCTAATAGGGTGATTGTGGGAAATGGACCTATTTTTGGGTGTGTATTGATAAAAGATTTCTTAGAAGCCCTTGTAAAGAAGGTGAAACACAACTCCACATCTTGGGAAAATTATCAACATATTTTTGTTCTTAAAGGTGTTCTCTTGAAAAGGGAACCAAATGAACCCTTAAGGATCAATGTGTTATTAAAACACATTCAGGTCGTGCCAAAAAAAGAAATTGTTGTAATTGTTGAAACTAGTGAATCTTTGGTGTAACTGACATGGGCTTAAATTGCCAAAAAAGTGTGAGTATGAGTTCCAAATGCAGTATGGATCAATTGGCTCATATATATAGGAGCAACATTGGGATATGATGTAAATATGATAAATTTGGATCATGAGGAGCTATTCCCTTCAACTTCACCAAGGATTTTTATGAGGAATGATAGAAATTTTAGTGGATTTCTTTGAAGTATATCAATGTGACAATGATGTTGAGTTCAGTTGTGTTAGGATGGTGTTGAAGATGTATGTTGGAGTATTCTACAGGCATATTTTGTATCTTGGTATTGATATGTAGGTTTTGGATTGCTTAAGGGAAAGTAATCTTGGGAAAGGAGGATTTTAATGTCCTTTTCCAAATTATCACTTTTGGATAATGACTTAATAGCCCATTTGATTCCCATAGGATAGTCAGTAAAAAGGGGATCAATTAATTTAATTGTCTAAATGTCATTTTGGTGAAAAAAACATGTAAAAGTGACATTAAATAATTAAATTAAAAAGGTGTTGTTAAGTGACTATGCGAGAAAAAGAAATGAAAACTTTATAAAGTCACTTTATGTTATTAAGCGAGAAAAGGTTAAAAGGTGAAATAAAGAGTCAATTGGAAGAAAAATGTTATAAAAGAGAGACTCATGCTATTCTAATGACCCATAGTATTATGATGACCCATAGTGTTCTGATGACCCATAGTATAGAACTATGGTATTCTGATTATAAAAGAGAGATTGGATCTCACTCTTGGGGCATGCATGATTATTTTCTCAAGTCGATTTGGAGAGACCTTGTAGCTTGTGTGTGTTGAGGGGGGTAAAACCCTTAAGAGAATCAGTTTTGATGGTGAAACAAATCCACCCTAGTTAATCACAAGGAAGAATCCCTTAGATTCTTCATAGGAATTCATTGTTGAAGAATGAGATTCAAATTTTTGGTCAAAATGATGGTTCAACTAGAATCTAAATGGATTTTGTGTGGATAAATTTAGCTATCAACTATTCATGGAAGCTAGGGGAGGTTGATTTTATCAATGTATCAACATTCAAAAGGTTGTGTGGGCCAATTTAACTATTAGAATTCCATGGCATCAAGAATGGAGGTCAAATATGCTCAACAAACTGTACCAACAAAGTGATTTATAGTAGTTTGATAGGAACATTTTAGAGCTATCATCTTCTTCTTATTCCATAGAAAAAATTGTTCCATTTTCTAGGGCCACTCACAAGTTCCTAGAAACTAATTTTTTGTATTAAAAAGGGGTTACCTTGCATGTTAATAAATAAAATTTAAATGGATGAGTTATTGTTGTGAAAAATTTGTTTGTTGGTTGTGTTATTATTGTTACTATGGTAATTTTTCTTGTGGTATGTTTCCTATAAATGCTTTTTATCTAATTACATGTAAAGTGTTTTATGAAAGATGTTATAAATCCTTCATATTTGTTTACATGTAAAGTGTTTTAAGAAATGTCTAAAAGCTAAAGTTCAAGGAATGGCAAGTTTGGTTATTATATTTCAGTAAGGGATGTTAGAAATTGACCCATTCATCCTGTAGTGGCCAATCTAGGGTGCTAGATTAGACTAGATTTATTATCAACCAGGGTCAGTAAACTTCGAGGCATGCGTCTACAGTCTATAGACATAAAAGGATTCCTAACTAAGTGTTTATTGTGATAGGTTGCAGTACTTCTTTATAGAAGGTTAAGATATGTTTCCTGTCACCTTAACACTCAGATCACCTAACTTATCTAACTGTCCTAAAGATGCAGCATATTACTAGACTGAGATTTTAATCCCCTTACAAGGATGCTATGCACAAAAGCTCTGTCTAGTTAACACTTGAGCATTCATGGAAAATCAAAAGCAATCAAAAGCACACTAAAATTTAAATGCATGAAAAACAGAGTCTATGGAGATGCTTCAAAATATAACGATAGATCAAATCTCTTACAAGATATGGTTCAATGATCTGAAATCTTCAAGCTATCACCATAAATACCATTTGTGAGAATTTCAAATCAAATCGACAAAATCATAAGCATGGAAATAACATTAAACACTATGCGTTCTATTCGAATTCGAAAACTGCTAAGGAAATGAAATTAACAGTATACCAATCCACGCAGGGCCCATCCACGTTTCAATGGTACACTGAAGTAAACTCAAGCAACGAGAGATTTAACGCATAAACACTGCTGGAGTAAAACCGTGACTGTATTCAAGTACTGTAGATTGCAATTACATACAAAAGTTCTGTTCTCAAACGATGTACAGAGATAATAATCGTAACTGTCCCGTTAACAAAAATAATACACAGTCTTTATCCGTTGTCCCTATCGGGATCGAATGTACATTCATTGAGCAGTTGTTTCCACTTTTACAAAGGAATGATTTTTTGTCATTTCTAATCGAAACCGATTTCCAAAAAGAAAACAAAACAAAACCGGTTTGGGAAACTATGGCTTTTACTGCCTTTGTAACCAAAACGCTAAGGCTTGACCAGCGTGGACCGCATAACTAGGAGCTTTTGATTTGCTGTAGAATCGATTTTTCACCATGCTTGTACATTCCAGTTTTTGTTCCTATCCATTGCTTTGGCTTGCCTGTCATGCCACGTGTCAGATGATAAACCATTTATAGGATGTTATGACTTCCTGTAACCTTTTTATTGAAAATTCCTAATTTCTAACATAAAAATTCATAAATTAACTTTAATGCAAACTAACAACTATAATGCTATTAATTAATCAATTTCAAGGAATATAAGGGATCTATGGAGGAAAAGGTAGACAAATGATGGTGTTTTTAGAAGAAAAAGATGGTAATGGAATGGTACCAACATCTCCCCCAAGCTTAATGAATTAGCATGTCCTCATGCTAATCCTGATGTGCTACCTCTAAACTCTGTGCTCTCAGCATTTCATTCTCTTTCTTGATGACTTTCTCTAGCATGTTGGTCTCCATCAGTTCTTCTTTTAACTTTTCAATTTGCTTTTCCAGCCTCCTTTGTTTCTTAGTTGCAGGTGGTGACTCTTTTCCCTGCCTATTGTTGCTCTCAACCTCCATTTCGGCTTCTGGTCCAGGCTGTGAGTGAGCACTGCTCTCAATGTCCATCGGTGCATGTGCATTTGATTCTGGTTGGTCTTCTTGTGGCTGGGTCTTTTGTGCTCTCCTGGATCTTCTTGTATATGTAGTAAAATTTTTATCTTGCTCCGTTTTCTGGGCATCCTCTTGTCTCATTTTTCTCGTCCTCACACTACTAATGGGTGGAGGGACATTGCTTGATTTGCGCACAGGAATCTCTTCATCAATGTCATGCATAAATCCTGAGTGCTCTTGCTGTTCTTGCTCATCCTCTTCATCTTTGATTTGATTGGCAGCCAGAAATTCCTTCCACATTTTTCCCCTTCTCTGTAATTCAAATTCAATGAGGATTTTAATTAACCCAAAATGACATAAGCTTTTGTCTTCATTACCCTTTCTCTTTTGGATAGTTTTTGACATCTTGGTCAAGCTCTGCAAGAGGAAATATGGTAAACTAATGGTGCACTGCCCTCTTAGATGTAACAAGAGTTTGATGTGATATAAAAAGACTATGCTGTAGTGACCCTCACACATAACAAATTTTTGAATGATATACACCATTTCGTCCCATGGATGCATCAGCCAACTCCTAGGGACACCCTTCTTCCAGTTAACAGATGAAACCCTTGACCTGGACATGAATTGGGTCCATGATTTTTCTTTGAATTGTTTTGTTTTGGAGTATTTTTCTCCTTCCGGGCTGATCCCCAAGGATTGTGCTATGGTGTCTTCTGAGATCCTGAATGAGAAATTGCCTATCAATGCTTTCTCCCCATTAAATGTAAAGGCAAACTGTTTAGTTACTTCCTCATTGCTCCCATTAAACTTCTCCAAGAAGGGTAGCCATTGTTTTTCTTTTAAAATTGCAATGCAGTCATCGTGGTACTGAGAATTGTCAAATGTGCTTGGCTCTACCCTATTAGTCATTTTGACAAAGAAACCCCTGCTCTAACCCTCTTCATTTATGCTTACTAATTTAACAAGGGTATTTTGGTTTGTTACCTCTGCTTTTCGCTCCACACAACTGACCTGATAGCGCCCTCTGTTCTTCGAGACCAGCTCCTTCAATGGCTTAAGCAGTGACCGGGTGACTGTCCTTGAATTATGGCAGAGGTGGAAACTTGTGAGCCCAGTTACTGTGCTTTCCTTTCGTAGCACTTGTTGTTCTCGGCCTTTTTTTTAAATCACAACACTTGAATTGCTTAGTATGGAACGCCCTTTTTACAACTGAAAATGAAATAGAATTTTAACAACCGACTTGACCCATTTCGCTATAATGATAACATAGCATACTCATATTTCTATGACAGAGGAGTGACTGTACTGGGTTGTATGAATATTATCATGAGAACGCCGCAAGCATGTATGGAGCACTGGAGTATAACAACGGATAGTTGTTTGCATGAGTCGACTTGGTTGAACAATCATGTTATAACTCAGCCAATTCAAAAAAAAATGAATGAAACCGTGTAACATTTGGCTTTGTAATAGTTCACCACCTGTCCCTTGCTCATTGGTATTTGGCTGAATAAGGAGATGTTGGACCGATAGTAAAGTTTGATGGCCGATAAGGAGTTGATAACAAGGCTGGGAGGGTGGTATAATAGATGTTTTAAAAATCACAGGAGGAGTATGGGGATAGGCTAGAGTGTTGGGAAATGATAGGAATTACGAATAAGACGAGGGTGATGGATATGTGGGTGGTTTTGAAATTGATCATAAGCAGTCATAGTCATCACATTTAACACTATAGTAATCTAAGAATTTAAACGTTAAAAATAAAAATTACAATAATACATTACACTTTTATTGGTTGATCAAGAGTTGAGTTAGCATGCATAGATAGGACTAGTCTTTCTTGTTCAGATATGACTAATCTTTGTTGTCCATAACAGGTCCCTCTGAGATAAATTTGGATGCAACAGGTCCCTCTGAGATCTGGAGAATATGTGTGCAACTTCTTTGAAATCTGGAAAAGAACTATATATGTGTTGGTTCCTTGATCTTTGGTGTTTGATGGAGCCTCGGTGACAAGCAACCTTTGAATCTCTGTTGAAGCTTTGTTGAAGTAGCTTGAGATATCAGTCTCTAACAGGTCCCTTTTGTGTTTGCTGAACAGGTCCCTCTAATGTTGATGCTGGTAACATGGTCTTCCAAACAGAACAGGTCCCACTGCATAGTGCTTTTAAACAGGTCCCTCTGATTAGAACAAAGACAAAAACAACTTCTTTATTGAAATCTGAAGTGTTGAAACAAACTCTTTAAGAATTTACAATGAGGAGATGAGATAAGAACAAAATGTTGATGCTTCTCCCCCACTAAAGCTTTGACTTGTCCTCAAGTCATTATTCAATCGATGAATCAAACAGGAAACAAAAAGAAAAGGAATTCTTACCAGCCAAAGAATTGGTTTTCAAGTAAGAATTCTGGGTTAGAGTGTGCCAGAGTCTGGTTTTCACATCTAAACCATTATTATTATTATTATTTTAATTTTTTTTAATTTTTATTTATTTTTAATTTTATTTTATTTTATTTATTTATTTATTTATTTTTTATTTTTTTAATTTCTTTTGAATTTCTAAATTGAAATGAAATGAACTAAGGCAGAGATACTACAGCTGAAGGCTGCAATATCTCAACCTCTCTTTGTTGAGATATAGTTTGAAGAAAATTTTGCTTGCTGATGGGCCTATTGTAAAGTATCAAGCGATGGCCATTAACAGTAAAGGGGTGGCCTTCTCCATTAATGGTAATGAGCTTGACTGATCCATTGTCATAAACTTGAACGATTTCGTATGGGCACATCCAATGTGTGGTAAATTTGACTTTATGATCTTTGAATTTAGAATCAAAGAGTAAAGCCCAGTCTCCTTCTTTGAACTGCTTTTTCTTAATATGTGCATCATGCCATTGCTTCCTTTGTTTTTGCATGAGGAGTGTTGTCTCCTCTGCTTGCTGCCTCATTTCATCCAGCTGGTTCAACTGCTGAATTCTTTCTTGTTGTGCTTCATTAAGATCAATTCCCAAATCTGCAGCCATCTTAAAAGTATGTATTTGAAACTCAATAGGAAGCATTACCTCTTTGCCATACACCAACTGATATGGTGTAAATCCTGTAGTATTCTTCCACGTGATTCTATAAGCCCAGAGTGCATCTTTGAGCTTCTCTTCCCAATTCTTTCTATTCATTGCCACAGTCTTAGTGATAATTCCTTCCAAAGTTTTATTTGTGGATTCCACCTGGCCATTGGCCTGTGGATGGTAAGGTGTACTTCTTCTGTGCTTGATTTGATATTTTTTTGTGATGTCCTTAACTAACTTTGAAGTAAACTGAGTACCTTGATCAGTCACTATCTCTCTTGGTACTCCATACCTTACAAAAATCTCTTCAAAAAGGAAGTTTACCACTGTTTGTTCAGTTGCTCGGACTAGTGCTTTAGCTTCAACCCATTTTGTTACGTAATCAGTACATACTAAGATGTACTTCTTACCATTGGAAGTTGGATTAATGGGTCCTATGAAATCTAGAGCCCATTTTTCAAATGGCTCTAGGTGTACTTGAGGCTGAAGTGGCATCTCATCTGTAGTTGTTGGCCTACCCATTCTTTGACAGCTATCACAACTCTTCATGTACTTCTTGGAATCCTTAAAAATAGATGGCCATTAGTATCCAAGACTAAGAATCTTGAATGCTGTTCGTTTAGCTGCAAAATGCCCACCACACAGTTCATCATGGCAAGATTTTAAAATATCAATTATCTCATCATTTCTTACACATCGTCTAATAATCATATCATAACCAGTGTAAAATAAATCGCCATTAATCCATGAGTATCGAGCACTTTGTTTGACTAGCCTCTTCTTTTCCTTTGGAGTAAAGTATGGAGGTGTTCTTCCTGTGGACAAATAATTGGCCAAGTCATCATACCAAGGATTCACTATAGAAATTGCAAATAGATTTTCATCTGGAAAAGAATCTTCAACCAGAACAACCTCACCTTGATTTTGCAGTCTAGAAAGAAAATCTGCCACCTGATTCTCCTTACCTGGTCTATCTAACACTGTGATGTTAAATTCCTGTAACAATAATAACCATCTGGTAACTCTACCACTAGTTACTGGTTTATTCATTAAATGCTTAATGGCAGAATGGTCAGTATGTACAAAAAGCTCATAACCAGTTATATAATGTCGGAATTTATTCACAACATGTATGATGGCAAAGCATTTCTTTTTCTGTGACGGTGTTTAATTCTGCAGGTGTTAGATTTTTTCTAATGAAATAGATGGCATAATGACAAGACTCCTCTTTTTGGCCTAATGAGGCACCTACTGCAGTGTCAGATGCATCTGTAAAGATGTGAAATGGTAGGTTCCAGTTAGGTCCTTTTAAGACTGGTGTGGTTGACAACTTTTCTTTGAGTGTTTCAAATGCTTGCTGACAATTCTCATTCCAGTTGAAAGGTGTATCTTTTGCTAGAAGTTTAAACAGAGGTGAAGCTATTTGACTAAAATGTTCAATAAACCTTCTGTAATAGCTTGCATACCCAAGGAAACTTCTTACCTCTTTTTGAGTCTTCGGAATTGGCAAATTGACAATGATCTAGATTTTCGATGGATCAACTTTAATGCCTTGAAAAGAAATATAGTGGCCTAATACTATCCCCTCATTTAACATCATAAAACACTTTTCATTGCTCAGGGACAGATTAGCTTCAATACATCTCTTCAAAACTTTTTCAAGATTCTCTAATGCATGCTCAAATGAATCACCATACACTGAAAAATCATCCATGTAAACTTCAACACAATCATGAACTAAATCAGCAAAAATAGCTAATACAGCTCTCTGAAATGTAGCTGGAGCATTGCAAAGTCCAAATGGCAAAACATTATAAGCATAAGTGCCCCAGGTACAAGTAAAAGTGGTTTTGTCCTGGTCTTATAAGGCTATCCTGATCTGGTTGTAGCCACTGAAACCATCAAGAAAAGAGAATGATGATTTCCCAGCTAATGTGTCTAGCACTTGGTCAATAAATGGTAGTGGGAAATAATCTTTGAGCGTTGCTTTGTTCAATTGTCGGTAATCAACACAAATCTGCCACTTACCATTTTTATTGGGCACTACGACCAATGGGGATACCCACTGACTGTCAGAGATAGGATAGATAAAATTGACTTTCAACAGTTTTTGTAATTCCTCTCTAACAATATCCTGGAGCATGGGGTTCATTCGTCTCTGCGGTTGCCTCACTGGTTTGATATTACTATCGGTATAAATATGGTGAGTGCATGTTTCAGGGTGAATCCCGTGCATATCGGTGTAGTCCCAAGCAAATTCTTTCTGGTATTTTCTCAATAATTGAATCAATTTTTCCTCCTGGGATGAGTCTAGCTGAGTGCCAATATTCAAATTTTTTCCTGGACTAATCTCTATGGTCTTGCTCTGTGTGTTTGTGATAGATTGAATGGGAAAAATGTCTTGAAATGTTGTTTGCAAATATTGAATGGTGCATGTTTCCTGAAAATTTTGTGCCAAAAGTTCATCTGCAGCATGGTATTGGTCATTTCTCAAATCTTCGGAAACATCAGGTTGAGAAAGGAACAACTCTACCAAATCATCATTATTATGTTCTTGAAAATCATAGATTTGGTTGATGCTAAAAACAGATTGAACTTCTTCTTTGTCATTGTATTTATCATCAAGCCATAAATTGTGTGCTACTGCTAGTGATTGTGCTGATGGGTAAAGAGTGAATTGTTTTCTTTCAGTTCCTCGTGAAATAATCATATTACCCGATCGACATCCTATGAATGCATCAGCAGTTGCTAACCATGGTCTACCAAGAATGATAGGGTGTCCTCCTAAATTGGATTTTGGGTTAAGAACTAAAAAGGCCACTGGATACTCCCAAGAGTCCAGTGAAACAATTATGTCCTCCAAAATACCTTCAGAAATCACTTTAGACCTATCAGCGAGTTCTAGAACAATTGTTGTGTGTTGCAAATTTGTGAGCTGGAGTGTTTTCATGGTTTCAAGAGTCATGACATTTATTGCGGTCCCAAGATCAATTAAGGTGTTTGGAATATGTATGTTGTTAATGATTGTAATGACTCTGGGAATACCAGGATCAACATACTTTTCCATTGAGATGGTGTTTGTCATAAGGCCAGCTAAATGTCCAATAACATGAATGGTTTGTGGATCAACTCTTTTCCTAGTAGGCTTTTTAAGGCACAATTCTTTGATGGCTTTAGTATATATGGGAATGCCTTTTATGGCTTGTAGTAGTGGAATTTTTATATAGACATTCTTTAGCTCATCTAAAACATCAAATCGTGGTATAGACATTGGAAGTTTTGTTTGGACCAATCGGTTTGGAAAAGGTGGTGGATGCAACGGTTGCATTTGTTTATTTTTGGTGTCATCATTTTGTTTTCTTTGAATTGAAGTTTCATTTTCATTTTCTTCGTTTTCTTCTTGTTTATCAGCTATTGGAGATTCTTTGTGAAGTACCTTACCAGACCTCAAATTGATATTTTGTAAGGGTAATGTGGGATATGAGGTTCCCTCATCTACATTGTAGGCTGGTCTCTCTGCTATGTTATTTGGATTTGGTACAGGTTGAGCAGGGATTTGAGTAGGTCTGGGAGGTTGTGAGTTAGATGGAAGTTGTAATTGTGGTGGATTTATTGGTGGAGGAGCAGGCAATGCTTGTTGAGTGGGTTGAGGTTGATGTGGGTAAACAACTTGCTGCTGAGGATATTGCTGATATGATTGAGGATATGGCGAGTATGGCTGATGATATTATTGATATGGCTGCGAATATGGTTGGTATGGTTGAGGATATGAGTGATATTGTTGAGAGTATTGTTGAGATGGTCTCCATTGTTGTTGTGGGTAATTTTGTTGCTGCCATGGCATGGGTACATTCCATGAATTTTGAGCATACATCTGATCATGCATAGGAAATTGCAAATTCTGATTTGGGAACATACCTTGAGGTGCTGGTTTTGGCTGCCATGGTCTCTTTGCGCCCATGTAATACACATTTTCCATATCTGTGTTTGCTGTCACATTACAATTCTGCAAAACCTTGAATTTAGAGCAATGAAATATATCATGATTCTCGGTACAAAAGGCACAAACTTGAATATTTTCTAATGGGCAGTCTTTTAAGGCATGTTTCTTCCAGCATTTTGGGCAAAAGATAGCCATCATTTGATCTTCCTCTTCTTGTCTCTTCTTAGCTTTTAGAGTGTCAATTTGGGTTCCTAAGGTACTTAATAGATCTGTTTTGAATTCCTCTAACAGGTTCCCTATTTCAGCCCTTGTGACACTTGCTGAAGCAGATTTTGTGGCTTTGGATGATATGGTTCTTTTTCCAATTTTGGCTTTGCTCCTAGAATACTTTTCACATAACTCAGCAATTTCTTCAAAAGGTAAAGTGGAAATATCACCTTTGCCCATCAAATTAAGATCATCTAAGTATTCCTCTCGAATGCCTTTCAAAAATATTGTTCGAATCAGATCAAGAGGCATGGTTCTGTGTTTTGATTTTTGTAAATTGTAAACAAACCGCTCTAAGTACTCCTCTAAATTTTCATCCTCTTGTTGGTTCATCCTAAAGATATCATCTTTGGAATCTTTCGATCTACAATAAGGTTGGTATTTCTTTAGGAATATTCTTCTCATGCCATCCCAATCAGTTATCGCATGTTCACCAAGCCCCATGAACCATCTTAATGCTGATGCTTTTAATGTTGCTGGGAAGAGTCTAAGCCTATGGGCATCATCTGTGTAACCATATGTTCGACATACAATGTCAAACTCAAACAAGAATGAATCTGGGTCTTCTGAAGCCATGCCATAAAAGTTTGGTAGCACGGATGGGGGTATGTTTTTCATTTTTATTTCATCATCCTCCTCTGGTTCTTGGATAGGAAATTTAAAAGTTGACTCTTCCTCTTGACCTTGATTTGGTGGTCCTCTTTCTGATCCATGTCCTTCTTCAGCCATTTTGATAGGTTCCTCTGTTGATTTAATTTCTTGTTCAGTGTCACTTGTTTCAAAGAGAAGTTCAAGGAAAGATTGTTGAGTTACTGTGCTACTTTCTCCTTTTATAGAGGATTCAGGGAAATGTTCCTTCTGTGATTTGTGTGCTAATAGAATTTTCCTCTCGATTAGTGTGAGTCTTTGCCCTGATTTTTGTTTATCCTCTAACTTTTGTATGGTGAATTCCTCACCTAATGTTGTGTGTTCAACGTTTCCTAAAGGGTCTGCTCCTGATGGTAGGTTAGTTTTTGGATGGGGGGTTTTTTATGAATCTACCTTTATTATCTCTAGATCTAGGCATAAGTAAACATGACTTCTAAATCTATGCTTTTGCTTGTTTTTGTTTATTTAATTTTTTTTTTTTTTTTTTGAAACCTTCTAACTACGCCTCCCCGGCAACGGCGCCAAAATGTAGTGGCCAATCTAGGGTGCTAGATTAGACTAGATTTATTATCAACCAGGTTCAGTAAACTTCGAGACATGCATCTACAGTCTATAGACATAAAGGATTCCTAACTAAGTGTTTATTGTGATAGGTTGCAGTACTTCTTTACAGAAGGTTAAGATATGTTTCCTCTCACCTTAACACTCAGATCACCTAACTTATCTAACTGTCCTAAAGATGCAGCGTATTACTAGACTGAGATTTTAATCCCCTTACAAGGATGCTATGCACAAAAGCTCTGTCTAGTTAACACTTGAGCATTCATGGAAAATCAAAAGCAATCAAAAGCACACTAAAATTTAAATGCATGAAAAACAGAGTCTATGGAGATGCTTCAAAATATAACGATAGATCAAATCTCTTACAAGATATGGTTCAATGATCTTAACGATGAAATCTTCAAGCTATCACCATAAATACCATTTGTGAGAATTTCAAATCAAATTGACAAAATCATAAGCATGGAAATACCATTAAACACTATGCATTCTATTCAAATTCGAAAACTGCTAAGGGAATGAAATTAATAGTATACCAATCCATGCAGGTCCCGTCCACATTTCAATGGTACACTGAAGTAAACTCAAGCAACGAGATATTTAACGCATAAACACTGCTGGAGTAAAACTGTGACTGTATTCAAGTACTGTAGATTGCAATTACATACAAAAATTCTGTTCTCAAATGATGTACAAAGATAATAATCGTAACTGTCCCGTTAACAAAAATAATACATAGTCTTTATCTGCCTGTCCCTATCGGGATCGAATGTACATTCATTGAGCTGTTGTTTCCGCTTTTACAAAGGAATGGTTTTTGGTCATTTCTAATCTAAACCGATTTCCAAAAAGAAAACAAAACAAAACCGGTTTGGGAAACTATGGCTTTTACTGCCTTTGTAACCAAAATGCTGAGGCTTGACCAGCGTGGACCGCATAACTAGGAGCTTTTGATTTGCTGTAGAATCGATTTTTCACCATGCTTGTACATTCCAGTTTTCGTTCCTATCCATTGCTTTGGCTTGCCTGTCATGCCACGTGTCAGATGATAAACCATTCACAGGATGTTATGACTTCCTGTAACCTTTTTATTGAAAATTCCTAATTTCTAACATAAAAACTCATAAATTAACTTTAATGCAAACTAACAACTATAATGCTATTAATTAATCAATTTCAAGGAATATAAGGGATCTATGGAGGAAAAGGTAGACAAATGATGGTGTTTTTAGAAGAAAAAGATGTTAATGGAATGGTACCAACACATCCTTTTTGAAAATATTAAAATGACATAAATCCTTGCTAGCTTCATGTATAAACATTATTTTCTTTTGTTATTTTTTAGGATCACTTGAAAAGTTGGTTTTTTCTCACCTGGACACTTAATGATTTTACGAAAATGGTTACAACCCTAAGACATCATGTTAATCCATTTTTTTGTCTCTTTAGCCTCTAAATTATTAACAATAGCTTGGTTTATCTCCTCCACCATGAAGTTAGATGATGATATATACAAAATAATTTGAAAGGTTGGATTCTCTTCAAAAATAGTGCACATTTTTTTTGGTTATTCCAATTGGTTTATATTTACATGACTAAGATTAAGCATGGAGGCATTTTGGGGAGGGTTTCCTCAGAGCCGTCTGTAAGGACTAAAGCTAAGATAGCTATAGTTATGTGATTTTACTTTAGGTAGGTATAATGTTTTAACTATGATATGAATATTTATGGCCCTTAGGGTCACCATAGTAACATAATAAAATCATAGAAACACTTTTTCCATGATTTCAAGGTCATGTCCTTGAACTAGGAGAGCATTACCAACATGGTAGTCTAGCACTATTGGTGTAATCAACTTTCTACCTACACAAAAATTTCCCTATATGATGGTTGAAATTCCAATATTTTGATAAATGCATTATTAGGATTTCCCCTCTTCAAATTGGAGTTTCTATGTAAGTATTGATATAATTTTGAACGTTTAAAAGAAGCAATCCTTCTAATTTTATTTACACCTGACGCACTGGGTAGTTTCAATGTGACTAAATTATTCTAATGAGGATATTCATATGCCTTATTATTTGTATTGGTGGCTCCTTGCATTAGTAGTGTGAATCGATAAGGGGCGACAAGAGAAAGAAGTGATATTTCATCTTGAGAATCAACTGGAATGTAGATATGCTTGGATGTTAGGATAGGCAACCAATAATTTCATTGAAGGCTGCACTCTTTTTTAAGGGATTAAACAAGTTATAAAAATGAATACTCAATAAATCACTGTGATAGGAGATTCCCTCCTTATCATATCAAGGATAATAAAAATAAAACTATGCATCGTAATGTAAGACTTGCTCATATAATTACAAGAATTCTCAAGATTTTGAACCATATTCCAAGATCTCACTTATATAATGTGATGAGAGTAAATAAATCCAAAGCCGATGAAAAAGATAATCATGGGACTTTTCTACCTAAGAGAAACCTTGAGTGGGATGATAAATTCATACACAACCCTCCCCCCAAATTTATTTCATGGATTTTTTAATAAGGTGGCATTGGGACCCTCCCTCCGCGTGTATCATGGATATAGAATGCATGCACATGTGACATTTCCTAGAGTCAACACCTAGAAGTTTCATTGTAATTAACAACGGGAAATCTGTAATCATATTCAAACAACGATTATATCTTACCATCCCCCATCCATTAGGAAGGACAAGTCATTGCATTGAATCAATGTTGATCATGGAGAATCCAACCTACTAGTTTCTTAAGGAAGGAGAGTCTAATTATTATGAATTGAGTAGTCTCAATTAAATAATTATGTAGAAGGAAGATAGTATAGAGAGGCATGATATGGTAAAGTAGTGGTAGTTGGTGAAGAGTTACAGTTGGCTGAATGAAACATATATTAAAGGATTAGACCTTGTCTCTGCGAGTGTAATTGTTTTGACCTATCGAGTACAAGATCTGTGTTACAAAGGTACATAACAATATTCTTTGTTACATACTACTATGTATGTGCATCATGATTTATTGTCATCCCCTTGGTGGTGCACTATTATTATTTGTGTAGAAGGATTTGCTCTTTTTTTTTGTCTGAGTTACTCCAGGGTTGTTGGTGTGAGTGGAACACACATGGCCTTCCTAAATCATTTTCTTTGGCTCCTCTATTTTATTCTGAATAGAGATGAGCCCTTGATGGAACTTTCAATGAGTTGCAATCTCACATCAGGACTGGAAATCTCTAGTCTAGAAAAATCAATGGAATTTAAATTTAGGGGGGCCTTTTATGTGCAGTTTTTAAGGCTAGTTCACCATATTTATACACATGCCTTATAAGTAATTATCAATTGAAGTGAATATAACTTCATTTCATCATAACCAGGCAGAAAGGAAAGAGGTTAAAATTGTGGAAGTCCCTCTGGTGAATGATGTAAAAATGCTCTCAAATCAACATCTATGAGACACTACTGAAGAAGACAACATATGATATGGTTTTCATTTTATCTCTAGCCTTTAAATGTATTGCTACTTTTTTTTCTAATAGATATTTTTTGGAGATGCTATATAAGTTTTTATGGCTTAATTAGAAATGAAAATGTAAAAAGGAAACTTTGGCTAATAGAAATGGTAGACTTTTTAAACCAAGAATCATGAAGAGAGTCTCTCCTGATATGAATGAAATGTAACTTATGACTTTAATACATAGAATTTTAATATAAAATACTTGGTTATTGTTTAAAAAAAATGTGAATATATAAAGATGAAAGATTTCATTTTGCAAATAAAGAAGCTAATGGAATAAATAACCAAAAATTCATCCTCTCATCTCTTTTGTAGGTATGGTGTTGACTAGAAAGTAGAACTATAGAGAATTGTCTGTAAAATTAAGCACACCCTCATTTTTAATGACTTTTGGAATGGAATCTATGAAGGAGAGGAGTGAAATGCACCTATCATGCCTACATCAGATAAGGAGCTAGTCATTTGGAAGAAAAGGGATAACAAATCCTATGCCTTGATTATTGAATTTTTAAGTGAAGAGGTGAGCCATCATATTGTTTTCATTACAAATTGTTATGGTGCATTAAATAAGTTAAATGATCTAATATGAATCATAATCAAAGTTAGAGTTTGTTCAAGTGATGGTAAAAGTCTTAAACCTTGAGTTGAAAGATGACGATCCCTTGGCTCTAGGCTTTCAAAGAGAGCCACCATGTATGATATAGATGACACTGGATTTAATATAATAATTCTTCTCATATCCTTCATCAAGGCTCTCTACTCTACATACTCTCACTATCTTGTATCATTGTAAACTAGTAACTAATTCAAGGCCATGATTTTTTACTCTCTAGTAGAGAAAATTGTAGAATGAAAGAAAGATTTCCAAGAGGACAAAAAAAAAAAATCCTCACCCCCTTCCAGAAAAAATGCTTCTCAAAAATGTAAAAGTCAATCACATGATTCTCCTAAAGGAAGTTGTCAGACCAGTCAGTAACTCCTCAAAACAATTCGTTGATTTCATTTAGGTTGGTGTTTATTATATACATGAGGGAGAGACTGTTCATTTCATCTCCCAGTGACTATTCATATTCTCTATTATTTATTTACATCATTTTCAGTTATTCACCCAATCTTGATGATTAGGTGTCAACATTCCCCCCTTAATCTAAAGGGATGTTTGTGAGTCCAAGAATCGTTCTGAATCATTGAAGCTTTTCTCTTCCAAGTTTTTTGGTGAAGATGTCTGCAATTTGCTCGTTCGTGGAACAATGGCGGAGATGGATTGTTTTGGCCTCAACATGATGTCGAATCAGATGATATTTAGTATTGATGTGCTTCATTCGATCATGGAACTTTGGGTTCTTGGCCAACTTTATTGCAGAGGTATTGTCAATCATGAGTGGAGTTGATTGTACTTGTTTTACCTGCAAATATTCAAGAATTTTCCTGAGCCACACAATTTCTTTTGTTGCCTCAGCTGCTGCCACGTATTCTACTTCTGTTGTGAAATCTGCTGGAACTGGTTGTTTGCGTGATCTCTAGGAGACAGCTTCTGATCCAAGACTCGTAGCATATCCTGAAGTAGATACCCCAGTTTCTTTGTCTCCATTGAAGTCTAAATTAGAGTATCCAATCAAGCTGAAGTCGTCCACCTGTGTATACTTGATTCCAAAGTCTTGAGTTCCCTTCAAGTACCTTAGAACTCTTTTTGCAGTAGACCAATGTCCCTCACAAGGCTTTTGCATACACCTGGAGAGGATTCCAACAACAAACAAAATGTCTGGTCTGGTAGTAGTTAGGCAGTTGATACTTCCTACAAGCTGTTTATACTTTGTTGCATTGTCAAATTCTTTTCCTTCAATAGATGTGAGCTTTAAGTTTTGTTCCATTGGAGTAGTAAGAGGATTGCATTCTGTCATGCCAAACCTGTTCAACAGATCTCCAATGTACTTCTTTTGAGAAATAAATATGGACTTGTAGGAATTTACAGGGTAAGTTCCTCAGACAGAACACCAAAGGACACCGCTCACAAACAGATCACATAATATACACCAGTATTTTGACGTGGTTAAAACCCTCAAAGAGGGAAACAGTCCACGGCCTGAGCCAACGTGGCCACTTCAGACAATTTATTAATAAAAGAATGAAAATTTACATACGAGATTCTCTCATAGACGGATTACCCTACAAATGACCCTCCATGCTCTTTAAATAGAGATCATGGACCAATCGGGTGTTAAGCCACGGGTCAAGTGTCAGTAATACCGAGGAGAGAATGAACCGTCGGATCACTACATATCGTGACCGTCGGATTGTAAGTTACAAAATGTACATAGTAAAGAAACACACTTTACCTAACTCTATACTAGACCAAGTTGTACTTAACTATTTGCTATGTGTTAGAATATCCTAACATCCCCCCTTAAGAACAACTTGGGATAGGATTGAAGGATTTACAAATATGACACAATAGGAGAAGGAAGGAGGCACTAGAGCCTATCCCCCCTTAGTGACAACTTCCTGAACTCCAACCATAAATCGAAGTTTAGTGAACTTCGCCTCTGTGAGAGCATTTGTAAAGATGTCTACAACTTGATCATCTGTTGAACAATATTGCACTTCAAGAACATGGTCGTGAATGAGCTTTCTGATGAAGTGCATGTACAGTTCAATGTGTTTACTTCGCTGATGTTGGACTGGATCTTTGCATAGCTGAATGGCACTTTGATTATCACACCAAAGTGTAGTCGGATGCTGCTGCTGAAAGCCAAACTTTGATAGGATCTGACGAAGCCACAAGGCTTCCTTACTAGCTTCTACGGCACCACGATATTCTGCTTCTGCTGAAGAAAGAGAAATGGCACCTTGTTTCTTGCAAGCCCATGTAATAGGTCCTAAACCAAGAGTGAACACATAACCTGCAGTAGACTTCCGATCATCAGGGTCACCATCCCAATCGGAATCAGTGAAACCAACCAATAGAGGAGATGCTTCGGCACTGTAATGAATCCCAAACTGAACTGTACCTCAAACATAACGAAGTATTCTTTTAGCTGCTTTCCAATGACTTTCACGTGGGTTTTGCATAAACCGAGCAATAAGGCCAACAGTAAAGGAAAGGTCAGGACGAGTATGGGTTAGATACAAAAGTTTTCCTACAAGTTAACGGTATAAGGTAGCATCAACTTCAGGAGAAGTACAAGTGACTGAAAGTTTGACTCCAGACTGAAAGGGAGAAGGGGCTGGCTTACAGTCTTCCATGTGAAAGTGGCGTAGAATATCACAGGCATACTTGGACTGAGAAAGGGAAATACCTTCTTTGGATTGCAAGACTTGAAGACCGAGAAAATAATGTAAGTTTCCTAAGTCTGTCATTTCAAACTTCCTTTTAAGGCTAGACTTCACATGGTTTATAAGGTTGGGATCACTACCAGTCAAGATAAGATCATCAACTAAAGAACAAGAATGATAAGAGACTTGCCCACTTTCTTGGTGTAGACAGTATTGTCAGAATGACACCTAGAGAAGCCATATTCTAAAAGAAAGTTATCCATTTTGGCATACCAAGCTCGAGGAGCTTGCTTGAGACCATAAAGGGATTTCTTAAGCCGACATACAAGGCTGGAGTCTGTTTGTATAAAGCCAATAGGTTGTTCCATATAGATTTCTTCATGCAAGTCCCCATGCAAGAAGGCTGATTTAACATCCATCTGATGGACTTCCCATTTGAAAGAGGCAGCAACGGAAAGAACAAGGTGGATAGAGTTCATTTTGGCAACAGGGGAGAAGGTTTCAGTATAGTCAATACCTTCAACTTGTGAAAATCCCTTAGCAACAAGATGAGCTTTATGTTTATCAACTTTCCCATCTGGTCCATACTTGGTTCTGTAAGCCCATTTGCATCTAACAAGTTTTCGCCCCTTTGGTAGAGGAACAAGATCCCATGTATCATTTGCCAATAATGAATGATATTATTCATTCATAGCTGCTTCCCAATCTGGATGGCCTGAAGCTTCTGCAATGGTGTCAGGATCATAATTCACTGAAGCTGTAGATGCTGCAACTAAGTGTACCAATGGAAAGATCTCGAAAAATTAGACCGTTTAAAAAAAAACGGTTCTGAAAACGGCTTCCGGATGAAGAAGTTATGGCTTTTTGAAAAAAAATTGACGAAGTGCGGGAATGTGAGGAAATGAAAAATCCGCCCCCACAAAATGGAGACTTGAACCCAAGACCTCTACTCTCATAAATTAGCTTTGCACCAAGTGAGCCATACAAAATTTTTGAGAGAGAGAGAGAGGGGGGGGGTTGATGCTTTGGGTTGCGTGCTTGCTTTGAGAAAGCTCTTTTTCCCTACAAAACAAAAAACACAAAACCCAACATGGACATACAAAAAAAACGAACCTTGCAGCTCGAAGTTAGCTTTAGCCGAAAACTAAATATTTTCCTCAATGTTTCTGATTTTTCGGGATCACACTAAGGCGCAGCGGAAAAGAGCATACGCATGAGAAAAATCCTTCCTTTCTATTTCTGATTTGCCCAGATCGCACAGAGTCGCAGGGAAAAGAGCATACGCAGAAATGAAAGGTATAGATCCGGTAATAAAAAAAGCTAAATAAACCGAAATCGAAATAAACAAAGAGAAAATAATTGTAAACTGCAAATAAACACTGTATACCTCCAGATCTTAAAAATGACGCAGCTAGGGCTACTGGAAACCTTTTCGCGTGAAACAAAAGGGGTTGCTCACTGGAACAGATGCTCCCAACACAACAGAGCAGTCCTCTCAGCCCGAAAGCAGTCAGAAATAGTAGATCTAGGAAATGACAGTCGGATGCAGTTCTACCGGCTTCAGATTTGGATCACCAACGGACGTGGCCCTCAAATAGCTCTGATACCATGTAGGAATTTACAGGGTAAGTTCCTGAGACAGAACACCAAAGGACACCGCTCACAAACAGATCACAGATCAATACACCAGTATTTTGACGTGGTTAAAACCCTCAAAGAGGGAAACAGTCCACGGCCTGAGCCAACGCAGCCACTTCAGGAAATTTATTAATAAAAGAATGAAAATTTACATATGCGTCTCTCATAGACGGATTACCCTACAAATGAACCTCCATGCTCTTTAAATAGAGATCATGGACCAATCGGGTGTTAAGCCACAGATCAAGTGTCGGTAATACCGAGGAGAGAATGAACCGTCGGATCACTACATATCGTGACCGTCGGATTGTAAGTTACAAAATGTACATAGTAAAGAAACACACTTTACCTAACTCTATACCTAACTCTATACTAGACCAAGTTGTACTTAACTATTTCCTATGTGTCGGAATATCCTAACATGACTTCAGATGTTGAGTTACTTCAATACCAAGATAGTAATGAACATAGCCCAAATCAGTCATTTCAAAACTTTTCCCCTATTCCTTCTTTATGGATGCAATGCAGCTTTCATTGTTCCCTGTCATCAAAAGATCATCTACATATACCACAAGATATACAACTGTTTTGCCAACTTTCTTGACAAATAAAGTTGCATCATCAAGATCATAATTTTTGAAATTGAGTTTCAGAAGATGCTCAGTTGGTTTTTCGTACTAGGCTCACGATGCTTATTTGAGGCCATACAAGGATTTCAAAAGTTTGCATACTTCATGTTCATGTCCTTTCACAGAAAATATTTCAATCTGGGACATAAAAACATTCTCTTTTAGATCTCCATTCAAGAAAGCAGTTTTTACATCCATTTGATGGACTTTCCAACCGTTCTGAGCTGCTAGGGCAAAGAGTGTCCAGATGATAGCCCATTTTTCTGTGGGGGAAAAGTTCTCCTCATAATCAACCCCTTCCTTCTGTACAAAACCTTTTGCCACAAGCCTGGCTTTGTGCTTGTCAAGTGAGCCATCAGCTTTATACTTGTTCTTGTAGACCCACTTGCAGCTAATTGGTTTGGTTCCTAATGGAGGATCAACCAGCTTCCAAGTGCCATTCTTTATGAGGGAATCATACTCCTTTTGCATTGATTCTTTCCATTCATCATGAGAAGCAACTTCTTTGAAGGAAGTTGGTTCAAAATCTGTAGAAAAATTCAATTCACAATCATAAGAAACATCCATATCAACAGGTGAATTAGAGTCATTTACATCACCTCCATTTTTCCGGTTTGAATTTCTAGTTCCTGTCTTTCCAACCTCATCAGGATGAACACTTTCAAGTGTCTTTATTAGCCAATTTGGAGGACCTTTCTCAGATGGTCTAGGCTGCTCCATTTATTGAGTTGGGACTGAATCAGGATTGGGTCTCCCAATTCTATCAATCACATCACTTAAAGCATCATCCGTTGTTGGATTTTCATGTGGGGGAGAGAGTTCTTTAGAAGAAGATTCCACATGTTGATCTAGTAATCCCTACTTCAAGATGTGGAATCTGATTATCAAATTCTTGAAATGATATTGCATTTGCGAATCTATCCAAGCGATCAAGTTGCCACTCAACAACATTGTCAGTTTTGGATGATTCAAGAAAAATTACATCTCTAGATACAAAAAACTTTTTATTGACTTCATCATAGAGATGGTATGCTTTGGAGGTGTTTGAATACCCCAGGAAGATACACTTACAACTTCTTGCACCAAGTTTGTTTCTATGTACCTTTGGTATCAAGGCATAACAGGTGGAACCAAAGACCCTAAGATGCTTTACCGAAGGGACGTGCCCATACCACATTTCATATGGAGTCTTGTTTCTAATAGCATTAGATGGACATCTATTCTTTATATATGCAGCACATAGAACAGCATCAGCCCAAAACATTATTTTTACATTTTTGAAGAAGAGCATGGAGCGTACCATATTTAAGATTGTCCTATTCATTCTTTCAGCTACACCATTCTGTTGGGTATTATAAGGCACAGTTTTTTGATGTTTGATCCCATGTTGGCGGAGATAGTTTTCAAATTCATTTGATGTGTATTCTTTTCCATTATCAACGTGAATAGACCCAATATGAGATTGTGCATCATTTTCAATCCATTTATGAAAGTTCTTGAATGTTTGAAAAGCATCAGATTTGTTCTTCAATAATAAACCCAACACATTTTGGTGTAGTCATCAATAAATGTCATCATATATTTATTTCCATTTGTAGAAGGAACAGGCATTGGACCACATAAATCTGAATGAATGAGTTCAAGTTTTCTATGTGCTATTGAATGTGAATCATGAAAAGACTGTTTGCTATGCTTTCCTAGAATGCAAGCATCACATTGCTTAAATTTCCTAGGAATTGTAGGAAAACCTGCAACACCATTTTTCTTCAACAAGCGGAGGCTGTCATAGTTCAAATGTCCAAATCTAGCATGCCATAATAGACTTGATGGAAGTGTACCTTCTTCATAATGATAGTTGTATGAGAAATGTTGTGCACGAGCAAAGGTACCTTGCAGCTTGAGAAGCCTTTCTTCTTCTATTCCCTTCATGACAAGTGAGTGGTTAGATGCTTTTCTCACCTCAAGCTTGCCATCAAACATATGAATGGAGTGACCTTGCTGGCGGATGTGGACCAAGGACAACAAGTTTCTCTTCAGCTGTGGGAGATATAGAACATGATGCAGAAGGAAGTCTAGAAGACCAGGCAATTTAAACCTGATTGTGCCAAGCCTTGATGGCTTGATTTTTGATTGGTTTGAAAAGTATACTACTCCATCAACATTGTCAGTAAATTCTTCAAAAAAATATTTTCTATGAGTCATGTGGCAAGTTGCTCCTGAATCAAGCAACCAATCATTTTTCCAAGAAGCAAGTGAAGCATTAAATAAATCTTCATTTACTCCAATATTACATTGTGCCACCACATAATGAGCAGATTCAGGTGCTTTACCTTTGTCTGTATCATTAGTTTTACCTTTTTGTTGGTTTCTTTGCTGCTTAATTTTGTCCCATGGTAACTTGCATGTAGAGGCATCATGTGATACATTTCTTTTGCAGCGTATGCAGTGCAAATCTGCCTTTTCTCCTTGAGAGTGTCTACCCCCTACCTCTGAAATATCTTCCTCTTCCTCTTCAACCACCTCTTCCTCTGGAAGAATCTTGAGTAGGATTCTTTTCTTTATGAGCAAGGCACACAACCTCTTCAGAAGATTTAGGGGTTGTATTCTTTCCAAAAGCTTTCTCTCCTTCACCAAATTTTTTCACAAGAGATTCAAAGGTAATATCTTTAAGATTTCCATTTGCTTGCAATGACTCAAGATAATTGGAGTAAGTAGGATAAAGTGCCTTGAGAAAAGCGATAATAGGAATATCCAATTCAACCTTAGTGGCTTTGATATCATGCATTATAGACTTTACTTCGGATGCAAGAGCAAAAGGATCATTATTTTGCAATTCAAGAGTGAAGAGTTTAATCATGAGTTGAACAACTTCAAGTGAAAAATGTGAGTCATAGAGTTCTTTCAGCTTTTGTAAGGCTTCAAAAGTAGTTGAAAATGGTGAAATATGGCGACTCACCTCTTCACTTACAAATGTTGCGATTAATGTATAAGCTTTGTTGTTCTTATTTTCCCAAATGGCCAGCTCTTTGTCTGAGGTAGGTTGTTTTGGCTCTTTGTCTCTGTCTCCAATACACATTCCTTTCCACAACTCATTGAAAATGAGGGTGTTTTTTATCATCCGGGACCACTCAGGATAGTTCTCCTTGCCAGTGAGAACTATTCCCACAATAGATATGATTGAATGCATACTATAAAATCTGAGTGCTGTAAAAATACTTCTGCTGCTAAAAAATTGATTCTGATATATGATATATGGAGACAGAGGTATGCAGAATAATTTATCTTCAAAGCTATCTCAATCCAAATTCACAAAAAATATCAAAGATATATGTGAACAAATTATTTTCATCTTCATGGCATCTTCGATACAAAGTTTCATGTCATCAATTATTGTCTATGTTGTCAAAGGAATCTACAGAAAACTACTGAGACCTATATAAGCAATTCCACAAATGAATCAACTGTTACAGTAATGCACCAAATTAGTCAGTCTACAAAAGTCAATTGGAAGTTTTTGCAGCTTCAGCATAACCTTAACTTCTCCGAAATTGCCCCTTTGCAAGCTTCTAGGATACAATGCAACTAGATTTATTGAGTTTACTATCTTATTTAAAGATGAAAATGAGCTTTATCAATGAAGCAAAGACTGTATAGCTGCTACTGCATCACCCTTATGTTCTCGCAATGTTCTCTCAGCCACTTTCTTATCCAACTCAAGCTCAGTTGCAATCAGATCTACATCAACCGGATCAATTTTGACAGCTGCTGGAAGTCGTGGCAGAGGACTGTGGTATGCTGGATTATACCACAGTTATATTAAAAAACGCAGTAGAAGTGGAAGTGTATTAAATGGAGTTGGTATTAAAAAATGGGAAGTGAAGGTGTGCGATACAACGCAACATGGAGTGGTAATGATATCAAGCAATACAACGCAGCATGGAGTGGTAATGATATCAAGCGATACAACACAGCATGGAGTGGTAAGTAACATAAAATGCAACACTACAATGACAGCAGGCCGAGGCTCATGTACTTCACTATCAGGGCTCTGGTGGCCTGAAATGAGAAGCGAATACACATTCTTAAGAATGCATTAGCAATCTGGTTATGTAATCAAACTTACCAAACATCTATCAGGCAGATGGACTTGAGCACTTCTGCCATTGTTGTTGACGAAATTTACAGCGAAAGCGCAAATAAAACAACAGACTCTATCATTTTGGAGGACATAGACATACTCTGTAGGAGGGGACGCTTAACCGAAGCGGTGGGAACGCTGCATCATTTGAACCTAGCAGACTTGAAGGACATCCCGAGGCTACTGAATGACCAGCAGATTCTTCTGTTTCTACAGTTGCCGGAGAAAATACAACGACAAAACGATATGTGTGTACAATCCTACGACTGACAAATCCTCCAACGCCTCTGGCAACGTCCAGATATTCTAGATGTTGGGATATTTCAGACGGTATTATGTTTGACAGAAAACTCGGTGCATGCAAGGAAGATTATATGTCAGAGCAGAGCAGCGTATTACATGCAGGTGAATATGAATAAAAAACGGTCAGAGAAGAGCAGAGGAGCAGCGCTCTGTATGCAAGGCAGAACATAGCCAGAATAGGGAGTTACAAAGTAGAGGGAAGCCAAAAATGGCGCTGGCTCTGATACCATGTCAGACCAGGCAGTAACTCCTCAAAACAATTCGTTGATTTCATTTAGGTTGGTGTTTATTATATACATGAGGGAGAGACTGTTCATTTCATCTCCCGGTGACTATTCATATTCTCTATTATTTATTTACATCATTTTCAGTTATTCACTCAATCCCGATGATTAGGTGTCACCAGAAGTGGCAAGACATGGAAGAAATAATTTCATAGGTAAGGGGGATAAATACCATTAAGTAGAAATGTTTGATCTTGATTCCATTCATTTCTATAGAGAAGGACATTATGCATCAAAATACAAAATCCCCTAGGAGAAGATAAAGGAAAAACAAAATCAGAAAGAAGATAAAGGTAAAATGCTACAATCTGATCATTATATTGTTTCCCAATACATTATTGGAGTAACTAAATATTTATTCCACACTTCACTTGCCTCTTGGAGATATGCATGGCTACTTAACATAGTAAAACATGCCACATAGCTTTTCAATGAGAATTATTTGAATATTTTAGTTATACTGTAGATGGAATAATGTATTTTGAAAATAAATCAAGTCTCAAACCCTAAGGAATTGGCATCATCATGCCTAAAATTCCCAAATTTCTTAATTTTCTTCTACATGATGTGCTCTACCTTCCAAGTATGTGAATAGTATGTTGTTCGTTGTGAACATTTTCCTACAAGGGAAATCTATTCATATCTTTGATAGTTAAATAGAAATAAGGAAGACATATAAAAACATTTTTTTCGTGATAGGAGTGGAGGATGAAAGACCGTTAAATCTAAAAGGGACATCTACTTATACACAAAATTCTACATACATCTCTCATTATGATGAAAGCATATTTCCATCTAGTATTATATGGCATACTAGATTTGGATATATTAATTATGATGGTCTTCATTTACTAAAAAGGAATGGTGTTTTTGGTTTTCAGATTATTCCTACGAGACTTGAGCAATGTGATGTTTGTATCCTTGGAAATAATAGCAAACAATCCTTTTATTGATTCCATTAACATAACATGCATAAAACTTGGATTGATACATATTTCTGTGGCCTTATTCCTATTCTTTTGCTAATGATAATAAATATACGATGAATTTTATTAATGATTAAGCTTTTGAAACTTCTAGAAATTTTCCTGTATGGATTCAAATTGAAACACAATCACATATTGTCTCCCTTTGTACTAATAATGGAAGAGAGTATACTTCTAATGAATTTGAGAGCTATCTTCACCAACATATGGTTCAACATCAAACTATAGTTTGATACAATCCTTAACAAAATGGTGCAATTGATAGAATGAGCAGAACTATTTTGAATAAGGCCCATTCCATGATGTTTTTAAAAGATGTAAATTTGTTGTTTTGTATTTATGTGGTACTATATGTAGTGTATGTGGAAAACAAATTTCCATATCATCCTCTTATGACTATGACTCCTTATGAAATGTGGCATGGTTGCATTCCTTCAATAATGCATCCAAGAGTCTTTGGTTCCACCTTCTATGTATTTATTCCTAAGGAAAAAAAAAACAAGCTTGATTCAAGGAGTAGGAACTGCATATTATTGGGGAATTCAAATAACACCAAGGAATATCATCTTTACAATTAGGTAAACAACAAGTTTATTCCTTTCAAAGATGTAATTTTTCTTGAATCTTCCAAGACTAACAACACCATTATGTGGGAGCTTAATTGTTTGGATAGATTCACTCATGTAGATACATACAATGAGTTTGATAATGAGATTCCAAATCTTGTAGGGGGGTCCCTATCCTAGATCAATCTTTGGAATCTCCTTTGGAAGCACCATCCCCCCCTCATGAAGTTTTGACCACTTCATAAGATCAAGAAGACCCTTTGAATGATGTGATTGATAGGATTGGAAGGATAAATCTTAATGCATGCCCATCCCAATCAATGAAGCAACCTATACCACATTAGAAATATCCCCAAAAATGGATCATCAAAAATACTTGAAAGTGTTCATCTTGATGAGCTTGTCGAGATAGGAACCACAAATTCCACCAGAAAATATAGAGGTGATGTAGATAATTATGATTCATTTGATATGCATTATTTGTATGTTTCATATTATTGTGAATTGGATTTATATACTAGTTCTGAACAAACTTCCTTTAAATAATTTTTTCTCATAATGAGGGGAAAGAAACAAAGCATATGCAATATGATGCTCTCGTAAATACTAGAACATGGAAGTTGGTCAAAACTCCATCTAGAACCAATTCAATTGGTTGCAAGTGGGACTACAAGATATATTAAAAATTAGATGGCCCACTTAACAAGAATAAAGGAAGGGTCAAAGAAAAAAGATGTGCACAAAAAGAAAGTGTTGATTATGAGGAGACTTTTTCCCCCATATGAAAATGGGGCACCATCCATACTCTCTTTTCCTTGGTAGCTTGAAATGGATGGAAATGTCATAAAATGGATGTGAATATTTTTTTTTTTAAAGGAAGTTGGTTCAAATTTAGTAGCTAAATTCAACTTTAGCTTCAGCTTATGCCATGTAAATATTTGAAGTGAATTTTTTTATCTTGATTGGATATTCTGATTAATACTTTAACAAAGACAAAGAAAATGAAGTATCAAATTTAAGTTATCTCATGCATCTTGAATCAATAGTTGTCTCCTAGAGGTCATGCAAATAGTCAATTTTAGTATATTACATGAGAGAAGTAGAATATGTGGTAGCTACAGAAGCAACAAAGTAGATTTTATGACTCAGGAAAATTCTTCAAGATTTGTAGGAGGGATATGTGAATTATACTTCTCTTCTAGTTGACAATACTTCTACAATCAATTTGGTCAAGAATACCATATTTCATGATCAAACCAAACACATCAATACAAAGTATCATTTAATTTTTTACCATGAAGAGGCAAAGACTATTCATTTAAGACACCTTTCCTCAAATGAACAAATTGAAAACATATTCACCAAAGAACTTGGAAAATAAAGTTTGAAAGATTCATAATGATGCTTGGGCTCACACAAACCCCTTAAAATTATGGGTGGGGAGGAGGGAGAGAATGTTGGGCATAATCCTTTGAGATTTTTGTCTTGTAAATAAAATTGTGAATAAATAAAAGTAGGAGGATGTGAATAAGAAGGTACCCTTAAAAAATGAAATGAAGGGTCACCCAATTGTATATACAGTATACATATTAATGGAAATTATATTAGGGACACCCGATTATGTATATCTAATTACACATTAATGGAAATTATATCAGGTAGTTCATCTCATTAATTTTTAATGAGATATTTATCATTATATTAGCTAATAATGACATTTCATGTTTTTATCATAAAATTATAGATATGTTATAAATCAAGAGATAAGTGTATCAACTTATTACTATAATTAAGGGTCTTATGTATAGAATCAAGGCTAAATGTTACTTGGAAATGCATAATTTCTTTATAATATCCTTCACTGAATAATATTTTTTTCTATCTAGATGAACATGGTATTTTGCTCTTGGTGTAAGATATAAAACTATTTTTAATGGGTTAAGAGTTTATCTTCCTTATATCTAAAAAAAAAGTTAATAGTCCAAGTCCCACATAAACTTGAAACAAGTAGAACTCTACTCTTTTACCTTACATATTATTTCAAGTCATTTTTTTAAAATAATAGTAATAATTCAACCTACATTTGCAACTAACAACTAATTATAATTATCCTCACTACAAATTAACATAAATCATGATAAATTTTACCACTTAAAAAATTTAACTATTTTATTAAAATATAAGATTTGTATCATTTATTTAACTTTATCTATATATATATATATATATATAAAATAGAGAACTTATATTATTTATCTAAATGATTCTTAACTAAATGTCATAATATAACTTATACCAACATTTATACATAAAAGCATTTATATGATAATATACCTTTATACAAACATACAGTAATATATATATATATATATAATTATATAATACATGGTTTTTATTTAAAAATTAATTGATAATTTGAAATAAAAATGTTTCGTAAAATACCATTAAAATTTTAAACTATATAAAAAAATAAAATATAATAAATAATTATCAATAATGATTGTCCTTGATGTTAATTTAATAACTAAATTACGATAAATTTTCGTATATATTTATATATAAAATTGATTTAATAACATAATGTTATTACAGTTTGTGTATATATGCAAAATGAATATATCTAATCGATGGATATAGGTACATTTTGTATATGCAAAATTAATACACTTCCACAAAGAACACAATAAGATTTGAAAAAGGAGTTGTTTTTAATAAGATTTTTTTGGGCTTTTCAGTGCAGAAAAATTTGAGATGAAATTTTGATTTGTGTTATTTAAACTGGTTTTTTTATTGTATATATGGATTAATCACCCTGAAAACCCCCTAGGGCACTTTAATTGTGCAAAGGTTACCTATCAAGCTTGTGATATCAATAAATTTCTTCCGGATTTTAAAAAAATAGACAAAAAAACCATTAAAAAAACTTCCAAAAAAACCTCACTTAAAACAACCCATCTGAAAAAATCCAATCACAGGTTTCAACAAATGCACAACACCTCCAACAAAAATCAAGAATGGAATAACAACCACACCAGCCATGTGACAGCATTGAATGGGCTCTGGCATTCATCTCCTTGAGGCCACCAAACTAGCGTCAGAGACCCGTGTTTTATGTTTACTATTAAAGGAGATTTGGAATTCATCTCTAACTTAAATTTATGTTTGTTTCAACAAATGCACAACACCTGCAACAAAAATCAAGAGTGGAATAACAACCATACCAGCCATGTGACAGCATTGAATGGAATTCATCTCTAACTTAAATTTATGTTTCAACAAATGCACAACACCTCCAACGAAAATCAAGAAAGGAATAACAACCACACCAGCCATGTGACAGCATTGAATGGGCTCTGGCATTCATCTCCTTGAGGTGGCAGCTCTGGCATTCATCTCCTTGAGGCCACCAAACTAGCGTCGGAGACCCGTGTTTTATGTTGAGTATTAAAGGAGATTTGGAATTCATCACTAACTTAAATTTACAAGTAACATGTTATTTATAAGTCATTTTGCTGAGATTTTTATGTAGGAGATCTTGCTTGTATAAATGGTAATTGTACCAATATGATTAAATTTGTGTTAGGTGTAATTATTAGGTTGGTGTTGGATGTAATTTTAATTAATTAATATTGAATAATATACTAGTTTAAATTATTATTATTATTTCAAATATTTGTTTTAATATATATTTTTAAAATATATTATAAAAATTTTATAGCAAATTTTTATAGCAAATTTTGATTTTAATAGAACTCAAAGTTTTGATCAAAACTTTAAAACAATATACCTTGATATAATTTTACACAAAAAATATTAAATAAATTTTCTTACATGACAGTTGGATTAGAATTTAGTTAAGGTTTAGTTCTTGATAATTGTTCTTCCATTGGATGTGTTCCAGTGGTTGGGGGTTCTCCCACTCCCTCTTTCTTGCAAATTCGCATACAACAAACTATCCCTAACATAAGACATCAAGGATTTAATAACATAAGATTCATTAGTGGTTAAACTTAATTTGAGCGGTTCAATCAAGATTCAATTATAACTACCTCACCGAGATTCAATTGTAACTACCTCACCGACTTTGAAGGAAACACAAAAATGTTTCTTGGATTAGTTTTTTGGGGACGAATGCTCAAGTTTTCGTGGAGATCCTCTTGGTTTAAAAAAAAAAATGTATCCCATACATGGGGACATGGTATTATGTTTTTTGGGAAAAAAAAAAAATAGAATGCACTGACGAGAGTAATTGCGAAGCATGGGAACATGGAAAGTAGGTAGCTTGTTAATAACCTTACAAGATTTATATTAATGATTGTTTGGTCTAACGATTTCAGTGTTAAGGAAAAACTCGTGTTCTAGCATTTTTGGCTTTGTATAAGAAGCACCATAAGAATAACGAGTTAGTAGAGATGGATGCTCTCAACCAAAAGAGAAGCTCAAGTCACGTCAGCCATTTGGAAAATAAGTATACATGTTGATTACATGCTATTTCTTGAAAAGATAAGTTACTACAATATTTTCAGAAAAAGAAAGTTTATATACATTATGCATAGAGAGGATTTTAATGATGTTTTGTTATTGGGAAAGAATGTTTGAGAATTTTACACATAAAAGAATTTATGTGGAAAATTAGAGACATGTTATTAATATTTGGGTTGTTTCTATACATTTCCTTTTTGAAAAGGAAACATTTCTATACATTATATTTTTGGAAAGAAAACATATAAAAGTTTCTTGAGAAAAGAAATGAATATTAATTCTTGGAAATACTTCCATAACTTCAATTATAAGTTAACCATGGTAACTTTTGATAGGATTTCATGGGTTATGAACTAAAGAAAAATTAATTAGAGTAATCTCTTGAAAAGAACCCATAAATCTCTATGCATAAAAAAACAAAGGTTACCCAAGTTGTTGTTTTGAAAAGGTAGTAGGAAATTTGTAATTTTATGAATAAAAAGGAAACTATTATGTTAGCATTCTTTGGGATAAGAATTTGTATTGAATGCAAAGAAAAATAATTATTGTGTTATCATTTGAAAGAATACATTGTTTGGTATTTAGTTATGGTGATAGGAATTAAGTTCCTTGCATGCACAAAGATAAAACTATTATGTTGGATATTTTTTGAGAAGAAATAAATTCTTTGCATGCACTAAAATAGACTACTATGTTTGATATTTCTAGAAAGAAATATGTTGTTTGCTTGCATGACAAATATAAATAATGTGTTCCATCTCTTGAAAGGAGATGATTTTTGCATCCATGTTAATTACATCTATGATGTTGGATTCTTTAAAAAGAATTATACATGGAAAGTGTATAATTATTGTGATAGGCTTTTGAAGAGAAACCAAAATTTGTGTGTAGAAAAGAATAATCATTGTGTTAGACCTTGGAAGAGAAACAAGAAATCACATATAATAAAAACATTAGCTTTCTTTTGTAAAATGCACATATCCAAATGCAATAAATAATGACTAACACATTAGTTTTGTTTAGAGAAACACATGTCTTTCTGCATACAATAGGATTTGTAAATAACTCTATTTTGGGAAAGATGCTTTACGAAAAGGGACTTGCATTTGTATGTACAATAATAATGTTTATCATGTTAGTCTTCCCTTAGAAGAGGGCATGTATTTTTATGTATTATAATAATATATATTGTATTGGAAAGATTACTTACTTACATGCACAAAGAAGAAGGGGTTAGCTCTCTTTGAATAAGTTTTTATCTAATTACATGCATGGAAAACAAAGATAAGTTGCTAGTATCCTTTAAATAGAATATGAATGGTTACAGTGGTATCCTTTGGATATGGTGCGAGAATGATCCTAGTAACGTGGTAATTATTTTGACATACTTGATAATTATTTGTTTATACATGCACAATATTGTTAGAAGAAGCATGTTGTGATACTATATTTACATATCATGTGTGCACATGAATAGATGTTAAAAGATTTCTTTTAAAAACTGATTATTGATTGATTAATACTTTATCTAATCTTGTCACCAAAACTTGTTGACGACAACAATGACAGGGAACGATGGCAATTTGTGTCAAAGACAAATTAGGTTTAAGATTGTGGCAGATAAGAACTAAATGTCCATGTTGATGAGTTTGAGTTGCAGGATGGTCCACGGAACAATCATGCCACAAGGATATAGAGAGTGGTGATTTGTGGGTAAATGGTTTCATGACGTTTGTAATAGCTTTTATCTACGTATGTTTTATTTTAATGATATTTCATTGTAATATTTTATAACAATGGATAAGGGATGAACTCCCTTATAAGCCATTGAGTGAGAGGTGAACACCCTCACAAGCGTTTAACAATAAAATTAAACGTTTGGTGGTTTTCACCCTACGGGATTTCCAGGGTATATCGGTGTTCAATGATGTGATTGCTTATTATGTTAGTTTGATGATGTGATCCCTTGCATTGATGTGATTGCTTATTATGTCAGTTTGATGATGTGATTCCTTGCATAATGCGATGTTGATAATGTTGAGTATGTGATTAATTAATGTGGTTAGAGTAATCATGAACTGGATGCAAGGTTACATCATATAGTTACTTTATGTACTAATGAACATTTTATTTGATGGTTTTGAGGAATGTGGAATAGTGATTTGGATAATATCCAATGGGTAATTTGTGTAAAAAAAATTCTGACTCCCTACATTTTCATGTGAGGTTATCGGGGTATGTTACATTATTGTTCTTTGCTTCTATTTTAAAGCTCTATCACTAACATGGATGGTGTGATTATCATTCTTTGATTTTATTTTAAAGCTTTATCACTAACATGGATTGTGTGATTATCATTCTTTGCTTTTATTTTAAAGTTCTATCACTATCATGGATTGTGTGATTAAGTCAGAGATTCATTTTACAGTCTAGAATGAAGGGATGTGTAAGTTTGTCCGTTTGTCCATCCTCCTTTACAATAAACTTTAAACTTTAAAATTTAAAATTATGTTCTAAATAGAAAAATAGTGTCCGCTATAATTAAAAAAAATATATATGAATTAAAACTTATACTTTTCAAAAATATTTCAAAAAAAGATTTAAATAAAATTTTTGAGGGTTATCAATAAAATATTTTAATAAGAATTAATATTAGCACATACTTCAAAATATATTAATAATAGAAAACCATTTTAATTTGCATAATAAAATGTATCATGTACATGTAATGTAAAATATTTTAATGTAAATTACATATATATTATATATCATTTAATTTTTTTTGTATATATCATTAAAATAATTAAGTTTTATGGTTAAAACCTTTATTTCGTCCTAGATATACTCTATTTAGCATTTAAAATACAATTTATGAAACAATAAAAAATAACACATTGTATTTTGCATTCTAAAAAAAATTTCACATGAAGAAATTTGATCCCTCTCGACTCATGTTATAAAAAATAACACATTGTATTTTGCATTCTAAAAAAAATTTTCACATGAAGAAATTTGATCCCTCTCGACTCATGTTATAAAAAATAACACATTGTATTTTGCATTCTAAAAAAATTTTCACATGAAGAAATTTGATCCCTCTCTACTCATGTTAGATCATATTTAATCATATATAATTTTATAAATTTAAATTTATGTAAAAATTATTATTTGTCGTTTTTGAGATTTAAGATCTAAATCTATTTTGAGTTAAATTTAAATAATAATAAAAATAATAATTATTATTATTATTAGTTTCTACTTAAACTAATTTCTTAAAAAAAAACCTATTTCAATTAATTTATTGATAATTAAAAAATGTAATTTTTTATACCTCTAAACCATTATATTGAATATTATATTTTAGAAAAATTCTTAAATATTTTTTTTAATCTTATTTTAAAATTTAATTGTAATATTTTTACTAATTATTAAAATTTAATTAATATATTAAAATTATTATAAATACTTTATATAATATATAAAAAGATTATATATAAATAATTATAAATTAAAAATAATAATTTTATTACCCTAATGAAGTATTTACTCTACATAATTTATATATAAATTTAAAATAATAATTTATATATAAATTTAAAATGAATAATTTATATATAAATTTAAAAATTAAAACTAAAATGATTAATAATTCTATATATACAATTATAGAGTTTAATTTTTAAGAATAATTTTTTTTATTTCAAAATGTTATAGTTAAAGGTTTGGTTGAGGTAGCTTAATTGGTAATGGTCATGGAAATGAAATCTTAATTTTTAAGAATAATTTTTTTTATTTCAAAATGTTATAGTTAAAGGTTTGGTTGAGGTAGCTTAATTGGTAATGGTCATGGAAATGAAATCTTACTGAACCAGAAGATTGAATTTAAATCTTGTACTATCCCTGATAGGAGAGAAATCAGAATCATACTAAACTTACAAAAATATTATAGATAAAAAGTGTATGAACCATTTAAATAAAAAATCACTTAAATTTTGAATGTATAATATGTTCATTTGATATATATATATATATATATATATATATATATATATATAAACATGGATAAAACTAATTTATTTTCTAAGTACATTTTACACAACAAAAAATAAATAATCAATAAAATATAATAAGATGTTATTATTTTGAGCTGAAATAAATGATGCAAATAAATAATCAATAAAATATTATTATTTTGAAGTGAAATCAATAATGGCCAATGCATGTAGCAATGGTTAGTAAAAATCACCACCCTTAAAAAAAAATATTTTGGTAAATATAACTTATATAAACCATTTGGTGAAGGTTGAGTGCAGGTTAACATTTTCCCTTTTCCATGATCAAATTGGTTAGTAAAAATCTCCACCCTAAAAGAGAAGTTTATATTTTGGTAAATATAACTTGTATAAACTGTTAGGTAAAAGTAGAGTGCATGTTAACATTTTGTGTGATCAAACCTTAATTAAGTGATTTAAGTTATTAAATCTAAATTTCTCTCGTTAAAAATTTATATTTAATATCAAAATATTTAATATCTAAAAAGTTTTGAGTAATATTGATATGTTGATCATAAAAGCTTTAAAAAATTACCTTTCAAAATCCCATGAAACTAAATGCTGAATAAAAATGGACATCAAAGAAAGTAAAAATGAATATGTAAAGTCCCTCAGTGGATATTCCTCTATGTTAATTCTACCTATAGCATCTTATGAAATTACAAGCAGAGATTATATGCTTTATGTATCTATTTTTTCATCCAAAAACCCATGTATGATTGAAAAAGTTTTAGGTATAAAGATGGATTTATGTTGCCATGATATCACATTATTTCTTCCCGTTACCTAAACTTTGGCACACTTCTCAATGTTACATATAATAAAGTGGAATTATCCTATAATGACACCTTGTAAACTTATGAGTGAAGATATTGTGGTTTGATGATTAGGCAACCAAAAATTGCCAATGCCAGGGTAGGAGGACTGGTTTAACATCCAAATAGATGATTATTTTTGTGATTGATGGTATTAATAAAAATTATTATAGTTTTTGTTTTAGTGGATGGAGTTATTATTTGAAATGTTGGATAGATCACATTCTTTACATAGTATTAGTTTAGAAATCCCTAATAACTAAAAATCGGTAATGATATAATAAAATAACTGATTTAATATTTAAATAGATAATTTAAAAATTATTTTTGAGATTGATGTATTTTTTAATGTTTATATTTTAGATGTAAAATTTGAATTGGATATATTTTTTGGGTTTTTATCATTTTATTTTTGAATTCATAAATAAATTTAATAGGTTAAAAAAGTCATGAATTTAAATGGTATAATGATCAAATATATAATTCCATTAAATCTTAACTTGACAATTTGATTAAAAAACCTACTAAACATAAAAGAGTTAAACTATAACCTATTTGCACGGCTAAATGCTAAATTTAGCTTATGACAGGATCGTTGGCAGCCACCAGAGAGAGCTGAATGCTAATTATGGTCGTGGCCACAATTAATAATATCAAAGAGTCGCTCTGGTAGATATCTTGGTTTAGTTAAGGATATTTTAGTCTGTAGATAGGAGAGGTGGAGCCTCCATACACAATGTCAATGACAGCTTTGGCCTCTTTCAATGATTGAAGAGGCAGAGTGGCAGATTAGCTTTTCAATTTTTATTTTTATTTTTTAATATTATTTTTTAGGTTTATAATTTGTTAGGGTTTTAGGACATTAATTTTTTAGATTTATTATTTTTTAATTTATAATATCAATTTTTTAGATTTTATTAATTTAAGAGTTTATATTTATATTATCTGATTTAAAATTAAATAATAATAAATAATTATTATTAATTATTATTAATTATAACAATTTAGTTTATAATATCAATCTCTAAATTTTATTACTTTAAAAATTCATATTTATATTATTTAATTTTAAATTAAATAATAATAATAAATAACATTTAATATTAAATAATTATTATTATATAAAAATAATCAATGTTAATTATAATAACATTTTTATTTCAATAAAAAAATTTGTATTATTATTTATGTTGATTATATTTATCCAATAAATATAAATAAAAATTTAAATTATATTAACCACATTAATATTGTAATATATTGAAGAGGATCAGTGGCAGACCAGCTCTTCAATTCCTATTTTCTCTCTTTTTTTTTGCCCGATAGTGCGTTCGGGCAATGCAATGCACGGTCGACTTATGATCAGGTACCTCGGGCCACCCACTAGTTTTCTGGAATTTAGCTTGCTGGATTTGGAATTAGTTTTGGTAACGTAAATTTCTCGCACATTTTTGCCCCGATTGTGCGTCGGGGTGGTACAACGCAAGATCGACTTATGATGGGGATATCGGGCTGCCCACTACCTAGTTCCGGGAGGAATTGTCTTTAGTGATATTTTTTGAAATTTTTTTCAGTGGGTTTTTTAATCAAATTTCTCTAAAATCTGGCAGCAATTGATTGACATCGCAAGTTTGATAGCTAATTTCTGCACAATCAAAACGTCTTAGAGGTTTTTCAGGGTGCTGATTCCAAATATGCAGTTAAAAAACCATTTTAAATAATACAAATCAAGATTTAACCTCAATTTTTTCCATCGGATTTCGTCAACAGAATCTCCAAAAAATCACACTAAAAACAACTCCCTTTCTGGATTTTAGGTTACCCGACTTTGAAATAGTTTCGGCGACGTGATTTAATTTTCGATGACAATTGAAAATGATGAGCAGGCGTATGCACGCTGCCGATTCCGCCTGACGTTTCTTTAGCATTTTTTTATTTTCCGGTTTTTATTCAAGAACGGCCACATAATGTGCGCCTGCATGGCGTTTCTGCTTAATAATGGATGTGCAGGCAGTTATCTGACTTTAGTGACACCTAATTGATTTAGGTATGACTTTAACTTTGTTTTATTTTTAATTTTGTTTTATATGAATTTATTTTTAGTATATTAAAATAGATGGTTTAAAAAGTTGACTCCACACCAACTTCCGAAATTATTTTTAATAAAGATTATATATATAATAGGTTACATGCAAGTTTTCAATTACAAATATTACTTTTATATTTAAAAATAATAATTATGAATACAATTTTAACTAGTTTACATTGTTCATCTATGTCACGTTGAGTCTTCATTCTATTTAGGAGGTTTTTAACTGTTTCTAAATAGATTAAGTGAATCACTCACTTATTTTTTACAAAAAAATTTAAAAAAATCAAAACCAACTTAAAACTAAAGAAGCTAGCGGAGTTGCAGACCATTAAGAGTCCAAGGAGGAGACCCATTCTAGGTCCTTTGCACTTGAAACGGAAGGAGCAGGAGTAACAGAATCACATTGTAGATGCACTTCTATATGTATCAGCCTTGCATCCAATTTGTCAATGAAGAAGTGTTGGTTTCTCGTTATTCTCTTGATGTTTTCTAATGAAGCAAACACATTGTACCTTCCCACTTGCTTATTTTTCACCACCATATCGGGCAGAGTCTCCATTTGCCAGTGCAATGCAATTGACCCCTAGTGTGACCATGGTCAAGGACCCAGCTGGAGACCTCTTCCAATATCTCAAAGTCAGAGAATGCTTGCCTCTCAGCACCCGCGACGATTTCCAGATTCTGGATTTATCACTAAGTCTCATGAGTGACCATGTTGAAGTATGCCTCAGGTTATTATTGCTGAAATTAGCATGCCCTATCCTATCATTGGGTACTTTTTTCACTACCACCCCTCTTACTATGCATACGTTGCTTGGGCGACATGGAACACATGTGAGCACCTTCTTACAATAACCATACATGAATGCACTGTCGGGGGGTTGTGGTATGCACCAACCTATAACAAAATCACTAAAAATACACTACCTAACAATACACCAATTACATACTCCAACCTTATAACACCACTAAAGCCAAAAACTGACCCACACTTGCCAAACTCACAGGGGTAATAATCACATCCAACCTTGTACCCTACAACACTTTGAGCTCTAAAACAAAGCCACAAATAGACCCAGAAAAAGAGACATACTAGAATTATATCCCCCTCTTTATCAAAAATTCTTCGGGCATCAGACACTGACAACATGTAACTAAACATAACTTTCCAAATAGAATCATCAGACCCATGATCCAAAGATGACTAGGACCGAAACCAGATTGTTGTAAAAAACCCAAAGCTCAACAGATAGAGAGTGATTAACAGACTGACCCAATTAAACCACACATTAACAAGCAAATGGACAAACAAAAGGAAATGAATTACCAAAGAAACCAAGGCCTAAGTAGCTAAATTTGAAGTGTTCGAGAAAAGCAACAACTTCCTATAGCTAATGATAGAGATTCGCTCCTACAAATTCACCCCACCTCATAACTCCTCCACCTCTTGAAAGTATTCATTTCAAAGAGTCCACCATCCATGGCTATCTTCTTCACCTCACTGATATCCACCACTCTCGACTAGCTCTCATAATTCAGGCCAAGCTCTTCAAAATTCGGGTCGAATCCACACTGAGACGCCAACTGCAGCGTATTCGACTCCCGCACCCCCTCCCACTTAGGTTCAAACCTATCTCACTCAGACGCTAGCTGCAGGATAATCGACCCACCTCCCGCTCCCGCTTAGGTTCAAACCTATCTCACTCACCATTGGACTCATAGCTCTCATCTCCTCCCCACATTGAGGATTAAAAGCCATCTATACATTGGGGACGAGTCATGTCCTCTGGCCTTTAATGCCCATCATATCGACAGGGTGGTGGGCTCACCCCACAAAACCCTCCCTCAACCTTGAAACCCATCCTCATTGGAGAACAATTTTAACCAATTTTAAAATAATCTATATTACTAAATTTAAAAAAAATAATAACAAAGAGCTTTAATTTGCTTAAAACAAAACCGCATATACAACATAACTAATACAGCCATATAAATTCCCCGGATGCGGGTGTTTAAGGCGATGGGACGGGAGTTGGAGGCTGGCCACATGCCGTCCCTCAGGCATCACGTGGCACTCCATGCGCGCGGACGGATAGATCATACCAGGTTTAAGACGAAGGGACCTGGGACGGCAGCAGTTAATGCCCGGAGAGTGCACTCGATCCAGAGCAACGCTGCAGTAATGGCGGATGGGATCCCGAGCAGGGTAGGTGACGATGAAGAGCATAAATCTGGTCTGGAGCAGGGAATGTGGGTCGTGTTGCATTCGGCTGGCCTCTCTGTCGTCGAAGCGGTCCCTTCTCAGACGGTTGGGTCCATTACGAGGCTGGTTCTGGTAATTGACAGTCTGGTTCACTTGGCAGTTTGCAGGGAGTCTCATCCCACTATGGTGAGACCCAGACAGAGGATGCTGAGCCGTCGAGGTTCTTCAAGAGGAGGGGGTTCGCGCAGACCTGAGAGGGATGATGCGGGGCATTGCTGCCACTGTAATCTGGCAAGCTCCATTGGAGCCATTCCCCTGCACTCAGGCCATCATATGGATGCCGGGGCTTCTAGCTCGGCCACCTTGCCAGCTTTTGGCTCCACCATCTTCAATTTCACCAGCTCTACGGCAAACCCAAGAATCAGTGCGCATGTTTCCATTCTGTTCATTGAGAATCCTCCTGAGGCGGATGACCCCATAGAAGCTCGGGAGCAAGGGATGCAGGACTACCCTGGGGAAGCAGAGCAGGCTCCGACAGCTGAGTTGGAGCAGGAAGAAAAGGGTCGGGCCACCGTCGAGGAAAAATCCAAGCATTCCCAGAATGCTCCAAACGCGGCTATTGGGGAAGCGGAAGCGACCCCTCCTACTGAAGCTGAGCCGGATTACTACGGCTGGTGCCCAATTGTGGAAGAGCAACCGGATGAGCCGAATGAATAATCACGCCGGCGCTCATGCTCCACCAGGTCGCTCCAGGTCCAGTCACCGTTTCCTGGTTTGTTGTCGGTTCAGTCAATGTTTTTTTTTGGGATGTCAAAGATGTTGAGTTTTTTTTGTGTTAATGATGAGAGCACTTACTGTTTCCCCTGCGCGGGATGACTTGATCAGCTCCTTTTTGTCTAAGGCCCCTGCGAGGGCCACCGTCTATGGGCAGTCTTGGATTTTCAGTTTACCACCCCTGCGAGGGCTTGCTATGGGGGACTATGTCTTGGTTTCTGTCAGTCTTAGTTTTTGTCTCTGTCTGGTGCCCTTTGAGGGCAAGAGCATACTGGTTTCACCTGTTGTAATTTTGCACTCTGTACATATTTAATAGATTAGCCTTTTTACCGAGAAAAAAAATACAGCCATATAAATTAAATGGTTGGTCAATGCCAATAGACAACAATCCATAATAAACACCAAGACACATGCTCAAACTTACTAGATGATACATCTCATGTTGTTAAAAATTTTTAAATCATAAAAACTTTATTTAAATAAATTATTATTATAATTATCAAATAATAAAAATAATATATATATATATATATATATATATATATATATATATATATATATATATACATTTAAAAAAACATGTAACAAGAGTCTTAACGATGAAAATTTACCTCCATTTTATCATGGAGATTCTTAATTTATAAATAAGTTTTGTTACAATACTATGGTTTATCAATACCACATGCCCAAGAAACAATAACTCACTTAACATTTTTTCATATGACATTTATTTTAATTAATCGATTTAATTAAAATGGAAAAAAATACAAATATTTTGGAGATAAATGTGAACCTTCGATTTGTGTATACTATTATGAATATTCTGTGAAAATTATATATGTACTATCTAATTAATAGTTATTAATAATTAAATTAAAATTTGAAAATTCTAATTCTAATTTTAATAATTAAAATTAAAATATAAATTTAATTTTTAGTTTTAAATTTTTTAATATTTTTAAAACAATTTTACTATGCTTTTCCTAAATATTCATAATTTTAATTATTTTTTTCCCAATCAATTTGTTATATATTAGACCAAATATTAAAATATTAAATCTTTTATTTTTATATTTTCTATTTATATCCAATAATTTATGTATATAAGAGAAATTTCTCTCATATATGTAAGATGTATGAATATTTATATCAACTTGTAATGTTTTAAAACAATAATTTATGTATATAAGAGTAATTTCGCTCATATATGTAAGATGTATGAATATCGATTCTTTGTAGAAAATCCATCACGTCAAAATCCAGAACTAATCGAGAGAAAGCACTTTCCCTTAGGAAGTGGGAGATAGGAGAAGATAAGAATTTGGAAAGAGATACATTGAGAAATGTTAAAAGAGTATAATAGCCCACGATGAGTGCAAGAGTGGGGATACCAATCCGGAGTGGATAGTCATTTTCTCCTCTTTATGTGATAAATGGAGAAAGCAGGTTGAGTAGATAGTCATTGTCTCCTTCCCTTTATGTGATAAAAGGAGAAAACATCCATTTCCTTTAATGTATCTCTGCTGAACATACTTATAATATATATATGTTTTATTTTTAAATATAAAAAAATTATATATAATATTTTTTTTCCGAAAAAAAATTAGTAATTTTTATTATCATAATCTTTGTGCATTTAAAATATTTGTTGATAGTCATTCTAAAAAATAAAAATCTGATTAATAATTTTTGAAAATAGAAATAAAGATAATCGATATAATTAATTTAGTTGTTGCTCTTACTGCAAACCCTTTATGAAGGACCTATTCTCTCTTATCTTTTTAGTGCTTTTCCAAATGCCCATAGCCTATAAAGAGTATGTAAAAGATGTGTAATATTATATTAATATTAATAATTTAAATAAATTTAATAATTAAAAATATAAGGTTTATAGGAGTAGAGCATTTAGTAATAGGTTATTATGTTAATGTACTTTGTGCTGATAAAGTTATTGTTTTAAAATTTTATGGATACAAATTCAACACAAATTTAGTTATGAGCATCAGTTTGTATGATTTAGGTTATTGATAATTTAGATTTCTCTCTTGATTTCTCAAACCACATATAGTCTCACTCTAATTGCAAAAAAACTAACATACACAAAAAAGAATATAAATAAAAAACCTTAAAAAAAATTATATATCAATTTAATATTAACTTATTTCATCAATGGGTGATCTTAACGGATTAATGTCCCTCCTAATTTCCCCAACCCCAAGTTAGTCCCATTTTAATGGGGAAAAACTAACCAAAAAGGGCAAGATAATTAAGAATATATATATATAAATTCATTTAAAAAATTATATATCAATTTAAAATTTAATTTATTTCATATATTAGATTTACCTTGTTATCTTCCTACCTAGATTTAATTCCTAAGTGACTAAATTTGTTGTAATGGATTCTAACCTTATTATTGAGTCTAAATAATCCCTTAACACTGTAACATTTATATTTCTCATATAGAATAAAAGATATTTCTTTTCAAGAATATATATATATATATATTAAAAAAATAACAAATTCCTCTTATTATATATATATATATATATATATATATATATATATAATTGAAATAATATGTTATAATAAAAAAATTCAATTCAATTAGTGAGTGAAGTGATATGAAATAATGTAAACTAAGAGATCCAAAGTTCAAACCCTGAGGACATAACCCAATCTACGGAGATCCATTTGTTGATTCCTTCGGTTATATATATATATATATATATATATATATATATATATATATATATATTACCGAAGGAATCAACAAATGGATCTCCGTAGATTGGGTCTATATATATATATACAAAATTTGCAAAATCATACCTGATGGGAGCAACTCAATTCGTGTTGGTCATGTTATGAAGTATTATGTAAAGCATGATATTCAAGGTCAAGCCAAAAGAAAAAAATTAAGTGCAATTGCATAATGATCCATCAAAATCTACCCCTTCATCAAAATTGACCTTTAAACTACTCATCTCAATAAACCCTATATCAACCTATATTGAAACAATAGTAGTTAAACTACTCTATCAAAATAGACCCATATTAACCTGCGATTATATCAACCTATATTGAAACAATGCCAAAAATTGTATTTAACAATTAAAATTGATGATTTTTTGCAAAATTTATATTTAATAGTTAAAATGCTCCATCAAAATTTATCCTTAAACTACTCCATAATAATAGAAACTGCCATTATATTGATTTATATTGGAACAAATCCAAAACATTATATCAAAAAAATTAAAATTAATAATACTATAAAAGTTATATTTAATAATTAAAATTCTCTATCTAAATCTACCCCTTCATCAATATTAACCCTTATCACAAAAGTACAAAACTAAAAATAACCCCTATTATCTAAATATAAAACTAATAATATAAAATCAATTTAATTACCTACTATACCCCTTCCTTCATCAAAATTGACCCTTATCATAAAATTACAAAACTAAAAATAACCCCTATAATGTAAATATAAAAACTAATAATATAAAATCAACTTAATGACCTACCCTACAGACCATTTCATAAGTGACTGAGATAAATGGGTCCTCTCATCTTTTTAACTTATACAATTCACTTCATATTCTTTCATTTCAAGTGTGGAAAAAATATATTCAAAATATACCTAAAGTAATTTGAAATTCATATTCGCGTTAATTAAATTTTAAAAAATAATAAACATTTTTAATATTAAATTTATAAAAATATATATTTTATATATAAAAAAAAGAGTGAGTACTTAAAATAAAATATGGAATTTCAAAGTAAGATTTTGATAATAGTTTCAAAAAATTTGATCTCCTGGAATAATAGATGTTAATTACAAAAATACAAAATAACTAAAATAAAATAAAATAAACTTCTTAAATTTAAGAAGATTAATTTCTTGAATTCTTGAATTCAATTTCTTGTTATAAGATCAATTTTTTGAATTTTTTATATACTTGGAACTAGAAATTATGAAAACTATGCTTAAATCAAACAAATTCAACAAAGTTAGGAAAAAATCCTAAAAATTAGTAACTATAGATCAATAAAAATTTCTAATAAAATTAGGAAAGAAATGCTCATAATATTCTAAAAGCTAATAACTAATTATCATAATATTTATTAATTATAAAATTTCTTAACAAAATTAAGAAAGAAATGCTCACAAAATTTTAAAAGCTAATAACTAATTAGCATAATTGCTATTAATTATAAAAACCCTGTAAATAAGAAAAAAAAATTATGATTTAGAGAAAAAAAAAAATATAAATCAAATTATAAAGTAAGAAACCTAAGAAAAATATTGGGAAAATATTTTTTAATTATTTTTCTTCTTTCAAAATTTGACATCTTAAAAAAAAACCATAAAAAAGGAAGAAAAAAATATAATTCAAATTAAAAAGTAATAAAACTTAGAGAAAAAAAAAAACAGAATTATTTTTAATTATTTTTTTCTCTTTAAAATTTGTCATTTTAAATTGAAAATATGGAGGAAAAACTATAATTCATGAAAATGGAAATAATAGAAAAATGAAAAAAAAAATGAAAAAGTTAAATAGAAAGGAAATAAAATTAAAAACAAAAAATTAGTAATTAATAGAAATGAAAATTAGTAGTATAATAACATTATAAAACTAATCACACAATAAACTAAATGCATAATACCATACCTACTTAAAATAATATTATAAAAACAATCACACAATATACAAATATCTTGATAAAACTAAAAAATAAATAGACCTCATTTTCTTTTTTTCCATTTTCTTTGTAGACAAAGGCACTGTACTTCTCAAATTAATCTCTTGTAAATGCCAAAAATGGAGATGTCAAGAATGGAAAAGTCATGGTTCAAAATGTCAGCGTAATCAAAGAAAGGTTTCAAAATTGGTCTCTATATACTTATAGTTCCAACTACCTAGAATATAAACGATTTTAAATTCTCAATTACCTAAATATGGGTGATACATTGTTTAATAACCAAGGTCAATAATTTTGTAACCCTTCACTCTACCTACTTAAATTATACTCTTTCCTACGGTCCAGCTAGGAGGAATATCTTGTAAAAGTAGAAGACGCATATCATGCTTCTAGCAGTCCATATCCATATATCGATTCACCCATATCCCTCAATATGCATATGAAAGAAAGTGTATGGAAAATATTTATTCATTTTAAAATACATAATTTTTAAATGAAAATATTTATTCATTTTAAAATTAGTTATTTCTTTTAACAATTTAGATGATAAAATATTTTGATATTCCATTTATGAGTGATTTTTTTATTCTTAAATATGATTTGATTTTTAATTAGTTAAATAGGCAATTCACACCAGTAGTTTAATTGTCTATATCAAAATGCAAGTGTTTATGGTTCATAATTTATATCAAATTTGTGATCAAATCATATATAGATTTACAAGTCCACATGTTTCGATGATGATGAATTATTTCAAAATGCAAGTCTTTATGGTTCATAATTTATATTAAATTTGTGATCAAATCATATATAGATTTACAAGTCCACATGTCTCGATGATGATGAATTACAGTAAGTGGTTTTAAACTAGTCAACTTGTAAATCTATATGTGATTTGATCCCGAAAATGTTTTATATGTCTATATAACTATATTATGAATTATAATGTAAAATGTAATCTAAGACTCCAATCCCTTCCATTAATCGTTATCTGCAAGAAAGGTATCTAAAGTAGGTATCTAAAAGTCAAAGTGTTAGAAGATATCTAAAGATCAGAGTGTTAGAAGTCGTAATGGATCTAGTATCAACCAAGTACTAAAGTGACCAAATTATCAATTTCTATAAATAGAAAAAGAGAGAGAAATAGGAACAAAGAAATAATCAAAGGAGTAACATATTCTTTAAAAAGTTTATCATTAAAATATTACATCAGACACTATAATCATACACCATATCAAAAAATCATCTTACCACATACTTTATGAAAAAAAAATAACCTTTACCACCATAAATATGTGATTTAATATATTTAGTAATATATAGTAACTAAAACATCATAAATACAAGTAATCATTCAATAGGTATAAATTTTACATACTTTATCCTATTCTTTACACACATGTAAACTATTTATATAAATATTAATATAACATTTATGTGCTAGCCACAAATAGAATGAAATTAGAATAATGGTGTTAAAACAATTATATATATATATATATATATATATATATATATATATATATATATATATATATATTTATTTATTTAAATTTTTAATATTTTTTTAAATTTTTAATATTTTTTTAAATAAAGTATTTATTTTTATATTATAAATGTAAATATGAGATAATGGAAAAGGCAATTCCAAAATATCGATTTGATGAAGAAAAAGTTTCAAAATTACTCTCTATAAACTTATAATTCTAGTTATCCAAAAAAATTTGCACCCTCAATTAATAAAATATAGGCAATATCTTGTTCAAGAGCCAATCTCAATAGCATTGTAACTATTTATTTTATTTTGCACCATTAACTATTTATTTTATTTTGCACCATCAATTAGTAAGAAATAAGCAATATCTTGTTCAACAACCAATCTTAATAGCATTATAACTACTTGTAACTACTTATTTGTACCCTCTCTCAGTCAGACCTCTAAAGAATATCTTGTGAAAATAAAAATAAAAAATATATAATTCTCCTAGCATTATATATATATATATATATATATATATATATATAATTTTCCCTTAACAATTTTTAACAATTTTATTCTTTTTAAATTATTTAATTTCATATTAAATTTTATTATGAAATATAAAATAACATAAAAAAAAATTATTTAAAATATAAACTCGATTAAAAAAATTAAAAATATATATATATTTTATTTACTTATAATTACAAGCATTCAAAATATTATTGATTTTAAATCCTTAATCATCTAAATAGATTTTAAGTCCTCAATTATCCAAATAGGAGTGATACCTTGTTCAATAGAAAACCTCAATAAGATTCCATCCTACCGCTCTACGCACTTGTTCTCTCCTAATCCAGCTGTATACTCTACCCACTTATTTGCGCTCTCCGAATCCAGCTCTATAAGAATATCTTGGGAATATATATATATATATATATATATATATATATATATATATATACCAATAGTTACCAGCATTCGGAATATTCTTAATTTTAAGTCCTCAATTATCTAAATAGGGGTGATACCTAGTTCAATAGAAAACCTCAATGAGGTGCTACCCACTTGTTTGTGCTCTGTCCTAATCCAGCTCTATAAGAATATCTGGTGGAAAATCAAAGAAATATATCATGCTTCTAGTATTACATATCCATATTTCCTCGATACGCATTGTCAAAAAAAAATCCATGAAAAAATAATTATCCATCTCTAAATCATATATATATATGTTAATTATAGCATTTTTATTATTTGAATAATCTTATATTTTTATATCAAAAAATTATTATATTAATAACTTTTATATTTACATATCAAAAAATGATTTGATGTTGAACATTTAAGGAGGGATTTCTTTATTTTCAAATAAAATTAAATTTTTAACTAATTCAATAAATAAAAAGGCAATCAATGAACTAACATATAAATTTATTTGATTTTAAATTTATGAAAATTTTTAAAGAGTTAAATTTTTAATTTAACTAAATAAAAAATCAATTAAAAAAATAATTATATTTTTCAAATAATTTATTATTATAATAGATATATATTTTTAATTTATTGTATTTTTATTTTGTTCATTAAATAAAATTAATACAGTGTTCAATAAATAAGATAGAAATATAGTAAGTAATATTTTCTCTTAATATTATCATTACTTCATAACAAAGAATCATGTTACCATATACTTACCATATACCCCCATTATATGCTTTAATGTGCAAAGTGCATAATGACTCAAACATCCTAAAATACTTTGTGAAAGTATTTAATTCCTTTAAAGTAAAAATACAGTTTGATTATTGTATGATACAATATATATATAATATGTTTTCTCTAATGTTCTCTTTAACCATATATTTATGTTTTCTCAAATACCCCATTCACATAAGAGGTTTTTTCTAATACATCCACCCTTAGTTTGAGAAATGAAATAGAAATCTTTAGACTATTATACTTTATTATTTTATTTTTTTTAATATTATTTTTTAGTAATGTTCTTTTTGTGTAAGGTAAACTTTAATTTCCCAGAAAACTAGTGGATAACCTCAAGATGAGTATGTTTCTTTTTAGTCTCTCATTTGGGAGACATGACCATAACTAGAAGAAAATTCTCCGTAGAGAGGAAAGATATAACTAAAAAAAAAGACTACATAATTGAAAAGATAAATGAAGGATTGTCTTAGGTTACACTGCCTCGAACTACTAATATCATAAGACATACATAACATAAGCTTAAGATGGCTACTATGAGGAACCCTATTCTTTGATGGATCTGAATTCGAGACTACAATATGAACAGGCTCCTTTGAGCCTTCATGAGTTGTTCCCATCACAGGGGGTATGCCAAGGTGCTTCTCTATTATATCTAGCATGTGATCCACATTTCTTAGGTGGTTGTGAATGCTCTCCACTAAATGAATGGTATCCTCTTTATTCTCTTGTCAATTCACTAGTGTACACCCCAATAAAATTCCATCTACCAATACAAGTATATGGTTTGCATATACTGGTTGAACTGATGTATGCCCAACATTAGGGATCCAATCATCCCATTCTAATAACACCTCAATATCTAGGAGAGGGGCTTTCCGTATGGATACCTCTCCCTCAGCTTAAGTAATTTCTTCCTAGATAGCGCCTGGGGTAAGTCCTTGGTATCAACCACAAAGCTCCTCCAATTGATGATGCATTCGAGCGTGCCCCTTTGGGTACACTCCTAATAATATGCTTCTCCCCTCCTAAAGTGTGCCCTTTGACATGGTATTGGTCCTAAAGTTAATTGTATGGTAACCTGAAAAAAGGAATGAAGACAATTGATAAATTCTAAACCCCGGAGAGCCTGTAGCACCAAGCATCTCTTAGATTGAAGACCTGTACTAGATAAGGGGAGATTTAGATAGATTACTAACCAAGCTTGTACACTCTACACACCACTTCCTCCAAGTTATTTTTCTCCACCATAAACCAGTACTATCAATGATTCCCCCAAAAAGCCACAATTTCTCTACAGAACCAGTGGTCTAGAATATCAAACAATTAATTAACTATAGGAAGTAAGGGATACAATAATATAGCCAAATTCTATAAACTAAAGAATGCCATGCATGCCAAAGTAGATGACTTGATTCCTCAAATTCCCTACAACCCACAACTAGATACACCCCAACACTGCTCTCCACCCTTGACCACTAACATAATCCAAATGGTTGTTTTTAATAATTACTTAAATATATTTTTTATTACAATTTTCCATCGATATATTTTTTATTAAATATTTAATCAATTTCAATCACTTTTACAATTTTATATAATTAAATGTATATATAATAATACTTGTCTTTATCAATTTATTATTTATAAATTATTTCTTATTGGTAAATACATTGATAAACTTGTCTAATATAGATTGATGTTTAATTCAAATAAATATAATAGTTACATGCATATATAATGAAACATACTTATCTTCACCAATTTATTTATTTATAAATTATTTCTCATTTTTACTCATATTTATAATTAATTATATTTATCTTCATCAATTTATTTATTTGTAAATTATTTTTTATTATTAATGATATTCATATCATTCACTCCACAACAATATATTTATCAAACAAGCAACATATAATATCGCCAGATACACAAGCTTTCTATGTTGGATATTTTAACCCCAATAATGCCCTCCGATCAAGGGTTTGTTCATAATAAAATCTGTCGAAGTAAAATTAAATTCATCTAATTAAATTCATACCTTTAATCACTTTCCAATTATTGATCTTAGGAGATTCTCAATTTTCTTGCAACCTTTCCTTTTGTTGAAGTAGTTTCAAATCTATTTGTTGCAGTAGTTTAATAGTTCTACCCTCTCTCCTTCTCTTCATTGTAGACAATATCTCATAAGCATGAGGGAGAGGGAATGCCTACCATGTTTTATTAAAAAATACCTATTTTTCTCTCTCATCAAGGGAGATGTGGAGAATAGGGATTTCTCACTCATACCGTTACAAATATTGTTAATTATTTTAGACAACTACTACCCATAAATCTTGATATATATGGTAACCATTTTACAATTTTAGCCTTAGTAAAATTGTTTTAAAAATATCTCACATCGTCCTCATATATATCAAGATTAATTTTGGGTTGGAATCTTTAGATATCGAATGGTCACTTTTAATTTCTTATAAAAATAACATTTCCTTATATAATTCAGGAAATACTTTAACTTTTATCCAAACTAAAGGATACCACTAATAATGGATCATGGATGTTCATAGTATTCTTATTTGATACTAACACAATTCCATGGTTACAAAGATAGCACCATCAATGAACTTGAGAGTTTAACTTTAGGTAATTCTTTATACAAGTGGTGTAAGGGAAATGCACATCCCTTATGTAGTTTAGCATGTGCATTCTCAGGTTCATCCTACTTCATACACATGGTATTTCATCTTGACATCTTATGAAAGACCACCATGTGAAAAATCATTACCAACCTATTAGGATAAAGGTTTATTGATGTGGAGTCAAATTACAGCCACCCCAAGCAAATGTTAATGAGTACACATACTCTCAGACAAACTTTAGACATATCCTCATTGCATATGGACAACACTATACATGTACAAAATGAGATGCATCATGAACTTCATTATAAGAAAAATATAAATAACAACAAGATTGTAATGAAAAAAACATCATGGGGTAACGCCCACTCAAATAACATAGTATAAAAACTCTATCAATCCATATGTCTATGAATGGAATTAACAAACCTAAGCTCACCAATGAAGTTATTCAACCACATCACTTGACAAGTTGCCTCATAACAACTAATGTACTCAACAAACTTGGTTGGGTCAGCCATAATGGAGTGCTTAGAGCTTCACCGCGAGATTTTTCCATGAGAATGTAAGAAAATATATCCATAAGTAGACTTTACACTATCACGGAAACCAACAAAGTCAAAATAAGAATAACCAACCGCCTCAAGCTCGATTTCTTGTAGACCAACATGAAATTATTTGTTCTTTGTAAGTACCCTAGTACCTTCTTTATAGCCTTCCAATGAGAAACTCTAGGGTTCTTCTAGTATCTACCAAGAATACCCACAACATAATTAATATTTGGTTGAATTAAAATCATCGCATACATAAGGCTGCCAAACATAGAGGTGTACTCTTTCACATCTACTTGGCTTTTCTCAGTTTGATTTCTAAGGCTCTACTTCTAGATAAAAAAACTCCCTTGACTATTGAGGCCTTCCTAGGTGCACAATTATGCATACTGAAATACTTGAATACATTATCAATGTATGATTTTGGTGAAAATCCCAATAGTACAACTTGTTTATTCCTATGAATCTTAATCTCCATAACATACTCTGCATTTCCCATGTCTTTCATATTGAAATCCTTTAACAAAAAATGTTTTGTGCCATGCAGTAGATGAATGTTGTCACTTGCAAGAAAAATATCATCAACATAGAGTACAAGAATAACAAAGAGGCTCCCACTTACCTTGAGATATATGCATTCATCTACAATATTTTCTTTGAAACCATATCTTATCAGAACTTGCTCAAATTTCAGATACCATTGTTTTGATTCTTATTTCAAACCATATATAGACTTCTTCATCTTGCAGATTAAACTCTCTTTCCCTTGGATCATGAAACCCTTGAGCTAAGATATTTAAATTTCCTCCTCAAGATCACCATTTAGAAAATCCATCTTTACATCCATCTAATGCAACTCCAAGTCATAATGTGCTACAATGGCCAAAATGATTCTAAGAGAATCCTTTGAAGATACTGGTGAAAATTTCTTAGAGAAGTCAACTCCTCGATTTTTCTTGAAACCCTTAGCCACTAATCTAGGCTTGAACCTTTCAATTTTTCCTTCAAAATCCCTCTTTGTCTTGAAAACACATTTGCATTGAATCATTTTTTTATTTTCTAGAAGAGTTGCAAGATCCCAAACATGTTTATTCTCCATAGGTTGCAGTTCCTCTCTCATGGCTTCTAGTTAGTATTGAGACCCACTACTCTCCATGGCATCCCTAAAAGTAGAGGGATCATCTATGTCAATATATCCATTCTCACCCTCTTGAGCATATACTTCATAATCATCAGGAATAGTCGATTTGTGCTCTTTGGTAGATCTCCTAGGAGGGACTGGTTTGATAATTGGAGCCAGTGTCGCTTATTGAATGGGGCCCTAAGGGATAAAAACCTCTTTGCCTACTCTAATAGGGTCATATGGTGTAGAAATAGGGTGAGGTAAGGAAACATGTAGAGAGAAAACTAGATATCTCTATGACATTCTTGGAAAGCAACCTTTTTACTCTTCAAGATTCCATTGTCCTTATCATTTTCAATGAACTTGGCATGACAAGTTTCTATGATATCCATTTGTATTGAACGAAAAATAAAACTTGTAGTCCTTTGACCTCTCAGGATATCGAATAAAATGGCAAGTTATATTCCTAGGATTAAGTTTCTTAATTTTTGGGTTATATAATTTGGCTTCGACAAGACAACCCCAAGCATTACGATGACCAAGGTACGAATTTCTCCCATTCTAGAGTTTGAAAGGAGTCTCAAGGGAATCCTTACAAGGAACTATATTCAAGATAACCAGCAATATTCAAGGCTTCACCCCAAAAAAAATAGGTAGATCTAAATGACTCATCATGCTTCAGACTGCATCCTAATAAGTGTGATTTCTTCTCCTCGTAACATCATTTTTCCCCGATGTCCCTAGAGTGGTGTACTAAGGAAAAATCCCCTACTATCTCAATTATTCCACAAAAGGTATATGATTTACACCATCATTGTCAATTCTGTCAAAATATTCCCCTCATCGATCAAATGGAATAGCCTTGATTTTCTTATCCAATTGCTTCTCGACTTCATCTTGGTAGATTTGTAACACATCTAGAGCTTTTAATTTATGGTGGATCAGATAAACATATGAAAATATGGAGAAATCATCGATAAAGCTAATAAATTATCATTGACTACGACAAAAAGGAACTAGGAAAGGTCCACATATATTTGTGTGTATTAAATACAATAAGTATAAAGCCCTGGAAGCCTCAAACTTTCACTACTTAGTCATCTTACCTTGATACAATCCACACAAATAGTAAAGCCAAAGAAATCCAAATGTCCTAGAATACCATGTCTAACTAAGGGCTTTAACCTTTTCCCAGAGATATGGCCTAATTGTTGGAAATAATACTAAGAGGGGGGGTGAATCAATATTAGTAACTCAATAATTTTTCATTTCCATAGGCAGATTTGTATACGCTACTTTAGCTAAGTGAACCAGTGTGTACACGCGACTGTTATTAAAGAAACCAGCGTATATGCAGAGAACTTTTGATTTACCCAATTTATCATGTATTGAACTTTAACCAGTATGTTAGATATTAATTAGACAGTGCAGTAAAAGCAGAATAAAGCATAAGCATCACACATGAACACCAAGATATAAGGTGGAAACCCAATGTGGGTAAAAACCACCTGCTGTTGTCATCTCTGTCTTCTTTTAATGATAAGAAAATTCTATTTATAATTTTGTACTGGTGCAGACTTATACCAGTACATAGGCTTCTACCTGCATAAGGATACAACCTTCTCTCGTTCTCCAGCTTCTACTGGAAGGGAGCTACAACCCCCTAGCTCTTGTACTAGCTGATATGTTTACTAGTACATAGGTGCTGACCTACAGAAGGCTACGACCTTCTTTCTTCCTCCAGGGACCACATTTCATAAATTTTCAGATTGGATCCATCAACAACATCACAAGTGTATATCTGCATCAACCAATCACCTTTTGAAACAATCACAACTAAATCAATCAATCACTTTGACAACCCATCAATCTGGTCATTCAGAATACTGTCACCAGACTACAGTAACCATAACTCAAACTAGAACCCAGAACTCTGCAACAGCAAACAACATCAACTAAAACATATTTTATAAGGTATACGCTACTTTCATGTGTTGAACCTGTGTGTATACACACTTTTCTCAAAGCCAACTGGTATATACATCTGCAAATATTAATTCATAATTCTGTAGCTATTCCAGACTTCAGTTAAACCTAGATCATATCATTTACAGAATAATTTATGCATCAGTATTCAGATATAGAATATTCATGAGCAAAAACACATAATGATAGTTCATTTTACGCCTTAAGATCCTGGTCCATCATTAGATCTAGTCCCTCATCATCCGCTAAGGTTCATCCTTGGTTCAGATCCAGTAATGCACCATAACCCAATAACCTGCATACTAGATCTCACACTTCATCAGATATTCGGTACTTGCACACCTTGGCCTAATGATCTTCTCCTCCTTTTATGGTTTTAGGCCTTTCTCAATACCAAGGACCAAAACCACTTAGGACCAATACCTTGGACCAAATAACTAGGGTCAATACCTTGGACCAATACCATGGATCAAAATACCATGGACCAAATACTTCGGACCAAAAACTTAGTTTTCCAAGGTATACACGCTTTTCCTTCTGTGAAAGTGTGTGTGTACGTATATGTGACTTGTATATAGTGAACATGTGTGTATACGCAGCTTGGTCAATGGTGAGCATGCATATACCTCTCTTTCTTCATTCTGTGAAGATTGATTTGTAATTCTTTGTTGTTTACCTGCTATACTGTGATCTTTCATCTGAGTGAGTTGCCATCAAGGACAATACCTGTATCATAATGCCAACAATCTCCCCCTTTGGACTTGATGGCAACAACCACACCAAGTCACTCTCCCCCTTTGACATCAAGGGCAAAGGGTCATGCTCCCCCTGAGTACATGCTGAAATCTCTGATATGTTGAAGTGTACTGATTGAGCTCCCATGATCGAGTCCATGCTCCCCCTGAGCACAAGCAAAGTCTGCAAAAAGATTTTCTAAAAGAAGAACATGACTCTATACCAATTACCTTCCTATCACCAATGAATCATACATACATCCATCTCCCAACCAAGTGGAGATATACCAAATTTGACTCATCCACCCAACCAAGTGGGGATATACCAATTGTTTATACATGACAAAAACAAGAAACATTACATCATCCATCCCATGCATAGTGGGGTTACAAATTAGGTCTTTTCATGACCTTTACATTAAATGATATGCATGACATATATAACAGAGACCAAATAGCTTAAACAAGACCATGATAGTCATCAGCAACTATCATATGATCTGTATCATCAGCAGCATCTATCAACAACATCCAGACCAGCAACTTGTATATGTCCATCATTAGTTCCCAAAATATCATCAACCTGTGTCAAAGTATGTCGGCATATATCAACTCATCCTCTTGATCTCATCAAGATCAACTTTCTACGTTCCCTTATCATAACCTTCCATGAATCAACTAAGCATATGTCATATCTCCAATCGGTAGCATAAACACCATAGACATCATTATCAAGAACTACATGATCTTTTCATAAGAACCTTCATCATATCATCACTAGGGAACATCCCATATCATCAACCATGATAATCAACATATGTGATTATCAACCATGTTCTCCCCCTGAACCTGTTCCACCTATTCACTGTCAGATCTGATCATTGCATATGTCAGTAAGAGGTATCAAAACATCATCATCAATCAGATATACATCAAGTTATCAAAAACTTTATGAGGACCAATATATTTCCACATGTTATCAGCAGATTGTAACCATCATCAAACAGAGCAGATAATTGACAGAACCATAGCAGACCCCTTTTTCATGAGTCCGGCCCATTGCTTTTCTTCAAACCAACATATACGTGACTGCGACCATAGAAACCCACGTATGTACGCGACTACACTTCATGAAACTCGTGTATAACAACCTTTATTTGGAAAAATAGGATTTAACAGTAGGATGATGCAGTAACTACTCCCAACTTTTGTCTGAGATATTCAAATGTCTTTCTGGGTAGTGGTTTAGTGAATATATCAGCAAACTATTCTTTGGAGGGAACATACTCCAATTTGACCTTTTGTTCAAGCACTTGTTCACGTAGAAAATGATATTTGATGGGTATGTGCTTGGTCTTGGAGTGCATGACTGGATTCTTTGAAATACCTCCCCATCCAAGGTCATTGGCATCTAATTCAACAATTTTAAAAGCATTGTCGTCAGAAACATATAAAATAGGAAGAGATTTTACTTTGGCTTTGATGTTTCTTACAACATTTGTATGAGCATCAATCCAGGGCATAGGATTTTTCTTCAATCTCTGGTTTAACAGATTTCAGTACTTAGCACAATCCTGATAAAAATTGCTGACGTAATTTAGACAACCAAGAAACCTCTGAAGTTGTGTTTTGTCTGTAATTGTATCTGGAAATTTGTCTACAAAATCGAGGGCATGCTTCTGTAGAGATATCTGGCCATTATGGATTGTATGGCCAAGGAACTTGATAGAAGTTTGAAATAATTCAATCTTCTTTTTGCTCAAAACCAACCTTTTTCTTTTGACCACTTGGAGGAAGATTTGTACATGCTTGAAATGATCATGAATGTTCTTAGAGAAAATAAGCATATCATCTATATATACTAACATCCAATCAAAATAAGGCTTGAGATGGAATCCATGACTTTTTGAAACTTTGATGGGGCATTTTTTAAACGAAATGGCATGACATTCCATTCATAGTGTCCAGCAAGCACACTGAAAGCTGTCTTGAATTTATCTTTTTCTGTTATGCCTACCTGCCGGAATCCTGACTTGAGATCAAATTTTGAGAAAAATTTCACTCCTGCAATTCTGCTTAAGAGGTCACCCTTATGGGGTATTGGATAAATATTGTATGCTAGAACAGAATTTAGAGGCTTGTAGTCTATAACCAACCTATGGATTCTTCTAATTTGTTCAGACCTTTCGTTAACATAGAATCCATAGCAATTCCAAGGACTGTCAGACTCTCTGATCAATTTCTTATCCAACAATTGTTTTATTTCTTTCTCACAGAGGTCTCGGTAGGTCTCGGTATTCTTTATTCATGGGAATAGCTTTACTCTTCCAGGGCCTTCCTTCATATTCTAATTTATAAGGAAGTTCAACAGAAAATTTCATTCTATGCCAGAATGCGTTTGCTTCTTCGGAACAGCATTCTACTTCAATTCTTTTCCTAATTTCAGAAATTCTCTTCTGATTCAGAGGATTCTTTAATTGTTCTTCTACCCGGATTGAAGATTTCAACTCTTTGAATTCAAGCAACTTAGACTTAGCTTTATCTAGTTCTTGCATGGCTTGAACCATAGTAGATACTCTAGGACTTGAAACATATGGCATTTCAATTCTCTTGGGTCCTCCATGTGAGGTAGGGACAGTAATGAAGTATCCGACTTTATTTCCTTTTAACCGAACAGAACCATGTGGTTCTACAGCTGCTAAGAAGACATTTCCTAAAATACAATCAACAGGAATGTCTGCTACTGCAAATTTGAGTTTAATGCAGTGATGATCAAAACATATGGAGGCTTTAGGAACCTCATACTTGAGAGTTTTGTTTCCCAGGCCAATAACCTTTCTATTGGCTGCAACCCAATACTTAGCTAGGATAACTTTAGTATTGAGAATATTCACATCTGCACCTGAGTCAATTAGTGCAGTCAGAGAAAATATTTCACTTTGGATACAGATATCTATGAGAACATGATGTTGTTGTATTCAACCATTAGGATTCTCATTTCTCTAAAACCTGTAGTGGCATCCCTTTGCCCTTCACCAATCTCAACCTTTGATTCACTAGAAAATGGTGCAGTATGTAATGTATATGCATTTGTATGTGCAGAAATATTTTGTGCCAGGGGCTATTTTCCTTTCCAATAGTTCTATTTTAGATTTTAAAGTAGAGATTTCTACTTTGAGATAATGGATTTTTCTGCTTACCTCCCCAAAAGTGAGTGAATGAACTTTGTCCTACGGTTGATGTCTCTGAAATGATTTGATGTTCCTTTCATAGGAGGCGTCGACAAAGAGCGGCTTCTTAGAATTTTTTGAAGGCTTTGAATATTGAAGCTGGTCTACAAAGGCCTCAAGGAGTCTATTCTTCATGTCTACTTCTTCCATAGCATGGATTTGTGCAAGAAGATTTAGTTCTTCTTCTTCTGTTTTCTGGGCCATCAGTACTTTTTCTTTGAGCTGTTTGGCAGGTGATTCATCAATAGAAAGATCAGTAGAAGAGTCAGAATCATAGTCTGAGGAGTAATGACATTGACAATCATCTGAATCTAAACAAAAACATGGTTGAATATGAACATTAAGCTCTTCAGCTGATGACTCATAGGAAGAGGAACTAAAAGATTCTGCAGATGAATCTTCAAGCTGTTGTTGTTGTATTTGTTCACGGATTACAACATTGGGACAATGATCCGTTTTATGACTTCTAGACCCACATCTCATGCACAACATTTGAGGTTCTGTTTTGACAACTTTCTTCTGGACATTTAGAGGTTGTGATTTCTTGCCTCTGTTTCTCTTAGATTCTTCACCAACTGGACATTTGTTTGAAGTATGGCCTGTCTTGCCACATAACCAACAAGTTAATTTATTCCATTTCTCCACTTTGGAGCTATGGAGATGGATGTCAGATGGCTTGTAGTAATGGGTCTTTGGGATATACTTGTAATATCCTCTTTTGGACTTCCATGGGGACTTTCTCTTACCTTTGTCAAACTTGGTTGTCTGTTTCTTTGCCTTCTTTGCTTTTCTTTTGGCTTTTCTCCTCTTGACTAGAGGATCTTCAACATTTAAGCCATATTTACTGCAGATGGATTTACTGTCAGGAAATCTTGAGAGTTTTTCTAAAGATTTATTTACTTTAGAACTTGTGCAAAGACCAACCAAAGATTTAGTAATGATAGAATATATTTCACCCCAAGTAAAAGATTCAAATGGTAACTGGAAGACTTCTTGTAGACGAATATAATCTACAAATCTGGAAGGAAGAGCTGCAAGATATACTTGTTTCCAGAGCAGATTTTTGGAATCTTTTACCTCATAGATGCGCTGCATCCAATCTCTGTGAAAGTCTTCATATTGAGACATCTTATTGCATTTAAGATTCATTAGAATTATTTCATGTTTGTCTGCAATTTCTGTCTCTGAGCCACATTGATGTTCTAGGATCATATAGGTGAGGGCTCAAATCATATTATTTTGAGGTGTACCATCAGTGTTATGATTTATATCTCCAACTTCATCTTTGAGCAATTCGTTTTCCATTTTTGCTAGTAGAGCTGAGGATGATTCAGTTTCCCACCACTGTAGGAGAGTTCGCGTAAAACACTGGATGATAGTTTTGCAGGATTCTATTTCATATTTCCCTCTCAGGCACATAAGCTTTTACTCAGTAGACATCATATCAATCATTTGCCTTATTTTTCCCACACTAAGATTATCAATATTCCATTCTCTATGAGAGTCTGGAAAAAAGGTATGGGTTTCTGGAACCTTTCCTTTACCACTAAGATCAGGAGCTGAATATTTGTTGTATTGACTTTCCAGTGGCTCATATATTGGTAAGATTTGAGATTCTGGTTCTTTCTCTGGTTCTTTGAATAAGGAGGCAATAGAAATCTGGTCAGAAGTATCAGTCTTTTCTTTAGAAGATTTTGGTAAAGACTGTGAGACTTCTTTTGGGAATAGATGAGGAAATCTGTCAACTGGCTTGACAGGATCTTGGATTTGAATATTCCTTTTATATAGGAAGGAAGTAGGAACTGGCTTCTCAGACTTAGATACATGTATCTTATCAAATTTTCCAGCTAAGTCTGTTATGAGTCCTTTTGTAGAATGCATTTGATCTACAATTTTGTCTTCTACTTCTTCCAATTTATTTAGGGATTCTCTAACATAACTCTTTACAACTGAAGAGGAAAACTGTACATCATTCAGACAATCATTTACACTGTTGATTGAAACTTGAAGATTATCAAACTGTTCTTTTACAATAGAATATTTTGCAAAATTCATTTCCAATCCTTTGATGGTTGTGTTAGTCCAGTTTAGTTGTTCACTCACCTTTTGAATTCTACCATCAATGCCTAAAGCATTATCATCCTTTAATACTAAAGGGATAGCCTTTGTTGAGTTCTAAGCTTCTCCAAGGATGATTACCTTATAAGGTGGAAATGTGGAGGGAGTTTCAATATTACTACCGTCTAAGGCAGACCAAGAGTGTTGTACTGTAGAGGAAGATGCAGCTTCAGTCATCAGAAAATTTTCTGACTGATTCATGTCTTTCTAGACATAGAAGGATATCCAAGTCTTCGTTTTCTGCATGAAAGTTTTCCATTCTTGGGATATCTTAAGTTCTCTTCAACTGTATAGGTAAGACCAAAACTTTTTGCCTTTGGATGGGTATAGATATCCCAATTTAACATTTCTTTCATCCATTGAGAATCTATTTTGTGCTTTTTACAACCATCCATCAAAGTGAAAAACTTATGCATTTCTGGGGCTGACGGCTTCTTGCAGTCATCTGGAACAGTGTTGAACCTTGAATCAAGGATTAAGTCATTCATTTGTTCAAGATAGCCTAGACCATATCGTGGCATGTTTGTTGGTCTCATTTTGTTGAACATATCTGTAACCCGAGGATCTTCATTTTCTAATGACGGAAGTTCATGCATCATCATCGCATGATCATTTTCATGTGGAAAAGGAATATCTGAGCATTTAGGATTTGGACACAGATTAATTGTTGTGGAAGGCGGGGCTTCTGCTGTCCTGAGATGATGGTTTGCATGGATAACCATTTCAGAAAGGCTACTTAGATTCACAGATGATTTACACTCGGGACAGATAACTTCTAAAGAGGAAAAATTTACTATTTGGGCAAACTCGAACACAGAAATATGTTTACAGGAATTTGAAGCTGAACTTGAACAAGAAGTATCAATGTAAAGAGGATCTTTGTACAATGGTGAACTTCTGCATTCTTGGTCAATCCTTCTGTGGTCAATAGTATATATTCTGGGAAAGGAAAGAATGGCAGAGGATTGGTCTTCTTTGATATTTGTAGAGGTTATATTTTTCATAGCAGGAGGCTTAGGATTTGAAACAACCCAATGTTCAGGGAAAGTAAGATCTTCCCATCTAATTGTTTGGTGTTCTATCTTTTGGTTCTTTGAATCAATTAGAACTACCACACTTGACTTTGAATCCTTACTAGGGTCATGGAGGACTACAGGATACAGAGTATTTGTATGTCTGAAGCATCCTCGTGTTTGAATGGCGATGTTATGTCTCTTTTTAGACATATCAAATCCAGTGGTATGGATCTGTAACTGAAGAATGTTTTCAATTGTTTCGTCAAAGACTTAGACTGAGAAATTTGGGTAACAATCGAAATATACATGACCATTAAACAGAGGAGACATAATACCTCCTATCAGGGAATCGGTATATTCATTATGAGTGAGGTCTCTGGCTGTAGCGAGGACAAAAGTATTTAACCCTTGATGAGTCAAAGAATGGATTCTGATTCTAATGCAACCCAGATTTAGATATTGGGTCTTTAGCCTTTTTGCTTCTGCTTAGAGTTGTTTGGGATTCAGGAGTGGGATGGACTGTACACACTCAGAATTTTCTTGGATCTGACTTATAGATTCTTTTATAGAAATTCTAGTGGCAGCCTTTAGATGAAAAACAGAAAGATCAGCATAAACTTTGAATGCATTTATACTAGGGAGTTTCCATCTCACAGACAGTTGTGACTCTTCATATACTAATTCAGCAAAATTTATCACTCGCCTAGAAGCGGATGCAAAAATATCCCTAAGGGGATTTTCTTCAACTTTATCTTTCTCATCTAACTCTTGGAAAGAAATTGATCTTCTGGCTGGATCCATTTATATATAAAGAGTGATGTATTTTGAGTACTGACCTTCACGAAGCAGATGAATCTTCCGGATCTGATACCAATTTGGCAGGGGCTTCACTGAAGCTTGCAATAGCAACATCGCTGATTGGCCTTGTCAAGTCTCTTCTCTGTCTTTATCACTTATCCTTCTTTACATGAACCCATACACGAACCTACTTAGGTATTCCACGCACTAGCGACCTTTCTTCATTGCTTCCCTCACCTTCTTATGGTCTTGGCATCCCTTCTACCTTTTGGCGAACCTCAAGTAAGAATAAATGAGACAGATACTACCTCAACAGATTTTTGATGTACAATACAAGTACTCATATGCGGAACATGAAAAACACTCTCTTTATTTATTTCAGAAAAGATTTTATAAGATGGACTGTCTTCGCCAGAAAGAGTGAATTCATATACCATGAACACATAAGCCACACACATAGACCACACAAGTTGGGGTATAGACAATAGCTGCACTAGAAGAAGTATACCCAGATCAGTAGCACCAATAACAGCAATAGACCCATACTCACACCGGCGAGCCATTCAAAGAAGGGACTTAGATTAGGTTCTTATCTATGCCGAGCACATAGATACGCAGACTTCTCAAATCTTCTAAGACACTCTTAAAATATCAATCTTCTTCGTGATGCAAGAAGATCATACAGATGTCCGCAGTTGCAGAGCAGGAAGGAAAGAAAGTTCTTCTTTACACACTCTCACTCTCACACTCGCTCCCCCCAAATGAGCCTTACCCTCCTCCTTATATAGGAAAGAGAGGGGACAAGCATTTGATGGTTGGGCCTCTATGTACAAAAGGAATCTATGTACCTTCATCAATCAGTCAGGTAGATGTGGGGTCAAACCCCACCAATGGTCGGAGAAGTGCTCCGAGTCTCCTGATGAGATCAAATCTTGTACTGAATCCATTATTAAAGGTAAATACATAGTGGAAATTTTTTACCAGAAAGCCCACGAGAAAATTGGTCACTTTAAGTCCATGACTAGACATTACATAGTGAGGTCCATGAGGACTGCTTTTAGGTAAGGCAATTGAAGACCGTAATTCCAGGAAAACGGAATTTGTCATACAGACAATCATCCCATGCTTTTGTATAAATTCTTCTGACTATCATGGGCTTGTTTAGTACAATCTGATTTTTTATTTTAGTCATAACTAGCCATTCATGATGTCTAGTCATGTATTGGTTCAGTATCTCACAATCAGAAAGATGGTGCAATTATTTGACAATCTTACAAGGACTATGAAAATAATCAAAAACATTATTTTCAAAACATCTGTCGCACTGCATTCTATAGTGAGACTCATAATAGAGAGGGTTGATAGCTGTTCTATTGACACCATAGTCTGTCCACCAAGCCTGTAACCATTCACATTGTTGGTTTCTTTGCATGGCCCACGTTGACCCAAAATTTAGTTTGGTATAGTGGGTTTCATTTCTGCCATCAACATTTAGGAGATCCCACCATAGTTGCTTATATACTAAAAAATTGTAAACAGTATCAGGAAACATAATATTTGGATCATTTCTTGGCCATAGATCAGCATTGTTTGTTATGATAGGCCAGTGGATATTCCTAGTTCGGTTTATACAAAAATATTTGTGATAGATTTTGTGTCTATCACCTGCTTTTGACCAAATCATGCTAATATCATGAAAATCACTTCTCAGTGATTCTTTTGCTAGATGTGTTGCATTCATACTTCTTGAGTATACCATATCATGGATCCATTTGCTCCCTTTTGGGTATACTTTCCTCTCTGGAACCAAATGTAGAATGTCTGTGTGTGCTTGAATATTTGCATTTAACACTTTGGTGTTTTTCGGCTACCAAGTTGGTTTCCAATTATCTCTATATTCAGACCAACTTTTATCTTCAAGAATGGATCTTAACACTTCTTGTTGTTGACTTTGATCCCATTCTGTGACTATTACCATGATATGTTGTTGTTGTATATATTCTCGGCTAAGAAAATATGGCAAACAATTCACTAATCCCTTGATATGTTCTACTTCAAAATCAAAATTAGCAAATAATGCTTGCCATCTAGCAAATTTTTCTTCACCAGGTTTCTTGATGTCTTTTGTTAGGACTTTCTTTAAGGCAGAAGCATATGTTCTTAATATGAAGTTTTTATTGACCAGATGGATTTCAAATTTATCAATAGAATTCCATGCGGCTTTTACTTCTTTCTCAATTGTAGAATAATTTCTTTCAGCAGGATTCCAAGTTCCAGAAGCAAATTGAACTATCTGTTCTTCACCATCTTTCTTCTATTTGAGTATACCTCCCCATCCAAGGTCACTGGCATCTGTTTCGACAATTTTAAAAGCATTGTCGTCAGCAACATATAAAATAGGAAGAGATTTTACTTTGGCTTTGATGTTTCTTACAACATTTGTATGAGCATCAGTCCAGGGCATAGGATTTTTCTTCAATCTCTGGTTTAACAGATTTCGGTCCTTAGCATAATCTTGATAAAAATTGCTGACGTAATTTAGACAACCAAGAAATATCTAAAGTTGTGTTTTGTCTATAATTGTATCTGGAAATTTGTCTGCAAAATTGAGGGCATGCTTTTGTAGAGATATCTGGCCATTCTGGATTGTATGGCCAAGGAACTTGATAGAAGCTTGAAATAATTCAATTTTATTTTTGCTCAAAACCAACCCATCTCTAATTTTCCAACTAAGTCTGTTATGAGTCCTTTTGTAGAATGCATTTGATCTACAATTTTATCTTCTACTTCTTCCAATTTATTTAGGGATTCTCTAACATAACTCTTTACAATTGAAGAGGAAAACTGTATATCATTCAGACAATTATTTACACTGTTGATTGAAACTTGAAGATTATCAAACTGTTCTTTTACAATAGAAGATTTTGCAGAATTCGTTTCCAATCCTTTCATGGTTGTGTTAGTCCAGTTTAGTTGTTCATTGGCCTTTTGAATTCTACCATCAATGCCTAAAGCATTTTCATCCTTTAATACTAAAGGAATAGCCTTTGCTGAGTTCTGAGATTATCCAAGGATGATTCCCTTATAAGGTGGAAATGTGGAGGGAGTTTCAATCTTACTACCGTCTAAGGTAGACCAAGAGTGTTGTACTGTAGAGGAAGATGCAGCATCAGTCATCAGAACATTTTCTGATTGATTCATGTCTTTCCAGACATAGAAAGATATCCAAGTCTTTGTTTTCTGCATGAAATTTTTCCATTCTTGGGACATCTTAAGTTTTTCTTCAACTATATAGGTAAGGCCAAAACTTTTTTCCTTTGGATGGGTATAGATATCCCAATTTAACATTTCTTTCATCCATTGAGAATCTATTTTGTGCCTTTTACAACCATCCATTAGAGTGAAAAAACTTATGCATTTCTAGGACAGACGGCTTCTTGTAGTCATCTGGAACAGTGTTGAACCTTGACTCAGGGATTAAGTCATTCATTTGTTCAAGATAGCCTAGACCAGATCGTGGCATGTTTGTTGGTCTCGTTTTGCTAAACATATCTGTAAGCTAAGGGTCTTCATTTTCTAATGAAGGAAGTTTATGCATCATCATCACATGATCATTTTCATGTGGAAAAGGAATATCTGAGCATTTAGGATTTGGACACGGATTAATTTTTGTGGAAGGCGGGGCTTCTCCTGTCCTGGGATGATGGTTTGCATGGATAACCATTTCAGAAAGGCTACTTAGATTCACAGATGATTTACACTCAGGACAGATAACTTCTAAAGAGGAAAAATTTACTATTTGGGCAAACTCGAACAGAGAAATATGTTTACAGGAATTTGAAGCTAAACTTGAACAAGCAGTATCAATGCAAAGAGGATCATTGTAAAATGGTGAACTTTTGCATGCTTGGTCAATCCTTCTGCGCTCAATAGTAGTTCTTCTAGGAAAAGAAAGAATGGCAGAGGATTGGTCTTCTTTGATATTTGCAAAGGTTATATTTTTCATAGCAGGAAGCTTGGGATTTGAAACAACCCAATGTTCAGGGAAAGTAAGATATTCCCATCTAATTTTTTGGTGTTCTATATTTTAGTTCTTTGAATCAATTAGAAGTACCACACTTGACTTTGAATCCTTACTGGGGACATGGAGGACTGTAGGATACAGAGTATTTGTATGTCTAAAGCATCCTCGTGTTTGAATGATGATGTTATGTCTCTTTTTAGACATATCAAATCCAGTGGTCTAGATCTGTAACTGAAGAATGTTTTTGATTGTTTCATCAAAGACATAGACTGAGAAATTTGGGTAACAATCTAAATATACAGGACCATTAGACATAGGAGTCACAATACCTCCTATCAGGGAATCGGTATATTTATTATGAGTGAGGTCTCTGACTCTAGCGAGGACAAAAGTATTTAACCCTTGATGAGTCAAAGAATGGATTCCGATTCTAATGCAACCCAGATGTAGATATTGGGTCTTTAACCTTTTTGCTTCTACTTGGAGTTGTTTGGGATTCAGGGGTGGGATGGACTGTACACACTCAGAATTTTCTTGGATCTAACTTATAGATTCTTTTATAGATATTCTAGTGGCAGCCTTTAGATGAAAAACATAAAGATCAGCATAAACTTCAAGGAGTTGCCATTTGGCAGATGGTTGTGACTCTTCATATTCTAATTCAGCAAAATTTATCACACGCCTAGAAGCAAATGCAAACATATCCCTAAGGGGATTTTCTTCAACTTTATCTTTCTCATCTAACTCTCGAAAAGAAATTGATCTTCTAGCTGGATCCATTTATACATAAAGAGTGATGTATTTTGAGTAATAACCTTCACGAAGCAGATGAATCTTCTGGCTCTGATACCAATTTGGCAGGGGCTTCACTGAAGCTTACAATAGCAACATGGTTGACTGGCCTTGTCAAGTCTCTTCTCTATCTTTATCACTTATCCTTCTTTACACGAACCCATATACAAACCTACTCAGGTATTTCACGCACTAGCGACCTTTCTTCATGGCTTCCCTCGCCTTCTTATGGTCTTGGCGTCCCTTCTACCTTTTGGCGAACCTCAAGTAAGAATAACTGAGACAGATACTACCTCAATAGATTTTTTATGCACAATACAAGTACTCATATGCAGAATATGAAAAACACTCTCTTTATTTATTTCAGAAAAGATTTTACAAGATGGACTGTCTTCGCCGGAAAGAGTGAATTCATAGACCATGAACACATAAACCACACACATAGACTCTCTATAGATCTGGCCACTTTAGGTTCTTATCTATGCCGAGCACATAGATACGCAGGCTTCTCAGATCTCCTAAGACACTCTTAAAATATCAATCTTCTTCGTGATGCAAGCAGATCAGACGGATGTCCGCAGTTGCAGAGCAAGAAGGAAAGAAAGTTCTTCTTTACACACTCACACTCTCACTCTCACACTCACTCCCCCCAAATGAGCCTTACCCTCCTCCTTATATAGGAAAGAGAGGGGACAAGCATTTGATGGTCGGGCCTCTATGTACAAAAGGAATATGTGTACCTTCATCAATCAGTCAAGTAGATGTGGGATCAAACCCCACCAATGGTCAGAGAAGTGCTCCGAGTCTCCTGATGAGATCGAATCTTGTACTGAATCCATTATTAACGGTAAATACACAGTGGAAACATTTTACTGGAAAGCCCACGAGAAAATCGGTCGCTTTAAGTCCATGACTAGACATTACATAGTGGGGTCCATGAGGACTGCTTTTAGGTAGGGTCATTGAAGACCGTAATTCCAGGAAAATGAAAATTTTCATACAGACAATCATCCCATGCTTTTGTATAAATTCTTCTGACTATCATGGGCTTGTTTAGTACAATTTGATGTTTTATTTTAGTCATAACTAGCCATTCATGATGTCTAGTCATGTATTGGTTCAGTATCTCACAATCAGAAAGATGGTGCAATTATTTGACGATCTTACAAGGACTATGAAAATAATCAAAAACATTATTTTCAAAACATCTGTCGCACTGCATTCTATAGTGAGACTCATAATAGAGAGGGTCGATAGCTGTTCTATTGATACCATAGCCTGTCCACCAAGCCTGTAACCATTCACATTGTTGATTTCTTTGCATGGCCCACGTTGACCCAAATTTTAGTTTGGTATAGTGGGTTTCATTTCTGCCATCAACATTTAGGAGATCCCACCATAGTTTCTTATATCCTGAAAAATTGTAAACAGTATCAGGAAACATAAGATTTGGATAATTTCCTAGCCATAGAGCAACATTGTTTGTTATGATAGGCCAATGGCTATTCCTGGTTTGGTTTATACAAAAATATTTGTGATAGAGTCTGTGTCTATCACCTCCTTTTAACCAAATCATGTTGATATCATGAAAATCACTTCTCAGTGATTCTTCTGCTAGACGTGTTGCATTCATACTTCTTGAGTATACCATATCATGGATCCATTTGCTCCCTTTTGGGTATACTTTCCACTCTGGAACCAAATGTAGAATGTCTGTGTGTGCTTGAAGATTTGAATCTAACACTTTGGTGTTTCTCAGCGGCAAAGTTGGTTTCCAATTATCTCTATATTCATACCAACTTTTATCTACAGGAATGGATCTTAACACTTCTTGTCGTTGACTTTCATCCCATTCTGTGACTATTACCATGATATGTTGTTGCTGTATATATTCTCTGCTAAGAAAATATGGCAAACAATTCACTAATCCCTTGATATGTTCTACTTCAAAATCAAAATTAGCAAATAATGCTTGCCATCTAGCAAATTTTGCTTCACCGGGTTTCTTGATGTCTTTTGCTAGGACTTTCTTTGAGGCAGAAGCATCTGTTATTAATAGGAAGTTTTTATTGACCAGATGGATTTCAAATTTATCAATAGAATTCCATGCGACTTTTATTTCTTTCTCAATTGTAGAATAATTTCTTTCAGCAGGATTCCAAGTTCCAGAAGAAAATTGAACTATCTGTTCTTCACCATCTTTCTTCTATTTGAGTATACCTCCCCATCCAAGGTCACTGGCATCTAATTCAACAATTTTAAAAGCATTGTCGTCAGCAACATATAAAATAGGAAGACATTTTACTTTGGCTTTGATGTTTCTTACAACATTTGTATGAGCATCAGTCCAGGGCATAGGATTTTTATTCAATCTTTGGTTTAACAGATTTCGGTCCTTAGCACAATCCTGATAAAAATTGCTGACGTAATTTAGACAACCAAGAAATCTCTGAAGCTGTGTTTTGTCTGTAATTGTATCTAGAAATTTTTCTGCAAAATCGAGGGCATTCTTCTATAGAGATATCTGGCCATTCTGGATTGTATGGCCAAGGAACTTGATAGAAGTTGGAAATAATACAATCTTATTTTTGCTCAAAACCAACCCATTTCTAATTTTCCAACTAAGTCTGTTATGAGTCCTTTTGTAGAATGCATTTGATCTACAATTTTATCTTCTACTTCTTCCAATTTATTTAGGGATTCTCTAACATAACTCTTAACTAAAGAGGAAAATTGTACGTCATTCAGACAATTATTTACATTGTTGATTGAAACTTAACGATTATCAAACTATTCTTTTACAATAGAAGATTTTGCAGAATTCATTTCCAATCCTTTGATGGTTGTGTTAGTCCAGTTTAGTTTTTCACTGGCCTTTTGAATTCTACCATAAATGCCTAAAGCATTATCATCCTTTAATAATAAAGGGATAGCCTTTGCTGAGTTTTGAGCTTCTCCAAGGATGATTCCCTTATAAGGTGGAAATGTGGAGGGAGTTTCAATCTTACTACCATCTAAGGCAGACCAAGAGTGTTGTACTATAGAGGAAGATGCAGCGTCAGTCATCAGAACATTTTCTGACTGATTCATGTCTTTCCAAACATAGAAAGATATCCAAGTCTTTGTTTTCTACATGAAAGTTTTCCATTCTTGGAACATCTTAAGTTTTTCTTCAACTGTATAGGTAAGGCCAAAACTTTTTTCTTTTGGATGGGTATAGATATCCCAATTTAACATTTCTTTCATCCATTGAGAATCTATTTTGTGCTTTTTACAACCATCCATCAAAGTGAAAAACTTATGCATTTCTAGGACTGGCGGCTTCTTGCAGTCATCTGGAACAGTGTTGAACCTTGACTTAGGGATTAAGTCATTCATTTGTTCAAGATAGCCTAGACCATATCGTGGCATGTTTGTTGGTCTCATTTTGTTGAACATCTCTGTAAGTCGAGGATCTTCATTTTCTAATGAAGGAAGTTCATGCATCATCATCACATGATCAGTTTCATGTGGAAAAGGAATATCTAAGCATTTAGGATTTGGACATGGATTAATTGTTGTGGAAGGTGGGGCTTCTCCTGTCCTAGGATGATGGTTTGCATGGATAACCATTTCAGCAAGGCTACTTAGATTCATAGATGATTTACACTCAAGACAAATAACTTCGAAAGAGGAAAACTTTACTATTTGGGAAAACTTGAACAGACAAATATGTTTACAAGAATTTGAAGCTGAACTTGAAAAAGCAGTATCAATGTAAAGAGGATCTCTGTACAATGGTGAACTTCTGCATGCTTGGTCAATCCTTCTGCGGTCAATAGTAGATCTTCTGGGAAAAGAAAGAATGGCAGAGGATTGGTCTTCTTTGATATTTGCAAAGGTTATATTTTTCATAGCAGGAAGCTTGGGATTTGAAACAACCCAATGTTCAGGGAAATTAAGATTTTCCCATCTAATTGTTTGGTGTTCTATATTTTGGTTCTTTGAATCAGTTAGAACTACCACACTTGACTTTGAATCCTTACTGGGGGCATGGAGGACTGCAGGATACAGAGTATTTGTATGTCTGAAGCATCCTCTTGTGAATAGCGATGTTACGTCTCGTTTTAGACATATCAAATCCAGTGGTATGGATCTGTAACTGAAGAATGCTTTCAATTGTTTCATCAAATACATAGACTAAGAAATTTGGGTAACAATCGAAATATACAGGACCATTAGACAGAGGAGCCACAATACCTCCTATCAAGGAATCATTATATTTATTATGAGTGAGGTCTCTGACTCTAGCAAGGACAAAAGTATTTAACCCTTGATGTGTCAAAGAATGGATTCTGATTCTAATGCAACCCAAATGTAGATATTGGGTCTTTAGCCTTTTTTCTTTTTCTTGGAGTTGTTTGGGATTCAAGAGTGGGATGGACTTTACACACTTAGAATTTTCTTGGATCTAACTTGTAGATTCTTTTATAGAAATTCTAGTGGCAGCCTTTAGATGAAAAACAAAAAGATCAGCATAAACTTCGGATGCATTTATACTAGGGAGTTGCCATTTGGCAGATGGTTGTGACTCTTCATATTATAAGTCAGTATAATTTATCACACGCCTAGAAGCAAATGCAAACATATCCTTAAGGGGATTTTCTTCAGCTTTATATTTCTCATCTAACTCTCAGAAAGAAATAGATCTTCTGGCTGGATCCATTTATACATAAACAGTGATGTATTTTGAGTACTAACCTTCATGAAGCAAATGAATCTTCTGGCTCTGATACCAATTTGGCAGGGGCTTCACTAAAGCTTGCAACAACAACACGGCTGACTGGCCTTATCAAGTCTCTTCTCTGTCTTTATCACTTATCCTTCTTTACATGAACCCATATATGAACCTACTCAAGTATTTCACGCACTAGCGTCCTTTCTTCACGACTTCCCTCGCCTTCTTACAGTCTTGGCATCCCTTCTACCTTTTGGCAAACCTCTGGCGAACCTCAAGTAAGAATAACTGAGACAGGTACTACCTCAACAGATTTTTGATGCACAATACAAGTACTCATACGTGGAACATGAAAAACACTCTCTTTATTTATTTCAGAAAAGCGTTTACCAGATGGATTGTCTTCGCCAAAAAGAGTGAATTCATATACCATGAACACATAAGCCACACACATAGACTCTCTATAGATCTGGCCACTTTAGGTTCTTATCTATGTTGAGCACATAGATACGCAAGCTTCTCAGATCTTCTAAGACACTCTTAAAATGTCAATCTTCTTCGTGATGCAAGCAGATCAGACGGATGTCTGCAGTTGCAGAGCAGGAAGGAAAGAAAGACCTTCTTAACACACTCACATTCTCACTCTCACACTTGCTCCCCACAAATGAGCCTTACCCTCCTCCTTATATAAGAAAGAGAGGGGACAAGCATTTGATGGTCGGGCCTCTATGTACAAAAGGAATTTGTGTACCTTCATCAATCAGTTAGGGAGATGTGGGGTCAAACCCCACCAATGGTCGGAGAAATGCTCCGAGTCTCCCGATGAGATCGAATCTTGTACTGAATCCATTATTAAAGGTAAATACACAGTGGAAACTTTTTACCAGAAAGCCCACGAGAAAATCGGTCACTTTAATTCCGTGACCAGACATTACATAGTGAGGTCCATGAGGACTACTTTTAGGCATGGTCATTGAAGACCGTAATTCCGAGAAAACGGAATTTGTCATATAGACAATCCTCCCATGCTTTTATATAAATTATTTTGACTATCATGGGCTTGTTTAGTACAATCTGATGTTTTATTTTAGTCATAACTAGCCATTCATGATGTCTAGTCATGTATTGGTTCAGTATCTCACAATCAGAAAGATGTTGCAATTATTTGACGATCTTACAAGGACTATGAAAACAATCAAAAACATTATTTCCAAAACATCTGTCGCACTGCATTCTATAGTGAGACTCATAATAGAGAGGGTCGATAGCTGTTCTATTGACACCATAATCTGTCCACCAAGCCTGTAACCATTCACATTGTTGATTTCTTTGCATGGCCCACGTTGACCCAAATTTTAGTTTGGTATAGTGGGTTTCATTTCTGCCATCAACATTTAAGAGATCCCACCATAGTTTCTTATATTCTGAAAAATTTTAAATAGTATCAGGAAACATAAGATTTGGATCATTTCCTGGCCATAGAGTAGCATTGTTTGTTATGATAGGCCAGTGCATATTCCTGGTTCGGTTTATACAAAAATATTTGTGATAGATTCTGTGTCTATCACCTCCTTTTGACCAAATCGTGTTGATATCATGAAAATAACTTCTCAGTGATTCTTCTGCTAGATGTGTTGCATTCATACTTCTTGAGTATACCATATCATGGATCCATTTTCTCCCTTTTGGGTATACTTTCCACTCTAGAACCAAATGTTGAATGTCTGTGTGTGATTGAAGATTTGCATCTAACACTTTGGTGTTTCTCGGCTGCCAAATTGGTTTCCAATTATCTCTATATTCAGACCAACTTTATCTTTGGGAATGGATCTTAACACTTCTTGTTGCTGACTTTGATCCCATTATGTGACTATTACCATGATATGTTGTTGCTGTATATATTCTCTACTAAGAAAATCTGGCAAACAATTCATTGATCCCTTGATATGTTCTACTTCAAAATCAAAATTAGTAAATAATGCTTGCCATCTAGCAAATTTTGCTTCACTGGGTTTCTTGATGTCTTTTGTTAGGACTTTCTTTAAGGCAGAAGCATCTGCTCTTAATAGGAAGTTTTTGCTGACCAGATGGATTTCAAATTTATCAATAGAATTCCATGCGGCTTTTACTTCTTTCTCAATTGTAGAATAATTTATTTCAGCAGGATTCCAAGTTCCAGAAGCAAATTGAACTATCTGTTCTTCATCATCTTTCTTCTGTTTGAATATACCTCTGCATCCAAGGTCACTGGCATCTGATTCAACAATTTTAAAAGCATTGTCGTTAGCAACATATAAAATAGGAAGAGATTTTACTTTGGCTTTGATGTTTCTTACAACATTTGTATGAGCATCAGTCGACGTCATAAGATTTTTCTTCAATCTCTGGTTTAACAAATTTCGGTCCTTAGCACAATCCTGATAAAAATTGTTGACGTAATTTAGACAACCAAGAAATCTCTGAAGTTGTGTTTTGTCTATAATTGTATCTGGAAATTTGTCTGCAAAATCGAGGGCATGCTTCTGTAGAGATATCTGGCCATTCTAGATTGTATGGCCAAGGAACTTGATAGAAGTTTGAAATAATTCAATCTTCTTTTTGCTCAAAACCAACCCATTTCTTTTGACCACTTGGAGGAAGATCTGTACATGCTTGAAATGATCATGAATGTTCTTAGAGAAAATAAGAATATCATCTATATATACTAACAGCCAATCAAAATAAGGCTTGAAGATGGAATCCATGACTTTCTGAAACTTTGATGGGGCATTTTTTAGACAAACTGGCATGACATTCCATTCATAGTGTCCAGCAGCCACAATGAAAGTTGTCTTGACTTTATCTTTTTCTGTTATGGCTACCTGCCAGAATCCTGACTCGAGATCAAATTTTGAGAAAATTTTCGCTCCTACAATTCTGCTTAAGAGGTCGCCTTTATGGGGTATTGGATAAGTATTGTCTGCTAGAACAGAATTTAGAGGCTTGTATTTTATAACCAACCTGGGGATAGCTCTAATTTGTTCAGACCTTTTGTTAAAATAGAATCCATAGCAATTCTAAGGACTGTCAGACTCTCTGATCAATTTCTTATCCAACAATTGTTTTATTTCTTTCTCTCAGAGGTCTCGGTATTCTTTATTCATGGGAATAGCTTTACTCTTGCACGACCTTCCTTCATATTCTGATTTATAAGGCAGTTCAACAGAAAATTGTTTTTTGTGCCAGAAGGCGTTTGGTTCTTTGGAACAGCATTCTACTTCAATTCTTTTCCCGAGTTCATAAATTCTCTTCTGATTCAAAGGATTCTTTAATTGTTCTTCTACCTGGATTGAAGGCTTCAACTCTTTGAATTCAAGCAACTTAGACTTAGCTTTATCTAGTTCTTGCATGGCTTGAACCATAGTAGATACTCTAGGACTTGAAACATATGGCATTTCAATTCTCTTGGCTCCTCCATGTGAGGTAGGGATAGTAATGAAGTAGCCAGATTTATTTCCTTTTAACCAAACAGAATCATGTGGTTCTACATCTACTAAGAAGACATTTCCTAAAATACAATCAATAGGAATGTCTACTACTGCAAATTTGAGTTCAATGTAGTGATGATCAAAACATATGGAGGCTTTAGGAACCTCATACTTGAGAGTTTTGTTTCCCGGGCCAATAACCTTTCTATTGGCTGCAACCCAATACTTAGTTGGGATAACTTTAGTATCAAGAATATTCACATATGCACCTGAGTCAAATAGTGCAGTCAGAGAAAATATTTCACTTTGGACACAGATATCTATGAGAACCTGGTGTTGTTGGTATTCAACCATTAGGATTCTCATTTCTCTAAAACCTATTGTGGCATCCCTTTGCCCTTCACCAATCTCAACCTTTGATTCACTAGAAAATGGTGCAATATGCAATGTATATGCATTTGTATGTGTAGAAATATTTTGTGCCAGGGGCTGTTTTCCTTTCTCTAAGAGTTCTATTTTAGATTTTAAAGTAGAGATTTCTTCTTTGAGATAATGGATTTCTCTTCTTACCTCCCCCAAAGTGAGTGAACGAACTTTGTCCTATGGTTGATGTCTATGAAATTATCTGGTGTTCCTTTCATAAGAGGCGTCGACAAAGAGCGGCTTCTTAGAATTTTTTGAAGGCTTTAAAGATTGAAGCTGGTCTACAAAGGCTTCAAGGAGTCTATTCTTCATGTCTCCTTCTTCCATAGCACAGATTTGTGCAAGAAGCTTTAGTTCTTCTTCTTCTGTTGTCTGGGCCATCAGTACTTTTTCTTTGAGCTGTTTGGTAGGTGATTCATCAATAGAAAGATCAGTAGAAGAGTCAAAATCATAGTCTGAGGAGTAATGACATTGACAATAATCTGAATCTGAACAAAAACATGGTTGAATATGAGAATTAAGCTCTTCAGCTGATGACTGATAGGAAGAGGAACTGAAAGAGTCTGCAGATGAATCCTCAAGCTGTTGTTGTTGTATTTTTTCACGGATTACAACATTGGGAAAATGATCCGTTTTATGACTTCTAGACCCACATCTCATGGTATATTGGTTGTGTGGTTTTTAAAACGTTTGGTATTAATGTGTGAGCTTAAGTTTTTATGAAGGTTATGGCATATATATTTTATGGAGTGATATGAGTATGTATGGAGTATATATCAATTGTCATATATTATGAGTGAACAATCATGGAATATTAGGATTGGTGATATTTTATATGCATAAAATATATATTTACCTTTGATAATATATTCACTCACTCATCTTCATAGTTGGGGTAGTTTTCTCTGGAAAAGAAAACTATCATGAATGGTTCAGGAAAATAAAACAAACCTTGATTTTCAATGAGTTGTGGAAAGGAGTTTCTGAAGGAGAAGGAGAAAATGCACCTGAGAAGCCCACTTCTAACAAGGAGCTTGTCGTTTGGGAAAATAAAAATAGCAAAGCCTATGCCTTGATTGTAGTGTAAGTAAATGAAGAGGTGAGTCGTCATATCTTTTCATTTTCAAATGCTTTTGAAGCTTTAAATAAGTTAAAGGAATTATATGACTCACACTCTGAGCTTGAAGTTGTTCAATTGATGATCAAATTGTTCAATCTTGAGTTGAAAAATGATGGCCCTCTTGCCTTATCATCATAAATAAGATCCATTATGAATGACATAAAATCCAATGGTGTTGAAATGGATGTTTCTTTCACTGCTTATGTCAAGGAACTATATCCCACTTATTCACATTATCTTGAATCATTGCAAACAAGTGGAAAACTTAAGGAGATTTCTTTTGACTCCCTTGAGAAGAAATTTGTTGAAAGAAAGAAGGCTTTTGGGAAAAGACATCTCCTCAGTCTTCTGAAGAATTTGTGTGTGCCTTGCACAGAAAGAGAAGAATTGGGGACAAGATTATTCTAGAGGAAGAGGTGACTAAAGAGGAAGAGGAAGAGGAAGGAAGAATTTTCAAGGCAGGGAGGGGATGAAATTTCCAAAGAGAAAGGTTTTATATTCATTGCATATGGTGTAACAGAAATGGACATGATGCTTCTACATGTAAGCTGCCTTGGGACAAAATCGAGCAAGAAAGAAATGAAAAAAAAAAGGGTAAAACACGTAGTAAAGGAAAGGAAAAGCACCCAAGTGCACTCATTATGTTGTGGCACATTGCAACATTGGAGTAATTGAAGACTTATTCAATGCTTTACTTGATTTATGGAAAGATGATTGGTTAATTCATTCAGGAACAACTTGCCACATGACTTTCAGAAGATATTTATTTGAATAATTCACTGGCAATATTGATGGAGCAGGCTACTTTGCAGACAAGTTAAAACTCAAGTCACCAAGGCTTGACACCATCAGGCTCAAATTTCCTGGTCTTCCATACATTCTTCTATATGATTTACTCTACCTCCCGGAATTGAGGAGAAACTTGTTGTCTTTGGTCCACATTCACCAGCAAGGAAACTCCATTCACATATTTTATGGCAAGGTTGAGGTCAGAAAAGCATCAGATCACTCAATTGTCATGGTTGGGATATATGGAGAAAGACTTTTGAAGATACAAGGAACTTCTGCTTGTGCACAGAACTTTTCATATAGTTCTCACTATGATGAAGGTACACTTCCATCAAGTCTTTTATGGCATGCTGGATTTGGACATTTGAACTATGACAGCCTTTGTTTGTTGAAGAAAAATGGTGTTACTGGTTTGCCTACAATTCCTAGGAAACTTAAGCAATGTGATGTTTTTATCTTAGGAAAGCACAATAAACAATCTTTTCATGATTCTCATTCCAGAGCACATAGAAAGCTTGAACTCATTCATTCCTATTTATGTGGCTCAATGCATGCTCCTTCTGCAAATGATAATAAATATATGATGACTACACCAAATGTGTTGGGTTTATTTATTGAAGAACAAATCTAAACCTTTTGAAACATTCAAGAACTTTCATGCATGCATTGAAAATGATGCACAATCTCATATAGGCTTTATTCGTACTTATAATGGAAAATAATATACTTCAAATGAATTTGAAAATTATCTTTGCCAACATGGGATCAAACATCAAACAATTGTGTCATATAATCCCCAACAGAAAGAAGTAGTTGAAAGAATGAACAGGACAATCTTAAATATGGTACATTCAATGATGTTTTTCAAGAATTTTAAGTTAATGTTTTGGGTTGATGTAGTTCTATGTGTTATGTATGTAAAGAATAGGTTTTGATCTCATGCTATCAAAAACAAGACTCCCTATGAAATGTGGTATGGCCACATTCCTTTGGTGAGGCATCTTAGGTTTTTTGTTCCAGCTGTTATGTCTTAGTACCTAAGGAACAAAGAAACAAACTCAGTGCAAGGAGTCGAAAATGTATCTTCTTGGAGTAATCAAATACCTCCAAAGCATGTCGTCTCTATGATGAATTGAATAAGAAGTTTATAAAATCTAGAGATGTGGTCTTTCTTGAATCTTCCAAGACTGACAATGTTGTTGAGCAACAGCTTGATCGCTTGGATAGATTTGGACATGCAAAGTCTTCTCAAGAGTTTGATAATGAGATTCCACGTCTTGAAGGGGGCATCCCTGTACTAGATCAATCTGTGGAATCTCCTTTTGAAGCACTCTCTCCCACTCATGAAGCTCCAGGCATTGATTAAGATGACGCTTTGATTGATGTGATTGATAGAATTGGGATGCTAAATCTTGATTCATCCCCATTTCAGTGAATTGAGTAGCTTGGGCCATCTCAAAAAGGTCCTCCAAAATGGCTGACAAACACACTTGAAAGTGTGTGTCATGATGAGGTTGGAAAGACAAGAACAAGAAGCTCTGTTAGACAAAATGAAAGTGATGTAGACGATCCTGATTCACCTGTTGATATGGATGTTTCTTATGATTGTGAACTAAATTTTTCTACGGAATTCGAACCTACTTCTTTCAAAGAAGTCGCTTCTCATGATGGATGGAAAGAAGCAATGCAGAAAGAATATGATTTTTTGATTAAAAAATGGCACCTGGAAGTTGGTTGATCCTCCATTAGGAACCAAACCAACTTGCTGCAAGTGGGTCTTGAAGAACAAGTATAAAGCGGATCGTTCACTTGACAAGCATAGCGACAAGCTTGTGGCAAAAGATTTTTCACATAAGGAAGGGGTCAATTATGAGGGGACATTTTCCCCCACATCAAAATGGGCTACCATATGGACACTCTTTGCCTTGGCAACTCAAAACGGATGGAAAGTCCATCAAATTGATGTAAAAAATTATTTCCTGAATGGAGATTTGAAAGAGAATGTCTTTATGTCCCAACCAGAAGGATTTATTATGAAGGTTCAGGAACAAAAAGTATGCAAGATGTTTTTATGTCCCATCCAAAAGGATTTGTTGTGAAGGGTCAGGAACAAAATGTATGCAAGCTTGTAAAATCCTTGTATGGCCTCAAGCAAGCACCTTGAGCCTAGTACGAGAAATTGACTTAGCATCTTCTGAAACTCAATTTCAAACATTGTGATCTTGATGATGCAACTATGTTTGTAAAGAAAGTTGGAAAAACAGTTGTATGTCTTGTTGTGTATTTAGATGATCCTCTAATGACAGGGAACAATGAGAACTACATTGCATCCATAAAGAAAGAACTGAGGAAAGGTTTTGAAATTTCAAATTTAGCCTAGGTTCACAACAATCTTGGTATTGAAGTAATCCAACATTTGAAGTTTATATTCCTCTCTTAGAAGAAGGACATTGGAGATGACATATTGAACAGGTTTGGCATGACCAAGTGCAATCCGTTGACTACTCCAATGGAAAATAATTTAAAGCTCACATCCACTAAAGGAAAATAATTCGAGGATGCAGCAAAGTATAGATAACTCGTAGGAAGTCTCAACTACCTGATTACTACCAGACCAGACATTTCATTTGTTGTTGGAATATTCTCTAGGTTTATGCAAAAGCCTAGTGAGGGTCATTGGTCTGCTGCAAAAAGAGTTCTAAAGTACTTGATGGGAACTCAAGACTTTGGAATCAAGTAAACACAAGTGGATGACTTTAGCTTGACTGGATATTTTGATTCAGATTCTAATGGAGATAAAGAAACTGGAGTATCTACTTTAGGTTATATAATAAGTCTTGGATCATGAGTTGTCGCCTAAAGGTCATGCAAACAATCAATTCCATCAGATTCCACAACTGAGGCAAAATATGTGGTAGTAGTTAAAGCAACGAAGGAAATTGTGTGGCTCATGAAAAATCTGGGAAGATTTGTGGAAGAAACAAGTGCATTCAACTCCTCTTTTGATTGATAACACTTCTGCAATAAATTTGGCCAAGAAACCAAAGTTTCATGATTGAGGCCAAGACAATCCACCTACGGCATTGTTCCACAAATGAGCATATTGCAGACATCTTCACCAAAGCGCTTGGAAAAGAAAAGTTTGAAAGATTCAGAATGACACTTGGACTCACCAACATCCCTTTAGATTAAGAAGTAGGAACGTTGACACTTAATCTTTGAGATTAAGAAAATTATGTAAATATTGTAAATACAAAAATAAGATAAGTGAAAAGAGACTTGAATTTAAATTCCAATAATCTCCCTTCAATATATTTATCAATGATCTCTTAATACAAATAACAATTAATTCATAGAATTACTCTCTAATATGACAATTTTTAATAAAAATAATATATTATTTATTAAAAATAATAAAATTATTTAAAATTATTAAATTTATTATAATAAAAATTTATATTCTTAATAATAAAACATCCAAATACTATTTCAATGCCAAATATAAATATTACTTAATGTCAAATTCATTTTTCTTTAGATTATAAAACTTTTATAAACCCTTTCCAAAATTAAATTCTTTTGGCATTAAATCTTTTTATTTATATAAATTTAATTTATATTTAATATTTTATTTTATTTTATATATAAATTTAATTTATATTTAATATTTATTTTATTTTATATATATAATTTTTTTCATAAAAAAATATTCATATTATTGTGTGTGATAAATATATATGTTAACATTTTAGTAGAAATTATTAATAATTTATACTATATAAAATCTTATTAACTATGTCACAATTTATACGAAATACAAAAAACAAACAAACAAAAAACAACTAAGGTTCATAGTAAGAAAACCATAGATTCATATTCTTCTTCATCGGGTAATTTGTGCTCTTGAAAGGTCCTATGAAAAGCTTTGATGCCTCCCTTGAAAGAGAATTTGCACTAGAGTTGAGTGGTTTGAGTATAGGTTGGAAAGATAATATTTAAACTTAATTAACATTAATATATTTATTTTATCAAATAAACTTAAATTAGAGTAAAAGTTATTTTTTTTTTTCATTTTATTTGATATCGAATTTCTAAAATTTAAAATAGTTACATTAAATTAGTATTATAATTTATTTAGCTTTATTTAGCTTTATTAAATTAAATTTATTGTTTTTATATTTTATATTATGATGATGATGATGGTGATGATGGTGGTGCTTAACGTCCATTGAGACTAAATTGGTCTATCGGACCTATAATTTTCTTAATTTTTAATTATCTGGCTCCTTGTATTTTTAAATATATAAAATATATTTATATATTTTATATAAATATATAAATTTTTTAAATTAAAATAATAAATTTTAATATTAATTATTTTTATTATAAAATAATTTTAAAATTTATTTAATAAAATATAATTTAAAGATTAACATACTAAAAATATTAAATATTTGCATCAAATTAATTTATATGAACAATGATACATATTATTTCTTAAGCAGTTAATCTCTTAGCTTTAAGAATGATTTGTTCTTTTTGTTTTTTTGTTTTTGTTTTTTTTTTTTCCTTTTAATTTCATTCTAAAGAGTGCACAAATGGGGATGTACTTTTTTGTGAACTTTGAGTCCTTAGATTTCAGTGAGAGATCTATTCGTTTATATTTTAAGAATAAATAGTTAAATTTAAATTTAAATATGATTAATTTATGATTTTTACGATATTATATTTTACTTTTTAAATATATAAAAAGAGATTTATTTAAGCTTTTGTCATGGTTTGTTTCTTTATTTGGTTTTGATGATGAACCATACTTGTTGGTTCGAAATGCGTTAGCCAAAAATTTCTTTTAGGTGATTTCTACCGAAAGACTTTACTTAATTCATTATGGATCAGAGAAACCTAAATACAGAAATTTAAATATTATTTTTTTAATTGAATAATAATTGAAATATTTATATTATGTGAAAGTGGTAAAATTTATATTTAAAAAATAAATAATAAATAAATATTTATAAATAAATTTCCATTGTTTTAAGAAATTAGAATCTAAATTATTTTATAATATAAATTATTTTATTAGAATCTAAATTGTTTTAATGAGTATAAATAATATTAATTAGTGAATTTATGTAATTTTTTTTAATTATATAAAACACATGATTAGATAAGTTCTACATATTCTTAATTTTGGAGGATTATTTTATCTACATTTAATGAGTTGATTTAGTATTTTTGTTGCATTAATATGTTTATTATAGTCCCAATATTAGTAGATATGTTATTATTATTATTATTAACATATATCTATTTTAATTTATATAAAAACAAAATTTTCTAAACACAAAAAAATTTGATCTTTAAATATTTATAATAAATACAAAATTTATATAAATTTATATTCATTTTTAATATATAAATATTATACATCAATTTTATATTAAAAAAAATAAAACATTATTCATTATTTTAAATACTTTTGATGTTTTTTAATTATTTTAAAATATTATTTTCACACATAATCCTATGTTATTCTTGTGAAATAAACAAAAACCACATCGTGACAATGTACCAAAAAACAAGAGCAATGACATTGACATTGCCACAAGGTGGCTCTTGTTCTACAAAATTGTGTTCTTAGTCAGTCAAGCTTCTAAAAATGAATAGTGACCTTACATGTATAATCCAAACTTTACTAAAAGCAAATCATGTTTCACTAAAATCTTGATTTTCATGTTGTTAACTCTACTAAGAATGACAATGCATTTTGAATAATCCATAGATTGGAATAAATTCATTCTTTTATGAGGTTTTTTTTATAAGTTCTATAAAAAAAAAAAAAATCATTTTGTGTTATATGCAGATAAAATGTCTCAAAAAACCTATGAGAAAGTAGTAGAAGGTTGAAGAACTAATTTGGGATCTTAAAAAATGACTTGGTTTGTAAAAATGTTTAAATGTAAATGATTAAACTTAAAGTGGCTTAAAGTGTGAAATTAGCTTAATCAAAAGCACATGGAAAAAGGACAAGAAAGTAGTAGAGAAAACGAAAGAGAGTTGCAAACAGAATTTTTAATGGAGTTCACCCAAAACTATGGGGCTACGTCTCCTGATCTGCTTCCTGTGAGAGTGGCCTTCTTTATTCAACACCAAAAGTAAAAAATTATAAATGAAGAAAGTCTCAATCTACTCTAGCAACGTCTCTCAGTAGCTACAATAAAAGCAGTTAACAAAATAACACTCAAAGCCCCCTTTCATTGCTCCAAATTCGAGCAAAATCTCCTAAGTTACCAAAATTTGCAGGTTCAAAACTATATTCAAAAAGTTTGGGATCAAAAATGTTTTAATAGCCAAGCACTGGTGCATTGGCGTTATATTTTGGTATATAATACATTGTAAATCCATAGCCCCAGGGTCGAGCCCACAAGGGTTGCAGATCCAATCTATGCATATAATATGAAATCAAAACCATATTAGGCGCAATCCATTCAGATGTAAGTCTATGGCACATTGGTTGACTTTGGTTGGCTTATTGTTTCAATTTTCCAATTTGTTGTAGGAGGTTGCGGGATCAAACCTGCAGACCTCCTCCTTTAGCATGACATTGCAACCAATGTTTATTATTCAAGTTTGTGGTCGTAACTCCAACACATATTTTGTTAGGTGTTGGAAGTGGAGTGATTTGGTTGGTGGGAGGTTGAAGGTTTGATCCTCCATTTAGGCCAACAACATTGTTGGAAATATTGAGAGGGGGGTGAATCAATATTTATTTTCAAATTTTACTTTTACCAGTTAGATCATTTATAATTAGAACACAAAATGAACAATAAGAATAAATGCTTTTATTAATTTATTTTTCACAATAAATCAAGTACAATGTATATAGGGCTCCAACCCTAGATGAAGACATCGATCTTCAATCTCCCAAGCCCCAACTTTTTGTGTGCCAAGCACCTACTTGGACTTTCCAAGGCACTAACCCCAAGGACTCCAATCCTATATCTTCTTTTGTAGGCACTGACCTGGAGTCTTGAGGACTCTGATCCTCTAGGGCTCCAAACCTATCCTTCAAGGCACCAACCTTGTTTGTTCGAGGCTCCAACCTTCTAGGCACCAACCCTCTGGGCTCCAACCCACTGTGATACTTCATTTAGATATGTTTGATAGTAATTCACGGCTCCCAATGTTTTTCTTTACTGATCCTTGTCAATCTTTAGCTTCATCATATTCTCCACGTCATATCATCAATGACAATCCTATCATGTGGAAGTTGTCACCACCGTCCTTCATTGTACCCAAACACAATCTTCGAACTACCTCATCATGGTCTTCAATGGTGTCTCCATGATGTCTTCAATGAGTTGCTCAACAAAAATCTTCACCAACCAACCTGCTTCAATAAGACTTCAAGGGTTATTCAACAATGTTGTTGGTCTAGAGGATGTCCTTCAAATGTCTTCAAGTGTGCTCCAAAATAGGTCTTCAATGAATGCTTTCAACAACCTTTAATACGAATGCCTCATTGTATTCTCCAGGGTCTGCAAAATTATTTTCCCAGAAGTTTGTTTACAAAGGCGAGGTTTTGCTCATCAAAGGACTGCTCCAAAAGATGCTTCTAGTTTTGCTTCACAGGATGTCACTGATGTCTAAAGAGATACTGCAGTCAATGAATAGTCCAAGCATTGCAATCACCAATGAATAGCACGATGTCTACATGGGTATGCGCCAATGTTTGCAATCATCAAGGAATAGCACACTATATTAGTGAGCACATGATAGTTCACAAAGGAAAGCTTCACACACCATACTATCCACAATGTCCATACTGTCACATTGTCTTAATGAATGTTGTATTGTAGCCAGGAGTATTACCTTGCTGGAAAGAACACTTCACTTCTCGAAGGTGCAGACCCACAAGTCGAAAATTTATATAAGAACATAGTCCAAATATGTCACTAAAACATAGCCATTGTAAATTGTATCTGAGGCTTGTATAGGAGGATGCACACATAATCTGAGCCTACTAAATAATGTTTTATCCACCGTGTAGTAAATATATTAGTATATTACTGCTACAGCAACCAATATACAAAACCGAGTCCTAAAAAATTATCCGTTGTCATATTCCTTCACTGTACCCTTATCTCATTGTTCTTTTGTGTTCTAAACTCTTTATTTTCGGTGATAGAAAAAGGAGTTCTGAACTCCTATATATACCCTTCTTCAAGAACTTGAACGGTCATGTCTAATAGAGGCGAGGCAGCATGAATTAACATGTTCAGGTCAGCTTATTGACCAAAAATTATACCCTTAATTTTAAAAATCAATAACTTTCAAACCACTTGGAGTTTTGAGCCAAGTAATAGCTCGTTGGAAAGGAAAAATTGTGCTCTTCAAGATGGTGTAGGTCCCATGGCGAGATTCTGCCTCTAAGGTGGAGAAAAGGACCTTTTAATGTGACTGGTCATTAATTAGTGCAGAAATGGAGGAGAGTTATATTCTTCATGGATGGCTTCATTTTGTTAGACTCCTTCATCAAATATCATAGACTCATAAATGTCATCAATAGCATCATATGCAGCATGTAGTCTTTCATCATCATCGTATAGTCTTAGTGATGCAGTGATATGTCATAGGTTCCAAGGTAGTCTTCCAATCATGTTCATCAAGTGTGGTCCACATATGTCATCAAGGTCATCAAGGGCTTCTAGATCATCAGGGGCATGATTGACACTTCTTGTCTTATACATAATTGCGCAAGAGTTATAGTCATCCTCTAACATCTTCAAGAATATTTTCCATCCTGATCACTTCCATATTGACATCAATGACAACCTATATTAACAATCTCCCCCTTTTCCATTGATGGCAATATTCTTGCCCTTTCAAACATTCTCTCCCCTTTGACATCAATGGCAAACGGGGTGCCCAAGAACTCCTCCTGTCAAGCTACTCCTTTTCTTCATGACTAGTATTTCTTCATAGGTATGTTACTCCACCTATCATGGTGCTCTTCTTTCTGGCAATGTGGTCCATGATATGTTTGCATTTCTTCATGTGGTGAACCAGTTTCTCCTGCTTGCACAACCTCCTCTGGCTCAGGAAAGATTACTTGCTTAGTTGATCAAGTGGAAAACATCCTCACAACAATCCATCGGATAGATAAGAGATCATGTTCTTCAATGGAGCTACTCCCGAGAGATGATCTATCAACTAATGATTGTTTAAGTGTGACTCATCAAGGTTCTCATAGGATCCATTCATGACTAGCTTCTGCAAGAATTCTTAATCATCATAAGCTCCCCCTAACTATATGCATGGTCTTCTTTCTGATAGAGGCTCCCCATCAAATACTTAGATTACCAAGGATCAGGTCAACAACATGTGTTGTTGGTTGGAGAGTTCAAGACATTTTCGAATTGAATCTGCTTCTTTCTCCATACTAGTGTAACTTTCTTCTCTGGCATAGTTCTAGCTTGACTAGGTTCCCAAGTCAAGTTACAATCATGTGCCATATGTCCAATTTTATGAAACTTGAAGCACTATATGGTGTTCATGAATAAGAATTCATGGCTTCTCCTTGCGAAATTTCTTCTCAAAGATTGATAGGGACCATTATACTTGTCTTTGTGATATGCCCTACAATATTTTTCCATGTGCCCAAAGTTTGTACAAGAATAGCAATAACCAGGAAATATACTTTGGTACCTGGGAGAAGAAGGTTTCCTTGATGTACTTTTGAAGTCTTTTTCCCTTGGGATATTTTGATGATAATCACTACTTCTTTCATCCTTGACACCATCTGCATTTCTTCTTGGAGTATGATTTCTTCCAATGTCAACTTGACTCTTGCCTTTGCTGGGAGCATCAACTTTTCTTCCTAATTTCCTCACATCCTTGTTGTTTGAAGAGTTTTCTTTCTTGCTTGAGGATTCACCTGCATAGCCAAGGCCTAATTTATCAAGGGGAGACCTTTGATGACTTAGAATGTCATCTAGGGTTTGAGAACTCATCAAGTTCTTATTTAGCAAATCAACTTCCTCTTTAAGAAAGACAATTTCTTCCTTCATTTTCTTCCATTCTTCATCCTTCTTTGAGAGTATGGTGTCCATTTCTTCCTTCATCTTGGTTTCTTCACATGATTTGGCCTCAAGTGAAATGATTTTTGCTCTTAACTTGATGATGTCATAATCCTTCTCTTCTAGTTGGCATGTCATGGTGTTTCTCTCAGTTTCTGCTTCATCAACTTGTCCTTCTATGAATGCCAAATCTTCCATCACCTTCTCAGCTCCTTGTGCTTGTTTCCTTGCTTCTTCTAGTTGTGATCTAAGGGAGGAGACCTCTTCCTTGTATTGACCAATCCCTACTTCAAGTTTGTTCAAGATCTTGTGTCTTTGTTCAAGGTGGCTTGACAAGGTATCTTCCCATTTCTTTGCCTTATCCAATTGATTTGTCATGGATATGACTTCTTCATGATGCTTTCTCTTGTTTTGATGAAATTCTTCCTTAATCTTGGCGAGCTCCTCATCTCTTTCTTATACTTGAAGCTTGACAAGGTCAACTTCCTTCCTTGTCTTGTCTTGGTCACCAACTTGTGCTTTCTTCTTAAGTTCCTCATTTTCCTTTTTCAAATTTTTAATCTCTTCCATGGCAGCCATAAGTTTAGTGAGGAGATCATATTCATAATATTTTTCATTTTCTTCATCTTCTAGGTCTTCTTTAGCCTTGATGTCATCACTCTTATCTTCAGCTTCCTTGATGGGCTCTGTATTTCCTTCTTGTTTGCCATCATTTTCTTGACTAGAGATCATTGTCAACGCTCCTTTTGAGTGAAGGTCATGAAGTTTATCCCATATGCCTTTTGCTGACGAACATTTTTCAAAATTGGCCTTCATAGAATCAGGTGGCCCATTCAAGGTTGCTTTCATTGCTCTTGTATTATGTTCCTTGGATTCTCCATCCATCATGCTATCAGTAATCACCAATTTCCAAACTTCAATGCCTTGAGTCTTTAAGAAAATCCTCATTCTTGCCTCCCATATATCAAAGTTTCCATTGAACAATGGAGCCTTCACAAACTGATTGACTTCAATTTCGGTGGTTGAGGGAGACACGTCTTTAGGACGATTGGAGACTTTCTTCCTTGGCTTCGCCATTTGTGTTCTAATGATCAACCTTCAGGTTGTTAGGCTTTGAGTGAAGGTACTGACTCTGATTCCAATTGTTGGAAATACTGAGAGGGGGGTGAATCATTATTTCTTTTCAAGTGTTATTTTTACCAGTTATACCATTTATATTTAGAACACAAAATGAACAATAAGAATAAATTCTTTTATTAATTTATTTTTCACAATAAGTCAAGGACAATGTATATAGGGATCCAACCCTAGATGAAGGCATCGATCTTCAATCTCCCATGCTCCAACATGTTGTGTTCCAAGCACCTAATTGGTGCTTTCCAAGGCACCGACCTTGTCAATTCTAAGGCATCGACCCCAAGGACTCCAATCCTATATCTTCTTTTGCATGCACCAACCTAAATTCTTAAGGACTCTGATCCTCTAGGGCTCCAAACCTATCCTTCAAGGTGCCAACATTATTTTTTCGAGGCTCCAATGATCCAAGTGGATATTGGTGGCCACCAGCCAATTCCACTTGGACCCACCATTGTTTCTTTCAGTTTTTCAGTTTCCTTAATTGTAGCACAATTTACTATTTTTAGCAGTTTTTCGTGTCCTAAACTTCCGGAGCTGTTTTGAGGCCCTAAACGACATTTTTTTGGCAATCTGCCGCCATCAATTTTTATTATTTAATCGTCTTTTCCATCATATTCCTCGGAGAGATCTTTCCAACGAGGTATCATGCGCGTCAAACAGAGATAATATGACCAAGTCACGACCTCAGGAAGTTAGCTGTCTAACTAACCCCAACGAGGCCCATAAACTCTTGGTGTTCCATCTCCTCGGGTTAGGGTTTTGGTTCTTTAGGGTTTGCTCTTATTGTTCAATAATAAAAAGGCCCTTGAGCCTCATTGTAACGCAGTTAAGAGGCATGTAGTTGCCACATCTCTTCTCAGAGATATTTGGGCTAGTTCATTTCCATTTCTGTTTGTAAGCACATTTCAGTATTTTACATTAATGAAATGAATTATTATTTCTACTGCATCTATATATTTATGGTTATATCTATAATTTTTTGCGTTCCTGTTTAAATCTGGATCATCCAACCTTCCGGGCACCACCCTCTGGGCTCCAACCCACTGCAATACTTCATTTAGATATGTTTGATAGTAATTCACGGCTCCCAATATTTTTCTTTAATGAGCCCTATCAATCCTCAGCTTCAACATATTCTCCACGTCATGTCATCGATGAAAACCCTATCATGTGGAAGGTGTCACCACCGTCCTTCATTGTACCCTATTGTAGCGGCTACAACCACCCTCCAAAATTTTGGCCTGCACCTAATTTTGAAGCCTCCCTTGGGAGTATCGCTTGATGACTGCACACCCTCGAGTTCACTCTGTGAGCCCTTGGGAGTCTTTGCATCTACCTTGCTTGTTCATTTCACCCAATATTCTGCATGTTTGTGTCTAAGTCATGCTTGTGACCATGTTCTGGTTATGCTCAAAGTCTTTGCTTCGTGTGTACTTGTTGTGTTCACTATGAAAGCATCTGTCGCACTCACACATAGAGTCACATTCACTATCGCACAAGCGTTGTCACGGTCAATCAACGATCAATCATGAGTGTTGCGCTTGTCGCTTGCACCGTAGGTCAGTTGTGTGGAACATGTTGTTCCTTAAGAAACCAATTTCCTAGTTGTAGGGAAATTGTGCTTAAGACATTAATAAATATCATTTACTGTCACTTATTGTTTGTTGTGTTCTCAAATGAAGGACCTGGAAACTTGGATTTAAACTCTTAAACATGTATGACCAGAACATCTCAGTTGCTAAATATAAATGATGGATGAAGAAGGTTTGAAGGGGAAGCTAAAGATAAGATGTTTATCTTTCACAGAAACTACTATCTGTAACTTAGAGGAACTATGATAATGAGAACTGAATCATAGACAATATGTTGATCTTTCACAGAAACTATTATCTATAATTTAGAAGGGAAGTGAGGACTTCCAGTATAGGAGCGCTCTTTAAGGAATTTTAACCTTATCTACATAAGTAAATAAAGACATGTTGCTTCATTACTATACTTGAAAAGAAGAAAACATAGCATGACACATGACAGAGAAACTTACAAAATTATATGCAACAACTCATGGAAACTTCTGATTCTTTCATTAAACAATGATGATATCAGGAATACGGTGGCCTAGTTTCCGGGTTCTCCAAAGTTCCCACCCTTTCTTAGTAAAATTTCCTCTCTTTATACATTGTGGAACAGTTTCTGAAACTGCCCAAATTATCTAACTGCTTTCCTAACTATATGAAGTAAAAACTATTACATAATTTACAGAGGGTAAAAGACACCTCAAAGAACATGAAATAACAAAACATAACTGGATTTAGAAGGGAATGATAACTGTTGACTTGCTCTATTGATCCACTGCCAAATTCCTCTGTAAATGCACTAATGATGCTTAATTCATTTTAGCCGTAATAAAATACATTTAGTTTGTGTAATCATGGCTTACATGGGCATTCTGATTGGCCAAAATGCCAAGAAACATATCGGATTGTCTTCCTCTTCAGCTTCGGCTCTAACCCTGTTTTTCCACTTTACATAGCGAAATTAACACGAACTTCTGATTAATCTGGAACTCAAAAGAGTAAATCCTACTTTATAACCTGTCAAACCTGCCCATTCAATGCTCCATTAACTCCATCACAAATCGCAATCAGCCCAAAAATCCCTGTAAAACTTAACTTATGCACCCGGCCGCAATAACTATGAAAACATTGGAATTATGCGTAAAACCTTTATAATGAAAATATATGATAAAACGTGCTTTTTTGCTTCCAATACAGGCTCAGCACAATTCCCAAGGCATACTTCCCGCCAATTCATCTACACCGTTGATCTATGCTTTTCAGATCAGATGGTCTGTAAAGGTTTCGAGCGATACATAAGCCCAGAGAATACCTGCCCGAAATGGGTGGTTTCCTCTCTTTGCCTAACTGCTACGTGTTGAATGATGAGTGGGATCAGGTGATCTCCACTAAAACCACTTACCATCTTCACTCCGCCCGAAATCTTTCCTTTTAACACGCCTTGTGGGCACGCCGCGGCTTTTAGTTATAATACATATATGCTTAAAGTCTGGCCTTTCTATTATAATGCTTTATAATAGAAATTCATATAAAATAGCGTAAACAACAAATATATATGAATATCAATAAAAATAGCAATAAGGTGGACGCGCTGACTTATAAAATATGGCGTATAAACTATCGAGTTCGGAAACCAATCGCTCATCGCAATCGGCGCTTTCCATATATATATATATATATATATATATATAACATGTTGTACGATACGACGGAACCGTCGTAATTATAAAACATAATATATATCGTTTCGGGTCTGGCCCGCAATCACAAATCGCAATCGGCGGTGTTCAATCTTCATAGTTTTGCGGTGCAGCAGACCCAATACGCTTTATAAAGCACAGTGTATATATTTCAGGTCTGGTGTTAATGTTTAACACTTGTTTCCCTTTGTAAAACCCAATTTTTTCCTCATTTCTTTTATATTTTGATTTCCAATAGACTTGCCTTATCTTTTTTCAGAAAAAAAAAAATCAAGTGATTTTGAATGAAACAATGAATAAAACAAACAACAAAATGCATGTCAAAACATCTGGCTCCGCCTGGGGATAGTGCTTTTGCCACAGAAGCACTAAGAACCGCAGATTAGTACCTTCACCTCGGGCATGGAGTCATATATTGCTTTGCATAAACTGAAATACTATGGCATTTGTACAATGATTTCACTCCGGTATTCACAATGAAATGATGCTTATTCTTTAGAACTAGAAGTAGTGCTTTAAGTATTGCCCATTTACAGGCAGCTGTAGAGTTTTCCCATCAAGATTCTCAAGAATGGAGGTATTATTGGATCTCACTTCAGAAGTTCTAAAAGGACCATACCAGAGAGGATCAAACTTCCCATGTTTACCCTTATCTTCTCTTCTAGTATCCCATCTCAATACTAGGTCTGCAACTTTGAAATCAATTTCCTTGGCTTTCCTGTCAAAAATATTTTTCATCTTGGACTGATACAAAATCAAGTTGCCTCTTACCTTGTCCCTTCAATTTTTGTGCCCTGGAACTCTTCAACCATAGTCAAAAACTCCTTAATTTGTTGGTCATCTTCAAAAACTTGCCAGTTCTTAACATTATCAGGAATAGAAGGTCTGTGTCTCATTTCTACCTCATATCTTAATCTTGGATTAATAGGAGGCTTGAAAGTGCTAGCAGCCACAGCCAATGAATCTACCAATCTATTCTCATCTCTTGGAATGAAATGAATGTTAAAATCTTCAAAGAAATTTTCAACCAAATCCCATACCTCATTTCTATATGCCCAGAGCCTAGGATGCTTTGTTTGGTAGTGATCTTTTATCTGCTTAATAATTAGCTTTGAATCTCCAAATGCAGAAATTAATTTGACTCCCATCTATTTGGATGTTTGTAGAGCAATAATCAAGGACTCATATTCTGCCACATTGTTAGTTGCCTCGAACTCTCATTTGAAAGAAAAGGGGAACATATTACCTCCAAGTGAAATTAGAAGAAAACCAGCACCTGTTCCTTCCTTTGAGTAAGCTCCGTAAAAGAAACATTTCCACACTTCTTCCGTTTGCAGCTCTGTAATTACATTGGCTGAAGCAAGCTGCTTCTGATTATCTTTAGCCAGCTCTGCATTATCATGTAGTGTGAAACAATCAAAGTCATCCTTCTCCTAACTATATATAGATGAATTTTTTGCTTTGTTTTTTGTAATTGTCTTTACAAACCTAGTTTCTCTGTACAATCTCCTCTCCTCCCCACCAAAAATCGGTATAACAGCATATGTAAAATATAGCTTCAAAACACCTCCCAATTTAGCCCCCCAGGACCTAGATAGAAGCATTCCAAATCTAGCAAGAATATTTGCTACTACAACATCCATGACCAAGCTTCTATATGGAATTTGGGCTAGTGACACTGTCAGATCCTCAATAACCCCCAGAGACTTGACCTTGTTTGAATCAAAAGAATACAAATCCATGTAAGGCTTGGTCACTTGTAGATTTCATTGCTTCATCACTGACAAAGGCATAAGATTATGTGAAGCTCCTGAATCAAACATACAATTATGTAGGAGGAAATCATGAACCAATAGGGAAATATAAAAAGGAGGTATTGAAGAATCTACTTCCTCTACATGTGGAATCTTCCTGCAGATTTACAGTGTCACTCTCATTTTCTTTTAAATTAATAAACTCAGCAATCTCCTTTTGGTAAGTAGGTGTTTTTGCCAATTCTGTAAGGGGAACTTGTATTCTTACCTTTTCCAACTCCTTGGTAAGACTAAACAAGTGACCCTGTTTAGCAGTCTTTCATTCTCATCTTCACCTTTCTTCGTGACTGGAATTATTTGAGGAATTGAAACAAGTTTCTCCAAAGGAATTTTTCCAGTTTGATCTTGAGAATACTCACCTCAAAGTATCTGTGTCTTGTCATTTGCATTTTGTTGTTGCTTTCCTTTATTTACTTGCTTTGCAGGCTGAGATTCTTGTGGAGTCGCCTTTGGTGAGGAAGTTGAAACTTGCTGCTCACTTTCATTTTCTTGATTTCTTGATCTTTTCCTAGATCTCAGGTCATATTTCTTATGTAGTTCAGCTTGCATAAAATCAGAGAATTGTTTCCAATATTCATCAGTTTCATTTCCATCATGAATAGCATCTGCTTCACCATACACATACTCTTCTCCTTTTATGTCGACTTCATCTTCATCAACTGCATATAATGTAGAATTTGATCTTCAGGTTGTTCTTCACCAGGATCTACTTCTATATATAATGGTGCTTGAATTTGATTTTGATCTTTTCTTTCCTTTTGCAAGATTTTCAAAGGTTTTCCTCTGAATTGGGGATTAAATTTCTTATTATACTGTGTTTGTCTCTAAGAGTTCTTATTTTCTAACTCTAACCTATTTAACTTATCTGACAAAGTTTTAATTACATTACACATATCCTCCAATGATTGACCTTGGGAGGATTCCATCTTTGCCTTTCCCTTGTCTTGGGTAGGCTGTGTTTCTGGTGCTTTTCCTGCAGCCACCAGATTCGCTTCTATCTCTAAAGCATCTGTTTGGATTTGATCAAGGGTTGGAGCTCTTCTTTGCCTTAATGTGAATCCAAAATTTTATTCAAAAGACCCTGCAAAAGTTATTTTTGCACCAGCAAGAGGAGGCTTAATCTCTGCTGGGAGACTATTGAAATCTTTTGACAAATTTAGCCACAGTTTCATCAGACTTCTTCTTTATGGCATTAAACTCTGTTAATGAATATCCATGGTCTCTTTTTTCTCCCCATCTCTGAATAAACACATGTTCCATCTCTTCCCAAGAAGGAATGGTATTATTGGGAAGTCCTTTGAACCATTTCCTGGCTTCTCCATCTAGAGACTGAACAAAAAGTCTTAGAACAATATCTAAATGTTCAACATTTAGCCTTTCTGCAAAATTACAAAATACTACTACATGATTCTCTGTTGTTTGTTCAACTTCTCCTTAAAAACGTGTAAGAGTTTTAAGGTAATCCTGTGGCATTTGATTGAAAGGTTGTGGTAATTGAAGAGGTGCATACCTATTACCTAAGAATACAAGTGTTTCCATGTTTACTGAACTTCGATTACCACCAGATGTGGAACTTGATTGAGAGGTAAATGGAATGTGCGAAGGAGGTAATGTGGTTATTGGTTGAGGTTGAATAATTACAGCAGGTAAATGAAAAGTAACAGACTCAAAAGATTAGTCTTGACAGCTAGGTCCCTGAAATGAAGATGATGGAAAAGATGACTCTCTATCAGATGAATGTTCAAATGAATTGTTGCCTGATGCAGACAATGTGGGAATTGGTGCAATTGGAATCTTAGACCTTTCAACCCTCTTAGAAAATATCCTTTCAGGATCTGAAAGAGCTTGAACTTTCTTTTGTGAAGTGTTTGATCTTGTATGGGGCCTTCTTGAAGCCAGATTTTTTGCTTTGATTCAAAACAGCCAAATATTTCCTCCTCACTGAACAACCAGAGGAAAATATTGAAACCCAGGGAAAAATCTTCTTATCTTCTTTCCCCAGCAACGGTGCCAATTAATGTTGTTCCTTAAGAAACCAATTTCCTGGTTGTAGGGAAATTGTGCTCAAGACATTAATAAATATCGCTTACTGTCACTTATTGTTTGTTGTGTTCTCAAATGAAGGACTTGGAAACTTGGCTTTAAACTCTTAATACATGTATGACCAAAACATCTCAGTTGGTAAATATAAATGATGGATGAAGAAGGTTTGAAGGGGAAGCTAAAGATAATATGTTGATCTTTCACAGAAACTACTATCTATAACTTAGAAGAATTATGATAATGAGAACTGAATCATAGACAATATGTTGATCTTTCACAGAAACTATTATCTATAATTTAGAAGGGAAGTGAAGAATTCAAGTATAGGAGCGTTCTTTAAGGAATTTTAACCTTATATGCATAAGTAAATAAAGACCTGTTGCTTCATTACTATACTTGAAAAGAAGAAAACATAGCATGACACATGACAGAGAAACTTACAAAATTATATGCAACAACTCATGGAAACTTCTAATTCTTTCATTAATCAACAATGATATTAGGAATACAGTGGCCTAGTCTACGGGTTCTCCAAAGTTCCCACCCTTTCTTAGTAAAATTTCCTCTCTTTATACATTGTGGAACAGTTTTTGAACCTGCCCAAATTATCTAACTTCTTTCCTAACTATATGAAGTAAAAACTATTACATAATTTACAGAGGGTAAAAGACACCTTACAGAACATGAAATAACAAAACATAACTGGATTTAGAAGGGAATGATAATTGCTGACTTGCTATGTTGATCCGTTGCCAAATTCCTCTCTAAATTCACTAATGATTCTTAATTCATTTTAGCTGTAATAAAATACATTTTGTTTGTGTAATCCTGGCTTACATGGGCATTCTAATTGGCCAAAATGCCAAGAAACATATCAGATTGTCTTCCTTTTCAGCTTCGACTCTAACCCTGTTTTTCCACTTTACACAGCAAAATTAACACGAACTTCTGATTAATCTAGAACTCAAAAGAGTAAATCTTGCTTTATAACCTGTCAAATCCACCCATTCAATGCTCCGTTGACTCCATCACAAATCACAATCAGCCTGAAAATCCCTATAAAACTTAACTTATGCACCCGGCCGCAATAACTATGAAAACATTGGAATTATGCATAAAACCTTTATAATGAAAATATATGATAAAACATGCTTTTCCACTTCCAATACGGGCTTAGCACAATTCCCAAGGCATACTTCCTGCCAATTCATCTACATCGTTGATCTATGCTTTTCAAATCAGACAGTCTATAAAGGTTTCGGGCAATACATAAGCCCAAAGAATACCTGCCCGAAATGGGCGGTTTCCTCTCTCCACCTGACTACTACGTGTTGAATGCTGAGTGGGATCGGGTGATCTCCACTAAAACCACTTACCATCTTCATTCTGCCTGAAATCCTGCCTTTTAACATGCCTTGTGGGCCCGCCAGGGCTTTTAATTATAATACATATATGCTTAAAGTCCGACCTTTCTATTATAATGCTTTATAATAGGAATTCATATAAAATAGCGTAAACAACAAATATATATGAATATCAATAAAAATAGCGATAAGGCAGACGCGCTGACTTATAAAATATGGCGTATAAACTATCAGGTTCGGAACCCAATCGCTCATCGCAATCGACGCTTTCCATATATATATATATATATATATATATATATATAACATGTTGTACGATACGACGGACCCGCCGTAATTATAAAACATAATATATATCGTTTCGGGTCCGGCCCACCCATATCGCAATCGGCATAGCCACATGCATATATATTAAGAATTATGCGATAACGCGGACCCGCCGAGGATTATAAATCATAATGTATATATTTTGGGTCCGGCCCGCGATCGCAAATCGCAATTGGCGGTGTTCAATGTTCATAGTTTTGCAGTGCAGCGGACCCGATACGCTTTATAAAGCATAGTGTATATATTTCAGGTCCGGTGTTAATGTTTAACACTTGTTTCCCTTTGTAAAACCTGATTTTTTCCTCATTTCTTTTATATTTTGATTTCCGATAGACTTGCCTTATCTTTTTTCAAAAAAAATTCAAGTGATTTTGAATGAAACAACGAATAAAACAAACAACAAAATGCATGTTACAACAGAACATGTGTGTCTTGATGTTTTGAGTCATTTCATCATCAAGTCATGTGAGTGTGTGTTTGCATGATCATCTATGCATCTCTCGATTGTTCACACACTTAGTCATTTTGCTGAAGTTCTGACGACCAAACTCCCCTCTGACAGTCGTACCATCACCCTGCCATCGACTCGATCGACTGTCACCCAGAACACCGCAGAAGCACCAAGTAATTTTTTCCAAGATGCATTGATCACAAGCAATCCAATCACCTTTTAAACTGACCACCCAAACAGTCGAACTTAGCGGCCACCCACGGGACTGACTCCCCTCAAAAATTGTGCAGAGGCTACTGACCTTGTCTGCCCTGTTGATTGAGGAAATTGTGTAGACAGGTTGGAAAGACACCAAGTGCCCATTCCTGTCTCCCTCAGAAAATTGCGCAATTTTCCTAGTCAGTCCTCCTGACAGCTAACCGGCTACTCATCCAGGAAACTGTGCAGTTTTCATGAGCAGAACTTCTGCTAGACAGCAGTCTACTTAGCTTAGAAATTGCGCAGAGATGATAAGGAGGCTAGCTTGTCAGCTTCAGTGTAATTTTCCTCGCCAACAACTCCTAGCAACAGACTACCAGTTCCCTCCATGGATTGCGCAGTTTCTGCTGCCGGCACCCAGCAACTAAATTTCTGTTCCCCTTGGGAATTGCGCAGTTTCTGTTGTAGTGACCCAACAGCCAACTGCCAGTTCCCTCTGGGAATTGCACAGTTTTGACTGCCATGCTCCCGGCCAGTTCCTCCCAAAAACTGTGCAATTTCTGCCTATTGATCCCCTTTGCAGCCCAGCCTGTTCCTCCAGAAAGTTGTGCAAATTTTTCCTTCCATCCCCTACTGCCCGATCGTTCCGAAGGTTCTGGAAACTACACAGATCCTACCTACCTTGCCTTCTTGCAGCCCGGACTGTCCCTCCAAAAATTTGCGCAATTTTTCCTTCCAGCTAAGCCGAACCTCGGGGACAGTCACTATCGACTTAGATTGCCCATCTTCATCATTCAATGGCTCTTGCGTAATTTTCATCAGCAGTGACCAGAGCCATCATCCCACTTCGCAACCTTGTTGCATCTCCCAGTCACTTGCATTCGAAATGATCATGTGTCATGGTAGACTAGGAGGTTTTTGGATTTGATGTCATCTTGTCATGAGTAACTACATGCACAGGTACAATAACAAACATGTTGCAACAATGAAAGGGATGAACGAAGGGAGAACATGCAGAAGGACAAGTTCACCAACGGACGAACTAACAATGCATGCGAAGAGATGTACTCGCGAATGGATGATCATGCAAAGATGTGTTCGCGGACGGACAGACAAGCAAACATGCAAGATGTGCTCACAGACAGACGAACAGATGAACATGCACCTTTCGCGAACAGATGAGCCTGTCAAGCCTTCCAACATGCAAGCAAGGAACAATGTGCCAAAGCATCATCAAGCGAACCAAAGACCATCGAAGACTCTGTGCACTTTGCCATGCGGAGGTGAAGTTGTGCTACACCATGAAGACATCCATCACCTAGCAGCATTGTAGCTTGACATGCACTCAGAAGTAGCACGAATGTACCAGCACTGTCATGTTGAGTCATGTCATGAGTCATGTCGCCCACATCTTTACTATGGGCTATGTTGTTAATCAATGTAATGTAACATGGAAGTCCAAGAGACCCACTTATTGTACAAAGAGTCATGCAAAGTCGAAAAGTCATGGAATTCAAATAGTCATGAGGGTAGTCGAATAGCCACAAGGGTCAGTTTCACCCTTGGCTATAAATACCCCCTCATTTGTACATGCAAAGGAATTTTCACCTCACCTCCTCCCACATAGCCAAGAGAGTCTGTAATCTCTTCTTTAAGGAGTAAGTAGTGGCTCCAACGCCCCACTCACGGGGTTAGTGATGTATGGTGTAATGATGTGTCTTGGAACTTTCGCTTAATTCAGAAGTCTGCTAACAGGCCAACACATTTTCACACATGTATTGTAATTGTTGTAAGACTAATCTTGAACACTTGTAATGCATGTTGCTTTAACCTGTGTTGAACACTTTAACTATTTCACTTGTTGTAATACATAATCTGTTAATGGAAATGTGTTGTATATTTTGTTAACGTTGTCTCGCCCGTGGTGGCTATCTCCCCAGACATCAGACATACCTTTCACATAAAGTTTGTTGTAACAACCGTTACACTTGTTCGAACTCATCCGTTGAGTGTTGTACATGTTATCTTACCTTGTGTGTTGTAACTGTCGCATCCGTGTGGACTGCTCCTCTGAGAGCTATGCACATCCTGTTGTGTTGTGTGCTCCTAGCCGAGTTGGGACTTTATCCCAACCAACTTGGGACTCACTCTCACCCTCTCCCCTTACAGTGAAAGAACCATTGACACAAGTACACTAGCATTCACCAGGCACACGAACCTCACTTCTCAAAGGCAAAGCATACCACTCTCCTATGCTGACAAGCAATATTTGAGGCAAATCGTTAAGATAATGGCAACTGGGCCATTATAGCAGATGGGACTCCCACATCAAACGGTGTGAGGTGTAGTTAGGACTTCATACTGGGGTGATCCCCTGAATGTTGACGGGTCTAGCACCGTCAACATTTCAGGCACTAGAAGGAGGGCAGCCAGTTGTATATGGATGAACATCCCCTCACACTCATTAATCAACCATCTAGTCAAGGTAGTAACTCGCACTCCCTCTCACCTACATGCGACTCTGCAGTTGGTTACTCCTCCCCTCCCAGGATTGAACACGAGATTTTGTATCATCAACTTCACTCCATCCGTCCCATCACTCGCCAATTCGCGAAAGCAATGGGACTGATCCCAGGCATGCGCATCTTCCACACACATATAGGAAGCCAAAAGCCACTCCCAAGGGAGTTGTTGTATCATCGGTGGAAGAAGCGGTTCTTGCCACACTTGAACGTCTGGAAGAAGCTATTGAAGACAGAGAGGAACCTACGATCTCCCGGCAAGGGGAACAGGACACTCTTTTGATCTTGGGATCGAACTTCGGTATAAGGGGTGGAGGGGAAGGAAGTGAAGGAGGTGGAGATGGAGACGAACCAATAGACTTAGAGTCAGAACCATCAGACTCTGAAAGAGAGGAAGAGGAAGAAGAGATGGCTAACCCAAATCTTGAATGGATGACTCGGGGACCATTGCCTCTCCCGGCTGTTCTACACAAGATGCTGAAGCGAGCGGAGAGAATGAACATCAAGTTCAACCCTGGCAATACGGTGAAGGTGGAAGATCACTTAGACCACTTCTACCTACATCTGCAAACCCTTGAGGTACGATTTGACAACGTAGCATGTAGATTGTTCCCATGTACCTTGGATGGTCGCGTAGCTGCATGGTGTCACAGCCTTCCGCCGAACTATATACAGAACTGGGGTGCATTCAAATGCATGTTCCTTGAGAAGTTTGTTAACGACAATACCCCAGCCATGCTACTCAAAGAGTTGGGAAGCCTCAAGATGGAGGGAAATGAAAAATTAAAAGACTTCAATCAAAGGTTTACACGTATTGTGAACAAGTTTACAGCGGACACTAAACCTCATGACTCCATCATTGTTGATTACTACACATTCGCACTTCCAACCAGCATTACGCAATTTGTCAAGCAAGCTGCGAAACCAACACTCTTGGACAACACTCTTGGAAAGTTGCGAAGAGGCTATTTCTGTTGATAAAGACTTGCGCGCGATCGGAGTCATCAAGGATGACAAATCAACAAAGGACTCCAAGGATGCAAGCAGGAAGCCCCAAGCAATGGTGAGTAAGGGTAGAGACAAGGAAGCAACTAATATTGAGACCCTCACTCGCCTTGTCAAGAACTTGACCATGGAAGTGTCTGAGCTCAAGCAACAGAAAACAGACACATTTGCAAGCAGCCATCTGCCCAGACAGAGACAGGAAAACAACTCATCGAGCGGCTCATCAAGCAGCAACCGGTTCACTTCAAAAACTGCGCAGAAGCCTGTGTTCCAACTCGAACAATGCGCAAATCCTAAGTTATGTTCCTTCCATGAAGAATATCACCTCGAGAACTCTTGTTCGGATTGGAAGTGAGTTGTTAGCTCTGTCTACATTCATATGCTCAATGCGGAAAGCAATATGCAGGAGCAGTCGAAAGACACTGACGATGACGAAGAGGTTGCACCTGATGAAACATCAAGTTCTGGGCATGTGGTGAACGCATATCAGTGCTCGCAAGTAATGTCGAAGACGAACACCGAGAAGCAACCCCAAAAGCAAAATGATCGTTACAATCTTAGGAGTAAAGGGGCTCCCCATACACTTGGGGAAATGCAAGAGATGGTGAGACTGATGATGAAGAAGTCTGATCCATTGGCCGCCCCAAAGCAAAAAACACAAAGCAAGTCTGAAAGACAGCGGTGAATAAGACTACATCCATGAGCAGCAAGTTGCAAAACACTCCACCGGACACCTTGGTGAGTCTACCACCTCTGTACTATAACATTGTTGATGACATGAAGAAAACTTGAGTGACCATAAATTTGTTCAAGTTAGCCAAGGTCCAGAGTCAACGAGATATCCTGCTGTGTGCATTAGGACAGACAACAATGGACAATGCAGCTTCTACCGGCAAGGGAGCAAGCACACCTCTCGGATCACTTTCCATTGTGCTCAATACACTCCGGATGGAAGAAGCAAACTCAGGTTGCCCCCCATTCCTACTTTCATTTGAAGTTTTTAACTACAATGTTCACAACTACTTGGTTGATTCTAGCGCGGCAACCAACATCATTCCGCTCTCCATTGCTAGGAATATCAATGCTCAATGGAGCGAGACATCCGCACGAATCATCCAACTTGATCGGACATCAGTACCAGCCATTGGTGAATTGTAAGACATGATCATCTGACTATATCATGACAGTCAAGTCCACCAATGCATCAACATAGTTGTTGTGGACATACCATAACAATATGGTCTATTATTCAGTAGAGACTGTTCCAGCAAAGCTAGATGGATACTTTGCTACATATTGGTCTCACATGTGGCTTCCATACAAGGGAAAATGCAACCAAATCCAGGTGTTATCCGAGAGGTATATCAAACACAATGTCACTCCCCTTAATGGCAAGAACAAACCGTTGGCCTTCGCAGAACTCATGTTTGGCAACTGCCTTCTGGAAACAAAATTGGAGTGTTATCCTGAATGGCCAGCTCTAACCTCATCAGACACACAGTTGGGACTCCTTCCTTGCCCAACTGATGGTAATGAAACTTGTGCAGTTCATTGTACCAATGGTAGTAGCAGTAGCAGTAGTACAAGCATGTCAAACAGTGAGTGTATAAACAAGTTGTGGGCCATGGATTTTGACGAATCAAAGATATATGATGACTCAAGGACCAGGTATAGATCAGTCACCCAAAACAACAGAAAATGCATGATTTTAAGTTGCTTGAAGTTCGAATGCACAAACAACATTGTTGAGCACGAAGCACTCGTGTTGGGATTGCCAAGAACCCTCAACATCAACATGGTCGCAATCAAAGTAATACTACACTCCACGAACAATGTTGATACTTTCAAGCACATAACAATTGATGAAGGTAAGCACGAGCAATCTCTGAAAGCTACAGCTGAGGGCAAGAAAGGCAACCAGGTTGTAGAGGGGTTGGGTTCTATCAACAAGCTCTATGATTTGCAAAATTTTGGTCAAGGACCAAGAAATAGCAGAACCCACAAGCTCACCACTACAAACGAAAAAAGCAACCTGGGGACCAATCGCAATCTGAAGATGATCAATCTTGGTACAAACTGCTCGTCGCAACAGTGGTCAGCTTTTGACCACCTGATCGAACAATACCAGGATGTGTCCACAAGGGTAGATGACGACCTGAGTACATACGACATGCGAATAACCCAACACGAGATTCCCAATAAAGGAGGATCCAAACCATTGTAGTGAAAGTCAGGTAGAACGCATATGTCATTTGAACTCCTTATACAGAAAGAATTAACTAAATTGTTGGATGTTTGGGTTACTTGCAAATTTTGTTATCATACTTGGGTTTCTAATATAAATTCTGCACATAAGAAATCTTGGAAAATCTGCTTATGCATCGATTTCAAGAACTTGAACCATTCCCGAAATAAAAACAACTACCCTGTGTCATCATCCGATCCTATGTTGCACGCAATACCTGAAGCTGTGGTGTTGTCCTCACTTAAAGGTTTTCTTGAATGCCACGAGGTTTTGGTAGCGGAGCCCGGTGGACTTACACTAGTCCACGAGAAGCTTGGCCCGCACATGTATCATCTGCAATCACTTGACGGGAGGGTTGACAACCTTCCTGTCAGTGGCCAAGATCTCAAGCATTACTTTTAGTAGGTCGGGCCGCGCTCGTGACTTGTATATAGTCTTCTTGTTGCTTTTTGTTTTCATCTTGTTTGCTTTTCTTATTATCTTTGTTTTTACTTTGTTTGATTCTATTTACTATTTTTGTTTACGTTCATTTTGTTTGCTTGGTGTATTACTATTTTTTTTTTCGGAAATAAGTGTTGCCAACTACTACTTTCTGGCTTTTGAATAGAGTATGTGGCTGAAAGTTGAAGAAACTTGTGACATTGTAGCACTTGGCCAGTCTTGTGTCCATCTTCTCTGTGCTTGGTTATAACCTTCGATCAATGAAGTCTTAACGGAAAATACGAGCCGTCTACAAGGGAAGTTTTTGTCCAACCATGAACCTGTGTCCACACTGAGAAGCCCCATGCCTATACTCAGAGTTCTGCTCTGTGTGTTCAATCTCATCCAACTAGTAGAAACGAAGAAGGAGAAAATCCAAACGAGCAAACCTATGTCATAGGTCTTATATGCTTCTCTGAAGGAACAACCTCTTATGCTCTCAATAAGTCGGGATCCCTCTTCCGCCCCAAAAATAAAAAAGTGCCTATGCACAGTCCTCTTGAAAAATACAAAGGTGAAAGAAGAGAAAGGCTTCCTGCTCAGAGAGGTGAATCATGCAACTTCACCTAGGTACTGACCAGGCTCGCTCGCAGTGGAGCAATGTGTGTGTTCCTGTGTGACTCCGCCGGGGTACTGTCCAGGCCTGTTGGAAGCATAGCAACACCAAAGATGAAAACTTATACTTTGAAAATCTTCAACTCGCAAGCTAAACTACCCTTCCCGGATTCGAAACACTGAGATCTAAGATGAAATTTTGATTGTGTTTGACTGAGTTGGCAAAGGGTGAACCATGTATACCCATGGGGTAAGTGGGGAAGCCGAAGTGACCCACGCAGTGATTCAATACTCCCGAAAGACCAAGGCCTTGTACTAGCAATGAGCTAAAACGGAGAAGTTGGAGTTCTACCAGGGTGTCGCCAAGTGTTGTAGCGGCTACAACCACCCTCCAAAATTTTGGCCCGTAACTAATTTCAGAGCTTCTCTTGGGAGTTTCGCTTGATGACTGCACACCCTCAGGTTCACTCCGTGAGCCCTTGGGAGTCTTTGCATCTGCCTTGCTTGTTCATTTCACCCAAGTTTCTACATGTTGGTGTCTAAGTCATGCTTGCGACCATGTTTTGGTTATGCTCAAAGTCTTTGCTTCGTGTGTACTTGTTGTGTTCGTTATGAAAGCATCTGTCGCACTCACACACAGAGTCACATTCATTATCGCACAAGCATTGTCACGGTCGATCAACGATCAATCACAAGTGTCGGGCTTGTCGCTTGCACCGTCTGTCAGTCACGTGGAACATGTAAGTATGGATGTTTTGAGTCATTTCATCATCGAGCCATGTGAGTGTGTGTTTGCATGATCATCTATGCATCTCTCCATCGTTCACACACTTAGTCATTTTAATGAAGTTCTAATGACCAGACTCCCCTCTGACATCCGGACCATCACCCTGCCATCAACTCGATCGATTGTCACCCAGAACAGCGCAGAAGCACCAAGTAATTCTTTCCAAGCTGCGTTGATCGCAAGCAATCCAATCAGCTTTCATACTGACCACCCAAACAGTCGAACCCGACGGCCACCCACAAGACTGACTCCCCTCAAAAATTGTGCAAAGGCTATTGACCTTGCCTGCACTGCTGACTGAGGAAATTGCGCAGACAGGCCAAACAGACACCAAGTGCCCGTCCCTGTCTCCCTCAGAAAATTGTGCAGTTTTCCCAGTCAGTCCTCCCGACATCTGACCGACTGCTCATCTAGGAAACTGCGCAGTTTTCATGAGCAGTTCTCTCAGCTCAGAAACTATGCAGAGATGATCAGTAGGCTAGCCTAGCAGCCTTAGTGCAGTTTTCCTCACTAGGAGCTCCTAGCAGCAGACTGCCAGTGCCCTCTAGGAATTGTGTAGTTTCTGCTGCCAAGCACCCATCAGCTGACTGCTTGCTCCCCTTGGGAATTACGCAATTTCTGCTGCCAATGACCCAGCAACCAACTGCCAGTTCCCTCTCAATTGCGCAATTTTGACAGCGAGGCTCCCGGCTAGTTCCTCCCAAAAACTGCGCAATTTCTGCCTGTTGATCCCCCTTGCATCCTGACTTGTTCCTCCAGAAAATTGTGCAAATTTTGCCTTCCAGCCCTGTTGCTCGATCATTCAGAAAACTGCACAAATCCTAACTACCTTGCCTTCCTGCAGCCCGGACTGCCCCTCCCAAAATTTGCGAAAAAATTGCCTTCCAACTGAGCCGGACCTTGTGGACAGTCACTGTCGACTTGGATTGCCCGTATTCATCTCTCATTGACTCTTGCGCAGTTTTCATCAGTAATGCCTAGATCCATCATCCTGCTTCGCAACCTTGCTACCTCTCCTGGTCACCTGCATCCGAAATGATCATGTGTCATGGTAGACTAGGAGGTTTCTTGGATTTCAATTTGTCTCGTCGTGAGTGACTACAGGCATAGGTACATTAACAAACATGGCACGACAATGAAAGGGATGAACGAAGGGAGCACATGCAGAAGGACAGGTTCACCAACGGACGAACAAATGATGCATGTGAAGAGATGTGCTCATGAACGGATGATCATGAAAAGATGTGTTCGTGGACGGAGGGACGAGCAAACATGCAAGATGTGCTCACGGATGGACGAACATGCACCTTTCACGAACAGATGATCCTTTCAAGCCTTCCAACATGTAAACAAGGAACAACGTACCAAAGCATCATCAAGCGAACCAAATACCATCGAAAACTCCGCACACTTTGCCATGCGAAGGTGAAGTTGTGCTACACCATGAAGACATCCATCTCCTAGTAGCACTATAGCTCGACATGCACTCCAACAGCAGAATGAATGTACAAGCATTGTCACGTCGAGTCATGTCATGAGTCATTTCGCCCACATCTCTACTATGGGCTATGTTGTCAATCAATGTAATTTAACGTGGAAGTCCAAGAGACCCACTTCTTGTACAAAGAGTCATGCAAAGTTGAAAAGTCATGGAATTCAAACAGTCATGAGGGTAGTCAAACAGCCACAAGGGTCAGTTTCACCCTTGGCTATAAATACCCCCTCATTTGTACATGCAAAGGACTTTTCACCTCAGCTCCTCTCACATAGCCAAGAGAGTTTGTAATCTTTTCTTTGAGGAGTAAGTAGTGGCTCCAACGCCCCACTCACGGGGTTAGTGATGTATGGTGTAACGATGTGTCTTGGAACTTCCACTTAATTCAGAAGCCTGCTAATAGGCCAGCACGTTTTCACACATGTACTGTAACTATTGTAAGACTAATCTTGAACACTTGTAATGCATGTTGCTTTAACTTGTGTTGAACACTTGAACTATTTCACTTGTTGTAATACATAATATGTTAATGGAAATATGTTGTATATGTTGTTAACGCTGTCTCGCCCATGGTGGCTATATCCCTAGACATCATACAAACCTTTCACATAAAGCTTGTTGTAACAATCGTTGCACTTGTTCGGACTCATTCGTTGAGTGTTGTATGTGTTATCTTACCTTGTGTGTTGTCACTGTCACATCCGTGTGGACTGCTCCTCCAGAAGTTGCATACATCATGTTGTGTTATGTGTTCCTAGCCGAGTTGGGACTTTATCCCAACCAACATGGGACTCACTCTCACCCTCTCCCCTTACAGTGAAAGAACCATTGACACAAGTACACTAGTATTCACCAGGCACACGAACCTCACTTCTTGAAGGCAAAGCAAACCACTCTCTTGTGCTGACAAGCAAGAGTTGAGCCAAATCCTTAAGACAATGGAAACCGGGCCATCATACCGAATGGGACTCCTACACCAAATGATGTGAGGTCTAGTTGGGTCTTCATACCAGGATGATCCCCTGAATGTTGGTGGGTCTAGCGCTGTCAACATACCCAAACACAATCTTCAAAATACCTCATCATGTTGTCCTCATCATGGTCTTCAATGATGTCTCCACGATGTCTTCAATGAGTTGCTCAACAAAAATCTTCACCAACTAGCCTGCTTCAATAAGAGTTCAAGGGTTATTCAACGATGTTGCTGGTCTAGAGGATGTCCTTCAACTGCCTTCAAGTGTCCTCCAAAATAGGTCTTCAACGAATTCTTTCAACAACTTTTAATACAAATGCCTCAATGTATTCTCCAAGGTCTGCAAAATTATTTTCCCAAAAGTATGTTCACAAAGGCGAGGTTTTGCTCATAAAAGGACTACTCCAAAAGATGCTTCTAGTTTTGTTTCACAAGATGTCATTGTTGTCCAAAGAGATACTGCAGTCAATGAATAGTCCAAGCACTGCAATCACCAATGAATAGCATGATGTATACAGGGGTATGCACCAATGTTTGCAATCATCAAGGATAGCACACTATATTAGTGAGCACCGGACAGTTCATAAAGGAAATCTCCACACACCATATTGTCCACTTTGTCCACACTGTCACACTATCTTAATGAACAATGTATTATAGCCAAGAGTATTACCTCGCTGAAAAGTACACTTCACTGCTTGAAGGTGTAATAGTCTGAAAATTTATATAAGAACACAGTCCAAATATGTCACTAAAACATAGCCACTATAAATTGTATCTGAGGCTAGTATAGGAGGATGCACACACAGTCTAAGCCTGCTAAACAATGTTCTATCCATCGTGTAGTAAATATATTAGTATATTACTGCTACAGCAACCAATATACAAAACCGAGTCCTAAAAATTTATCTAATGTCATATTCCTTCACTGTACCCTTATCTCGTTGTTCTTTTGTGTTCTAAATTCTTTATTTTCAGTGCTAGAAAAAGGAGGTCTGAGCTCCTATATATACCCTTCTTCAAGAACTTGAACGGTCATGTCTAATAGAGGCAGGCCAAAATGAATTGACATGTTCAGGTCGGCTTACTGACTAGAAATTATACTCTTAATTTGAGAAATTAAAAACTTTCAAACCACTTGGATTTTCGGGCCAAGTAATACCTCGTTGGAAAGGCAAAATTGTGCTCTTCAAGATGGTGTAGGTCTCATGGTGAGATTCTACCTCTAAGGTGGAGAAAAGGACTTTTTTAATGTGACTGGTCATTAATTGGTGCAGAAATGCAGGACAGTTATATTCTTCATGGATGGCTTCATTTTGTTACACTTCTTCATCAAAGCTCATCGGCTCATAAATGTCATCAATAGCATCATATGCAGCATGTAGTCTTTCATCATCATCATATAGTCTTCCATTATCAATTGTATGTCATAGTGATGCAGTGATATGTCATAGGTTCCTCTGTAGTCTTCCAATCATGTTCATCAAGTGTGGTCCACATATGTCATCAAGGTCATCAAGGACTTCTAGATCATCAGGGGCATGATTTACACTTCTTGTCTTATACATGATTGAGAAAGAGTTATAGTCATCCTCTGGCATCTTCAAGAATATTTTCCATCTCGGTTGTTGGCTTGTTTGGGCTTGACCCAAGTTCGGAGTTAATTAGCCAAACAAATCCCTGTACTACTGGCCCTTTCGGCAACAGTCCACGGAGCATGGACTGAGGTCTCAACCGAAGTAGTATGGGAGGGGTGTTGGAACCAGGTTTTCGTGTCCTTGAGATGTCTGAGGGTCTGGTTCGATCCAACTATCCGTCCCTGCGCACAGACTGCTTCATGCACTTCCCTGGCCTTTGCGCCCCGATATACTTGCCTTCATGTAGCCCTAACCAGGGGCTGTGGGGCTTCCCCGCTGCTAGAGTAGCGCTCTATGCTATTCCCCTAAGTCGCACCCGATATCTTACTTATCTTCCTATACCAGTTAATTATCTTTGCGCAAATGGGTGTCTTACGTTATGTTTATTTATACAACACATTCATATCAGTTCGCGCAGTAAATAAACAGTACACTTGCAATTTATACCCAATCATACATTAAAACAGGAAACGATACACAGAAATATAGTAAACTTCTCTTTATTAATTCTTCCAACGGTTACAGACTCGACCTGCCCTACGCACTCAGCTGTAGGGGTCCGCGCACTTAGTTATGGACTACTAGGCCTCTGCGCACTCAGCTGCAGAGCCTTCTCCTATTCTACGACCCAAAGACACACTTTACACTTCGACTCAATCTTTTAGACTTGCCATGTTTTTCTTCTATTCGTTATCTCCTTCTTCTACACTTAGAGTCTCGCTCTTATTTATACAATCCCATGGTTCGCGGACCATGGGTAGGTCTATCAAGCTGACATTACATTACCAAAACGTGGGCGGACTACCTTGTGACTCTATTATGACTTCGCGCTCCACGCCCACAATTTGCGGAGCTTTTACAAAATACTTGGTCAAAACTTGGTCTTTAAGCCCCAAAACATTCCTTGGGGGGATTCCATGCCCAACAGGCCCCCAACACAAACATCGTGACTCGCCCTCAAGTCACTCTATCGGCGCAGAGATCTTCACACAGAGTCCCTCCAATTCTGCTTGAACTGTTGCAAGGTCGGCAGTGCACTAAATGGTTGCCTGCTGGATCTCCTGAACGCATTGTTCTGAGAACACGGTGTCGGAACTGCTTCCCTGCATTTGTGCCTGTGTCCCCTGCATTTGTGCGAGCTTGCCTTCAATTGTTGTTGTGATGGTGAAGGCCTCGTCGATCCAAGGCTGAACGCGCGCTTTCAGGACTGCTTCCTTGTGTTGTGTTGCGTCCACCTGTTCTTTCAGCGCTTTGGCCTGTTGCATCCGCACGAGCCTCTAAGTGAGGGCCACCGCCTGTGTAGTTCCTTTGACGCTGTCATACTGCTGCTGGAGTTCACGCGCCTCTCTCTCTAAGTGCTGGATGTTGGGATCCTCCTACAGGTTCGTGAGGACCTCAAATGATTCCTCCAATGTTTTGGTGCAGTCCCTTACTGCACTGTCGATCTTGTCTGGTCCCGTTGTAATAGCGCTGACGCGTTGTTCTCTTACTTCCGGAGGGGTGGATGGCTGCGCCTTCAGTCGCAACTCTGCGATCTGAAGGTTCAACTCCAGCTGAACCTTTGTCATTTCCTCTCGTGCCTTGCGTACCCCTGCTACTAGCCTATGGATGCGCGCCTCTGTTGGTGTGTCTGCTAGGATGGCCATCTCAGGGACGCTTTGACAAGCCTCATCCAATACCTATACCATCTTTCGATTCTGCAACACCACTCCATCGCGCTGCAAGCTCCACTGTTCCATGTTGATTCTCTGCTCGTTTAGTACTTGTAGCGCACGACTCTCCCTAGCCTGCAGTTCTGCAGTAATCGCATCGTGCAGAACGTATAATGTCTCCCATGGGAGTGCAGCCATGTTGATTCTGATACCCTTCAGTGTGCTAATCGTAGGCTCGTCAGCCTCATTTGTTGTCACCAGTGCCCCTTCCAGCAACACTATGGTATTTGTCACCCGAGCACGCAACATCTGCTCTGTTGTAGTTGTCCCTACCACAAGGCTGGTCGAAAGGGTAACAGCCTGAGGAGTGCCCACCTGCAATTCCTGCAGCTGTGCTTTGAGGGCCCCCAACACAATCTGGTTCTCCTGCATAAAATTTTGGAGGGCCTTGGAGATGACATCGCGCACTATTTCGTCAATGTCGTGCAGATCACCCTCGGTAAGGGTGATCGGGTCAATAGACAACTTCAATGCCTTGACTTTCTTGTGGGGCCCTGTCCACTCGGTCAGGTGCTGGCGCTTCAGCTATGTTGACGCAGTTTGTGGGTCCGCGCCTCCCTCCTCTTCCTCTGCTTCCTGCCGATGCGAAGGCGAATTTTGGCCCTCGCGCACCTTCGCGGCTGCCTCCTGCGCTGTTGGCCTTCCTCTATTCAGCTGTTGTTTGTGCAGCATCCCTCGTCTCCTACACTTCTGTTGCCGCTGCCTCCTTCCTTTTCTTCTCTTCCAACTGCGCCATGTGCAATTTGACCTCCTCTTTCTTCCACTGCACCGTAGTCTTCTCCATTGTCGCGATATCTAGAGCGTGCCACTCCGGCGGCCATGTCTCCAGTACGTCAAAGATTACATCATCCATGGCTATAAAGGGTAGCTCTCTCCATTGCTTGGTTGGGTCCTTGCATGCTCTGATGTATATGTTGTGGAGATCTGCTTTAAACTCTACAAAACTGTGTAGGCTGTTGTATACATTGGTTGATAACCGTGGCTTGCGATTGATCCCCATGCTGAGATTCATCTCCATGAACAACTAGAATATCTTACTGTCATGGATCCGGTTTGCATACTTTGTGGCCTAGAGCGAAGCGTACTTCGCGGCCTCCAGGAGATCCCTGTCAATTGTGGGGAACTGACTGTCCTCCAGCAATTCCCCTGCGACGAGCACTATGGACAGCAAAAGCCATGCATAGTGGAATGTTTTTCCTTGTTCCTGAGCCTCGCGACAATTCTCCAAGAATTCCTTGCAGAGGATCTTAGACCAGTTAAATTGGACCCCTTCCGCGCACTGCTCAGCAAGTGCTACCATTAGCACAGGTACCTTGTCTGCGTGGCATTTGCGCATAACCTTACCTGCCAGGATTTGGGTCACCACTCTTACTGCTTTGTCGTTGATGTTGGATATGGCATAGCCCCTCTTCTTCTTTTCCAGTTTATACTTCTTCTTCATGGCCTCCGTGATGGCCAAGTCACTGCTTTTCCCCTCTGAGATATCTGTGGGGTCCTCTCCTTTGCATGGCAGCCGAGTGATGCGGTGAATCAAGTGTTCCATGATGGGGATGGGCTCCTCCAACCATAAACACCCACCATGCACCAGGCAGAGCAGCTACCTGATGACGAAAATTGTTATTGGGGCACGGTGGAAATGCGGCACCCAAAGCAAGTTTAGTAACCCTGCCTTTTCCACTCCGCGCAACCATTTTCACGGCTCTAATTCGGTAACCCCCGCCGCGGTGTTCTGCTTAGGCTTCATGAGTTGCGCGGTCTCTAGGTGAGGGAACTTCTCGTGGTCAGCGAGGTCCCAATCTTCAAATTTTAAGCTAGGCACCCGTCCCAGGTGCGTGCCCTCAAAAATGATGTTGTCTGGGAGGAGCGGGGTCTGGAGAGAGCTCTTGCTCTCGTCAAGATCCTTGGGCACTTTAGCCTTCCCCTTCCGTGGGGGGATATAGGCGGGCAACTTTGTTGGAGGGTGTGCAGGCTCAGTTTCCTCCTCCATGCCTTCATCCTCATCTTCTTCGATGATAAGGTCCTCCAGGTCTTCCTCCTCCTCGTCGGTTTCTATGTTAACGGCTTTCCCCTTCTCCTCCATCATCAGCCTGGTGCGCAGCGGGTTTCGCGGGGACACACGTATGGGAACCATCGCCTATTTGTCTTTCTTTGGTCTTGGCGTGCGCAGTGATTTAGGGATTTCTGCCACAATCTCGGTGCCTTCAGGGGCATCTCCCACAGTCAGGGCCTGCGCGGCCTCTTCAGCGGTCATTTTTGTAATTTCCATAACTTCCTCAGATGTTGCCATCATGTCTGACCAGAAATCTATCACTCGCGTACTCAGGGGCTCAATTAACGTTCTACACAGGTCAAACAGGGCTCTGCTCAGGCTACGCGGGGTATACAACTACTCAATTCGCAAATGACCAAGTGTTGTTTGTTGGGTAGCCCTTTGTAATTTATAGCGCCTTTTGAATTTGAATTCGACCATTCCCCCAAATCCAGTTCATTAATGCTCCCTTGGCAGCAGATTTTCCCAAATCTTGCCCATAAATCGCGTCTTAAATTCCTGTCGCCCACTCCATTTGGTCTCAAGTCGAGCATCACATCGTGAATAGTGACTTCAATGGTCACTTTCTGGCCAAACCGCGCGGCAACGCAGCCCCCCCCCCCTTGCGCAGTCGCGGACCCTATGACTCTTTGCTTATGTGCACAGCTCCTGAGCAGAGTAGTTTATAGTCTCGCGCCTCCTTTCAACTGCCAAGAGCGCTAACACTGTACTTCCCTCAGCTAGTTAGGTGGCCATGCCACCTGTATATGATTTCCTCTGGTCATCCATCACTCTTCCTGGACAATACCCACCTTTTATCGTTACTGGCAGCATTATGCACTTTATCATCTGCAGCGCGCCACCCTGGTTGATTCGCTTAGTAATGTGTGTACAAGTCAAGGCATCAGATTGGTCAATTTGCGGCAATAGTCCTCAAACTTGTCAACGTGATCGTGCGCACCTTGTTTTATCACGCTGGTCTTCTTATCGAGAAAATCTCCCTTTATCTTGTCCTCCAGCTTCTTGAATTCCGCTTCTACCAGAGCGCTTTTCGCCCTTAATCGCACCATTTCTTTCCCAAGTTCTTGGAGCCTAAAATTGCCCTGTTGGATTTCTTCTTCCAAGGTTCTGCGAACCATCGTATCTACCGGTGATGTCATGCGCGGACTCGGCATTTTATGTCATATGGGGATTACAGCGTTTGCCTCATACTCCAGCCTCAGAGGTGCCTGCGCCGTCAAGTTCTTCCATGCAGCCCTATAAGCCCATAGAACCGCTGGTACGCGCAGGTCCCAATTAGTCTGCTTCGCATTGTGGACCTTGTTCAGCGCTTCGCATACTTTGTTAAAGGCTTTTGCGTGGATAACCTTTTGCGCACTTGGTCTTCCCATACTTCGTGGTTCCAACCAGGAGGGTCATTCGCGCCATTGCCTTGCCTGCACCTTCTTACTGACCGTGTCTCCTAAGGCGAAGACTGTGTGCATCCGCGTAGGTTTTGCACCATATGCCTGCATCCATCTGGAAAGGTGGGCGCGTGGACCGCTTCGTCCGGAAATCTTGTCTGTTAATCACATCTGGGGTTTTCCGAACCGCATGCGCATCATCCTCCTACATTTGTGCTAGTCCTCAAAGCTTCTTTGGTGCATACCCCACCACCTTGCAGGCGTAGCGCACAATACCCATTTCAAAGCTTTTAAACGTTGTTATACCAACACTTCTCTTTCAAATGTGCTTAGGAAGTTATCCACCTCACTTAACCCATAATATGTAGGCAGCTCCCTTACCTCCGTTGATACGCAGCACAACGATCTCGTCATCATGTTACAGTTAGTGTGGTTACCTCATGTAACTGGTTCTGCCATCGTTCTATTTCCTCGTCTGAATCCGATGTGCAGGAGCTTTTGCACTCCCATGAGATTCATCCATCCGCGGTCGGATTCACCCAGTCTTGTTCTCGCACGATCTTGTAGATGCAATCCAAATCATCATCGTTGTCGTAGTCGCACACTGGCTCTGTGTAGCGCGATCCTTCTGCAGGGTCCAAAGGTACAACCACGCGTAGAGACTTTTTCTCAAAAATCATCTTGCGCTTCTTCAGATTTATCACCCCATTCATGTCAGTGGCCCAATCTATTCCTAATAAAGCAGGATAGGGATTGTTGTCATCGACAATCTCTATCACTTCGAAATTTGCTAGTGTGCTTGCTCCTTCAATATCTACAGTGATTCCCTGCAATCTCCCCATAGGTAGGATCTTTTGCTGGTTCACCATTCGCAGTTGGATAGGAGACCATTGCAGTGTAGGCCTTCCCATGCGCTCCCATGTCTGCTTTGGCAAGACGTTCACGTCCGATCCTAGATCCAAAATCACTTGGTCCATCTCATATTCTCCAATCTACGCAGTCAATCTCATCTCCCTTCCCATTCACGTCGTGTGCTTTCCGAGCTTTTGGACTACACGCAGTTCTCCTAGCGCAGTCCCAGCGCATCTATTTATGAGTTCCTGCAACCCCTTTATAGCCTTGCTGTCGCGCAGCAGCTTCATGCATGTTTCCAGGAACATTGTGAGCATCAATGTGTCCATTTCCAGCTCCGGTCTGTCTTTACTTCCTTAAGTGGATGCATCAGTGAAGCTCTTCTTATCTTCCATGAACATTTCCTTAGCGCGCTCCAAATTAAACTCTGGTTCCTTTCGTTGGAGCCTTGCGAACCCAAGTACTTTCTTCAGGCTACTTGCCTTTGTCATCCCCTATCGTAATTCCACTTCGAAGCACAATATTTACATTAGGGTCTTCCTCGCGTGGCTCAAACCTCATCATTTGCAAGTTCTGATTCGGGGGAGGTTGGAGTGCTCCTTTATCGCGCAACCTCACTATCAGTGTGGGACAATCCTCCATCTCATGATCAAACAATGTACAATACAAGCATGATGGTCGCGTTGGATTCGTACAATCGCAGACATAATGTCCTGGCCCTCCGCAATTGTAACATATCAGTTGTTTGCGACCTCTTCCCAGTCCTCCTCCACCTCGGCCTCGTCTGCGCCCCTGAAATCTGGTTCGCGCCATCCTTGCATTCTAGTCAAGGGGTCGTGTTTCGTCCTGAACTCTGTAGGTAGGAGTTCGATCCATCATCAGTTCGTAACTTCTATAGGTGCGCTCATCATGGCATATTGATCTTCAAAAATTACAAAACAACTGTTGTGAATTCTGTGTGTACTTTTGTAATAAGTGGCAGTTGTTTGTAGCATGCTTTCCTCCTATCTGACAAATCACACACCATAATGCAGGCGTCGCACTTGGTCCTGCTTGTGCCTCCGATCTCAATGGCATTGGTCCTCCTCCCACGAGGTAATTCGAGAACATCGGGCAGTGGTCCTTGTCATGTCCCTGACCCTTGCACTTTACGCACCATACCTCGTCACGCACTTCTGGGCGAGCTATCCTGTCTTGTTTCAGACTCTGCATCTCAAGGCACAAGTTTTCAATTATGCGTGAATATGTTGAACTCCCAAGTTGGGATCTTGTATCGGGGCCTCGTGCAATCTCATTGTGACCTCTAGGGCATCGGCCTTAGTTGTTAGCCTTTGTTGTGACAGCACGTTCCTTAGATGTGTCGTTAACGATGCTACAAACCATTCGCAGTGTTGTCCATCTGTCAACATCATGTTAGCTTCGCGAATTGTGCACTTCAGTTTCTTATCCAACTCCCAAGGGGTCTCGCCTAGTAGCATTGTGATTTCCTCGAACCCAATGATCGACTATGCCTCTGACTTTGGCCTACTAAATTCTTTGTTTAGTGCAGTTTGAATATCTATGATCCCCGCATCCGAATTGTCATTGGAATGCTTAATGTACCAGGTCAACGCATGACCTGCAGAGCACTGACCAACGTTGCTTTCTTTATATTGTCATCCGTGACTCCATGTGCTTCCCATACAGCTTTTATTACGAACCAAAATTGGTCCGGATCTTCATTCCCTACTCCCTTGAATACTGGAAACTTTATCGCGCTTGCCATATTGATTCGTGGAGGTGGAAAAGGTGGTAGGGCGAAGATGGGGGTGAAGACGGTGAAACTGGTGGCGGTGTGGGTGGGGGTGGTATGCGCGGAATCCTCTGCCTTATCAAATTGATCGCACTTCTTGGTGAGACCTACGTGAGCTCTTCCTCGCCCCTTCACGGAGATGAAATCAAGGGGCTAGTTTGTAGTTTTGTACTACCTTCATTTCTGTAGAATCTCCCACTTCGCGTAGCCCCAAACATCAATTTATTCACATAACTTGTTTTTCACACAATAGCATTTTAATCCAAGTGTTCAAAGATTTAACGTACTTACCTCGCAACCCTTTAAGGAAGTGGCGTTCTGCCTCGCTATAGATGACTGAAGTATCTATCACGAACTTAGTGATGAATCCTCCTATAATTCGATTGAGCCAGTGATCAACAGCGCGCACGATCTTACCCTCCGATGCTTCCAATCTGTGCACCAATTCTGGAGTCCACACAATAGGTCTGTCGATTTTACACCTTCCTTGGCTATCTATTAGATTCGCGATCCACTCGTATAGCTCAGTAGGAAAAGATGCGTAGAAAATTTCGTGGATCTCTATATATAAGTAGCAATCTAACCACTCTTCCTTTGTTAAAATTGGCAACTAGGGAAAAAATTCATGTGGGTCATCTTATTCATGGCTGATAATATTTTTATTAGATTCCTCTCGTCGAGAGGTGTAGGATTGATATAAAGATCATCCGATTCCAATAAGTATCCATGGAGATATGAATTTATTTTGATTATGGAATTATTATCAAGCCGACCTACAACTCATGTAGGCTCAGAAGCCCAACAGTCGCATTTATTCAAACACCAACATTATGTATAAATACAGGAGGACTTTTCCTCATTTGGACTCACTCATCTCATCACATCTCTCTCTCTACTGCGCAAAAAAGAGTCTCTTCTCTACTGCGCAGAAAAGGGTCTCTCCCTCACACATGTGAAGCCGGAAGATGTCGAAAATGAAGCTGCAACTGCAGAAGTAAATATTGACCTACGTGGACTAGAAGATCTCCTCATCTGAACTACGCCATAGGTTCATCTGAACCTCCTCTGAAAGCCACAACTTTTGGTGGTGGAATCAAGTCAATCCGACGGACGGTTTGCAAGATATCGACTGCCCTAGTTTGAAGCCGGAAGCTGCTGAAACTGAAGCTGCAACAGCAAAAGTAAAGATTGACCTACGTGGACAAGAAGATATCCTCATCTGAACTGCACCATAGGTTCATATGAACCTCCTCTGAAAGCCGCAACTTTTGGTGGTGGAATCAAGTCAATCCGACGGACGGTTTGCAAGATATCGATTGCACTAGTTTGAAGCCGAAAGCTGCCGAAACTAAAGCTGCAACTGCAGAAGTAAAGTTTGACCTGCATGGACTAGAAGATCTCCTCATCTGAACTACGCTATAGGTTCATCTGAACCTCCTTTGGAAGCTGCAACTTTTGGTGGTGGAATCAAGCTGATCCGACGGTGAGTTTGTGAGATATCGTCTGCCCTAGTTTGATGATGAAGCCGCTAATGCTGATGCTATTGATCTATGGTTTGCTACTGCTGATATGAATCAGATTTATTGTACTATTTCTCTCTGCTGAATTATTGAAGATAAAAAGAGATTTGATCAAAGGGTTTCCCCACACATTGTGGGATTTGTCCCTGGCTAGCCACCACATCTTGTGTCTCTTGTCTTGGTTTGTTTTCTGTCGATCGTTTAATGTTCTATTTGCACTTTACTTTATGTACATGTGATTTCTAATCTGTGGAATATAATAAGAAAAAGAAGTAAACAGTTATAAGCATAGAACATACCATAACTTAACATGGTATCAGATCTGAGGTGAATACAAAGCCCGAGCAAGAGAAAAAGCAATCACCGAAGAGAAGATTGGCAAGGCTATCCTAAAAGAATTATGGGGTCCTCAACACTCTTTCCTGTCGAAGACAAGCTCCATGAGAAAGCTGACTATCACGGATGGAAGATGTCTATCGATCTAACCGTAGAAGATCAAGGAGTGTTAAACCATGTAAGAGGCAATATTGTTGAGCCTCCATCAAATGCATCTGCTGCTGCCGGGTACAAATGGAAAACCGGAGAAGTCAAAACAAAGAAGATCATCCGAGACTCTATCAACAAGCACTTGGTGGCCTACATCTCTGACCTGAACACCTCCAAGGAAATCTACAATACACTGGTGAGTTTATTTAAAGTTAATGATGCAAATCAAGTTTTGTTTCTTAGAAATAAACTGAGGGAAATCAAGAAGAGTAAAGATGAAAGTATGCAAGAATACTTCTTAAGAATCACCGAGAACAAGAACGATCTCCTCTCTATTGGGGAGACTATTACTAACAGGGAAATGGCACTCACGACTCTTGGAGGATTACCATCCGAATGGTACGTGTTCAGGACTACTCTTCTGAACTATAATGTAATTCCTGGTTTCGAGGAATTAATGGCTAGATGCATTCAGGAAGAAACAAGGGTAGAAAAGCAAGAAATGCCCTTGCCTAAAGGTCCTCTTGCTGCCTTTTCTTCTCATGCTAAGAAAATAAATAATTCCGGGACTAAATCAAAAGGAAAGGCTGGACCTAAGGGTGGAAGAAAAGGACGATGTTACATATGCGATAAAGTAGCTCACTATTCAAGAGAGTGACCTGATAGAAAGGACTCACATCGGGACGATGATCAAAATCCCTCTGATGGAAATCAAAGAAATGACAAATTCAATAGCAAAGGTAAGAGGAGAGTTGGGAATCAAGGAAGAGGACAACCATTCAAGAAGAATAGATATTCCAGGATGTATTAAATGCACCTGACCTCAAAAAGAACCTGGTGTCCATCTCGGCAATGGAAGACAAAGGCTACAAGGTAACCTTCAGCGATGGCAAGGTATGTATATGGAAAAATAATGTTAAAGATGCCTTTACTCTTGGGTTCCGTGTTGATTCATTATATCAGGTCGATGGATGTTCGCTAGGTGTCATGTCTTATGACACATCTCTTCAGTCCAAACTTTGGCATAGGAGGTTTGCCCCCCTTCATTATAAAGCTCTACTCGGTGTAAGACAAATGGTGACAGGGATGCCCGAATTCCGAGTAGAGAAAGAAGGTGTATGTTCGGGATGTGCTGAAGGAAAGCTCAAAAGGGGACCATTCCCCTCAAGTCAAAGAAAGACCTCCGACATATTACAGTTGGTTCACTCAGGCATACCTGAGGCTAGCATTAAGAGGGAGACTACTACACCACATACTCCTAAGCAGAATGGTGTGGCAGAAAGGAAGAACTGTACGATCGTGGAAGCTGTCTCTATGGGTAGATGATGTAACAATGCCTGATGTGAAGGTACCCATGGATCCTATTTATTCACCTAAGCCTCCCTCTTCTATGAAGAGGCCTCCATGGCTTAGGGGGATACTTGATGATGCTGAAGGACATGCTGCACCCCGAGGAACCTTCCGTGAAAGTAAGAAACCTAACAGGTATCAGGGATACCTGACTATCATGAGCACGATTATACAAAATGAGCCTTCATCATTCTCCGATGCCGTCAAGCATCAAGTATGGAAGGATGCTATGACAATTATGGAGAATGATGTCTGGGAAGTAGTTCCTAGACCCCAGGACAAGACAATTGTTACCTCAAAATGTCTTTACATGATAAAATTGCAGCAGATGGAAGTATGGAATAGTATAAGGCTCGTTTTGTTGCTTGTGATTTCTCCCAGAAGGAAGGTATAGACTATGATGTGATATTTGCACCTATTGCCAGATATACGACCATCCGCTTGATCATAGCCCTTGAGGCTTCACAAGGATGGAACCTACATCAGATGGATGTCAAAACCGTGTTCTTGCACGGTTCGATCAAAAAAAGAGGTCTATGTGGAGCAACCCGAAGGATTTGAGATTTATGATTGAAAATCTCATATATGCAGGTTGAAGAAGGCTCCCTATGGGTTGAAGCAAGCACCCCGAGCATGGTATGAGAGGATCGATAGCTACTTGATGAAGCTGGGATTCACTAGGAGTGAAGCCGATCCTAACCTTTACTTTAAGGTTGAAGATGACAAGCCTCTCATACTAGTGATGTATGTAGATGACCTCTTTCTAACAAGTGCATACCCTTTCATTCACAAATGTAAGAGGGAGTTGGCTTCTGAATTTGAAATGAAGAACCAAGGACTTGAAGTGTGGTAGAAGCCAAGGGAAATTTTCCTATCTCAAGGAAAATATGTGGTGAAGATTCTGAAAAGACTTGGTATGGTGGACTGCAAACCTGTGACTACCTCGAGGATCTTAACTTTCAAAAGTTATATGGTAGTGATGTCAGACCAGATTTGGGAAATGCCTCTGAGTTTCAAAAACTCATTCGCGTTGATGTTATTGGTGAACCTCCATCCGAACATATGTTTTGCAGTTATCATTGTGAGCTCATATTTGGTTGAGCCTCACTAGATTGGTGCCAAGAATCTTCTGAGATGTCTTCAGGACACAATCTCTCATGGGTTAAGATACACTACCAGAGATGTGAGACTACTTGGATATACTGATGTTGATTGGGCAGGCAGTGTGGTGGACCGTAAGAGCACTTCCGGGTGCTATTTCACCTTGGGATCTGCTTCGATATCCTGGATGAGCATGAAGCAGAAGTCAGTGGCTTTGAGCATCGCCGAAGCAGAATAAATTGCTGCTAGCATGGCCTCCTGTGAGGCAGTCTGGTTGCGAAAGCTCTTTAGTGAGCTATTTGGATTTACATTGGATACCACGGTGATCCTTTGTGACAACCAAAGGTGGGATTCGATTATTGAGGAATCTCATATTCGTCAACTGCTCCAGTAGATAGACATCATCTAGGATATGGTAAGTCGATGAGCAAGGAGGCACCATCACATTAAGATGATGTACAGGTCGATACACCTTGTCAAAGCCCCGAGGAAAGATCTAATCTGTGATTTTCCCAAACGACTTGGAGTCGTCAAGAAACCCTTGTACAAGGGTCCTGCATGTTGCATACATTGAGCTCTGGGAGCTCTAAGGGCTTGCGGTTCTTACTGGAGCAACATACGACCACAGGGTGACTCACCCTCCCCTGGTGGTGCGCACTGGAACAAGATGATTCGCTCTCTTGTGGGACAAGATGATTTGCTCTCTTGTGGAACAGGATGATTCGCTCTCCTATGTAGCAGGATGATTAGTTCTCCTGTGAGGGTTGGATTGATGTGTTCTCCATGGCGATTGTAGTAGGATTGATGTGTTCTCCTGTGAGGACAGGATTGATTAGTTCTCTTGTCGAGGCATCCTACCCATGCAGTCTGGGACTCATGGGAAGTACCTCTCATCTGATCAATGAGCAGGGAAATGAAGTTAGGGACCATAGTAGTACCGATGGATGCATCGTTGTATCTACCGTACTCCCTACGCTAGTCTGGGACCAGTGGTAGGAGTTGTACCATACTATGACGCTAACTTCGGGCTAGTTGGGACTGGTCTGGGACCAGTGGTACATACTCTGAGACTGAATTCGTGTCAGTGCAGTACTGGTCTAGGACCAGTGAGAGTGGTACATACTATGACGCTGACTTCGGTTCGGTTGAGACTGGTTTGGGACCAGTGGTACACTCTCTGAGACTGCAATACTGGTCTGGGACCAGTGGTACACTCTCTGAGACTGCGATACTGGTCTGGGACTAGTGGTAGGAGTGGTACCTACTATGAAGCTGACTTCGGGTCGGTTAAGACTGGTCTGGGACCAGTGGTACGCACTCTGAGACTGACTTTGAGTCAGTGGAGGATGATACTGGTTTGGGACCAGTGGAGTTGTACTCACTATGACGCTGACTTCAGGTTGGTTGAGACTGGTGTGGAACCAGTGGTACATACTCTGAGACTGACTTTGAGTCAGTATGATACATCCTCGATCATTTCTTCTTCTTCATAATTCGGACAAAAGCAGAGCAGAACAGAACAATGCAAGAGCAAAGCAGAACAGAGCAGAACAATATAGATCAGTACAGGGCAGAACAAGACAAAGCAGAACAGGCAGAATAGAGTAGAGCAGGGCATGGGACAGGCTATACAAGGCAGTGCATTTGATGGATGAATAGTAACGACCGATAGACATATTGCAGATGAAGTTCTCCCTAGTTGAGAGGGAGTGTTAAAATTGGCAACTAGGGCAAAAATTCATGTGGGTCATCTTATTCATGGCTGATAATATTTTTATTAGATTCCTCTCGTCGAGAGGTGTAGGATTGATATAAAGATCATCCGATTCCAATAAGTATCCATGGAGATATGAATTTATTTTGATTATGGAATTATTATCAAGCCGACCTACAACTCATGTAGGCTCAGAAGCCCAACAGTCACATCTATTCAAACACCAAAATTATGTATAAATACAAGAGGACTTTTCCTCTTTTGGACTCACTCATCTCATCACATCTCTCTCTCTACTGCGCAAAAAAGAGTCTCTTCTCTACTGCGCAGAAAAGGGTCTCTCCCTTACACATGTGAAACCGGAAGATGCCGAAACTGAAGCTGCAACAACAGAAGTAAATATTGACCTGCGTGGACTAGAAGATCCCCTCATTTGAACTGCGCCATAGGTTCATCTGAACCTCCTCTGAAATTTGCAACTTTTGGTGATGGAATCAAGTCAATCCGACGGACGGTTTGCAAGATATCGACTGCCCTAGTTTGAAGCTGGAAGCTGCCGAAACTGAAGTTGCAACTGCAGAAGTAAAGATTGACCTATGTGGACTAGAAGATATCCTCATCTGGACTATGCCATAGGTTCATATGAACCTCCTCTAGAAGCCGCAAATTTTGGTGGTGGAATCAAGTCAATCTAATGAACGGTGTGCAAGATATCAATTGCCCTAGTTTGAAGCCGGAAGCTGCCGAAACTGAAGCTGCAACTGTAGAAGTAAAGTTTGACCTACGTGGACTAGAAGATATCCTCATCTGAACTGCGTTGTAGGTTCATCTGAACCTCCTCTGGAAGCCGCAACTTTTGGTGGTGGAATCAATCCGATCCGACGGTCGGTTTGTGAGATATCGTCTGCCCTAGTTCGATGATGAAGCCGCTAATGCTGATGCTGATGATCTATGGTTTGCTACTGCTGACATGAATCAGATTTATTGTACTATTTCTCTCTGCTGAATTATTGAAGATAAAAGAAGATTTGATCAAAGGGTTTCCCCACACATTGTGGGGTTTGTCCCTGGCTAGCTGCCACATCTTGTGTCTCTTATCTTGGCTTGTTTTCTGTTGATCGTTTAATGTTCTATCTGCACTTTACTTTATGTACATGTGATTGCTAATCTATGGAATATAATAAGAAAAATAAGTAAACTGTTATAAGCATAGAACATACCATAAATTAACATCCTTTGATAGTCGTGGATTCTTGTTTTCCTACGCCGTGAAATCGTGAATCTTTCTGTCCAACTAATCCTCAATCCCTTTCTTTGTCGGATTCCAGTGATACGACATCAAACATCTCTATGCAGATCTCGGTCCAGATAACGGAACCATTTGTTGGCTTGTTGGGGCCTGACCCAGGTTCAGAGTTAATTAGCCAAACAAATCCCTATACTACTGGCCCTTTAGGCAACAGTCCGCGGAGCGCGGACTGAGGTCTCACCTGAAGTAGTAAGGGGGGGTGTTGGAACCTGGTTTCCGCACCCTTGAGAGGTCTGAGGCTCTGGTTCGATCCAACTATCCGTCCCTGCATGCAGGCTGCTTCGCGCACTTCCCTGGCCTTCGCACCCCGATATACTTTCCTTCACGCAGCCCTAACCAGGGGTTGTGGGGCTTACGCATTGTTGGACCAGCGCTCTGCGCTATTCCCTAAGTTGCACCCGAGATCTTACTTATCTTCCTATACCAGTTAATTATCTTCGTACAAATGGATGTCTTACGTTATGTTTATTTATACAACACATTCATATGAGTTCGCGCAATAAATAAACAGTACACTTGCACTTTTTACCCAATAATACATTAAAACAGGGAAAGATACACAAAAATATGGTAAACTTCTCTTTATTAATTCTTCCAACGTTACAGACTCGATCTGCCCTGCGCACTCAGCTGCAGACTACTAGGCCTCTGCACACTCAGCTGCAGAGCCTTCTCCTATTCTACGACCCAAAGACACACTTTACACTTCGACTCAATCTCTTAGACTCACCATGCTTTTCTTCTATTCACTATCTCCTTCTTCTACACTTAGATCCTTGCTCTTATTTATACAATCCCATGGTCCGCAGACCATGGGTAGGTCTATCAAGCCGACATTACATTACCAAAACAAGAGCGGACAACCCTATGACTCTATTATGACCTCGCGCTCCGCACCCACAATTTGCGGAACTTTTACAAAGGACTTGGTCAAAACTTGGGCTTTAAGCCTCAAAACATGCCTTGGGGGGATTCCATGCCCAAGACTGGCCACCGCCATATTGACATCAATGACAACCTAGATTTACAAACATAATCGTTCAAAAATCATTTATTTGTTTCGTTGTTACAACTGAACACGTGGCCCAACGGCCACCATTACACTTGCCTCCACCAATGTTGGGATTTGATCCCCTCTAGAACCTTCTTTGGTTGTGGCTTGGAACCTTATTTGCCTTTTAGAGGCTGCAATGTGGTAGCCCCTAATTGGCCCAAGTCAACTTCTACTACGCAACTTTCTAGCCCAATGCCACGCAATCCATGTGTTCGCTTGCTACGTGTCCTTCATGTGGCCTATTGCATCAGCGCATGGCCTCGGCACGTATCTTCCATGTCATCAAACCTGCACAGGAAACACTACCACATCATTATGCCTGCACAATCAGCACTACCATGTGTTGTCTTGAGGTGTTGCTACATCATTTTCCAATCACTTTCCATGTCGACATTCTTAGTTTGTGCTACCACATGGAAACCTACAACTAGTCCACCTATCAATCGTACTACCACATCAACATGTGTATATTGCCACATGGCACCTCTTGGTGCTACCATGTGGCATCCCTGTCCAACTTTTATTGTTTCACAAAAACTTCAAAACACGATAACTTTTGCATATGAATTTTATTTTCTCTCATTCAAGTTGCATTGGAAATATCTCATCGAGATCTTCAATTTGGAACCATTTCATCAAGTTTTGAGGACTTTGAATTTACAGGCATTTTATATCCACCTAGATCAAACCTCCCCACTGAGAAGCTTTTGGACCTCCAAAATATTTCTACAAATAAATCAAGTGATGGTATTGCCTCCCCACTTGTTCAGTATGTGTTCATCATGTTTTGTGCACCTGGCTCATCACAACTAACTGCTAACAACTATGATAATTGAAACCATATTGTTGATCATTCCCATTTTCCCACAACCATTTGCATTCATTACTCCAACCACTATCCATGCACAACACATTAGCATCAATAATGAATACAAAGATGCTAATGAAAAAGAACTAACAACATTTTGTATCCACTTAACATGTTCATACAAGAATTTCTCATGTTGCAGTGTCGTCATTTCCTGAAACACATCATAGTTAGGTTCACATGTAATTATTCCATTCCCATACCGTTCAGATCACATGATTTATCCACCTTTGCAGACATGAGTGAAAAGGTTGTATTCGCATTCACGAGTCTCTTCAACTACAGTGTGGTTACTAAAGAGAGATCATATTTCATGTGATGAGATTTGACAATGTACTCAATGCCATCTTTGAAAAGGCTATATATGTTCTCCTTTCTAAAGAAAATGCCTTTCTTATCAAACAAGTAAAGGCTTCCAAGCACAATACCACATATAGCCAGCATAACCACATCTAGGTCAACCTCATCAACAAATTTAGATGTGATAGTAAACCTAAGCCTACATTGTTGTGTTACTTGTAGCTTAGCAATGCTACATACCCATTCGAGAGGATAAGGTTTAGGATGCAATGTTGTTTCGACAATGGCTTTGGATGTTAGATTGGCTTGAGAACCAATATCAAATAAGGTATCAACTTTTGTATGTTTGGTTACAACCCTTATGTGAAATGGTTCATTTCTATTTTTTAGAAATAGGAGGTGAAATAGAAGAAATAGAACCATCATGATAATATGATATAACTTCCATCCCATAGCCATGATTTGTGTCTCATCTCCAAAGTTCGAGCGAAATCTTGTTGAACTATCGCAGCCACCTTCTGCTTCCCCTTCTAATCGCAGAACCACTTGGGTCTAAGCTCTTGATGCAATCTCCAACAATGATCATTAGCGTACCCCTCTTTTTGTAATGGCAACAAGAAAGTCTTTCATTTCCCTTCTTCATAGAAGCTCTGATCTTCGGTTTCTCCTTTATTTTTCCTTTTTCTTCTTTCCACTGAATGGATTCCACAAAGACCCCACCACCTTGTTTACCTGCCTTGATGTAGGTTGCGTGCACACATACTTCATCCAAGTTAGATGGCTTTAACAAAAAAATAGTGTTTTACATATAACTATGCAAACTACTAATGTATTTAAGAAGAGTCTCTTGTGTATGCAGTAGAATGTTTAAAGTCGAGGCCTTTTTCCTCAACTTCTTAATGAAATTTTGCACACTTTTTCCTTCATGTTGTCATAGAGTTTTCCATTCTATAATTTCTTTATGGTTATGTGCTAAGGTACAAAACTACTTTTTCAATGTTGAAGCTAATTCATACCATGGGGAAAGAGTCTTACCTTCCCGAAGCCTAGTTTCCCATCAAATTAGCATGGTACCTTCCAATTGAAGAGAGGCCAATTGAATTTTTACCCCGTATTCAACAATTTGTTGCACACAGTAATGTACTTACATTTAGGGAATCCAATTATCAAGTCTTTCAACATTAAGCTCGACATTGTAAATTAGCAGGTCGAATTTCACATCCAACTTTAATAATGGATTCTTTGAAGCAGTTTTTCCATGAGAAGATGGAGGTGGAGAATGTGGAGGAGAATGAGAAGAATGAGGACTTGAAGAAGAAGAAGAAGAAGAAGAAGTATTTTTTGAATCTTCATCTTTGACTTTCCTCAATGAGCTTTCTCTGGGATTCTTCTATTCCCAATATATTTCTTGTACTATGGGATTCATCGCATTAAAAGCTTCAAAAAACTCTGCCTCGGAGTTAAATGGGTTTCCTTCCATTGGTGAGGTCATCTCTCTTCTTTGGGCTCGCCATGAACAAATATTTGGAGTTCCTTTTAGAAGTGATCATTTACCTCATTTGAATTTGCTCCTGATTATCATGCACACTCACAAACCAATATCAATCGTGCTCTGATACCACTTGTTATAGGAACTTTAAAAAATGGTTTGGTTTGCAAAAATGTTTGTGTGAATAATTAAACTCAAAGTGGCTTAAAGTGTGAAATTAGCTTAATCAAAAGCACATGAAAAGCGGATAAGAAAGATCACCCAAAACTATGGGCTACATCTCCAAGTCCACTTCATGTGGGAGTGGCCTTCTTTATGTTGAGAAACCAATGCATGTAGAATTAGGGTTTGATTCCTCTTTTCTTAATAATTACTTGTGATTTATGTTGGCTTCATTTACTTCATCATTATGTTATCTTTCATCAAGCAATTACCAAATTAAACGTATGAAGATCATGAGAACAAGGAACACAAGATATAGGCACTCAGCCAGCAAAAAACCCTTATCTAGTGGAAAACGTAGTTAAACTCTTCCACTAGTAGATTCAAATCAAAATGAGACAATCCAAGACCTTTTTTACCTTGACAAAGACCTCTTCTAATCACCAAGTCAGCGCTTCCTTCAAGTAGATGATATTTTCCAAATCCTCTAAGTGTCAGCTCCCCAAATACAACTTCAATCCAGAATTTTGGCCTCCCGGTTACAGAATTTCGAACCTGCAGTTACTTCAGAATTTTGGCCCCAACTACTCATCTAGAAACCCTATAAGAATTTTCACGTGTGAGAGAGATGCCCAAAAACTTCGATTTTGTCTTTCCCGACTTCTTTCTTCCTTCTGCTTGTTCTTCGCTCTTCTTTCTTGTCTTCAAGTTGCAGATCGAACTTGTGAGTGAGTTGATACCAAATAGGTCGAATTGCTCTTTTATTTATACTTCATTTGTTGGGTCAAATAACCCTAATCTGGGTCGACTTCATCAGGACAAGGTCGACTTGGTGTGGAGGTGACAAGTGACATTTTTTACTCAAAACTAATTCTTTTTACATGATACAAAATCCAAAGGGTCTAATAATTGTGACAATAACTCTTTTGACTCTTGATAAAACCTAGAAGCATTCAATGGAGCCTTTGAACTAGAAAATAAATGTAAGAGCATAAAACCCATGCTTCAAAATAAATTTTCTTTTATAATGAATTTTCTTTTAATAAATATATTACATCATGACTCAAATACAATTATGAAGGCTGACACTAGTTATATTCTTCAACACTCCCTCTTAACTAGGGAGGAATTCATAATTACATATATATACATAGGTACATGGAAGATCTCAAAATGATATGATCTATGAAGAGTCATAGCACACGCAATGCTACAGATTAGATAATTAACAAGGGTATCTAATCAGGTGGGACTAAGGTGTGTTCCAAGTTTTTAACCACTCTAGACACCATCAAGATTTAGCTCTAACACCAACCCAGGGATCTAGGTGTGTATCCAAGGTCGAAGCTCCAAGACCAACGCCACTCTCCCTACTTCGGGATCTATATTTCATCACAAGTCAGTCAGATGTCCTCCTAGGCATCTTGTCGCCCCAAGATGCTTCATCTCTCCCTATCTACTAAATCTGTAATATCAACCAATCCAAGCATGCTTCTGAAATATTCGAACATCTTATTTGGAAGAGACATTGCCAACACATCAATTATCTGTTCATCTGTCGGAATATATTGTAGCTTCATAAACCCATCCTACACCAAACTTCTAATGTAGTGGTACTTGTTATTGATATGCTTCATCCTGGCATGAAACACGGGGTCTTCAAACATCTTGATGCTACTTTGATTATAACAATTTATCACTGTAGGATCTAGTGGCCCCCAAAACAAGTCCGACAAGAGTTTTCTTAACCAAATTGTTTATTTTCCTACTCCACATGCAGCAACATATTCGGCTTCAACACTACTTAAAGCAACAGGATCTTTTTTTCTACTCATCCATGAAATCATTGTGGATCCCAAACTAAAACAACTATCGGTAATACTTATTCCATATGTGTTAAAATTGGCAACTAGGGCCAAACTCCATGTGGGTCACCTCATTTATGGTAGCTGATATTTTCCTAGATTCCTCTTGTCGAGAGGTGTAGGATTGATCTAAAGATCATCCGATTCTGATAAGTATTTATGGAGATATGAATTTATTTGTATTTACTTGACAAATTGTCAAGGTTTGCCAGCAGTTAAATGTGTGACACACATGCCCAATGAATCATATAAATACAAGAGAGGTTGATTCATTTTCTCATCATCTCATCTCACTCATTCTTCTCTCTCTCTCCTTAGCTTTGGGTTATACAAGGAGCAGCTCACAAGTGGGAAGGAGGATGCATTAGGGCAAGGAGTATGTTGAAAGGAGGATGCAAAAGTTGTTGAAGGTCTCTTTGACCTGCATTGACCAAGCGTTGACTCATCAAGGGTGCGGTTTTGGTGTGGTTGCCTCTCCTAGGCAGGGCGCAGATTTTGGCACAAAAATCGAGGCAATCCGTCCACGGGTTTGATTAGCATTGACTGCGCTGGTTTTGGGCAGCAGGTTGACTTCAATCAACAGTAGTTTAACTGTGTTTTTGGGGTTGTTCAAGGGTTGTTTCTTTAGGCTGTTCGAGGGCTAGTTGACCGGAAATTGACCAAGCATATTGGAGGTTAATTTCAACTCGTTTGACCAAGTTTGACTTTGCTGATCTAGGGTTTGTTGTTGCTGATATAAAATTACATAATTATGATTTTGTACTATTTTCTCTCTGCTGAACTATTGAAGATAAAAGAAGATTTGATCAAAGGGTTTCCTCGCATTGGGGTTTGTCCTTGGCTAGCCACCACATCTTGTGTCTCTTGTCTTGGCTTGTTTTTTGTTGATCGTTTAATGTTCTATCTACACTTTACTTAATGTATATGTGATTTCTAATCTGTGGCTAATAAGAAGAAAAGAAGTAAACTTCTCTAAGCATAGAACATACCATAATTTAACAATATGTCTCACTACCACCCCAATCAAAGTCTGTAAAAGTTATTAGTTTAACTTCCTTTCCATCATACTTCAAGCAATGATTAATTGTTCCATGCAGGTATCTCAAAATGTGCTTGGCAACTATCCAATGGTCATCACGAGGCTCCAACTGAAATTGACTAAGAACGTTCGCAACAAAACAAATATTAGGTTTCATGTTTATTAAGTACATCAAAGAGCCCACTAACTTATAATAACTTGTAGGATCAACGGAGCTAGAGTCGGAGCTTCTCAACTTCTTTAAATTTGTGATAATGGTAGTAGTCATAGGCTTGGAATCCATCACACTGAAATTTTGTAAAATCTTGATTATATACTTTCCTTGAGCAAGATATATCTCATCGGGTTTTTTCCAAACTCCCAAGCTCAAATTGTAGTGCATGAGTCCCAGATCTTTCATTTCAGATTATGTTGCCAGCAACTTCTTACATTCTATAATTTGGCACTCCACGCCTGTAATAAATAAACCATCAACATATAAAAGTATAATAATTGGTTCATTATTCACTATCTTGATGTAGAGGTTTGCAAAAGTATAACTTTTCACAAAGTCAATCCTTAAAATATAGGCATCAATTTTTGCGCACCAAGCCCTAGGAGCTTGCTTCAAGCCATATAAAGCTTTCTTTAGTCTGTAAACATGAGTTTCCCTGCTATTTATCTCAAATCCTTCCAATTGTTCAATATATACTTCTTCATTAATGGTTCCATTTAGAAAGGTTGTTTTAACGTCCATTTGATGTATATTCCATCCCATAGTTGTAGCTAGTGAAACCAAAGATCTAATAGTAGTGTACTTGGAAGTAGGAGCAAAGATTTCTTCATAATCTATTCCTTCCTTTTGAGTGAAATCCCTTGCAAAAAATCTTGCTTTGTATTTGTATATGCTTCCATCAACGGCATGTTTGATCTTGTAAATCCATTTGGAAGTTACAACAGATTTGTCATTAGGTCTAGGAATGATTTCCCAAACCCCATTCTTCATGATAGAGTGGTATTATCCTTGCATTTTTTTCTTCCGTTCTTCTTGATGAGCAACTTCTTCAATGTAGTTGGTTCTGCTTCGATTAACTTCATCATGTAACTTGCATACCCTGAGTATCTTTTCAGTCTTCTGCTTTCTCATAAAGTTCCTTTTGTTGCTCCATGTCCTTTGGCATCTTCAAGTGTAGCTTTTAACCAAGTTGACAGCTTCAATCTAGAATTTCGGCCTCCCAGCTACAGAATTTCGAACTTGCAGTTACTTCAGAATTTTGGCCCTAGCTACTCATCCGAAAACCCTAGAAGAATTTACATGTGTGAGAGAGAGAGATGCCCAAAAACTTTGATTTTGTCTTTCCCAGCTTCTTTCTTCCTTTTCCTTGTTCTTCGCTCTTCTTTCTTGTCTTCAAATTGCAGATCGAACTTGTGATTGAGTTGATACCAAATAGGTTGAATTGCTATTATATTTATAATACTTCCGCTAGGTCAAATAGCCCTAATCCAGGTTGACTTCATCAAGACAGGTCTGACTTGGTGTGGAGGTGACAAGTGACATTTTTTACTCAAAAATAATTCTCTTTACAAGATACAAAAGCCCAAGAAGGGTCTAATAATTGTGACAATGAATATTTTGACTCTTGACAAAACCTAGAAGCCTTCAATGGAGGCTTTGAACTAGAAAATAAATGTAACAACATGAAACCCATGCTTCAAAAATATTTATTCTTTTATAGTAAAATTTCTTTTGATAAATATATTACATAATGACTCAATACAATTATGAAGACTGACACTAGTTACATTCTTCAACACTTTATTCAATGTCAAAAGGCCCAAAATTACAAATGGATGAGGCCCCAATCTGCTCCAGTAATGTCTCTCAGCTACTACAACAAAAGTGATTTCAAAATACCACTCAAAGCCTCTTTTGCTACTCCAAATTTGAGGCAAATCTCCTAGGTTACCAAAACTTGCAAGTTCAAAACTATTTTCAAAAGGCTTGGGATAAAAAATGTCTTAAAATCTAACCACTGGTGTGTTCGTGTTACTTTTTGGTATATAATACATTGCGAATTTATAGCCCCAAGGTTGACCATGTGAGAGTCGTAGACCCAATCTATGCATATCATATGAAATCAAAACCATATTAGATGTGTCCCATTCAAATGTAAATATGTGGCTTGTTGTTTCATCTTGGTTGTCACACTATTCCAATTTGTCAATTTGTTGTGGGAGGTCGTGAGGTCAAAACCCGTGGACCTCCCCCTTTGGCATGACATTGTAACCAATGTTTATTATTTGAGGTTGAGGCGCTAACGCCAACACAATGTTTGTTGGTGATTTGGGGGTGGATTGATTTGATTGATGGGAGTTCAAAGGTTTGACCCCACCCACCTCCATTTATGCAAACAACAAAATCATTCAAAAATTGTTTCTCCATTTCACTGTTACAACCGAACATGTAGCCCAACAATCACTGTTGCACCTACGTCCACCAATGTTGGGGTGAAATCCCCTCTGAAACTTTCTTTGGATGTGACTTGGAACCTTCTTGGCATTTCGTAGGCTACCCATCAAATGGCCCATGTCAACCTTTGCCATGTAACCTGCCAGCGTGATGCCATGCAATCCATGTGTTTGCTTGCCATGTGCCCTCCATGTGGGCTACCAAGTCAACTCTTGGACTCACCATGTGTCTTCCATGTCATCGAACCTACACATTCATCACTTCCACATCATCGAACATGCACAGTAGCACTACCATGTGTCATCTCGAGGTGTCGCCACATAATCTACCCAGTCACTTACCACATCAACATTCTTAGTTTGTGTTTCCACATCTAGACTTGTGACTGGTCCAACTGTCGATCCTACTTCCACATCAGCGTGCATTCAATGCTACATGGCACCTCTTGGTGTTGCCACGTGGCAGCCCTGTCCAATTTTTAATGTTTTACAAAAACTTCATAAAGTGATCACTTTCGCATAAAAATTTGTTTTCTCTCATTCAAGTTGCATTGAAAAGGTTTTGTGGACCTCTTCAACATGGCGCCATTTTCATCAAGTTTTGAGGCATTTTGGATCCCTCCTAGATCAACACCTAAAGGAGAAAAATTTTGATGAAGAAAAAACCCTAATTCATCCTTCTTGCCAAATACAGTACACAATACAAAACTTAAGGGTTGTTTCGATTGGTGGCAAATTTTTTAGCTTTTGAAGGTGGAAATTTTTCCAATAAAGATTATTAGTTGATGTTGATACTCTTCAGAAAATTATGAAACCAAATCTCAAAGGATTGTTGCAAGACTAGCCATATTACCCTATTATGATATGGTATCCTAGATAGTTTCCCTTGTAGATGTCAAAACATGAACATCTTTTATTCAACTCGTAGGGTAATAAGGTCATCCAAGCCTAGTAATTTAGCTAAAATCTATAAGTTTAGTGCTCCTAAATTTTATTCGAACAAAGAATTTTTAGAGGGGTTTAATCCACAAAGTTAAAACCTCAAGAGATAGAAATGGTTGCTTTAAAAAAATATTGGTGGTATGATGAGGCTTCATTTAAAATTAAAATAAATGGAATTTACCTATTCAAAATCTCGAGAGAGTGTATATATTGAAAGCTATTATTCTCTTTAGGCTATATGGAGAGAAAAATCCCCACCAATTTACACTGGAGTGGGTTCTTCTAATGTACCAAATTACCGAGAAAGGTGCAACTTTTAATTGAGCACAAATTTTATCGACTAATATTCAATAACCAATCAGGAAGACCTACGAAATTGCACCTAGTTTTGTCACAATATTATTTATGTCAACCTATCTGGTAGATGCAGTATGTGCAAAAACCCCTTTTCCTCTCATTAAATGGAATTGGATACCTACGCAAGTGTCAATCCATATATATTGCTATGTTCTCTGAAACCATAAATCTAAAGATTACTTCTATGACGTTTGTGGTGAATTCACAATACCTCTACATATTTTATTTTTCAATAAGTCAACCCCTAGGATCAACTAGGATTCTTAAAAGGTAATCAGTGAAATTGGTAATTGATTCATAGATGAAATATTTACATACATCAAACTACATGGTTGTTTTTTAGCTCCTCATGTGTTTCCAAAATTTTCTCTTGACATAATAGTATTGAGGGAGAATGCTTACCAAATCGTTACTACAAAAATTACTATTTCTTTTATTCAAAATTCTAAGAAATTGTGGCTCTCCTTTCCTATAAACCTATGGATTCATACTCTTTTAAATTCTAAGCATGCAAAGAAGGAAGAAAAATGGTTAGAAAACATTTGGTTGTGTTCTACAACATTTAAAAGGCATGTCCGTAGAGAGATTGTCAATTTGTAGTGCAAATTAGAAAATATTCAAAATCTTCTTTTCATGAAAAGACTCGCTTTGATGAAGTTTTCCTTAATGTAGAGAACTACGAGGGAGTTAATCAAATATTTATGAATTTGAAAGATTCCCAAGAAAAGGTTCTATTATTGGATTTCACAATAAAAGGCAGAAATTATTTTTGAGGAAAAGAAGAAAATAATGGGTTTTGATAGTACTTTGGAGGAAGAATCTATAATTGAAGCACATGATAGAGACGATGTTGTTCTAGATTCAAAAAATGACATTCAAAGCCAACTAAAGGAATACAGGATGCTAAATAGGAGAAAGATAAACCAACTCAGGAAAATAGTAAGTAGAGATCATAAAAGAAGTACAGATGGACAAGCTAGATATAGAACAACCAAGCAACCTAGATGTAAAGCCTTCAAAAAATGAAAGTAATATATGCTCGAATTTGATCAATTAGAGCTTGTAGAGGAAATTGTGGTCCCTTTAGGAACTTATTTTTCAGTAATTCTAGGAAAGAGATTGTAAAAGGAAATCTCGAGAAAAGAAAAGCAACAGTGCTAGAAGAAGAGTCTTCCAAGGAATTTTTTATTTAAAATGTTGATGGACAAGAGCCACAGAAGGATGCTCAAGAAACAGCTTTAGCACTAGGGGCTTTTTCTCATGCAAATGCATGGAATATAAATGAATTAAAAAGTAAAAATCTCAGGTTGCATTTTTTGAAGAGAGATTGAAAAATTAAACGCTGACTATAGAGGAGAAGAAGCAACAACAATCAATCAACTCAAAGAGGGGCACAGTATACAAAGAGCATTTATTCAAAGTCCACTAACTAGAGCTAAAGAAATTGAATTAAGAGCATCTAAAAGAAAAGGAAACGATAAAATAATAACAAGAAATTAAAATTCAACATATTTTTCAATAACATCAGGGATAGACTAGCATACTAAAGACACAAATACCAACATGAAAGATATACAAGAAGATTTTTAAAGGAAATCGAGAAAAAATTAGAAACATCACAATAATTCTCTCAAGTTCTCTAACATAATAGAAATTCAGCTTTAAGAACAAAAGAGTACTCGGAATGCTTTTGGTCATATTATAGTCTAGAAAGAAAACACAAGACAATACCTAACGTCATCATTAATACAATTGAGAAAGAAATATATTTATTCCAAATATCATCAAATAAATGGACCTATCACTTGCGCAAACATCAATAAATGGATTAAAGAAGCAAGTGAAATATGCTCAGATATTTGTGATGTTGTAGTGGATCTAATTAAATCTTTTGACATGCCACATGTTGAGTATTTATGATAAGAATCTCCAAGTTAGTTATGCAATACTATTTTAGAGCAATGCGGAGATGCTAACAAAGAGAAGATAGCTTAGATCACATCATATGACAACAATTTGGTGAATGCATACATAAGAACACTTATAGAATATTCTAAGGTTATTTAAGTTTTGTTTTCTAGGTTCAATAAAAGGAATACTAAGATTATTAGAATAATTTATGAACATGAGTTGTTTTTAGATAATCTTAACCTTCCACTTTCAAAAATGATGGATATCCATGGTTAATGGAAAATATATTTGAAAAAACAAGAAGAGTTGAAGAAATCATAATCATCTTCCAAGGTAATAGAACAGTTAAAAAAAAAATCCTTTTTGGAAAAATTAGGTAGGAAAAATGATTCAAGGAAATGTAATAGTTATGGATTTAAAAGGGGAACTCTTACTTTAAGAAAGGGACTGGAAAATTTTGTTATGAATCTGTGTATTGGTATCAATGTTATTAATAAAGTGGAAGTCTAGATCTTTTGGATAAATTTTGTTCAAGTGAATGTAAGATTGTATTCTTTTGAGCCCCAAGGATTAGCTCAGTTGGTCAAAATCAGTGCCTCGCCATCGGGAGGTCACAGGGTCCAATCTCCCTGAAACCCTTGGGGTCAGTGCTTGCTAGTGGGCCGTGGGGCTAGATTCCCTTTAGGGTCGATCAGCCCAGATATTTTCGTGGACGTAGCGCCACCCGTTGACCACGGTGTCTGTGAACCACAGCCTAAAAAAAAAAATTGTATTCTTTTGCATTATTGTGAATTATAAAGGTTTATTATTCATGCTTTTAAGAGAAACTATATTCATAGTTCATTTAAATTCTTCAATTCAATTATATATTAGATATGAAAATACATTGGTTGGAATTTTTGAATAACTTGTTATTTGAAAAATAACAAAATTTGAATGTGTATTTAACATATTATTAAATAAGTGAACCATTTATTTATATTCAATGATAATTCATTTAATCTTGTATATGATTCAAATATATTCACTCTCAATTGAGACAAGATTTTAGATTTTTTGTTAGATTAGCTTAAAATAGATTAGACATACTATTTAAAAAAATCCATTTTCATTTTATCAGTTTTAAAACTTAACTAGTGACCAAGCCCACATATTGATAGAAATTACTATACCAAATGAGAGTAGATGTGAATGTGATATGCCATCAAGCAATTTTCCCAAATGTTGGTGGAAAATTTTTTCTTGCCATTGACATTTTTTGGCGCTAGGAGGGTCATGAATTGATGGCATGCAGATCATCATGCACAACCAAGCCTTCTAAATCATGTCACGTAACACCTCCATATAGATCCCTAATTACAAAATTTGCAAAGGATATTTGACAACCTACGAGGTATGTTGTTTCAGATTCATTAGTTCACCTTCCCTAAGACACAGAATCACAAAGTAAACATGTTATACCTACAAAAGCTAAACATATGAGTTCAAGTCTTTCAAAAGAATAATTATTGTCCAAACCTTATGATGGAGAGTCATAAGCTTCTATAATTATTTCCAAGAAAGAGAGTAAAAAAATTAAGACAATCCCCCATTCAATTTACCATTCCTACCAAGGGAAAGAAAATCAGGAAAGACAAATATGGCGAATTTTATTTTTATTCTGAAAGTAATGCTAACTCTCAGATATTTGATATTCTACATATAGTCTCTGATCATATTATTTGAGAAAGAAAATTTGAAGGTAACACTGGTAAATCACCATATCCACCAACAAGTCCTCCACAATCTCCCTGTGAATTTCCACATAAATCCCATGAAAATATTCCTAAACATTCTCCCAAATCCAATACAAGACAATCTCCATCCAAATTAATATCTAGTGTCTAAAACCTAGAACCAATCAAAGACAATATTTAGGGAATAAAAATAAAGGGAATTCTTTTGCAAAATTATTCATCTCAAAGTAGTAAAAATGTAACATCAATGTTGCTTTGTCGAAAAGAAATATGGTTCGCATACATCTCCATTCCTCTTAACATTTGAAACTTTCAGTGGTAATGTACATAACTACTTAGTGGATTCTGGGGTTTCTTCCAATGTCATGTCTTATTCATTGTGCAAGAAATTAAATATTGAACTCAAGAAATCTACTAGCCAAATTGTACAATTAGATAAACCTATTGTTAAGGTTTTGGGGGAATTAAAAAATGTCTTGATTAGGTTTTCTTTCAATCCAAAATTTTAATAAACCATTGATATTATTGTAGTTGGCATTTGAAAATTTTATGGTTTGCTTTTGACTAGAGACTTATCAGAAAAACTTGGATATTTTTCTACAAACTAATCCAACTTATGCTTGTCATACAATGGTAAACCAAATAAAATCAAAGCTCAATAACAAAGGAATATGAAACATATTGTCAATAATCAAGATAACCCAAATGAGCCTATCATATTCACAAACTATAATTTGGGCCACTCTTGTTGTGATGTTTTCTTTAGTAATGTTACTATAGAGCCTTCTCTCTTTGTGTATTCATGCTTCCCTCATTTTACTCGGCTTGATGTACCAAATTGTACAAAGTTAGAATCCAATAAATTTAGATATTGATGTAAATAAATATTTATGGAGTTTATATTTTGATGGCTCCAAATGAGGGTGTAAGTGTTGGTCATATCTTTAAATATCCTAAAGGAAATAAAACATTTATTGCATGTAAATTGGAATTTGATTATACAAATAATGTTGTGGAATACGAAAAAAAGGCAATAGAGTTGAAAGTGAAAATTTTGAAGTCATTGGTGACTCTAAAGTCATAGTAAAGAAGGTATGTAATGCTATACATTATATTTCAAATCACCTCCAAATTTTTAACTAATAGCGTTTTTGCAAAATTAATTTATAGGCTCTCTATTCCAAACAATATTACTAATTGGATGGTTTTTTATGATGATGAACAAAGCTTGAAGTTCCTTACCTAGGAGGACACCTTCAAGGAATCTCTCATATATGAGAAACAACATGATGAATCAATTAGCAATTCTTCTCTAGAGAAAGGACCAATATCACAAAATATAATCCCTAAATATGTAATTCATCTAGAGAAATTTTACCATTTACGAGATAAATTTAAGGTGTCACAAATTGTAAGACATATAGCTCTTCCATTTAATATGTAGTTAATTAGGAACAAAGCATAGCCCTAAGAATGTAAATCTTGGAATCGGTTGCTCTCCTTATGAAAGAATTACTTTCATACGGTTGTTCAAGGAATACAAGCATATATTTGCATGGACATATACAGGTCTGAAGATTTATGACATCAAGATATATCAACATACTATTCCAATCGAGGAATATGTTAAGCTTGTACAACAAAATTTAAGAAAGTTACACTCAACCATGGAGTCTCTTATCAAAAAGGAATTGAATACATTGTTAGTATAAAATCATATTTGATGTTCAACATTCACAATGGATGTCCAATCTCAATCGATAAGAAAGAAGATTGGTGACATTAGAATTTGCATTGATTTCAAAAATCCAAATTACGATTTTGACAAAGACAACTACCCAATGCCACCAATGGAACAGATCTTACAATGTCTATCAGGCTCAAAAATTATCTCTTTGTTAGATGGTTTTTATGGTTATAATCTGGTTTTTGTTTCTCATCCTGATCAACTCAAGACCATGTTTACACTAAATGGGGCAATTATGCCTATGAGAAAGTATTTTTTTGTATGATTAATATAGGAGCCACCTTTCAAAAAGCAGTGGACTTGGAATTTCATGGATTAATTAACAAATTAGTTGTGGTTTATTTGGATGATGTTACAAAATACTCAAAAACTAAGAAGAACATATACGTCATCTAAGGCAAATTTTCAACCAATGTAGAAGGTATGGTATTTCTTTGAACCCAAATACAATTGTTTTTGTTGTCACTCAAGGTAAGTTACTTGGCTTCATTGTTTCTAAATTTGTTATTACGATGGAGCCTAAGAGGAATTCAACTTATGCCTTAGATTAATTATCCTTATGATGATGTAATCATTCTTAGGAAATATAATTTTGTGGAAGATTTATACCAATTTTCCGTGAAATAGTAAATCCTTTACAAGATATGAACAAAATAAATTACATCTTTAAATGGAATAAAAAAAGAAATAAAATCATTTTCTCCACTAAAGAAGCATTTTTCTAATCCCTAACTTTTATGAGTCTTGACTGCAATAAGGAATTTATATTGTATATTTTCTATTATGTCTCGTCTTTTGCAATTGTGCTAACTCAACAAAATTCAAAAACTTTTGAAGTACCTATTTTTTCGTGAGATTAGGAATAAAAGGGGCAAAGTTAAACTACCATGAAGTGGGTAAGCAAGCATGTGCTATATTCGAGGAAATAAAGCATCTTAGACCATACCTACTAAAATCATGCATGAAGATAATTGTCCCTTATCCTTCAATGTGCAATCTACTTGTACAAAAGGAGTTGGTAGATCGAAGAGAGAAATGGAAGAAAGCACTATAAGAATATGACGTGGATATTAAACCTAGTAAAATAGTAGTGATTGTACATTGGCAGCAGAATATGAAGGTTCTCGGATGGAAAGAGAAGTAGGATGGGAAAAAGAAGATTTATAAATGAGAAATTTATTACATTTCTGCTTCTAGAAATACATGTATTGTAAGTAGAAATATTATTTATCCTGTTGTACTTGTTAATTTTGGCAATTCCAAGGAAAAATTTCTTCTTTGGACAATCTTCCTCATCAAGAAAGACCCATACTCATGGGGGCTTCACTCAATGGACCTCTTACATATCAAGTGCATTCGTTGCATACTAAACAATACCCCTATTTTGACTACATATTGGAAAGTATCTTTAAAAATCACATTATTTAACCCCTTACCAATACAAACCCAATACACCTTACCAATTTCAAAAACCCTACTTTCACTAGATATTGTAGGTATCCAATTTTTCATTAACATTATTTATGTCTCTTTATATTTTTCCATTAACTTTGAGCTCCATTTTTAATACCTGCCAATATAAAAGCCCTTTACCTTTTATATATCCCCCAATATATATTGTCATTTTTTTCTCAATATATATCCCCCAATATGAACCCACGTGGCATGGTATTGCTCCCCTAGTGAAGCCCCCATGCCCCTACTAGCGCTTGGAAGAATTTAATTTGGTTAAGGAAAAATATATATTAATACGGAAACCCACATGTGCACAAAAGGACAGGTCAACCCAGAAAGGAAATTGGACACCTTTGGATGGTTATAAATACAAGTCAAGTGACCCTCATTTGGACATCATCAATCATTCTTCTTTCTTTGGTTTAGTTCACACAGATCAAAAGTTGGTTCGCAAGAAATTGGTTCGCACAAGCCTGAAATTGCAGGGTCTGAGATTGCACATGTGACTTAGGATTTTTGGTTCGCAACCGCAGGGTTGCCACACAAAAAAATTCGGTTGCAGTCGCACGCACGCAATCCTCTACATGTGGTCCGAATGTTTCAGCCACACGCATATCTCTCTCTTCGTGTGGCTAGAACCTAGGGTTTCATTTGACAGTTGATGACAAATTTCGACAATTAACCGCATATGTTAACAGTTGATTGCATGGTTCTAAATCATGATTTTGATTAGTATTATTGTTGGGTTCATCTCTAGGATATGGTTTGTTTAATTTTGTTGGATAGCCTTGTGAATGAAGAAATGGATTATTTTACTCCCTCTTTGTTGAACATTTTATAACAATCTAATAAGAAAAAGAATTTGAAAGGGTTTTCCCCCGTGTGGGGTTTTGCCCTGATCTCCGACCAATCCTGGTGTCTCTATGTGTGAATGTTTTTCTTCTATTGTTCCTTTATGTTTGGCTACATTGATGATGATATTGTTCTTTTTGTAAAACTGCATATTTGTTAATGATGTTACGATGTTGTGGAATGAATTCTATGTATAAATGATGAAATGCAATTATCTAAAACAAAGAACAATACAGCGCTAAGAAAAATTAACATGGTATTAGAGTTGGGTTGAAGAAAATCCATTGAAGATCACCCTTATGAAGACACCATTGATGGAACCAAGAGAAGATGGAGGAGACCTAAAAGAATGCTAGGGCTTGAAGGAAACCCTGGGCAATCTGGTTATTGGGTTTGATGGATTACATGAGGTTAGGGTTTGAACAAAACCCCGAAATATGATAAAGGCTTGAGTTTTGCAATCTTGAAACCCTCAGTGAGAAATTATTCTAACACTTGTGACAGGTTTAGTGTAACCCTAGATGGGATAGCCTCAATTAGGCCTAGTTGTTGATGAAGTCAATGGAAATATTGAAGACAGCATTATTACATAGACAGTACTAACTCTTGGAGATTGGTTCAAGAGGGAGATGATCACTTTTCATTAAAGATAAGTACCTTTTAGATTTATGTTATTTCTTTGTGATATTAATTGTTTTGACTATTGTTTAGCCTTCCTACATATTTGAGTATTTGAATGCTTCTAACCTCTAGATGAGACGTGATCAGCAGATCCTTCTTTAGGATCATCTAAGTTGCATCAAAAGAGAGCTAGTGCAAGAAGTGAAGAGTTGGTATTGGAAAATGAAAGAAGTACCTAAAAGAAAGTTTTTCAAAATAGCATCCTAAAATTACAATATGCAAGTACTACAGTTGTCAATAACTAAAAAGTGTTACAAGTTGCAAAGGTACATGAATAATACAAGGTATGTGAATTATATTGTTTTAGTGTTATGATTTAACTGCAGGATTGGATGGAAAATTAAGCCCTAAGGTATGTGAGAATATCATCTTCATAAATGACTCGTGCATGCATATGAAAGTAAGTTTGATTTCTGGCACATGTGATATATTGGTAATCTTGATCTTTGGCAAGTATCTTACATTTTTAGACATGGATTTTATAACACTAGCTAGAAACATTGATTTTGATATATGATAACTTGATGTTATTGTCAATGCTTGTGACAAGCATGGTAACCCTAATGATAAAAGTGTGACAATAAGATTGATACTCAAGATCTATGTTAAGGTTTTGATAAGCTTAGTAAATTTGAAAATATGGCCAAATTGGATGCGCTAACTTGATATTGTAATTATGATCCTTTCATATGACTCTAACCTTTGATGAAGATATGATGACATGTTCATATGTGATGATGAAATAGTTGATGATGATTTTTTATGACCATGATGCATATATGTTTGAGAACCCAATATAGTTTGACTCCATGACCTAACAGTTTTGTTGATACATGACAATATTATGATAAACAGGTTGATGTCTTGATTGATGATGATTGAAGTGGCTTCCCATTCAGAGGGACAAATTCTCCATGAGATCCCAACACCTATTTTTATTTGCAATAAATGAATAAAATACTCTTGGTTGTTTTAAGTAAGGATTCTAGACATGAATAAATGATTGTTTGATGTTGTTGAAGCAAGAAGTTTTGACAAGTTCTGATCTGAGCAAAGAAGCTTTCTCTTAGTTCAAAGCCCCAACTGCTAGGAGGAATGCTTAAGAGTGTGGTTATAGGCCTCCCAACCGCATAGAAGAAGGCCTATGGGTGCGACTAAGTATGTAGGATACAAAAACTAAAACTTGCACATGAAAATCAGAAGCGCGCTAGGAGGATGACAGATCTACAGACATGAAGCAAATGATAGAGAGTTATAGGAGAAGGGAAGTTTAAGGAACTGTGAAATCTACATGATATTTGATTTGTTGTAGATAAAGTGAATGTCTTGACTCATCTTGTGTTTGCAGGAGTCTATAGTATGCATATCAGTATATTATTTGTCTTGATTTGATCATTGAAGCTAGTATATGATAGTATTTGGTAAAAGTTGCAAGGATTTGGCTTATTGGCTTGGCTTAATATAGATGAGCAATATTGAATTTTGACACGATGATTGACAGTTCATAGATATGTTTTGGCTTATGGATTGATTGAATTCATAGTGATAACAAGTTACGGTTTTGATTAGATTTTGCAATGGTGATTTTCCTTGATGTGGCACGACAGTATGGGCATAGTGACTCTCAATGATTAAAGTTGGTATTCTATATTGATTTTGTATTGAGATCATTGGAATTGGCACATTGGTTGAATCGTAAATAGTTGTGATTCATTATGCAATGATCTCACAATGAATGAATGGAACTTAAATGATTTATCCTTGGTGTATGCATTTACATCTAGGGACAAAAATTATTCATATTATGATCATGAGGATGGCTTAATAAAGTTTGGTTGGATGATGTTTGGTAAATGACAATTGCTGACATGACAATACACAAGGTTGTAACCTGATAGTTGGGTGCGAGCTCTACCCGACACCTAGACTGAAGAGTTTGACAGTGATGCTGACAAGAATTTGTATAACTTTGCTATTAGTTTTGGTTTGGCTTGATAAACAAATTTAGTTAATTTGATGGCACAGTATTGATTTGTTTACAGCAAAGTATATTGGTTTGGTCAGTATTATGTTTGCAGAAAGCATTATATAGTTTGAAGCAAAGTTCCCGAGCTTGGTATGTCCGCATTGACAGTTACCTGGTAAAGCCTGGAAGATGTGTCGATCTGAACCTCTACTTCAAAGTGGTCCAAGGTATACCTTTGATTTTGGTTTAATATGTTGAGGATCTATTTTTGGCAAGTAACGAGCCCCTAATGATCAAAGTAAGAGGGATTTGACCTCTGAAATCGAGATGGAAGACCTTGGCATGATGCACTACTTTCTGGGATTAGAAGTTTGGAAAAGGAAAAGATGTCATGAAGTTATTTGGCATGATGGAATGCAAATCCTTGGACACCCTGATGGAATTGAATTTCAAGAAGTTATGCAGAAATATTGTTGAACCTAACTTGGCAACCAACAATTGATTGAAGCATTGATGTTCCTTGTGAACACCCATTTAGATATATGTTTTGCAGAGAACAACTTGAGTCAATTCATGATTGAGCCACTTCATACACATTGAGTTGTCACCAAGCACATTTGCATGGGATGATCAATCTTGGTCTAAGATATACTTCTAGAGATGTATGACTGCATGGATACACTAATGTTGACTGGGTTGGAAAGAATTATTGACAAGAAGAGCACATCTAGGTGTTATTTTAACTTGGGATATGCCATGATATTTTGGATGAGATAGAAGTATGTAGCTCTAAGCACGACCAAGGTTGAGTACATTGTTGCTAGCATGTCTAGTTATGAGGTAGATTGGTTGAGAAAGCTCTTTGGAGAGTTATTTGAGGAAGTTATGAACACGACAATGATACATTGCAGAGTGAGATATGATTACCATAAAATATTGTATGTCATTGGGACTGGGATATCTTCATGCATTGAGACAGTATTGTTATATAAGACAAACTTAGACTTGTGGTTGTTGCCTTTGTGAGAGGGAGAAAGGAAGAATAAGGTATCCTTTTATGTCATGTATTTGTTCTAACATAATATTTGATTTGATGTCTTGCATGAACAGGAAAACAAAGAATTGTTGCTCTTGATGATGCATTTGGCAGTATGATTGAACTTTTCAATGAACTATTTAAGAAAGTATCATATATGAGCACGTTGATATGTTTCTAATCTACAGAGAGTAAGGTTGATCAAGGACACGGAGCTAGCTCTTCCCCCCTATCTAAGCTCCCAGGGTGAGGAATTGGGCCATAGAGCTCCTGGAGTTGAGGGATCTCTAGACAATAGGGTATCACCCCTATCTGTCACCCATAACGTGGAAGATGTATGCCCCCCTATTTTGTTCTAGTAGAGTATACCCTAGTTGGCATCATACCCACAAGTCAGGCTTGTTGGGATTGTCCTTCTCCGTCTGGCCAACGGGATGAGGAGGCTTGGGGGTGTGTGATCCTTACCTTTGGTAAGTCGGGTATCTCACCCAAGCTTGATTATGATGCTGGTGTTCCACCACATGACTCTTGAGGGTCATTGTTAGGAAGATTAGTAAGCAATAGGATTGATGTGATCCTTGTTGAAGGAAATGTACCTAGGTTCGGTCTTCATAAATGTACTTTTGATATTTGTATTTATTCAAGAAAAGAAACATTATTTTTATAATATATCAATGAGTTTCTTGCTCATTGAAAAATGTCTAGCACAACTTAAAGTGCTATAGGTGAGTCAAATAGTCAAAAGAAAATGTTGAAGACCTTAAGGGTGTGTTGCATCATGTGTATGTTTGTATAGAAGTCAAAGAATACTCCTCTGAGCAAAGTCAAGTCTCCTCCAAAGCAATGGCACCATCAAAGAGTCTCCTCCAAGTATGTGACACCACCAAAGAAGCCATCCGAAGTAACCATAACAAGTCAGCCTACAAACTGTCTTCAAGTCGTCCTTCTAGTCGGCCTAAAAGGAGGGATGGTCCTCTATAAATAGAGGTTGTTCACACCATTACAACGTTAACCAATCAGCTCTGAAATCTGCGAAGAAAAGAGGCTAGAGAAAGGATAACGAAGGACGAAGAAGAGGTCCCCTAGTGCAGCAAAGGAAGGAGAAGAAAAGTCGAAGTGAAGAGGATTGTTTCTAGGGCTAGAAACAGTCACATGTGCAAAGAAAGGGTTGTCAAGTCTGCGAGTATGACAGCAAGAACAAACAATCCATGAATTAGTGATTGTTTGGGTTTGAACTTAGGCCTACAAGGCCTCCCAAGTCAAGCGAAGAAGCCTATCTCTCTAGCGAAGGAAAAGGACCCTAATTCTCTAGGGTGCCTCTCACACGTTCAGGAATTAGGGTTGCAGTGTTGTCACACTAAGCCTACCACTATACATCAAGAAGGAACTCAGATGATCAAAATAAGGAAGGAGTATCCTTAGGTGAAGGATACCATTAAGTACAAAAGATAAGGTATCTCTTCTAGAAGGGCTATTAACAATGGAAGGAAGAACGAAGTGTCGGAAGAAGGATGAAGTGTTGGGGAACGAAGTGTTGGAAGGAGGTGGACAAAGTGTTGGAAGGAGGTGGACAAAATGTCGGGGAAACATAGTGCAGCGAAACGGAAGGACTTGACTTGTGCTTGGAGGATCTTCTAGTCAAGAGTCTAGGGTTTGGCATTGATCAAGAAAGAAGCTTCACTAAGAGAAAACTTACTGAAGGGTTTTCCTCTCAAGAGAAGAGAGGTTTTGGCCCTGGCAGAGAGCCAACATCTTGTGTTCTTGTTTTATGTTTTGATAGCAGTTTGATGAAGCACACACACTTGCATTAATAAGCAAAAAAGAAGATTAAGCTCACAAAGAAAAATTGGAAAAAGACTTCACAAATTGTTATCTAGTCCTGAAGAATCACTCTACACCTAATTGCCCTAGATTGTTCAACACAAGGGAGACTGGCTAACTGTGGGAACTGTGCACTACGTAGTCCCAACAGCTAAGGATGAAGCTTGAGGCTTGGGACTGCGCATTGCACAGTCTTAGTGGCCAAGATGACAAGCTGAGCCCTGAAACTGCACAGTTGGGCTAGCTTGTACTATGCATTGCGCAGCTCCAAAGGCTAAGCTTGTGGTTTAAGCCTTAGGATTGCGCAGTGCCCAACTAGGCAAGACAAGATCTGGCCAAGGAAACTGCAGATATGCCTGGTGGAAGTGTGAAAAACGAGCAAAAGTGAGTGATGATGTGAGCTTGAGTGCAAAATTAAGAGTGAATGAATCAATGTGGATCAAGTGCAACAACTAATCAATAGAAGGAAAATCAAGTGTGTGAGGAGAGTCGCCGCAACGGCGACCATCGGTGCAAAAACAAGAAAACTAATGCAACACATGTGAAAGGAAAACGAAAACTTGAAACAACACTCCTACAAGCTAAAACAAGTTGAAATGTTATCAACTATGAAGAGAAATAAGTAAAACAACACTCACACAAGCGAAAGGACAAAAAGCGACAGAAAACAGCAAAAGACAACAAAAGCGAAACTCACCCAGAAAAAGCGACGACAATCGCACTAAAGGTTCCTTGATCTCCTCAGGAATGCTAGAGCTCCAAGATAGAATGTGCAAATGAGATCTAGAGGCATCGATTAAATAGATTTGAGTGAATTAGGCTTTATGATGTGCATGCCTAAAATCAAGGAAAAAGTGACACTTGGCAGAAACTTCTAAAAATAGGGAAAGTGCTTCCTTTGGGATACTAAAAATAGATCCCTATTTTTTAGGGATGCTTTTTGCTTCAAATATTTTTCTTTCGGATCCATCGTATAATGTTTGTTAGACAATCGACATTTTGAACCCTCAACTGTGGTTCATCTTCAAGATTATGAAATTTGGAAAAATGATCAACCAGGGTAGATGATAAATAGGAATGATTTGGTGGAAAAATGACTGACACTAAAAAACCCTAAAAAGGATTTTTATTAATATATAGAATGCATATAGTATTATTAATGAATTTAATAAAGATTATATAATTATGAATATAAAATGTATATAGTATTATTAATGATATTAATAAAGCTTATATAGTTATGAATATATAAAATGTATATAATATTATTAATGATAATAAATAAATATTATATAATTATGAATATTAATAATATTGATTAATGATGATAATTTAGCTTTTTTCTTTTCTAGAGAGACTTGTCATGCACACTGTCGGGAAAGATTGCACAATTCTTGGGAACTAGGCAACTTTCCGGCTCAATATACTGCGCAATTCTGAGCTCAGTGAGGGATTGCGCAGTTTTTGGTCTCAACGTTGGGTTTCCTTCCATGACTGCGCAGTTTATGAGCTCAAGGCTGACTGCTAGTCTAAACTGCACAATTCCAATCATCAAGGCTACTTACCCTCAAGGATTGCGTAGTTTCTAGAGGCAAGCTCAAAACTCTTGTGAGACCAAGTTGAGAGACTAGTGTGTGAGTTAGAAAGATCAAGAAAGTGTGAAGACAAGCAAGCACAAGCACAAATGAAAAAGGTAAGTCTCAATCGAAGCATGAATACCTGGATCAGTGCAAGATAAGTTCTTGTAGATAGGAAGGAAGGCTCCAAAATCAAAACATAGGCAAAATTTTGGAGGATGGTTGTAGCCGCTACAACACACGGCTTGCCACAGTTGTTTCTGCCAAATCTATCATTGACAATTCTACTCTGAAGAATTCTTCACATCTTCCATTCAAATTGTCGAAGGATAGATCTACAAATTTTGCAACCACTACTACTTAGACTTTCCCTCTTTAACATTCACAGGGTAGGGAGTCATCAACCTAGATTCTTCATAATAATGTATGAACCAACACTGCAGTCAAATCATCCTAAACCTTGACATCTTCCAATGTAGATTCATCGTGACCTTTTGACTTTACAAAACCTAAGAGCATAACCATTGCGAATTTTTGATTTACCTGATCTCCATGCTTTTGCTTTCTTCTCCAAATGTCCTTGTACCTGATATTAGAGTTATCCTTCATGTATCTGCAATCCAAGCTATATGTCCATAATTATGGAATTTGAAACATTCTATATGGAACATGAATGACAGAGCATCTATCATATACTTTTTGATGATGAAGCCATTTGAATGTATGTCTCGTGTTCATGCAACCTTGCTTCTAGGGCTTTGATAAAGACCTTGATAATCATTCATGTCATAAGCTTTGCAATCCCTAGCCCTATACCCAAAGTTAGTAGATGAAAAACAATACCTAGTAATATATTAGGGTACCTGGATAAAACGACTTGCTTTTATGTTGTTGATCTTCTGAGGACATTCTTCCTTGGAGGAGGAACAACCCTTTGTCATTCCTTGATTACATCGGCATCACCTTCAATCTTCTTTTGTCCTTAACTTCATTTTTGCCTTTGAGAGGGATCTTGCTATCAGGCCTCTCGTCAATGTTGCTCTGCGAAGGCTTGGATCTTGTGCCTTCATTGCATGGAACTTGACCTACTTCTTTGGCATTCATCTTCAACCAAGTAATTTCTTGATCCTTCTCATTAATGACATGTTTTTTCCTTTCGACATCTTGCAATTGCTCCTTTTGTCATTCCTTGAGTTGGTTTATTTCATCTAGAGTGGCATCAAGTTCCTTTTGCTTTTGATTAACTTATGTCTTGTACTTTTGAATGGATTCCTCTAATTGGTTTATCAGTATTTTATCTTTCTTCTTTGCTTCCTCTACTTGAAGTCTTAGAAGGGTAACTTCTTCTTCGAGTATCTAATTTCGCTTCCTACTTTGTTAATATAACATAAGTCGTTGATCAGTTCTCCCTCCATGTCAACTATTACTTCTTCTTCTTCATCTACTTCATCTGAATGAAATCATCATCTTCATCTTCACCTACATGCTTCTTTGAGTAGAGATTGTGAAGCTTCTTCCAACTCCCTTTGGCTGATGAACATTGATCCACTTTAGCTCTCACATAATCTGGCAGAGCTCTTAGAATGACATCCATTGATTTTGTATTGAAACTTCTAGATACATTGATAGATGTGTCTCAAGAAACAACAAAGTGCCATACATCATTTCCATGAGCTTTAAAATATCCCTCCATTCTAGATTCCCATATATCATCTTTGGCTTCATCGAAATCAAAGAGTTGGACCAACTTGATTCTCTTCATCAGTTGTACCATATTTTGAGACTAATGCAATATCAGAGACTTCCTTTGATCGTTTGGATTTGTGCTTCTTTGACTTTCCCATCTCTACAGTTTTGAGATCTGCCTTCCAACTGTTAGGTTGAAACTGTAGGAACCTGCTTTGATAACAATTGTTTGAAATACTTAGAGGGGGGTGAATCAGCGTTTCACTTTAATTAGTTAATTTTAACTTCATAGAGCATTAATTATCATTAGCACTAGATTAAAACATAAATCAGCAACACCATTCAACAATGCACAACATCAAAGGCAATACACAAAATATTTTTAGGTGGAAACCCTTCCAATAGAAAAACTACCAAACGTTTTTAATATAGGTCTTTAATGATTACATCAACAAGAAGCTCCACCTTCCAAGGTTCTCCAGCAACAACTAGAAGGAGGTTCCATCCCTCTAATTTATTAGCTCTAACTGAAAGGACACTCCAACGCACCGGTTTACCAACTCCAATTGAAAGGGCACTCCAACACCCTGCTTTTATCGGCTCAAACTAAAAGGATGCTCCAACACCCTGCAAAATCTCCAACCTGCCCTAGCACCACCCTGCCACCCTAAAGTGTTCTTAGGCTCCGACCTGAAGGAGACTCCAATCTCCACCTTGCACCACCCTACTTAAAGGATGAAACCTTAGATCAGCAACTTAGCAGTAGCAACGTACTTTCATTGGCAGCCCCTGCATAATTAACTCTTACAAAACCTTGTCTCATCAGCTCTGCTCAAGCTTCATACATAACTAATAAACCCACAACTTGATACAACCATCATTGTCAAAACTAGGCTAATAAACAATGATACAAATACTAACATCAAATCCTACAGTTGATGCTCACATAACAACAGCTGAATAATGACATTGTCAAACCCTAGCAAAAGTATATGACAATAGCAATGGCAGCAGTATTATTCTTCTCAACTGCAATTTAGTATACTTGCATATCTTCCTGCAATATACCAATCCAAAGCCTAGCAACAACTTATTTTCCATACACCCCACTTTCGGCTTCTGCTCAACATGCAAATCCAATAGCAGACCCTATAAACAGATTTGTAACTAGTCTAAGATATATTTGCTAATTTACACCACAAATCTCAATTTTAAAAACTCCAGTCAATAACAATTGTTCAAAAGACTAGCTTTTCACAACATATGTCATTGCAACACTTAGCCATGATTCTTTGTGACGATCTTCTTACTCTCCTACTGGAATTAGTTAAATATACTACCCAGAAGATACCCTTGATTTACTTCAAATTTATGTTATGCATATTATACAATGGAGTTCAAAACTGCTTCTGCTTAATAGCTTTCATACTATAATACAGTGTGACAAACTAATTACAAATGATTATATCATTTTGTACCATAAATCACTAGGTCAAAAACAACCAAAACTTATCCCTTAGATAGGGACTGAAGATGCATCACAAAGAGAGGTCATATATAGTGTCAGGATCTGCCCACATTCAATAATAATAATACCTCCGGTCATGTCTTTAAAGGAGGTTTGAAAAACTTCAATGATGTGCCTTTTAATCATAGAGAAAAGCCCATGTAAATTCATGAGCTAGATTGTAATACATTAGGCTCAAAAATTCCAATTAAAGTCGTCTTAGAATAGGCTTTAATTAGGGCTTAAACAACCTTCCTTTACTTACAATATGCTTCAAAAAAACTCCCATTGATCTACTACGATTTGTCTACAAAGACCTTCAGGGCACAGACCTCAAAACAATCCCTAGATGGGCCTCGGAGCCCTTGGTTGGTGCAACCGAAAAACCTCAGGCCTAGCCTTAAAACAACCATTGAATAGCCCTCAAATTTGGTCACAAAACTCCAAAGAAACATGGATCAAGCTCATAAATTTTGATGAATAATGCCAATGAATGCCCTTAAAATGAGTGGAACGAGGTCTTAGAAATCTTCCACAAAGGAGTCTGAAATAACTTCAAGAAAACACGTCTTTAACAGGCCTCGGAGGTGCTAGTAATGAGTCCTAGAGAAGTCTGTAATGAACCCTAAAGGCTGCAAGACAAATCTCACAGAATTGCCTCTGAAATTGCCCATTGTATTATTATTTAATACTCAAATTTGCCCTTCTACCACAGAGGGCCGAAAAACTTCAGACACAAACCTCAAGTCAACGAGAATTATGCTCATGTTCTAGGGTTGAAAAGGGGCTACAAGACATGCACCTTTAACTCTAAAAGTGTTGGACACCTAATCTGCTAAGGGTTAAGGTGTGGAAGTTGAACAGTGAAAGGGAGTCCAAGTGACGTTGGAAGATGAATCCAACAGTCACAAGAATGTATTATAAATGTACATCTATGTTAATAATAAATGCAATTTAATGATTGACCTTTCCTATCTTGTTTATGTTTAACATGGTATTAGAGTTGTTGACATATTCCTGTCATGCTCAAATATGAGCCATTGGTTTTGTGGCCTCCTTCGAAATCGAATTGTTGTGTGGCCTTCTTCAAACCTGGCACTCTACAATTCTACAAATATTTCTTTGACACTAGGTTTTTTGACATTTTCTTAGCTTGTCAGGTCAGCCATTTCCGCTTGATCATATCCTATTTTTACCACCAACCAAAATGTGCAGGTCCCATTTTTAGCCAAAATGTCTCGGTCATGCTCAGAAAACTGTCAATTCTGCCTTTGTCGAGTTTCTAAGTGTCAGGAAGAACACTATTGTAAAATTATGTCCATTTATGCCATTTGTTAGATCCATTGCAGTGTGCAACAATTTATTCTCTGGGTGATTGAGAACGCTTGCTCTGCATACCTAGTCTACTCTGGCTCGGTGTTTCTTTTCTCTTGAAGTTCTCCATACCCTAATGCTTTTCCACACCGTTTGGAACCATATTCTTCCCAGACACGGTCTCTCTTGGTGACTACTTCAAACAAATTACTATTCCAAGAAATTTTATTGTGAAGTATTTCAAGAATGGTTTCCTGTCGATTTTGTTTTGTTTGAAGGAGATATGACAGTAGTCTATGTGTTTGTTTGGCGTGCGCATTTTTTGAAGGTCTTGTTTGCCTCTCCAAGCTTTGTGTGTACCATGCGTGGAGCAGTATAGTTTTTTTGTGACGAACTCCTTCAAAATTGTGTCATTCAATCTGTTTATAGCAGATTCAGGAGCCATGAGAGGGTTCCCTAATGCACCAGCATAGCTAGCTAAATGTAGTGCCTCCAGAATCAAACTTTGGGGATTGTTCGAAATTTCTGCAATCTCTTATTTCACTTTTGCTAGTTGTTCCTTAACCTCCCAGTCAAAAAAAATTATGTTCCTCACACTATCAATCAACAATTCTACCATCTCAGGGAGATAGGTTTTGAGAGCATCGAAAGTGCAACCCATTTGTTCTCGGGATGTCGATGTCGTAACATTCCCTCTGATGGATTCCACCTCGCGCACCATCCGAATATGGCTTTGATTCTTTGTGGTTTTGAACGTCATTTGTTCCAGGAGGTGAATTTCCCTGTTGGACAATAGGGTCTCATACATGGAACCACAATCAACGTACAATCCAATTGATGCAGTGGGGCTTGAAGAATTTTCAGATGCAACTTTGAGTACCATTTGGAAGGGTCGTGACAATGGTCTTTGTTGGTTCCACATAATCTGGAAGTGTAGGCAGAAGATTCATGCCTGGCAAGGGAAAATCCAGGGGAGGAAGAGATTCAGATTTGTTTCCTGTAAGCCATGAGAACAGTCCGCTAGAGGAGGACTGTGCAATTTCTTTTCGAGAAAGCCCCAGTGTGTTCGTGGCAAAAGCCTTTCTGTCGAGACTGTCGAGCATTGAGAGAGACTCCCGACTTTCAGATTACTGCGAAGATGCGAGGCACTGGATCGTACCATGGTTTGTTGCAGCTATGAGCGATGGTGTATGATGTACTATGTTGCCATAAAATATCAATAAAGACAAAGGAAAAGGTGCCCTATGTCTAAGAATTGATTTGTCATTAAGATTCAAATGCATACATGGAGTTGAAGACAATTTGTAAGGAGCTAAGCGTTGTGCAACTTAAAATTTGTGGTGTTAAGCGTAGGAAGCTTTGCCAAGTCGGAGAACTGAACCATGTTGAGTGCAGCATGCAACCACCATATTAACTTTCTCTCGATATGTTGTTTCCTTCCAATAGTTCATTTCAGTGTGGTGGAATGGTACGTCGGTGAACTGGTTTGGTACATTGGTTTAGCTTGGACACTAGTTTGTTATGCTAGTTTGTTGCTTATGGTTGGAGCCTCACGTGTTCGTGCTCTTTGTTGCCTTATTTAAAGGATGGTGTATAATGCATTGAAAGTACTCTATATAAAGGATGGTGTATAATGCATTGAAAGAACTCTATATATATGTGTGTTAAACTATAATGAAAGTGGCTTTGTGAGTGCTTAAGATTTATATAGTGAATGCTGGTTTAGGTATAGCGCATTATAGTGATTTTTGTTGGCTGATTGAAACATTGAGTCTGCGTTAAAGTCCTGAAAATGGCTCTAATTTATGATGTATTAGACTTATTAAATACTTTGATACAGTCACTACTGATGGGATGATAAACATCAACAAGGACAATCTTTCCGATATCAAAAATTGTCTGCAAACTGCACAGGAAAAGATTGATTTTTGGCAAATAGAATCTCAGCTTCAGCCAGAAGAATTAAAACAGAGGAGTTGTCATTATGAATCTGTTTCTATTCAGAAAATTGAGACAAACTCCCATCAGCTGCCAGAAAGGTTGCCAGAAAGTAATCATATCAATGAGATTAAGATTGATTCAGATGCAGTACCCATCTCAAGAGCAAAGTTGAATGCAAAAGCATAAATTCAGTGTACGCTTCCCAAGCCCATCATCAGACCTTAGGAAGAGCTTGTCAATAAAAAGCACAAAACTGGTCTTGGATATGACAAGGATGTGTCCTTTCATATTCCAGACTATTCCAAGCCCAATCAATTTCAAAGTGTTGGGTTTCTTCATGATAGTTCACCTTCACTTGTTCCATGTTCTGCTCCTCCAAATTCATAGACAAAAGTTGTTAAATGCCAACATTGTGACCGAGTTGGCCATATGAAAGATCATTGTTTTGATCTTCATCCGTGCAAACATTGTGGTCATCGTACTCATTCTTCACACAGATGCTTCAAAAACAAGCCTCCTGCAAGAACAAAGATTCATCTTGGATGGATCGCTTCTTGGCAATGGGCTTCGACAGCCAAGAAGATATTTCACTCGTACAACAAGATTTGTTCTCGAATATTGAAGAGTCTTGCAGTTGAGATCTTCTCATCTTCTCACCTTGTATCTGACAATGGGGGCAAGTGATGGTCATATACAAGCTTTAAAGCCACATCAAGAGACCCTGAGCCACAACCTGCCATACCAGATTCAGAGTTGTAGCCAAAGACAAAGATGCCCTTGACCATGCCTTTGGTTGGTGGTCAGCCTTAAACCATCTATGCGGGGTTGAGGCCTCCCTCTTCAGGTTGAGCTTCTCCCTCTTCAAATAATTAGGGACACTTCCTCTAGCAGAAGACTTTAACTTCTTGCCAATTTTGAAAGAGTTATGGGAATTACAATAAGCATTCCAGTGTTGGTGGCTATCCTTGAACCACCCCCTTATACCAACATTTCAGAGAGCACATTCATCCTAATGTTGCCATGCATTTTTGCACATTTTGTATTACAACTCTCTTCTTGGACTGACACATACCCCTTCAAATTAAGGGGGATAATGTTTGACACCTAATCCACTAAGGGTTAAGGTGTGGAAGTTGGACAGTCAAAGGGAGTCCAAGAGGCATTAGAAGATGAATCCAACAGTCACAAGAATGTATTATAAATGTACATCTATGCTAATAGTAAATGCAATTTAATGATTTACCTTTCCTATCTTGTCTATGTTTAACAAAAACCATGGCAAAAAGAAATACATGCATGTTTAACTTAGAAACATGGCCAAAAAGGGGTATAATACCTGCATCTTCAACTCAAAAACATGGCCTCAGATCTCCACTTTGAAGGCTGCGAGAATCTCCCAAAAGTGGGTCAACTTGGCCTCAAAACATTGCCATAGGGAAGTTCTGAGATTAACCTCAGTGGCCCACGAAATGCTTCAGATAGGTTTAGAGTTACCTCAGAGAAGTTTGCCTCAGAGTTGCGCCTTTATCTTAGATATGTGGCCTCATAAAGGGTTGAATTAGTGCACAGAAAATCTCCTCAAGTCTCAGTGAAAACCTTCAACCAAAAAAAAGATCAAACCAAAAAGGTTTTCAAAATATTCAGCCTCCCTTCCTCAAATAAGTGTGACTCCTCAAGGCCTCAGAAAACCACAAAGATGTATCAAATTATGTGCATGAGATATGCTCAAATGGAGGGCAGACGAGCCCTATTTATAGTGGTCGAAGGGGAAGTCGACATATTCAAAGGAAGGAGCCAACCTAACAAATTTTGAATTTGAAATTTCAAAATTTAATATTTTAGAGCCAATATTTAAACTGTTATTTAAGCCAACTTAACCTCCAATTAAATCATAATTAAGTAACCCTTTTAATTAATCTTCCCTCAACCCTTACAAGCTGAATTTTTCACTCTTCTTGAAAATCTTCACTCTTCTTGAAAATCTTCACTCTTCCTTATCTATGGCAAGGAAGTAGTTTTATCTCCTAATATTTTCTCACCGTCTTTACAATTAGCCTAATCATCTAGGAAAGATGTTTGCTCTATTATGCAGAAAAGAATTGTAACGTTATTAAAAGTAAAAGAAGAAAGGGAAAATCCAAAAACAACATTGATTACATCATGTTTCAATAAGTGTTTCGTTAGTAACAAAAATTTCCAAATTGGAGATTTGGTTTTGAAATGGAATAAAACCCGTGAAGTAATTGGAAATGTACAAAATTTCAATATCTTTGGCAGGGACCATTCCAAATCTCTAAAAGCATGGCCCTTCAACTTGCATATTGAAATCATTGGAGGGTGAGATTGAAAGCCTCTGTATGAATAGCCAAATTTTAAAGAAATATTTTTCATAATCGCCTCCTAGTGATAATTTCAATCATGTAAATTGTTAAATTATTTTTAATATTTGATTTTTTTATTGATTTCTTTTCTTAAGCAATGATTCAAATATTACCAAAGTTGGCTTGTGAGTTTTTGATTCCATTGGTTTGGTACTCTACTACACTCATTCTATTACACGATCACTTTAAAGTTTTAAAGTTTTTATTGGTTTAACTCCAGTTATACATTTGAACACATTATTTTAGCGATAGAACACAAAGGGTTTTATTTTTTAATAAAGCAATATAAAAATCTTAACTTCATAATCATAAACTTATAGTTGTGGGGGAACTCTTATACTACAGTTATGAAATCTTTCAATTTTTCTTTCTAGGAATGTTCTTATTTATCATTTGTATGAGTATTACCCCTTTCACCAATAGAAAGACTAAGTTTTTATATCCATTATCATTTGTATGAGTATTACCCATTTCACCAATAGAAAGACTAAGTTTTTATATCCATATTATTTTCTAATCAAAATTACTCATGTCACCCCACTTCTTATCATCCAAAAAATTGCATATGCAATATTTATGTATAAATCAAAAGGGTGAGTAATAACGAAAATAGGAAGTAACTTCTAAGTTCCCTAAGTTGAATTCCTAACTGAGATTTGTCTTGCTTAGAGTTTCTGACACTAATAGTTTATAGCTCATGTTGTAAGGGAGAGCCCAACACCCTTGCCTGCAATATCATTATAGGGGATAAGCATTCAGTGGCCTCGCATCTACCAAACTTGAAAGCTCGTTCCACCACAGAAATGTTTACTCATTCAAACCCAATGATTAGAACATAGAAGGAAATTGAAAACCAACCACATTCTTCGAATCAACCAACAAGTGCAGCGACTCTAAGAAAGCCAAGCCACTACTCGCCAAACGTTGCAATATATCCAAAATATGAAGTGAAAGCTAGCTACATTGGGGAGTATATACAATTCACGTAATATCATTGCCTAATATGTAATTTCAATGGGATATGGCCCACTAAAAAAGACTTAATCTAGTGGATCTAGAGTAAATGTAACCCAAAGGGAAAATCAATTTGGAATTGAAAGAAAAAGGTTTCTTCATGATGATATTTGCAAATTTGGAAGGCAGAACCCAATTCTTTGAAAACATGGCATACTTCTTCAACTTTGCAGGGTTATACCTTCAGTTCTGAACAAAAAGATTCAACCCTGAAAATGAATTTTTAGCAATATTAGTTTGGATCAAGTTCTTCTCCCTCCCAAGAGGATTTTGGGAAGGAGAAACCTTGGAAGGAATGGCCACTTTGTCAAAATTTTAGAAGCCATCAAACAACATAGATATACCTCTTATGTCAGGATCTGCATGTATATGAACATTTCCCATCCCCTTTCAACCTTCAATGACATTTATTATCATGATGTCATGTGGAAACAATCTCTTAACTATGAGCATATTCCATTTAGAGGCAAACAATGCCATGTATATGGCCGCTTGTTCAAAGATTTTCCTCTCAACTTTGTTTTCCCTCCTCCTAACCCCTCAACCCCAAAACAAAATGATGATTTTGGAAATCCTCCCTAAAGGCACTGCTACCCCAACTCTCAGACTTCCACAACGTGCAACAAGGGCTTCAAAACCCACAATAGTTTCAAATCCTTAACTCCTCAAGATAACTCCCAACCACCTGATGATTCGTAACCTAAGATTCCAAAGGAAACAACTAATCCCTCCATTCAAAATGAGTCAAGGAAACAATCTCAAACAAACCCATGGTTGGATTTAAAATCTAGTTAGAAACAAAAATCCAAAAATCAGGCAACATTTAGAATAATAATGACAGAAATAAACAACAATCGTGAAGGAAGTAGCTAAGGATATGGATCTCTATGCTTTGGATCTCCCATCAATGGTAATAGCATTGTAGCGAAAGTAACCTCCATCCATCTTATAACATCAAGTCAAGATTATTTACAAGGAACTTCCCAAATCCATTTTCAACAACCCTCATAACCCTCGAGTATAAATTCTACAACTCGTCATTTAGGTGTTTACACTCATTCTCTTAACAACCCTCCAAAAACCTTGAAAGAAGACAAAAAGAAAGTACCTGCAATCCATCCTATAACATCAAGTCTAGATTCTTTACAAGGAACTTCTTAAATCAAAATCTCAAAAACCCTCAAGTACAAATTCTATACCTCTCCATTTACATGTTCACACTCATTTTCTTAACAACCCTCCCAAAACCTTGAAAGAGGACAAAAAGAGAGGAAGGAGAAGCAATAAACAACTCCTCTAATATTTGAGGGAAATAATAGTCAACTCTAGGCATATCACTATCATGACAAAGGAATTTTCCTATAGACAATATAACACCCAATGAAGCTACTATTGTAACATAAGAGGTCTTAATTGCAAGGGAAAGCAAAGGATTCTCAAAAACATAATCAACAAAGAAGAATCAACTATAATGATGATTCAGGTATCCAAATGTACCAGTAAAAAAATCTCTATGATAGCCTCTTGATGTTGGGTAGGCTCTCATCTAACAACAAGATATTCAAGTGGGAAAGCAAGAGGACTTCCTCTTTTATGGAACCACATAGAGGTCCTTATAACAAACATATTTGATTCTTCAAGAATTCTTACAGTAAAATTTCAATAATTTAGCTTAGTTAAGATTGGTTTATATCCAATGTGTATGGACCTCCCACAACAATGATCTGGATTCGATCATTATATTGTTTTTCATCCATCTTGATGTTATCAAAGTGGAAAAAGTGGAGGAATTAGCTCACAGGACCATTTTTACCAAGGGGACCTAGTTTGGTAAATTGGGGTCTAGAACCTTCCAAGCACAGTTTGAGGCATTAAACGATGTTTTGGTGGGGTTAAAACTTTTTCGCTTAAGTGTTACCTTTTTTGTGCTATTTTACACACACACCTTTCCAACAGTGCAACAAACACTTCAATCGTAGTCCATATGCAAAAGTTATGCCACTTGGAGGCTGACTTTCCTATTTTAACCACCATAATTTTAGGATGTCGCGTCAGCCTCCATTATTCATGGAAAGAGACTAGCCACGTGATAGAATCTAGACGAGTCCATATTGCAATTGTAGTTAAGAATTGAAAGAGTCGAACTTAACCACTAGTAGGCTATCGAGTTGTGTTATAATTGGGCCACTAAGAGGAAACGGGGTTCCATTCCTTTTTAGTGCATTTTGTTCCATAGATGAGCATAGTCAAGAGGAATAGGAAGAGAGCACGCAAAGAGGATTTGTGCACTATAGTAGCCCCCTCGGCCACAAGCGTTACTTCTTTGTACTTACATCCATTTTCTATTCAAAGAAAGATATCAAAGCGGCCTCACCTTCGAGGTAGGTTTTCTCCCGAAAGGGATTCCTAGGATATTCGGATATATTTTGTATCAATTATGGTTTGTGAGTTTTTATTTCATTGTTCTTTATTTTTTGCATAATTGTAATTTGCATGCATACGCAATAAACAATAATAGATCTAGAAATCTAAGGAGAAATAAAATCTCATAATATAGATTTCAGAGTTTCTAATATATTTTAGTAGATATGTTGTAACGAATTGTCTAGTGGAATATCCACGACAGTTTACAGATCACACAAGGAATAAAATTAGCTTCCTTAAGACATTATGCAATTTAATGCCCCTCGTTATGAATACTCCTTGGATTATTGGAGGGGACTTCAAGTCCTTGGAGGAAAAGAGAGGGGGGATTCAAAGTTTGGACAAGAATGCATAACACTTCAAGGAAATGATAAGGCAATTGAGCATGTTGTATCTAGAAACATTTAGTGGGCTCTTCACATGAAATAACAGATGAGGAGGTGCCCATCAAATTTCCTCTCCTATGGACCACTGCCTAATATTATAATCAATTATGGAGAAGAATATATATCTTGAAGCCTCCATCCAACTCTATGGAGGATCGAATCACTAGCCCATCTACTTGAACCTAAGTATCAAAGATAACCCCAAAAATTGGTCATTCAGATTTGAAAGCTTATATCTCTCACATCCATCATTTTAAAACAACAACAGGAATTAGTAGAATGAGACAAGTCACTATATGGGAATAGCAATGTTTTGTTTTCAGCAAAAGCTAAAAATACATCAAATCTAAGCTGAAAAAGTGGAACAAAGAAGAATATGGAAACATCTTCCAAATCAAGCAAGAGTCGAAAGAAGGTATGGTTCAATGCAATAGGCCATAACTTTAGAACGATGCTCCAAAGAGATGGCCCTCGAAGAAGCCCACATCCTTACCCAACTGGAAGAAAGACAAAAGCAAGAGCAAATCCTCTAGAAGCAAAAATCTAAAATCATATAGTTATAAGAAGAAGAAAAGAATACTAAATTCTTTTACAAATCAATGATGCAGCATAGGCATCACAACCATATCTCCTCTCAAAGCTTCAAAAGATAGGAAACTCTTAGGTCATAAAGACATCGAGAATGAGTTGGTTCATTTCTATTGCTCTCTCCTTTCTGATCATTTACCTAGTAGGGTAGAAGCAATTAGAAATATCACAAGATGGATTTCCTCTTTGGATATTCCAAAGTAAAATGCAGCGTTAATAAGGAACATTATTCTAGCAAAAATGGAGCTAGCAATAATGAAAATGCCTAAAAACAAGGTAACATGACCTTATAGCTTTGTTACTGAGTTTTTCCAAGTGTTTTGGCCCCTCTTAGGAATCTAAATCCTAGTAGTAATAGAGGAATCACGCAAATCGATAATTACCCTCCCAACACTCAATGTGGCCTTTTTAACGCTAGCACCTAAGCAAGCCAATCTGGATGAACCACATAACTTTAGACCCATTATTATTTGCAATGTAATTTATAAAATAATAACCAAAGTAATTTCCATATGTCTCAAGCCCATCCTCCCTCACATTATTTCTCTAGAGTAAATAGAATATGTTGAGGGTAGGCAAATCCTAGATGGTTTGGTTACATAAGAGATCATTCACTCTCTAAAGCAATCTAAAAGGCCAAAAATGCTTATTAATCTTGATTTCTCTAAAGCCTTTGACAAGCTTAATCAGTCCTTAATCCAATAGATCTTGCTCACCTTTGGCCTTTCTATCTCATGAATAAGCTAGATCGGTGTTTTGATATCTATAGTGTTTTTTTTCAATCCTCAACAATGATCCTCCTTCCACCACTTTCACACCTACCAAAGGAATTAGGCAAGGGGACCCACTCTCTCCTTTCCTCTTCATCCTAGTAGTTAAAGGTCTAGGAAGGGAAATCAAAATAGCGATTAATAAAGGCAAAATCAAAGGAGTAAGGCTTTATGGGGAAGACCTTTTGATCTCACACCAACAATTTGTCAACGATACTATGCTATTGGGCACCCCTATGATTCGTGAATCTCTAGCCTTCAGTCATGTTTCAGACAAGTTTATGGAAGCCTCAGGCACCTCAGTAAATCAAGTGAAATCTCAAATATATTTTTTTCAATACCTCGCCACTTGTCCAAAGTCACATCTCTCGCTTGTTAGGCTACAAGCACTACTCGTTTCCTTCCAAATATCTATGAGCCTCTCTCATTCACAACTCCCTCAAAATAAGCCTTCGGTCTGATTTGCTAAAAAATATGGATAAAAATCATCAAAGTTGGATGTTCCATTCTCTTAACATCACAAGTTGATTGGTTCTTCTTAAATGTGTCACCATATATTTATTCTCGGCCTTAGTTGCACCCAAAAGCATCCTTTGCTCCATCTATAACCTTTAGTGTGTCGTTTTATAGAGGAAGCATCCAAAGAATAAAAATGGTATCTACTTTCTTGGGACAAGCTTTTCCTCCCTAAGCTAAGAGAAGGGTTCGACCTGAGAGATCTAGAGATACTTTGTACCATTCTAGGTGTCAAAAATTGGTGGCAATGACTTTAAGGAGGACAAAGGAGTTACAGAGACAAATTTGGAATAAAAAGTATAGTAATGGTGCCACCCCTCAGCTATTGGTTTGATCACAACATTCACAATTAGGATCCTCAATTTGGAACTTAATATGGTGAGGTAACCATCTCAATCATTAGCATTTCTTTTGGGGATTTTGGAATGCAAAGGAAGATATCTTATGGGATGATTCTTGGAAGCAACATCCTAAACTCAATAAACAAGAATATATTCAGGAACTTAAAGCCTTTGTATTTGCTAGCAATTTCCACTCTATCACTGGCTATTGGCACATGGAATCTTAGGAAAACCAATGGAGAACCTACCTTCCTAAAGTAACATAGCTCCTTCAACCAAACCTCTGATACTAGCAACTTTTTTGGACGACTCTTTAGCAAATAACTATAAAAACCTCTAATGACAGGGATAATATGAGATGGGGTTATCAATCCAAAGGTCCATTTACTATCAAGGAAGCTTATTATTTGGAGGCAAGTCATGACAACTTCCTAAAGGACGAAATTTGGAAGGAAAATTGGCAACAAAATCTATGGCCCAAAGTCTCTAAGTTCCTATCACTTCTTACCCAAGAAAAAATGTTCACATGGAATATGCTAAATAAAAGAGGATTTCATGGTCCATCATTCTATCATCTTTGTTAATCTAAAGAAAAGGATGTTGAACATCTCATGTTTGTCACTTTGTGAACACTCTTTCGACCCAAGCAATGTCTCCTCCCTCATTAGATTGACAAAGATATGAATAAAATCTATCTCACTATTATTAATTGAAGAAGTGTTGCTTTCATCAATCCCATCCTTAACTAGGCTTCGCGCCTCATCTTGGGTCTCCTCCTATGGGAATATGGAAGGAACATAACTATCACATATTTCGCAGTAACAGCTTGTTAGTTGAAACAATTTGGGAATAAATCAAACTTAGCATATGAGAGGCAATTCTCATCCATCCATGGTCACAGCGAGACTAGAAAACTATTGTTAAGGAATCAACAGCTTCAGCTCACCATTCCTAGTCTTTCATCCCCTCCCAATACGCTCTTTCTACCCTTTTTTTCAACTCTGTAGTTCTCGTCTCCTCCTCCTCTAGAATTCCTTAAACATAGTTTTATTGGGCCTCTAAAGGCAATACAAGAATAATTGGTTTTGGTGGGGTAATGAGAAATAACCAAGGATCCAACATTCATTTCTTCACAAGAGTTATGGGCTTTAATAGTAATAACACAACTAACTTCTTGTTTTCTTTTGAATTCAATCTACTATTTGCTACCAAAAAAACAGTTCTCAAAACTATTAATAGAGGCAGACTCTCAAATTGTCATCAACAAGCTAAAAAAATTCTACATGGCTCAAATCCTAGGAAAATATCCTTGAGTTGGCATCTAGAAAGTAGGTTAATTCTAACTCCTCTCAAGAATTCTAGCTATCATTACTTCTCATGTTTGACGATATGGAAATAATATTGCAAATAGGCTAGCAGAGGAAGGTTGCACTCTCTCAGATGCACCTCTCAGCCTGTCATGAGAAGAACTCACTCCATTAGCACTAAAATAAGACCATGTTGGGGTAGCACAAGCACACATCGCTTCCCCATATAAAGTGACAGAGGACATGACAAGTGGGAGGAGGTGAGGCGAGGCGGTCATCGCGCCAAGTAATGAATGGGGAGGATGTGTCATATCGTTCCTCTACCACTTGAACAACTAATTTACACCCTGTGGGACATTTGGCCATGCTCAACATTAATAATAGGGACTACCTCCTCATGTGAGGAGGATGAGGCAATAATGGTCTAATCAATATAATGATTTTATTGAGTTTAATCCTTGTCACCACTCTAATGGTGTTATTCTCCTCTTATTCACTGCCCTTAGTCTAAGAGAGTTCTTTGATCACATAGTATCCCACCCTTGTCTCTCTCACTTGGCATGTCTGATGTTTCATTCCTCCTCAATTATAATGGATAGTTATTGGTTCTAGCTTCCCAATTTAGTGTGTCTCCTTCTCATTGGTTGTACCCTGGCACCATGAAAGTAGTTTGAGTGAGCTTTGCACTTGCATACCCATGACCAGTCTTCCTTTTATTTTTTAAGCAATTCTAGTGATCCCACCCTCTGCATAATCCATTCCTTGTTTCTACTGTAGCATCTAACTTTAGCTATGATGAGGCAAAATGCCATAATAGAAGAGGAGCCAAATTTTATGAATCCAGAGGAGGTTTGCATGCCATATTTGAGCGAAGTCCTCAATGAAACAATTATGAGCTCAAATTATGATGGAAATTCAACAAGAGCTTCAAGAGGCAGAACAAGAAGTAAAGAGAGTGTCTTTTTTATTTTGACATTTTCTTAGAGGTTGTTGTATGGGTTCTACACATTGAGCATACTAGAGAAAGACAGAACCAATATCTACATATTATAGATCTTTACTAGCAAATGAAGAGCTTTTAGGCAAGGTGTTATTGGATCTTATCGATGGAAAAGATGAAATTTTACTCATGCTAGCAAGGCTAAGCCAAAGGCAGAGATAAGGAAGGCTACTCATTCTAGAAGAGTACCTCCTCTCCCTTCATTGTCTACAAACTTGCTTGTATCACTTCAATTGTGATGTGAAGTGCTCTGTCTTCCTTGTGTAACTGCTCCACTAGAACCATTAAATCTGTGTCTTCATAACTTTTCATCTTCCCATGCCTTTATCACTTCATTCCATTCTATTTCCAGCAAAGATACATGTAATACATGCCATGACTATATGCTTAGATACAAAAATACCGTTATAGTTTAACAAGTCTGTCAAGATTTAACAAGTGCATACCAAAAGCTTGTAATGCCAACCAACACTAACACTACATGATGTTCAACCTCCTGATACAGTGCACTTTTTATTTGAAGATGTCATGAAACATTCTTCATGCTCCTCTTCATGCCTCTGCCAGCTTACTGCTACATCAAAGATGCCACTGCATCAGAGGCTATCTACATAAAGAATGCAGCAATGGCTGACATAAAGCCCAACAATGTTGTTCATGTCAATTTTTTGCCAAAAGTTGCAGATCTTGGTCTAGCAAAAATATCATATAGAGTGAAAACTTGCATCTGCATAGATCATAGAGAAACAGTGTGTTATGCTGCCCCGCAGATTTTTCAGTCAGTCTGTGGACCTGTGACTCACAGATCTGATGTTTACAACTAGGGTATGTTGGTTATGGACATGATGGGGGAATGGAAGAACACTGACTTTGATAATAAAGAGAGTAGATCAAACTAATTCCTCTAGAGTAAGATTTTAAGCAAGTGGAGAGCGGTGAATTTTGGAATCTGAATATAGGGAAAATGTCAAAGGAATTCATAGGCATAGCAAACAAGATATGTTTAATTGGACTGCCTTCCATCAATTGCAAAAGTCATAGAGATGTTAGAAGGTGTTAACATTAACACTCCTCCATTTCCATTCCACATTGGCACACCTCCACAGCCCTTTGCATCTGAGCAATCTTCAGGTTATGTTTTGGAGGTTCAATTGCTAAATCCCACAAGTACACAGACTGTCAAAAACTCTAGGTAAGGTACATACAGCAAAGCAGAGGAGAGCACAAAATGTCACTTGGATAAAAAATATTCTATATATTGCATAGTATTTATTACTATAAATTATACCCATCGCCTTTGTATTGAAGAGGCCTCTGAATTTGGAGCAACCCAGCAAATGCACTCAACTGGACACTCCAGAAAACTGGATCATGGAACAAATGTAAACAAAAAAGTATACTTCAGGTATCAATAGCAGGCTTCCTGTGGTGGTTTCAGTCTTATTCGATACGCCATCAATATAAAATACAATTGGGAACTATAATCGTGCAAAATGTAATCTAAAAACAACAATCTGGAACTACTTCATAAACCAGCAATGAAAAATATTTGATGGATTACAATGATAGGCTTGCTTTGGCACTGATTTTGTGGAAGGCCATTACTTTAAACATACATTCTGTGAAGTGTAAGCCATTTTTTAAAATTCAATCAACAACTGGAATAAATTCTAAATATGTGGCCAACCATTGTTAACATTCACTTGAATGTGTGCAAAGCTAAGTTGCAGGAAATGCTGGCAGGGGAGGAGTTTCCATACGGAAATGGAAACAAAACGCGGAAATGCGTACGGTACGGCCCAGAAACGCATTTCTGGCCATACTGGCACCTTTCTCGAGGTGGAAACGTGGCCAGTACAACCAGAAACGTGTTTCTGAGCCATACGTTGCCGTTTCCACATGCAACTTGACTTTTTTTAATTTTTTTTTTATTAATTTGTCTTCTAATTTTTAATTAGGTTTTTCTAATGCCTTCTAGTTGCTTCTAGATGCCTATCTAAAGTTATAAAAGTGAACTTTTGCCCTAGTGTTGATATACAGTTCATCAGGAAGTTTGAGGCATATGCATATTCTCCTTTATTTTTCATTGATATTCTTCTTTATTTTTCATTCCTTTATTTTTCATTGATATTCTCCTTTATTTTTCATTTTCATCCTTTTACTTAAATTTTTAACATTACCATGAAATGACTCGGGATGTTTGAGAGTGGTTTCGCCCTCATTGGATTTCATATGGAAAAAGTAGAATTTTAGATCTCACTCAAAATCCAGCAGACTTATCTGTTTTTCAGGATTTCAGGATTGGGGGGATTGCAATGTTTCCATTGGATTTTATCATGTACTAGGGTATGGAACTTGTATTTAATCAAGAGAACCAAGCCCTCTATGCAGGGGAGACTCCCAATAATCAAGAGCATGTAGGGTACTAGGGTATGAAACTTGTATTTAATCAAGAGCACTAAGGTCATTCGACTATGTAGGAGGAGACTCCCAATCAAGCACGAGACAAGAAATTAGAAATTTCTCGTGGCTGATTTTGGATATTTCTATTTTCATTATGTGATCATTCATGAGTAAATGTGATGTAAATTTAGAGACTTATAGTTTATGCATTGACAATTAGAATGTATCATATATGCAATATATATATATATATATATATATATATATATATTCGCGTTTCCCCGTTTCCAAAATTTGGGGGGTCACGTTTCGTACCCGCGCCCGTTTCGGAAACTCGTACCCGTTTCCCCGTTTCGTGCAACCTTGGTGCAAGGAAAAGACAGAAACCAGAAAACAACTGATTCTTCTCACTCATAGCACAATAAAACACCTAATACATGGATGGAACCCACAAATCCAGAGAATGAAAGGTGAAACCATGGAGGTGTTCGTTGCAGCTTATAACATGCACAAAAAATACAAGAAAGATCAGTAAATGTTCTAAAAATCAATGTGAAAACCAGTGCCACAAATTTTCCATGTGTGAAACCACCTGTGAAAAGTGATGCCACAAAATGTAAACAGTTGAAAACTAGATTCTAGAGCTCCACAATGGACTTCGCCATTTTTCCTCTTACTGCATGGTAGTCACAGCAACCAAGAAAAATGATAAAATGAGAGACAGGGCTCTGACCCCAAATTTCCTTCTATGTGTGCAAAATCGTTAATCTAATCTGTTCATCAAATGAGACAGCAAGCTCATTAGATCTCAGAATCGATAAGCAATCTAGTTTCCCGAACACGGAATCCAGAGAAGATTGCAATTTATTCCATTTCAGCAATATGTTCTCTGCGTAGGTTCCTAACTTACTGCCTTCAAACAATTTCCGCAGTGAATGTATTGCTGTAGTATTTCTGAATCTTAGGCAACTGTTGCTTCACTAGCATTCAGTAACACCACAGTGAAAACTATTTGCTGCACCTATTGGGATATTTTATAAACTGCGAACCATTTCAATAACCACATTTGAAGTGTATTCCTGTCAACAAGTTTATCTCTGGCCCATGCTATATTTACTGTTTAATTATCTTATTCATGTCTTAGGCGAAGTTTATTGATGGTTCAGGATCTATATTTTTTAAAATTCCACGCAAGCAATTCAAAAGTATATGCGGAAATATGTCAAGTTTCAACTTGGCAAGTTCATGCCATTCTAACTAAAACTCCTGAAGTAGGTCTGCCAAGAGTTTCTCCTCTTCATCTGTTTGCATGTTCTCATTGTGATCCAGAGAATATGTTGGGTATAGGTTCCTAGAACACCGGAACCTCATTTTCATTTTCCCAACATTCAATTTTCCCAACCCTTGTACCAAGAGAAAACCCACTAGCAGTTCCAGCTATGCCAATTTATTCACATTTGTTTTGGTGTGGGCCACAGGCATTTTGCTTTCACATTAAAATTCGTCTTCCCCTTCCCTTTCCTCTGTCTTTTATTTTTTTAAATGAGCCTTGAGATTGGGGCTACATCGCATAACACGGACTTCCTTCAGCTTGGTTGACACATCTGAGGAGTATCTATTCCAGTATTTGAACCCAGCTGCATCCCCTATTGCCATGCCATTCCAGTGGGGCAGACCACATTATGAATGGAACCATGCTGGATGACTCAATACTGTGTCAACCTCTTGGTGAACCAATAACCTGTTGGAAACCCCCCTTCGGATGTTGATCCTACAGGTTTTATGGGTATGTGCTTTCTGTGCTTTGACATTGAAATTCCCCTTCACTTTTCAATGTTTATTAGTTAGATTGGCATCTATTTGTTGCAGTCCAAGTGATTTCTATAATTCAGTTGGTCATTGTCAGTATTTGTGTTGTCTCATGACGCGCCTCTACTTCCATTTATGCTCCTAGACTGTTTTCTTGTGGCTTTCCAAAGTGACAGACAAAACTCATATCATTAAACATGTAGCTTAGTTCTTAATATTTCTAACGTGAGATAAACCAGCAACCTATCATAACCTGAGAATTGACATGCAATAGGCGTTAGGAGTATTGCATCAGGACTTGCAAATTTTCTATTGCCCTATAGACATTCCCATTAGATATTTCTGTTAACTACACGCAGGGAATGATCTCTACACTTACGAATCACATCTAATGACTGAAATTGTTTGGCAACAATTGTTGATATTAGAATCTTGTTTGTAAGCCTGAAAGCTACTCTCCAATGAATCATTTTGTGGAGTACCAACTTTGACTGATTTCTTATACAAATTTTCAATGTTCATGGATGTGCAAGATTGACTTACCGGAGGACCACATTAGCCATGGATGGAGGATTCAACATCTGATGCTATTAGGAAATATGCTATGTTCCACAAAGACTCCGAGATGGGGGAAGCGGGTGCAGTGAGAGGCATAGAGGGGCATGTGGGAGTACCCTCAAATTTTAGGTAAATTTAAAGGGACAGGTTGTCGGCATATATATATATATATATGTGTGTGTGTGTGTGTGTGTGTGTGTGCGTGTGTTTTTAAAACCGTTTCATTGAGATCTAACCAGTCCCGGTTTGACCGGTTCTGGTTTGAAACCTGGTTTATTAGGTGGACCAGTCCGGTCACCGGTTCCGATTTTTAAAACTATGACCGGAACCGGTAACCAGACCGGTCCACCTAATAAACCGGGTTTCAAACCAGAACCGGTCAAACTGGGACTGGTTAGATCTCAATGAACCGGTTTCAAAAAAACACATGAAATCATTATTTTTTAATGAAAAAACTATTTTTAAGATTTAAAAGTTAAAACCATGATTCCAAACCAATAGACACAAAATATGCAAAGTTTGTTGATATATATACCATGTAAAGGTGAATATATCAAAATGGCATCCAGTGCAATACATATCAGCAACAAAATATATAATCAATGAGGCTCTAAATGGCCTCTAGAGTGCAAAAACAAAGCCTACAAACTATGGGTTGATATATATACCATGTAAAGGTGAATATATCAAAATGGCATCCAGTGCAATACATATCAGCAACAAAATATATAATCAATGAGGCTCTAAATGGCCTCTAGAGTGCAAAAACAAAGCCTACAAACTATGGGGCCACTGGCCTACTATAAGTCTACATATATGGTAATAGTGAACAATATGATCACTTGAATCTTCTCATGAATCATCATGATCAAGTTGGTTGAGTCTCGACTCCCAAACTTTGCAACTGCTTAAATCACAAACTTCTCTATTGGTTCAGTGACTTGAGTCTCAAACTTCTGGAGGTAGTCTGCCTTAATATGTCCTATTACTTCATTTGGTGCTCCACATGGCTTTACATGGCCTCCTATCCCAGCCAAGTGTTGCTTGAACCTGTTAATACCATAGTTTTAAAAACCGTTTTGAAAAACCGGTAACCGGTCAAACCGGCCGGTTAGCTAGCTGGCCGGTCGGAACCGGCCTAAAAACCCGGTTTAACCCATCACTTGCCCGATTTTTTGACCTAACCGGTAAAAACCGGCCGGTTTAGGACAAAACCGGCCGGTTTGTAACAAACCGGCCGGTTTTGTCCTAAACCGGCCGGTTTTAGGCACAACTTGTGACCTGTGATCAGAGTCGGTACTACATTCAGTGTGCTCATGCCCATGATGAAAATTTACAAATATGGTAGATAAATACACAGATATGTGGCACCAACAAATACCCAAGTTCTACAAAACAAGTGACAGGATGAGAAATGTGGATATAGTAAACTGTAGCACTTATCTAGATTCTAAACATAGACCAACTGGAGTGAAAGAGACCTAATCTTTAGGCTCTGATGCCAAAATAGGTATAAGCTAAAGGTGGGAGCAAGATGGGAAGCAAAAGCACTTCAATTTTATTAACTTGGAGAACATAGCTTATCCATTAAAAGTGAAGCGAGGGTCCTTAGATAGAAAAGGAACCCTATCATAAATTTGACACCTTATGTAACTCCCCAACATACCAATTTAATATAAAAATAGGAGTCATGCATACAGCTGGAGAATCTAAATGATAAACACTATACTAGACGACAAATTGTACTAGAAGTTACAACTTACAATGTCACAACAAGACAAAGTCACAAAGAAATATTATAATATTACAAAATGTGATGAGCACAAGTGAGTCATGACAGGATTGTATGGCTTGACTCATGACAGTGACTTCACAAACAGTGCAACAGTGATGACTGCAGCATGACAGAGAGGTATGGCTATGATCTATGGACAGTGAAAGTGGCAATGACACAGTAATCCTCTTGATGGCAGTAACCTGGTATTACGAGTAAGCAAGTGACAACAGTGTTAGTGGACAGTTGGATCAGTGGGAGCAGTGAAAAGTTGCATAGAGGGAACAGGAAGTGCAAAAGGAAGATGCAGTGAGAATAGCAGTAGGCAGCAGTCATAGAGCAGCAATGAATGTGTGAATTGATTGATTGTAAAGGAAACTGAAGACCCCTGCAGACTTAGTCTGCATATCTTTAGACTTGGGGAGTCTTGTACTACCTTCCAGGTTTACCTGCTAAATGTTGGATGTACATCATACATAACTGAGCTTATTGTTGAGCAAATTCTTGTGTACTCTCCTTGATGTCATTGGTGGCATTGATACTGAGGTTGCAGATCAGGGTGAGGCATCCTCAGACTCTGAACCAGATGATGTCTATGTAGCTCCTGATGATGATCCTGTGTCTAGTAGTGGTGATGGACTTGATGATTGATCATGTGTACACTGTAGACTTGTAGTAGGCCAATGGCCTCATAGCTTGCAGCATTGTTTTTGGACTTTATAGGCCATTTAGAGCCTCATTTCTTATGTATTTTGCTATTTTGTCGATGATATGTATTGCACTCGGTGCCATTTTGATATAATCACCTTTGCATGGTATATAAATGAGCAAACTTTGCATATTTTGTCTCTATTGGCTTGGAATCATGGTTTTACATCTTAAAAATAGTTTTGTTTCATTAAAAATTAATTATTTAATGTATTTTTTTAAAACCGGTTCGTTTAGACCAAACCAGTCCCGGTTAGACCGGTTCCGGTCGGTAAACCGGTTCATTAGGTGGACCGGTCCGGTCACCGGTTCCGGTTTTAAAAACACTGGTTAATACCCCCTCCTTAATAGATTTTTGGCAATATTTGCAGATCATTTTTCCATCAATCATATCACAATGAGCCCATGCAGTATCCTTGGCTTTTGGAGGCATGATGACTACTACTTAGCTCAAATTCTTTGTTGTTCCACTACTCTAACAAAAACTCAACACTTTCTAAGCTCCCAATCAAACTCACTAAAACTTCAAATGAGATGTGTGAGGCAAATGAGGGGGGTGATCTCCTTTTAAAGGCTTGGATAGGGTGTTTTTGGAAGGAAACAAACCTCTTATTTTCCCTCCAAAACACCCTAGAAGCTTCCTGAATTGCATTGTGTGGGTCCTTCGCGGCCTTGGGCAGCTAACCGGCCAGTTTCGTCCTAAACAGGCCGGTTACCACCGGTTTTTGTGGTTTCTGGGCGAAGTGAGGGGTTCAACCCGGTTTTTTTGCCGGTTTGACCCGGTCGGCTAATGAACCGGCCGGTTTGATCGGTTTCCGGTTCAAACCGGCCGGTTTTTAAAACATCGATATATATATATGAACCGGCCAGTTTGATCGGTTTCAGGTTCAAACCGGCCAGTTTTTAAAACATCGATATATATATATATAATTAATAAAAGCATTAATACATTGATCCATACATAATTGAATTAAATCATGAATACACCGATCCATACCCATCATTCATACCGATACACACATCATTCATCCATACACCATGAGATTCAGTACTGAAATACATTGATCCATATTGATCATTCATTATTCATCATTCTAGAATCAACATCGATTTAAAAATTAAATTCATCATTCATCATTCTAGATTCTAAATTGATTTAAAATTTAAATTCACCATTCATCATTCGAGAATCTAATTAATACTAAGCAAAATAAACTATAGAAGGTACTTTAGTCTGAAGATTGGAATAGTAATTGATATAACTCAAACTCAAAAATAGTTAAGAGGGGTGAGACAAAGAATTTGTCTAAGGTCATCGATATCTAGAATCAAACTTCAAAGTTAAAACTGAAAATTAAAAATGAACAATGGGCATTGAAGGAGCGTCGCGGGGGAAGAGAGGCAACAATTAACTGGTAAGCCAAATAGCACCATGGGGTAAGCTGAGTAGAGGTAAGCCTGGGAAGTGAAATGAGTGAGTTAGAGATTGCAAATTAGCTTAGGTTTTGATATTTGCTATATATTTTAATTTTTAGTCTTCTTTTTTTTTTTTTTAAAGGGTTATTATACAAAACTGAGGGGGGTGCATCCCACCCTCAAAGAGGTGCTTATGGGCTTAGTGCTCTTGATTAAAGTTAGTTCCATACCCTCATACATGATAGAATCCAATAGAAACATTGCAATCCTCCCAATCCTAAAATCCTGAAAATTGTTAAGTCTGATGGATTTTGAGTGGGATCAAAACTTTTATTTTCTCTAAATGAAATCCAATGAGGTCAGAGCCTCTCAAACACCATGAGTTACATCGCATTAATAGGACCCCGGGGTTGAATATTAAGCTTCTCCACTCATAAATTATTGTTTTCCAGCCAAATTAAGGGGGGACACCTAGCACTTTCTAAGGGGGCACACCCACAAGCACCCCTTTTGGGGAAACACATCCCAAGAAACGTTCCCCCTTGCATCTCTCCAAAAGGGGGATGTGGTGAAAAGTTTCCCCAAGCGTCCCCCCATCCCAGGTGCATAGGAAGCGAGAGGTGCATGCACCCCACCCTAGGGGGCATGTCCCTGTGGAACACTCAAAATATGTTCAAGGTTCTTAGCCATATACCATTGATGCATCTCTCCCTCTATTATGATGTAGGCTAAGCTCCATTTAGAGAACCTGTTCTAGTGTATAGACTGTTAGACACAATCCTTCGAGGTTATTATTGCATTATTTTTGTACATAATACAAAGGTATACGAAACAAAAAAAATTTAGGAAAACCAAGAATCCCTCATAAAACGTGAAGTGAATAGCCACCTCCCATTGTATATATGCAACTTTGAGGGGGTTAATTCCTATGCCTGACAATGGTATCAGAAAGAGGCCCTAACTCCATGATTCTCACTCCAAAACACCCCCTTGTCTCTCTACCCATCTAATCAGCCTCTCTACCAATCTGAGCTCTGCTTCTCAACATTCCTAGCTCCTGAGCACTTATTCTCTTGCCATTTCTCTAGTTGAAGCCAAAACCCATTTTTGGACTCAAATATTCTTCTGCCCTTTTCCTATATGGACTCTCTCTCCTTTCAAGAAACCCTCATGATGTCACTCTATCCAACAATCTTCCTATGCCCCACACAGTCTCAACTCTCTCTTTGTTATTCTCCTCACATCATGCAACAAAAACCCAACCAAAACTCCACTAGCCATTCACCCCAAAGTTTTTCTTTATTTCCTAAGGCCTCTACTTCGGGAGCCACCAAGGTTTTGGGACCTTGGTGTCTTAATACTTTAGTCTTTCTAGACCCCAAAATATTGTTTTCCAATACCTTTTCTTGCATGCTATCTTAATCTCCCTCATTCCAACAACCCTCATGCTCCCTCGTGGCCTTGTTGTCACTTGCCACTCCTTGAATTTGCTTCTCCTAGAGTACTTCACTACTTGAACTAGAACACCCATTGATCAACTAATACACTTGTGTTCACAAAGCATAAAATTCCCAACCAAACAATGACATACACTCCCATTAGAGATTTTCTTAAACCACAAGGGAGCACAATCATACCCGACCTCACGTATCGATTCACAAACATCTTGTCCATGCTAGATTTCATGTAAACTCGAAAGAAAAACAAGTGTTGTGTGAAAACAATGTTTTGGTTGTGGAGAACATGACAGAAGAGGTTCAGTCAAAGATAGAAACTCTAATCAATCACTTGATTCAACCTACCAACATTGTTTTTTAATGATATAATCTAACTAATTATAACTATGTCGATAGATTACTTTAGGCAAGAATTTTTTTGAATGGCATTTTGATAATAAAAAAATAGCACGATATTAGGAAGATTTTTTGGTGGAAAATTCTATTAGAATTGGATTATGGATTCATTTTATCTTTGTAATGACCAACCATGCTTTTCACCAGTCATAACAATGTGAAGGTTGTATGTTGAATGGAACTTGTAAGTGTCTTTATTTTACATTAATTAAGTTTGCCACATTGGTTGTATGATTTAGGATTCTTCCACGGGCCATTTCCTGAAGACTCTCATTGATTATGAGAATAAAGCATTTCAAAGGCAAGAAGTGTATGCATAATCCCCATGAAAGATCTTATCTCCATTGTATCCATTATGGCATGATTGGACATGAAGCACAGACCTGTCAAATCCCTTGGGAGATGATCAAGGGCAAGCAAAAATAAAAAATTGTGAAGGTAGAGCTCCTAAATCCACTCAGTCTATTATTGCAATGTTGGAGTAAATGAAGAAGTATTGAATACTGCATTTGCTTACTAGAGAGATGTATGGTTTCTTAACACTAGTGCAATGTGCCACATGACATTTCAGAAAGATTTCTTTGAAGAATTGAATGGCAATATAGATCATACAGTAACCTTTGCAAATGATTCTAGTCTCAAACCTTCAAGAATTGACATAATCAAGTTTAAATTGCCTAGGTTCTCGGTTTTTCTTCTGCATAATATTCTCTATCTTCCTTGGTTGTGGAGAAACTTACTTTCTCTTGTGCACATTCAACAACAAGGCCATTCTATTCACCTGTTCGATGGAAAGGTTGAATAAGGAGATATTCCGACAACAAGGTCATCATGATAGGAAGGGAGAATAAGAAACTATTGAAGTTGAAAGGGACATCTACGTGTGGATAGAATTTTGCATACCTCTCTCATCACAATGAAGGTACATTGCCATCTAGTCTTCCATGGCATGCTAGATCCGGATATATAAATTATGACAACCTTCTTTGTTGAAAAACAATGGTGTTTCGGTTTTCCTACTATTCCTAAGAAACTAAGGTAATGTGACAGTTGTATGCTTGGAAAACATAGCAAACATCCCTTCCATGATTCTACTACTTCCAAAGCATGTAGAAAACTTGGATTGATACATTTTGATTTGTGTGGCCCCGTGGTTGTTCCATCTACTTATGGTAATCGTTATGTCATGACTTCCATTGATGATTACACAAGGATGTGTTCAAGTATACTTGTGGAATGATAAATCAAAAGCTCTTGAAACTTTTAAAAACTTTAATGTATGTATTTAAAATGAAACACAATTAGATATTGGATCTCTCTGTATTGATAATGGAAAAGAATATAAATTTGAAGACTATCTTTGCCAACAAGGGAATAAACACCAAATCATAGTTCCATACAATCCTTAATGATAGTGTAGCTGAAAGAATGAAAAGGAATCTTCTAAATATGGTTCATTACATGGTGTTTTTCAAAAATGTGAAACTCATATTTTGGGTTGATGCGGTTTTATGGGCGGTATATGTGAAAATCAAGTGTTCATCTCGTGTTCTTGGAAATAAGACTCCATATTAAATCTGGTAAGGTTGCATTCCTTCAATGAGGCATCTCAAGGTTTTTGGTTCCACTTGATATGCCTTGATTCCTAAGGAGCAAAGAAACAAGCTTGACGCAAGGAGTCACAAGGGCATCTTCTTGGGGTGCTCAAATACCACCAAGGCATATGTTCTTTAGGATGAAGTAAACAAGAAGTTAATTCCTTCCACAAATGTAATTTCTCTTGAATCTTCCAAGAATGACAAAACTATTGGGCAACACATTAATCATTTAGATAGATCATGTAATTTGATGATGAGACTCCACATTTTGTGGGGGGGGGGAGTCCCTATCTTGGATCAATCTTTGGAATCTCCTTCTAAAACACCAACTCCTCCTCGTGAAGTTCCAACCACTTCATCAAATCAAGAAGATCCATTAGATGATATGATTGAGAGGATTGAAAGGTTGAATCTTAATGCAAGACCATCTCAATGGAGAAACTTGGACCATCTCAAAGAGGTTCATCAAATTGGCTCATAAAAACACTTGAAAGTGTCCATCTCGATGAGTCGAAAAGACAAGAACTAGAGGTTTCGCCAGACAAGAGAATGGAGGTAACGTAGTAATTCAAATTCAAGTGATAGAAGACAAGGATGTTTTACATCATTGTGAATTGAATTTATCTACTAACTTTGAACCGGCTTCCCTTGAAGAAGTTGCTACTGATGATGAATGGAAAGAAGCCATGCAAAAGGACTGCAATGCTCTCATCAAGAATGGACATGATAGTTGGTGGACCTTCCATTTGGAACCAAATCGATTGGCTGCAAGTGGATCTTCAGGAACAAACATAAATTAGATGGCTCACTTGACAAGCACAAAGCACAACTCATAGCAAAAGGATTTGGACAAAAAGAAGGCATTAATTGTGAGGAGATATTTTCTCCCACAATAAAATGGGCCACCATTCATATTCTATTTGCCTTGGCATCTCTGAAGATATGGAAGGTTCGTCAAATGTATGTGAAGATTGCTTTCTTGAGTGAGAACTTGAAAGAGAATGTCTTCATATCTCAGTTAGAAGGTTTTGTTGTGAAGGGACAAGAACATAAAGTACGTAAACTCTCAAATCCTTATATGGCATGAAACAAGCATTATGAGCTTGGTATGAAAAGTTCCCTGAGCATCTTCTAAAATGGAATTTCAAGCACTTTAATCCTGATGATGCAACTATGTTTATCAAGGAAGTTGGAAAAATTGTCATGTACCTTGTCGTGTAAGTAGATGATCTATTGATAGCATGGAACAATAGAAACTATATTGCATCCATAAAGAAAGAGTTGAAAGGCTTTGAGATGACGGATTTGGGACATGTTCACTATAACTAGGGCATTGAAGTGACTCAACATCTAAAGTACATAGTCATTTCCCAAAAGAAGTACACTGGAGAATTGTTGAACAAGTTTAGCATCACTTAATGTAACCCTCTTTCTACTCCAATGGAACAAAATTTGGAGCTCACATGAAAATAAGGGAATGAATCTAGGGATGCAACCAAGAAAAAATACACGGGAAGTTTTATCTACCTTACCACCACCATACCAAAAATTTCATTTGTTGTTGGGATTCTTTCCAAGTTTATGTAATAACCTTGTGAAGGACATTGGTCTACTTCAAAAGAGTTTTGAACTATTTGAAGGGAACTCAAGACTTTGGGCTCAAGTATTCAAAGGTGGATGGTCAACCTAATTGGATATTTTGATTCAAATTTTGATGAGAATTAAAAAAAATGGAGTGTCAACATCAGGCTATCTCGTGAGTATTGGATCAACATTTGTCTCCTGGAGGTCACGCAAATAGTTAGTTTCTATGAATTCCACAACGAAGGAAAAAAATGTGGCAGTTGCAAAAGCAACAAAAGAGATTGTGGCTCATGAAAATACTTGAATATTTGCAAGAGAAACAAGTGAATTTTACTCCTCTTCTATTTGAGAATACTTATGCAATCAAGTTGGCTAAGAATCCCAGATTCCATCACGAAACCAGGTACATCAACACAACGTACCATCTGATTCAATATCATGTATAGGCCAAGACTATCCATTTGAGACATTGTTCCACACATGAGCAAAATTGCAAATCAATGAACTTGGAAGAGAAAAGTTTAAAAAGTTCAAAATGATGCTTGGACCCACAAACACCCCTTCAACATGGGGGGAATGTTAGATGCATAATCCTTCAGGGTTACTATTGTATTATTATTGTACATAATACGAAGGTATATGAAATGAAAAAATTTGAGTAAGACCAAGAGTCCCTCATAGAATGTGAAGTGAATAGCCACCTCCCATTATATATATGTAGCTTTGAGTCGATAAAGTAATCATTAAACGTGGAGTTAATCCCTATGCCTAACATGAACCTTGGGAGACCAATTGATGTCCAACAACAATTGAAAGGCCCATTTATTCTAATGGGGCATTGCCTTCAACTTTAACATTCTAGCAGTATTTTCATCATTATTGGCATTTGCATATAAGTTTGATATCTATCTCGTAAGCAAGGTTTTATTTTTTATTGCCACATCTCAACTACATTATGGTACAAAGGAATTGGACTTTGTAAACAAGAATACATAACTATTTGACAATTCCCAAGGAAATAGTGTTGGCTCTATCTAGATAGAAATTTGGCCAGGAACCTGTTATGTTATATGGTAGCTGGATAATCAATGTCAATCCTAACTTTGTCCAATAATCCTTAATATTATAATTTTTATCTTCCCCAAAAGTATAGTTTCCTCAAAGACTTGGAAGTATTTTGAGATCAAAGCAATCAACACTTCAATGTTAATAAGGTAATTTAAGAACAATACTCCTTACTCTAATTTAACAACATGCATCTTCTAAAAATCTCACATTATCATGTTAAGTCAAATTGCAAGACTTGAATAGCTAATTATGCTCAACTCCTTTATTTCACCCCATGTGGAGTTAATTCAAAGGCATTACAATAAAGGAGACCAATGAGAGAAATGTAGGCATTTAAGTTTTAAATGATAAGGATTATTTGGAAAAGTGGTGGATGGTGGGATACAGAGATGACAACACATTAGTCAGCCTTGTTGTTGTTCTAATTCTCAACATCACATTATTGGCATAGGATAAAAATTATCCAAAATGGCCACTTTTTCGACACAATTCTATGCAGAGATTGAGATGTCGGGCATATAGTTCCACGATCCAAAGTTCCACGGGCAAAGTTCCCCCATGCCCCAAGGGTTTTGAGGATCTATGAAGTGACCATGACCCAAAACCTTGAAAAATCCTTAAACGACATAGAATTAGAGAAACAACTTGATTGATGATAAGAAGAGAATAACAATGAGGAAAATATAGAATGTAACACAAAAGAGACTAGCATTATATAGATTAGATCATATTTCACATTGAAACTTTATCCACTATACAATCAAAAGTCCATTATCAAGCAAACAACAAGAAACATTACAAAAGGAATAAAGAAAGAAATAAGCCAAAGCTTGCAAAATTAGAACCATAACAAACAAAGATGTAAGAGAATAAACAACCCAACAAAACAAATATCAAAAGTTTCTAAAAGATAAAAAATATTCTATAGGAGAAATTTTATTAGCAAACAATTTATCATGCAGAAGTCTCATGTATGGATCCCCTCTAACATTTGGCTCTCAAATATTTTTTGAAAGCACCTTCATTGTTCCACTTTATGGAGAATGTAACAAACCCAACCCCTTAGCACCCTAGAGGAGATGGGGTCTTTATTTTTTCATCTAAAATATTGCTCAAAAGATAAAGCACTGTGTGTGACAAGAGTTTCTTGATCACTGTAGATTCATGACATTTTACTTTTGAGGCACAAAGCTATGGCCTTGGAAGCCTTCTAGGGTTTTTCTCTCTCCTCATTTTCTTGAACGTTACAACATCCATATGACGCATATATGGCCCCAAGTCCATGTGGCATCCACTCATACCAAGTCATCAAGTGTTTGGTGTTAGGTCTATGGCACATTGATTGAGATCTAATCCATGGTTTTCATTGGCTTGTCCCATTGTTATTTATCCTTAGTTTACTCATTTGATTGTCTGTCTGTGTCACATAGGAGTCCTTTCCTTATTACAATGAAGCTCCTCTTCCTTTGTGACGAGTCACATGGAGAAGTGTTTGTCTTTTTGATTATCTTTGTTTCTCACTTATCAACTAGGCCTTTGTTTAATTGGTCATCATTTCATTGCTTTAGGATAAATATTCAATTTCACACCATTTCACATTAAGAAACATTTTGTTTATGCACCATGTTGTGAGTGGAAGTTCATTCTCCATGCAAGAACTTCACTCCCAAACACTAATCACTTTGTTCCCCCTTGTTTATTGGCGTCTATTCACGCATTTTGTTTTCGTTCTAAGTCTCTCTTGTCATGTCCAAAGATGGCTCAATGTGATGTACCACAAGGGAAAGCATGTTTTCCCAACAACACACATGCATCCTGCCTTTCCTTTCAAGTCTTGTCACTCACACATTTGCAAGGGATGGTTTCTTTCCATCATATATCGCATCTACAAAGTTTATTCATGATGCAACTATGTAGCATCTACAAAGTTTATTCATGATACAACTATATCACATCTACGAAGTTTATTCATGATGCGATTATATTGCATCTATGAAGTTTATTCATGATGCAATTGTATTGCATCCAAACACACTTTGGATGTGATACATTGAATCAAGGAAGTGTTTCCTCGTGCAATGGCATTGTCCAAGACTTCATCACTCTTGTTTTCAACTTCTTGGTGTTGATTTTTACATGGTATTTCGCACAGATAATTATTTTTTATCTTTTCAACTCTTATTAACATTCATCATTCACTAATTACACAAAAAGACATCAACTATATAACATATTAGTACAGTAAGATCATAAAGAGACAACCACACAAGAACACAAGAAATTTTACCCTGGGAAAACTCACACAGGGAAAAACCCAACAACCTTTTTCAATAGAGAATTCTTCAACTAAATAGAGACACATGTAAGTCTAACCAAGTCAAACCTGGTCTAAGGCTTATCCTCCTAGTCAAGTCAATAAGGACCATGCTCTTCTTATGCAAGATACCATGCCTCAGATAAGCCTTCCTGTCTCAGATAAGATATTTCTCTTTTTTTATCACAAGATAGATTGCTCGTTGCCACAGAGATTATGTATTTTTTGCCTCATCGAAGACACATCTTTGTTGCCTCAAAGGAAGACACATATTCGTTGCCTCAAAGGATCATACGCACTGCCTCAAAGAAATATTGGAATCACGATTGCCATTAGACCAAGATGTGTAGGCGTTAAGCTCCACTACAATCACCAAAGTTAGGATTAACGAGAGGCAATTAATCCATGTTACGAAACACACGGGGAGCGTTGAACCCAATGTCCAACAAACTCCCCCCAACACAAGCCAAGTGAGTTTTGAACCCGAGACTTGTCGCTTTGATACCACTTGTTGGAATCACGATTGTCATTAGACCAAGACCTGCAAACGTTAGTCTCTGCTACAATCGCCAAAGTTAGGATCCACGAGAGGCGATTAGTCCATGTCGCGAAACACTCGGGGAGCATTGAACCCAATGTCTAACAAGAACCATACGAGCGCCTCAAAATTGTCACATGAGCTGCCTCAGAACTGCCTCAAACCGTTTGAAAAATCTTGCCTCAGACCATCCAAAATTTACACACAGAATGCGAGCTTTGCCTTGGCTAGAAGGATGAGAAAATAGGGCCTTTATATAGTTTTCTTGGAGGCTAAATAGACGTGTCTTTTCAGTGAAGTTGACATGAACATTTCTTTAGGGTCGACTTGACTAGGAGGAGGCTGACCTTAATTTTGAAGCCAAAAATCTTAAGTTCAAAAATTCAAATTTCTTCCATTTTGAAAGTCGCAATGGGACTTTTACTCAAAATAATTTTCTTTTGACTCTAACCAATTAAACATGCCTTACAAATACATAATGACTCAATCATACATTATGAAGACCGGCCATAGTTACAAAAATCATCACTCCCCCTTAATTAGGGAGGTATTTGTGAAAATTTCATCTATTACAGTAACTGGAAATTATTCTCCTAATTGTTGATTTAATTTAACAATTTATTTGCACATACAAACAACAAATAGTTATCTACTGCAATTTTCACCATAAAAATATTGTGGAAAATAAAGTACTAGAAACTGAAAGGTTCTAGCACACAAACAAAATTTTAACACGGTTGTTTTTGGACAATTATCCCCAGAAAAACCCAACTTGGGAAAACCGGTGAAGCAAATGAGGGTTTTATTATTATTCTTGAGCATCAATTCTAAGTACAATAATTTAGATGCTCTATTGGCAATCTAATCTGAGGAAAAATGCTAGCAAAATTATTGTGAGAATTTTTTCTCACCCCACAGCTAATTTTTGCCCCTGAAACTGCCTCCCTAGCCACACGTAGATCCTTCTGCGTCAATCTCTGCGTAGTGCTTGCGCAGAACCTCTTGGAATTTTGACCTTCCTCTCGCTACCTCTCTTGGAACTGGAATACTTCCTACTAAAATGTTGCTAACCTCCTCTATCTGTGAAAATTCTATCACTGCAACAACTGATTTATTTTACCTACTTATTTGCCAATAAGTTATTTACGAAAAAAACCTTCAGTAAATATTAAAATAAATTATGTTGCAGATATCACACCATAATACAGAAACAAACACATTCACAAGAATGAACACATCAACACAGATATTTTGGACAAATGTCCCCGGAAAAACCCAATGCGGGAAAACAGTGCAGCATAGGAGGATTTTATTATTCAGCGATTCTTCAGTACAACTAGGTGCCAAACTAGCTTACCCAACAAAGAACAAATTCTCTAGCACTTCTCCCAACCTCAGCGTCAGGCTTACTGGCCTCTATGCAGTTCCCAAACCTACTGCGTCAGCTCCTGCCTCTTTGCGTCAACACTGGGCCTTTCTGCGTCACCCACGCAAGCCTTCCAGTGACTACGCAGTCTGCTGCCTCTGCGTCTACCTCTCCAACCTCTTCGTTGGTCTTCTGGTGCTAATCCCGACTCTCTGTTCCGTACCTACTGCCTCCTGTTGCTCCCCAGACCACTAGTTTGAATTTCTCAGCTAACCCCGCTCCAGAAATCGAACTAATTGGTCTCCCTCAGAGTGTTCTCTAACTGACCCTCAAGCCTTTTTTTATACTTTTCCTGTTGGTCCTTCAACGACCGAGATTAAATCTCTAATTAACGGCTAAGATTAGATTTGGCTTGATCCATGACTTTTGGAACCTTCTAACTCAGTTTTATATTAATACCCATTAATATTTTATTTTTCCTAAGTTTAGACTTAGGAACTCCATTAAAAATATTAATTATTTATATCTCCCAAACCAGTTAGAATCTTGCCCAAACCGTTTCTAGGCCTTGGAGATCTCATGTGCTTTAGCCTCTCCACCAATTTTCATGGCTAGAGCACATTCGATGCTACCCCAAATCAACACTATCTTCTCTATTAAGTCTCTGCTACTGAGAAAATCGAATTGCATAGGCAACTGAGTATATGCACTGGTGTATTCTCCCTCACCACATCGATCCCTTCTTATATCTTCCTGTTGGGACTCCAACAGCCAAGAACAAATCTTAATCGATGGCTCAGAGCATTTCTGGATTGATCTATGTGAGTTTCTAGAGAATTCTCACCTTGACTTAATTAATTCTGATTAATTAACCTATTTTCCTAAGTTTAAACTTAGGAAACATTAAAAAATAGGCTAATAATCTAATTAAACTTAGGAAACATTAAAAAATAGGCTAATAATCTAATTAGGTCATCTCTAGGTGGAATTTCCAAAAACGATTTCTAGGTTTTGGAGATTTCATGTATTCTAGCCTCTCCACCGAATTTCGTGGCTAGAACACATCCGATGCTATAGAAACTAACACTCCCTCTTAGTGAGGATTGTGTTCTCTCTAGTGTTGCACATCCTGCCACAACACCTTGTCTCTGTATCACCTCCCGTCACGCTCCTGATGTCTGACTATTTTTTCCCATCAACCACTGCACAACTCTGATGTTGCATCTGTGATGTTGTTGACACTGCCATACTGCTACCAACAAGCATCTGCACTGCAACTCACTCCCATCTGTTGTTGCTACAACTGCAACTACTGCGACTTAGAAGCATCCAAAATAATGTCCCTGCTACTGAAACGGGTTTTCCACCATACCCATTTGTTCTCTGAAATAGACGAACTTAGCTCCCCCTAGAGCTTTTGTGAGTATATCTACAACCTATTCCTCTGTGGCAACATACTGCAGCTGGACCGCTCCATGTTGTACACAATCTCTGATGAAATGACACCGAATATCTATGTGTTTCGACCTATCATGAAACACTAGATTCTCAGAGAGCTTAATGCAACTCTGATTATCACAATAGACATTGGTCGCCTCCATCCTCTGCCTGAACAAGCTTACTAGCAACTTCCGAAGCCATATAGCTTTGCATGTGGTTGTGCTTGCTGCCATATACTCTGCTTTTGCAGAGCTTAGTGCTACTAACTTCTGCTTCCTGCTACACCAAGAAACCATCCTTGATCCAACACTGAAGTAGTACCTAGAGGTACTTTTCCTGTCCACTGAACTGCCTACCCAATCTGCATCTATGAATCCACATAGTCTGACATCATTCCCTCGAGTATATCTCAACCCATACTCGATTGTACCACGCACATACCTCAAATATGCCTCGTTGTTGCCCAATGTACCCTCTTCGGCTCTACCATAAACTGACTAAGGGTATTGACTGCGAAGCAAATATCTGGCCTAGTGTTGACCAGATACATGAGAGAACTGATAAGTTGTCTATACAAGGTGGGGTCGACATCCTTGTCATCTGATGCATCTATATTCTTCCAGTTGGTGATCATGAGCGTAGACATGGGTCTACAATCTTGCATTTTGAATCTCTTCAGAATATCTGTAGCGTATCTTCCCTGCCCAAGGAAGATCTCCTCATCCTTCTGCCATACTTCCAATCCTAAGAAATAGTACATCAACCCCAAATCCTTCATATCAAACTTTGTTTCCAGGTTCCTCTTGCAGTCCTCTATGAGCCTTGATGATCCTGTCAAAAAGAGACCATCCACATACAATACTAGGATAAGTGGCTCACCCTCTACCATCAAATAGTAAAGGTTGGGATCTGCGTCACTCTTGATGAATCCCATGATCCATCTGCGGCAAGTAGTTGTCAATCTAGCCATACTATGCCTTGGGAGCCTGCTTGATCCCGTATAAAGCTTTCTTCAATCTGCACACGTGCCTCTCATGAGTTTTGAAGCCCTCTGGTTCTTCAATATACACGTCTTTCTCTATCACCCCATTCAAAAATGTTGTCTTGACGTCCATCCGGTGAATCTCCCATCTCATCTGAGCTACTAGGGATATAACTGACCGAATAGAGGTGTATCTGGCAACTGGGCAAAGGTCTCCTCAAAATTTATCCCTTCTTTTTTTCATACCCCTTTGCCACAAACCTAGCCTTGTACTTCTCCACACTACCATCTGCAGCATACTTGATCTTGTAGATCCATCGAAAACCTACAACTAGCGCATCCTCAGGCCTCGACACCACCTCCCAAACATCATTCGTCGTGATAGAGCTATATTCTTCTACCATGGCATCTACCCATACTTGAGGTTGTGCAGCTCCCTGAAAGCTGGAAGGTTCTGCAACCTGAGCTACCAATGCTTTATATCTGTCAAGTTGCCTGTGCCCTCTTTTGCTCATCCTAGGAGCTCCAACAAACTCCTCTGCATCACTCGATGTCTAACGAACCTCTCTGTTGCCTCGACCACTAGTAGTGAGAGGTTCTACCAGCTCCTCCTCATCTTGCCCCTGCTACTCCATTTCCTGAGATCTCACTAGATTTCCTGCTCTTGAGGAATTGCTAGTACTAGTTACTGTACTCAATCCATGTGACTGTCCCACTCGTGGTTCCTATTGTTGGACTAATGGAGCTTCAGCTTGTTGAATCTGATTGACTGCAGGCATCTCACGGGATCTCTTGAAAGCTCAATCTTCCATGAACTTTATGTCTCGTCTTACTACAATTTTCCTATTGCTAGAAATGTAGATCCTATATGCCTTGGAGGTCTTGCTATACCCAACGAAAAACCCCTTTTCTGCAGTATGATCCAATTTGGTGCACTTCTAATCTGGCACGTGGCAATAAGCAATGCTGCCAAAGATCATAAAATGACTCACTTTTGGCTTCTTCCCTGTGAAGACCCCTTCTGACGTTTTCTTCCCCAATGCTCTATGAGGAGTCTTATGTTGAATATACATTGTCGTGTTACATGCTTCTGCCCATAGAAACCTGGGAAAATCCTGGCCATATAACATAGCTTTTGCAGCCCCAACTATGGTTCTGTTTTTCCACTCTGCTACCCCATTCCGTTGTGGATTATACAGAGTTGTCCATTCTCTTCTGATGCCTTCCTTCGCGCAAAAATATGTGAAGTCTTTATTAATATTATTCTCCACCATTATCTGAGCAAAGCACCTTGATCTTCCTCCCTGTCGCATTCTCCACGAGCCTTAAACTCTCTGAAATGATCGAAGACCTCATCTTTGGACTTCAAGAAGTAGATCCAGGTTTTTCTAGAATGGTCATCAATAAAGGTGACAAAGTATTTGACACCAATGAGAGCTTTAGTGGACATAGGGCCACAACTATCTGAATGTATAAGTCTTAACTCGCCATCTGCTTTGTTGTCACTTCTTGGGAATGCTTTCTTAGCATACTTCCCAAGCATGCATACTCTGTACACATCACTGTGTTCCGTGCCAAGTTTTGGAACCCCTGTTACTGTTTCCCTGAGCATCTTGAGTGCTCCATGGTGTAAATGTCCCATTCTCCTATGCCATAACTCATTCAGTTCCTTCCCACTACTACTGCCACTGCCAACTAGTGCCATTGGAGAGTCAAGTTGCAATCTGTATAATCTGTTGCTTCAAACTCCAATCTGCCTTACCCTCTTCCAGATTGAGTATTTGACAAACACTTTCTTCCCTACGAAGTGGATATCATATCCTTTATCCTGTAGTTGGGATACTGAAATCAAGTTCATACCTAATCCTGACACATGCAATACATCTGTAGTGTTGGTGCTTTCTCCTGACTCACTCTAAAAATCGAAGGTACCTCTCCCTATGGGAGTACACTTCATTCTGTTTCCCATTGAAATCTGAAAGTCTATTTGCTCCTCCCTGGAGCTAGATAAATATTCTCTAACCCCTATCATATGAGTTGATAATCCACAGTCTATATACCTGACACCCTGTGAATTTGATCCTGACAAGCAAGCAAATTCATCCTCCAACTTGGAAGACAAATCTGAAGCCTCCTGAATGTTAATTTTGTCCATGGTCATACTGAAGAATTTACTAAGTGTTATCCCTATTTCCACTTAACATTGATTCTGCAACTCCAAACTGCTACAAAAACCGTTTGCATCCAACCCAAAAGTCTACTCAGCGAAAATCTGAGTTGTTGCTCCCTTTGACTGCTAGAATCACTAACTCGGGCAACTTGACTTTTCTACCACTGAAAATTAAATCCCTGCCCCAGCAATTCAGCCTGCCTGTTTGAGCACTGCGCTGCCTCTAAGAATTTCGGCCTGCTACTTCCTCTGAGCAATGAAATTCTTTCCTTCGCTTCTGAGCTTCCCAAATGATCACTCACGCTCTGATACCAAGTGAAAATTTCATCTATTGTAGTAACTGGAAATTATTCTCCTAATTGTTAATTTAATTTAACAATTTATTTGCACATACAAACAACGAATAATTCTCTACTGCAATTTTCACCATAAAAATACTATGGAAAATAAAATACTGGAAACTAAAAGATTCTAGCACACACAAAATTTTAACACAATTGTTTTTGGACAATTGTCCCCGAAAAAAACCAACTTGGAAAAACCAGTGCAGCAGACGAGGGTTTTATTATTATTCTTCAACAGCAATTCTAAAAACAATAATTTAGATGTTTCACTGACAATCTAATCTGAGGAAAAATACTAGCAAAATTATTGTGAGAATTTTCTCTCACCCCACAACTAATTTTTGCCCCCGAAACTGCCTCCCTAGCCACATGCAAATAATTCTGTGTCAACCTCTACGCAATGCTTGCGCAGAACCTCTGGGAATTTCGGCCTTCCTCTCACTGCCTCTCTTGGAACTGGAATACTTCCTCCTAAAATGTTGTTGACCTCCTCTACCACCTGCTACTCACCCTTTGGCTCTATCTTCTCTGCTGAGTCTCTACTACTGAGAAAATTGAACTGCCTAGGCAACTGAGTATCTGCACTGGTGTATTCTCCATCACCACATCGATCCCTTCTCATATCTTCCTGTTGGGACTCCAACGACCAAGATTAAATCTAGCTCAGATCATTTCTGGATCGATTCGTGTGAGTTTCTAGAGAATTGTCACCTTGACTTAACTAATTTTGATTAATTGATTAGTTTTCCTAAGTTTAGACTTAGGAAACATTAAAAAAATAAGTTAATAATCTAATTAAGTCATCTCTAAATGGAATTTCCATAAACGATTTATGGGTTTTGGAGATCTCATGTATTCAACAAATTTTGTGGCTAGAACACATATGATGCTACAGAAACTAACAATATTCATAATGATTATCAAATGTTTTCATGTTTACATAACTTCTCTATGAAAAGGTTATAACGAATCATCATCAATTTTGTCAACATCTCGGACATTATCAGCATCATCTCGTCATCAACCACTAGTTGAAATATTTGACTCACTATCATCATCAACTAGTAAGCATCTCTGACATTATCATCGCCAGGAGCATTCGCTAGTGGCCATATTCGAGGCGATACCAAACCCATGGCATATCATCAGCATATCAGGACTCACTCTTCCCGAGTGATTGGTCCTAAAATCTCAAGGCCTTTCACTAGGCCAAAAATATTGAGATACTACAACTAGCAAGCACTCACCCACCCTTCCTAGTGAGTATTTTGGGCCAAGACCTCACTCAACCCCTCCTAGTTGGCGATCGGGTCTAGATGTTGAAAGGACCTCATTCCACCCTACCTGATGTGCGATCAGAATCTAGATGTTGAAGGACCTCACTCCACCCTTCCTAGTGTGTGATCAGGGTCCAAATGCTAAAGGACCTCACTCCACCCTTCCTAGTGTGTGATCATGGTCCAGAGCCTTACTCCACCCTTCCTAGTGTGTGATCAGGGTCCAAGACCTCACTCCACCATTCTTGGTGTGTGATCAAGGTCTAGGACCTCACTCCACCATTTTTGGAGTGTGATCAAGGTCTAGGACCTCAATCCACCATTTCTGGTGTGTGATCAAGGTCTCCTCCGAGAGGCACTCACTCAACATTGTTTGTTTAGTACTTTGCGCCTCTTGGACCCATTCTCCATATCTAGAGAATGTCCATCCGTGTTGCAAACATATCAGCACTCCCTCTCAACGAGAGGGATAATCTCCACAAGCCCCAACTTGTCTTTGAAGTACACAAACTTATCCCTGGGCAACAATTGTCAAAACATCAGTTGCCTGCTCATAAGTGGAGATGTACATCCGTGACATGGTGTAGAGGGGAGAATGTCCATCCGTGCTGCAGACATATCAACACTCCCTCTCAACGAGAGAGGTAATCTCCACGAGCCCCTACTTGTCTCTAAAGTATTTGTCTGAACATCAGTTGCCTGCTCATTAGTGGATATGTACTTGAGCCTTATCGCTCTCCTCTGCACCATGTCATGGATGTAGTGATACTAGATCTCAAGGTGCCCTGCCTCATGATCATGCTATCACCTGCACCTAATTAATCAGTCTTGCAAGTTGCAGTCATATTGCTTGTCTTTCATGTTGCAACATACCTGGCCTCTAAATGCAATAAATGTCTGCGTCCTACTCATCCACGAGATCGAAGCCCAGTCAGAAGCGATATACAAACTCTCTCTCTTTTCCAACACTCCTTGCCCAATTTGAATTTATGCAGTTCTGTTTCTCTGACTATGTCATGACCAACTATACCATGTTGGTACTTCAACACATGTTGAGCTATATTCCTTGGCTCAACTAATTTGCTTCCTTTTCTTGATCCATCATCTTGACTGGGTATTATTTTTGAAACAGATCCTACCATAGCAATCTTGATTTGCTCCCTTTTGTCATAGGTACTATTAGCTACCTAATCGAGATCCTTCATTTAAGGTCAACTCCCTCTGAAGTTGAGCAAGGGATCCTGAAGAGACCTCTTCCTCTAGAGCAAATCTTACGGTCAATGCAACTCCCTCTGACATATGAGCTTTCCTACTTTCGTCAACAAATCATGTAGGATCAATCACTAATCTGAGTGCATCAACTCAAAGGAGCCTATACGAAGCCTTCTTTCTACTTACAAGTGTAGGCTTTCTTCATGTACCTCACCATCTTGAGGTAGTTCACTTCTTTCATCGAGAAATGCGATCCTCGCAGAAGTGTACCTGACAAGATGTCCTTTCATAGGCTTCTTTCCTTTTGCTGAGATAATCCTTAGCCTTGTACTTCTTGCCATCCAATCATACTTTGTCTTGAGAAAAATCAAAGGCATTTTGCCCTCTAGTCCAAATCTTGTTTATTACAATATCTTTCATCAAAGAGTCTCTTCGTCACAGCTTTGCTCTATTCTTCCATCTGCTACAAAAAACCTTGGTAGCCTTCAATATGTACCTGCATTCCTCATCAGGAGGCCATGGAAGAACAATCACAACTAAGCAAAGAATTTAAGGACAAGAGACCTACTACTAGTAAAATCAACAGTGCTAGTAATAATCAAATGAGAGAGATGTAAAATACTTGTCTTTTGAGAAGATATCTGCTCCCTCTTGTTCTTTTGTCCCCTTTCATTGATCAACAATTTTTATCAGCCTCACCCACATCATTGCCATGATGTCATTCCCTTTTAGGTTTCTTCTTTTTGCAGAAATATTTGATCCTAGGGTTTTGCCCATAAACCCTAGGCTTACTTCTCCAAGTCTTTAAAGTTTACAAATGTCTAGCTAGGGTATTTGACTTCAAACTCTAGACTGTTAAGAGTCCATAAAGTTTAAACCCAAACCCTTTCTGCTTACTACGGTTTACTAACCCTAGTTATCAAAAACCTTGGAGTGCCCAATCTTTCATACCCTAGATTTTCATAATCCCTAGGGTTTACAAACTCATCCTTGCATTCATTTGCAAGTCAATACGCAAATGTTCAAGGCTATGGGGTTGATCATTTTTCATGCTTGTAATGTATCTATCATACCAAGTCTTTGAGGGACTTATCTTCCTTCTTCAATCCTGAAGAAGGACTCAGCTTCTTTTACATCGAAAGTTCAGAATACTCACAGACTCTTCAGTAGTCCTTTAGACAATGAGAGATTATTAAACTTCTGGAATCATCACAGGTCATCAAAAGTATTTAAAAACATACGATCAAGTAGCTTAGAGTTTCAAGAGCTTGATCAGATCTCCATAATGCAAATCACCTTTTTCCTACTTGACAGAGTACTTCCACAAGATGACATGTTCCAGTTCAAGGCAACTAACTTACAATATTTTATCTATTCTCTTTGTTGTCCTCTTCAAGGTTTATCTGAATGCCATAGGTGACTAACTTCACAAAATCTGGCATTGCCTTTTACTAATACAAGTTCTAAAAGACTTCACTAACTTTAGCCTTCAGAGACAGTGAACTTTGGACAGATCAATTAGGGCGGCTTCTACAATGTATCTAGGTCTTATAATAGAATAGAGTAACTGTAAGAATTCAGCTTCTCCTCTGAAGTTGCTCGACCTTTCTAATTTAGACAACAAGTCTTAGTTACAGTAGATATGATCCTTGAGGTCATACTTAGGTGTTAAAATTGGCAACTAGGGCCAAACTCCATGTCGGTCATCTTATTTATGGCAGCTGATATTTTTATTGGATCCCTCTCCTCGAGAGGTGTAGGATTGAACTAAAGATCATCCGATTCCGATAAGTATTTATGAAGTTATGAATTTATTTATGTTATAAAACAAATTGTCAAGTCGACCAGCAACTTGTGTAGGCTCAGAAGCCCAATAGTCATGCCTATTCATCATCTACGTTTTAGTATAAATTGGTGATGACTTGAAGTCATTTGAGACACACATTCTTGATGTGATCTCCTCATCTCCACATCTTGGGTTTTTGGTGGAGAGAGACACCAAGAGTAATACACTGGCCTACAAGTGAAGCCCTAAATTACAGTCATGGAGGAGACATTAAGACGCAGATGAAGGGAGAGGATCCCAGCCGCAGTTAAGGGAGATCTTACCATACCCTAAACGCAGTGATGGTGAAGGCCTTATACGCAGCCCTAAACTACAGCCACGTGAAGCCCTAAACACAGTAAAGGTGAAGACTAAATGAAGGCCTGAATCCGGACCCTATACGCAGCAAGAAACAGACTCGTTATCCGCAGTCACAAAGAGGCATAGCCACAGTTGGAAGGAGCCCTACCACAGGTCCTATTACGCAGCAAAGAAGGTCTTCATACAGCCCTATATCCACAGTTGAATACGCTGCACAAAGGAGGGCTAAACGCAGTCAAAAGAGACCTCATCTATCCACTGTTGAGGAGCCCTAATCCGCCACACTGAAGAAGATTTATATGCAGTCTAAGGAAGACCTATATAACTCCTAAAGAATCTTCAAACGCTGTCAAGAAAAGGTCTTAGAACTACTGTTATATGCAGCCCTTATTCCGCAACTAGAAGATCCTATACGCAGCCCTAAGAGACCTGTTACAGTCATCTAAACAGGTGTCATAATGTCACATTGCTGTAGGTGACAGTGTGGCCTATTCAAGGACTATTTGGGCATGATAGGACTGTTTGCAAGGAAGCTGAGCCACAATATAAAGAGGCCAGAAAGGACAATGTATGAATTCGGATTTTTGTAGATGACAACATGACAAAAGAAGGATTCTGTAGTTTGGGACTGATTGCAGGATTCTGGAACTATAGCCTAGCTGCCTTGCTATGCTGCAAGCCATAGCAAGCAGCTAAGGTTAATATGCATATGGTTGTATAATGAAGCAACAGAACTATAGTGTTGCAGCATGATGAAGCAACAAGAAGTTATAACAGCAGCATGATGGGCATGTTAAGCATGATGATGCATAGGGTTGCATGGTGATGGAAGATGCAGTATAATGGGCAGCATGATGATGAGAGCAAATGAGAGCAGCGCAATCATCAAGGTTCAACACTGTGACAGTACAACATGGTGTCACACGGTTATGTGCAGCAAATGGACGAAAGGCAGCACTATGATAGGTGAAGGAGTCGCCTTGGAGAATCAGTTGAAGCAACATGTCTTCAACTGATCTCATACAAATATAGAAAGTCAAAGTGTTGACTTTTGTTGTAAATGTACTATCTCTCTCTCTTTCTCTGCTGAACTATTGAAGAACATAAAAAAAGAATTGATCAAGGGTTCCCCCACATTGGAGTTGTCCCTGGCTGGCGCCACATCTTGTGTCCTCTTGTCTTGGCTTGTCTTCTGCGATTTATATTTATGTTCTATCTACAGTTTACTTTAATACTAATGTGACTGCTGATCTGGAAAAGATATTGAGCTAATTGTGAAAATTGAAATAAATTGCTCTAGCATAGAACATACCTAAAATTAACATGGTATCAGAGCTAAGGTGAAGACAATGCCCAAGCAAGAGTGAAAGAGCAACCACCGAAGACAGTTGGGAAAGGACAAAAGGACCAGTGGATTCCTCATCCCTCTTCAAATTCACCAAGGGTGAAGTCGAAGCAGAGATAATTATCAGAATGACGCAGCAGAATATGGCCTACCTAAAGATCACTTCATTGGAAGATCGGATCTCAGGGTGAAAAGAAAAGAAAAAAAACTAGTTCGGCCATTATGCAAAGGAGTGTCCGAATGGAAGGGACACATCACTTGATGATGATAACAACAGGGACATCTTCAATGATCAAAGGAATGACAGGTAATGCAGGTCATCAAGGAAATGGCCGACTCTTCATAGAAAGCAAGGAACCCCAGGTATGAGGAATCAAATGTTGTTTCTGATAAGATAAACAAGTGTTATCTTGTATTGGCCCTCTCCTTCAAATTCTCTGGGAATCTGGCTTATAGATTGTAGTGCTTCAAGGCACTCCATCGGATAGATGGGTGCACTCTCTAATTTGGTAGAGATGGAAACAATCGTGGGATTATACTTGGAGCCGATGCCACCCATCCCGGAAAGGGTGTAGAGAATGTTAACTCTCAATTGAATGAGGGTAACTTGATTCATTTACAGAATTTCTTTTATGTACCTAATCGCAAGAAGAACCTGGTGTCCATTCCAGCAATGGAAGTCAAAGATTTCAGGGTGGCACTCATTGATGGAAAGATGGTAACAGGGATGCTTGAATTCAAAAAGAGCATGAAAGTACATATCCGAGATGTACCGAAGGAAAATCTTACAAGGGGACCATTCCCCTCATGTAGCAGGTCCACGGGTGTGGAACAACCCGAGGGGTTTGAGATTGATGATCAGGAATCTCACGTATGCAGGTGGAAGAAAGCCCTCTACGGCTTGAAGCAATACACCCTGAGCGTAGTATGAGAGGATTGATAGCTGTCAAATGAAGTTGAGATTCACTAGGAGTGAAACCGATCCAAACCATTACCCGAAGGTTGTGGATGATAGACCTCTCATACCGGCACCTTATGAGGATGACCTATTTCTGATAGGTACAAACCCTCTCATTTGCAAAAGTAAGAGGGAGTTGGATTCCGGATGTGGAATGATAAACTGCAAGCCTGTGACTACCTCGAGAATATTAACTTTCAGAAGTTATAAGGTAGTGATATCGGACAAGATTTGGGAAATGCCTCTGGGTCTCATAAACTCATTCGCGTTGATGTTCTTGGTGAACTTCCGTCCAGACATATGTTTTGCAGTTAGCATGGTGAGCTCATATTTGGTTGAGCCTCACTGGATGCCAAGAATCCTCTGAGATGTCTTCGGAGCACAATCTCTCATGGATTGAGATACACTGCCAGAAATATGAAACTGTGTGTTTATTCGAATGTTGATTGGGCAGGCAATGTGGAGGATCACTAGAGCACTTCTTAGTGTTGTTTCTCGTTGGACTCTGCTTCGATATCATGGATGAGCAAGAACAAGAAGTCGGTTGTTATAAGCACCACCGAGATTGGATACATATCTACAAGTATGATCTCATATGAAGCTGCCTGGTTGAGGAAGCTCTTCAGTGAGTTGTTTGTACACATGATGAATACCACTGTGATTCTCTATGACAACCAGAGGTGGGATTTGATTATTGAGGAATCCTGTATTCAATGATTGCTCCAGCAAATAGATATCAAATACTACCTTATATGGGATATGGTAAGTCAATGAGCGAGGAAGCTCCAAATGATGTACAAGTCGCTACACTTTGTCTAAGTCCCGAGGGAAAGATCAAATGAATGAGATGAAGGATATCTTTTGTCTTGTTTTCGCTAGAGGGGAATGGTCCCCTTGTCTTCTTTCCACTGGCACACCAAGGGCATACTCCATCATGTTGGGCTTGAACATTAGGGATCCCGGAGACCAACTTCTTCAATTTTGGAAGAGCATCATAATGTAGATGGACCAACCTTAGGTACCACATCTCGCTTTGATGATTTGTATTATGGACCATAGCTAGAAGGGGTCTCCCAGTGACTCTATAGAGTCCTTCAGACCTAGATCCCATTGTGAAGGAATTTCTTATTAAGGATCCAACAAGCCAAGTGAGTACTTTTCCTTTGATGAATGCAACCCTCATTCCTTTATCCTCCAAGGCAAATATTGATACCAAACTCTTCTTAAATCCCCAGAGTCCAAATGAAATTTGACAAAACCAAATCGCTTTACAGGATGAGTGGTATTGTCACCAAGAATAATGTTCAAATTGGTCTCCCTCTCTACCAAATTTGAGAGAACCTCCATATATCTAGAGAAGGGGTGAGAGGCCCCACTATCAACCAGTCAACTATCCCAAGAATCCAAAGGAGATGAACTAGATAATGCGAAAATAAGGACATATTCAGATTGATTAGTACCATTGCCTTCATACCTGAAGTTTCTTGACCTCTTTGCAGGACAATAGCTATTTTCACGATCATCGGGGGAGTCTCTTCTTCTTTCATTCCTTCTCCTCTCGTCTCTTCTTTCATATGACCTGTTTTTGTTGAAGCCACGGTTATTGTTGTAGGACCTTGAAGAGTTTCTTCTTGGAGCATTTCTCTTTTCGGGACAATGAATAGTGACCCTTTCGATGATAATTGTAGCACTCAACATCTCTATTTCGCCTTCTTGAATCCTTGGAATCTTGATTGGTTGAGGAGGTCTTCTTGATTTAGATGGCTTTCCCTTTCCTTTCTTTGCATTCTTTTTCTTTCCTTGAGCAACGAAGGCAATAGGTTCTCCTTCATTTGGTTCTTGAATTCTTCCTCTATATATCATCCTTGATTCTTCTTGAGTGAGCTTTCCAACAAGCTCATCAAATGACGAGAAGCTATTGTTGTTACTTATAGTAGTAATGAAAGTTTCCCAAATGGGAGGGAGAGCTCTAAGAGTTGCAATCACCAATTTCGTGTCAGGTGTGGTTTCCCCAATTATTTGAAATTGCTCTAAGACGAGATATCCTCATAATGTATGCTTACACATATTCTTCTTTCTTCATCATCATGTCTTTGAGTTGATCTTTCAAAAAGATGATTTCATTCAAATTGTTGACTTCATACATGTCATTTATCTTATCATACATGTCCTTAGACTTTCTCAAATTTCCAACATACGCAAGTAAATTATCTTGTAAACCATCAGCTATAATTTGCTTTGCTTTTAACTCACCTTTCTTATGCTTGTTTTTGACAGCAATGGAAGCATTCTCTGGAGGCTCAGGTACTCTTCCTTGAATGAAGTCCAAAACATCATTGTTGTCAGCTATGATCTCCAACCTGACTTTCCATGCAGCAAAGTTAGATGAGTCACCCAACTTCTCATGCTCCTTGAAGAAAGAGGAAGACATTTTTACCAAAAGATTTTCCCTTTTTCGATCAACTGCTAGAAAATGGATGCTCTTGCTCTATGTCTCTTGGGCTTGTCTTCACCTCAGCTCTGAAACCATGTTAATTTTTCATCAATTTGTTCTATGTTGCAACTATCACTTCAACAATATCCAATAACATCCAATTTAACAATTTTACTTCTTCAATTATCCAATGACAATAGAGCAATAGTAGATAGAACAATTAAAAAATGCACAATGAAAGACAGCCAAGAGACAAGAGACACAAATTTTGGTCAATGACCAAAGAAAAATCCACTATGGGGAAAACCCTTGCAAATCTTCTTCTATTAGATTGTCTTCAAATGTTTAGCAGAGAAAGAGTACATCATCCAATATCCAATTTCAATATTCAATCCACTATCAAAAACAGAGACAAAAAGAGAGAGTTAACAAGAGTCAACTCAAGTTCAAATTGTCCCAGTCAACAGCAGAGAAATACAACAGTGTGTGCCCTAACCAGTGAACTTTCCATGATCAAAATAACTCTTCAGCAGCTCGATCAAAGGCAATCAAATGTGGCCTTGAATGAAGGACAAAGTCAGCCCAAAAACAACCCCCAAAACCTTAGCCAAACTCAGTCAAAGGAGAGAGAAAGTTCGCTATTGCAGTTTGCAATTTTCAATGATCAGACCAAAAAGTCAATCCCAGTCAAGCTGCTCAGAATTCCTCATTTTGTGTGTCCTCTAATGCAGCCTAGAGAAATCGAAATTTTCCACCCAAAAATACAGTCAAAGGAGGTCAACTTCACCCAAGTCAATGTTGGTCAACACCCTGAAACAATCCCGCAACTCGGCCCAATCAGAATCAACCACCTGTCCTTCACATGTGTGAGAGAAACCTTCCACTTCTGAGTTGTATGAACCAATAGGAAGAGGAGAGAGAAGATGTGTTGTGAGTTGATGAAGTGTCAAATGAGGTTTGAGGTCTCTTGTATTTATATGAATCCATGCAGGTGAAAAGGCATGTCTTTTGGGCTTCATCAGCCTACATGATGTTGTAGCCGACCTTGATAATCTGCACAAGAGTGGGTTTGAATTCAAAAACACACTTCTTCTTATCCGATTTGAGTTATCTTTAGGTCAATTTTGGTCCTCTCAAAAAGAGGAATTGAATGCAATATTTATCTTCATCAAATGAGTTGTCCAAAGTGGAATTTGACCCTAGTTTCATAAAGAAGGTCAAGGTTCTTGGGCTCAATATCATCTTCATTTGATGGTTCTCATCATGCCGATTCTATTGATAAGTAGTACACTTCAAAACTCCTCACAGTTGAGGAGATAGGCCTCTTTAAATATTGGAGCCCCATTCAATCGCTAAGAAACCCAAAGGAGATGCTACAAACTATCCAAGAAAATTTAAATTAAATGGGTGTATCCTAGTCAAAGTCAAAAAGAGAATTTTATTAAGGATTAATTGGCCCCGAAATCAGCACCTAAAGTTAAATTAGAAATATTTCCTATCTCCTAAAGTCGGCCTCAAGGGAAACTTATTTTTGGCTATAAAGTTAAATTCAAAAATCAAATTTGAAATTAAAATTTTCCCTCCAAGAGTCCAAGGCAACCTCCCTCCTAAAGGCCTCCACATCCAATATAAATAGGGCACTTTAACCCTCCAAAAGATCATCAATTTGTGTGCATAAGGAAGGTTATTTCTACAGCCTTGTGGAGTAACACCATATCTAAACAAGAGGAAGTCTGAAGCATTAGGTTTGTTTATCTTTTACAAGTTTTGGTTCTAGGTATGCGCTAGGCTACTGATCCCTATCTAAGGCCCTTCGGCCTTCATCAAGATCTGGTTCAATACAAGTATGTGGCATTTTCTAAGGTCGTGGCATGGATAGACGGCATAGGATCGTCAACCCTATGTTAGGGCAATTTCTAGTCACATTTGATGTAATTTTTTTGTGGAAGCGGTCACAATCCTTAGGTTAATCTAATTTGCATTTCTGAGGACATTCGGCCCTCCAAGCCAGACAACTTTGAAAGCTCACATCCACTAGGGATCAAACCATTGGTTGGCATCTTTGCGGCCTTTTCTGGGCATTTTGTAGCTTTACTCGTTGAAGTTTCAAGCTATGGTTCACCTTTGTATCAGCGTACCTAGGGTTTGGATTTGACTGATATCAAGAGACCTATTTGGCCCTTTAAAGGAACTAGGGTGCATACCTGTTTGAGTTAATTTCAATGGCTCCTAAGGTCACTTTCAGCCTACCAAAATCTCGCATTAAACTTGTCATATGCTCAAAAATAAAACTTTGTTCTCTCTTTTGAACTTGATCATATAGTATGATTATGTGGTTGAACTCTCAATATTGGTAGCAAGGCCCATTTTTTAGGCAATTTATGTCATGTGAATTAAATAAAATGAGCCCTGATCAGTGACCATTTGCTCAACATTGTAGTCACTTCAATGTTCTTTGTAGCATAATTTCTAAGGACTTTTGCAATCAAATTGTAATCACATATTTGTGGAAATTTGTGATTGAGGATTGCTTGATTTAAATCTCCTTTTTGAAGTTCATTTGTACTTGATAAAGAACAAGTGATCGTGTGGCTTACTACAAGAGAGAAGGATTCAAACTCAAACCCTTCTAAGGAATATTTTCATGGTTGACACAACAAGGTTGACCCTTGTGAGGTCTATTTTCATGGTTGACATGACATGGTTGACTCATAAAATATTAGAAAAGCAATCGATGGTTTTTCTCCCAAAAGGATTTCAACCTAAAAATTTCTTGCGTACTGTTCTTGTGATGTGTTGATGATTCTTATTTTGATTTATTGTTAATTCTCTGAAAACTAATAATTATCTAATTGTAAGTGAAATATTGATTCATCCCCCTCTCAATATTTCCAATAATTGGTATCAGAGTTGGTTCCTTCACAAGCCGTCTAACCACTGGAAGGGAGATGATGCATTACACAAAGAACGGAATTCTTGTATTCAATGGAGAGAGCTATGCACTTTAGAGTAGAACGATGAAGGCATATGTGCAAGCACAAGTATATAATGTTTGCCACTCTGTAAAGACTGGATATACAAAACCCTTAACTCCTCCAACAAATGATGCAAGTAAAAAGCTTTATGATAGTAATGTTAAAGTCGTGAGTGTTATTTTGAATTGTCTAACAGAGTCATTATGCATTAAAGTAATGCATTGCAAATCGGCAAAAGACGTTTGGGATAAGCTCCAAAATATATATGAAGGGGACAAAAAGGTCAAGGAGGCCAAGCTTCAAACTTTCAAAGGAAAATTTGAGTAGCTAAAAATGAATGAAGATGAAAATATTGTAGCTTATTTTCTCTGGGTTGATGAAGTAGTAAACGCCATACAAGGATTAGGAGAACCAATGGAAACAAGGTAATTGTCCGAAAGATACTAAGATCACTTCCGATGAGATTTGATGTTAAAGTCTCAATGTTAGAAGAAAGATTGGACTCAGAAAGTGTCACCATGGACAACCTACATGGAATACTTATAGCCTACGAAATGAGAACAGAGCAGGAGAATCCATCCAAGAAAGAAGTAGATTTTTCAACATCCACGAAGACGGGGAAAGACAAGCAACAGTCAAATCCAAGCCCCAGTAGCAGTTGTAGCAGAATTTTAGATGAAGAAATAGCCAACTTTGTGAGAAAGTTAAAAAGAGGAACAGGCAAGTACAAAGGTAAGCTTCCTTTAAAGTGTTTCAATTGTGGTGAAATTGGTCATTTTGCTTCAAAGTGTCCCTATGCAAAGAACTATGATGATGAAGAAGAAGTTCCTAGGAAAGTGAAAAATTCAAAGAAGATACAAGAAGCAAGGTAAAAAGAAAGGCTTCAAGAAAAGTTTCTACTCAAAGGAAGATAGCTCTTCATCCAAAGAAGAGAGTGATAGCGACAGTGAAAATGACACAGGAAGAGTATTATTCATGGCAAGGGATAACCAAAAGGAATCTCTTGAAGCACAAGAAGAAGATGAAGAAGAAGGCGAGGTTGATCTTGAAAGAGAACTTATCAATGCCCTAAAAGACCTTAAGGTGGAAAGAAGAAATGTCAAAGCATTGGAAGTTGAGTTAAGAGAACTAAAGGAACATGCCAAAAGTCTCAACAAGAAGACTATAAGAGTCAGATAAGATCATTATCAATCTTAAAGTACAATTAGAAGAGGCTAGAAAAATTGAAGAATCACTTAAAATGGAATTGGAAGAAAGTACCAAGACAAAGGAAGATTTGGAAGTAGAGATAGTCTCTTTGCGAAAGGAAGCACATAAAAGGAATGTCCACCAGAACTTTCTGAACAACTCCAAAGTGTTGGATAAAATTATCAGCAGTCAAAGATCATGAGATGACAAAACAAGATTAGCATTAGGGGAATTTGGAAGTCTAAAATGGGCCTCTTAAGAAAAATGTACAACCAAAATAAATTTTATAAGAACAAATAGGATTCAAGATGATGATGTCAACCATGGGGGATGATTCGCCATTTTTGGAGTAAAAAAGTAAAAAGATTAAAAAATAATAAAATTACTTTTTCAACTTGTATTTTTAACTTATCTCCCTAAAAGGTTTTACTCAAATTTCGAGCAGGAGTACTCGTTGGATGCAATATTTAATTCCTAATCCAAGGAGTACCCATGTTGCATACTGTCGATAGACCCTACTACACGAAAAATGAGAAATACATGAAAAACGTGATTGCAATCACATTTTTCATGTATTTCTCATGTTTCGTGTAGCAGTGTCCATCGAAAGCATGCAACATGGGTACTCTTTGGATGAGGAATCAAATTTTGCTTCCAACAAGTGTTGCCGCTCGAAACTTGAGTAAACCCATAGGGAGATAAGTTGAAAACACGAGTTGAAAAAATATTTTTTTCTTTTTTCCCTCTAAAATTTGATGATGTAATCTAATCTCATTTTATTATTTCCACTATTATTTTATAATTTCCTTAGGAGGCCCATTTTAGACCTCAAAACTCCCCTAATGGATACAAGCCCATGTTCGTTAAAGGTTCAAGCTCCACAATAACAGAAAAGGATGTCGAACAAAAAACATATGCAAATATCCTTTAGGATCCCATCAAGAAATATGAAAGCTTGTCAGCAAAAGAGAAGGCTCAAGATCAAAAGAAGCAAAATCAACAGCTTGCTATGAAGAGACCTCAAGAGGAAGGCCTCTGGAGAACTATACCATGAAGAAGATCTCCTCCCAGTTATCAAACCATCTTCCTTCGTGTATGTTATTCTTGCAATAATTTTGGACATAAGGTTGTAAGTTGTAAAGCTTATGCTAGGAATAGAAGCAACTTTGGAAACTACTCCAGGAATGATTATCTTAGAAGATCTCGGGAAGATTACAAACAAAGTTATAACAAATTTGGATACTTGAGTAATGAAGTAGAGTGCTACAAATGCAACAACTTTGGACATTTGGCTAAAGACTGCAAGTTAACCACTCCTCCAAGGGAACCACAGCATGTTGTAAATGCTCCCAGAAAGTTTGGAAGAAGAAAAATGAAAGTTGTGCAATTGCTCTAAAAGCACAAAGCAATAAAAGTGTATGTTATGTCGATAGTGGTTGCTCAACACATATGACAAGGGATAAGACAAAATTTGTATCTCTACAAGAAGAAAGTAATGGAACAATCTCATTCGGAAATGATGGCTCTGCAAAGGTGACAGAAAAGGGTACAGTTAAGCTCGGAAGCAAGAATACCACAACACAAGATGTGTTACTCATTGAAAACTTGAACCACAATTTGCTAAGTATGAGTCAATGGTGTGATCAAGGGCACACATTGTTGTTTGACTCAAATAAATGTGAAATAAGAAGTGAGAAATCAGGTAGGTTAGTAGCGACAACAACAAGAAATCCAAATGATATATACACCCTGGATGAAATTGGAAAGGAAGGTTGTTTCTTGGCAAAGGAGAATGAAAGTTGGCTTTGTCACAGGAGAATGGGTCACATAAATTTCAAAATTTTGGTAAAGATCGGTAGAAAGGACGTTGTCAGCGAAATGCTAGAAATTTCAAAACCAGCTAGCACCATGTGTAAGCACTATAAACATAAAAAACAAAGAAGAGTTGAGATCAAGACCAAGGAACATTCCATTTCAAAACCGTTAGAGTTGGTACACACCAACCTATGTGGACTGGTGAGAACCAAAGGATTGGATGGTGAACAATAGTTCATGCAATGATCAACAATTACACTAGTATGACAGCAGTAAGTTTTTTGAAGAAAAAGTCAGAAGCATTTGAATGTTTCAGAATTTACACAGCGATGGTTGAAAATGAAATTGATCTGAGAATAAAGCGTTTCAGATCAGATAATGGAGGGGAATTCACATCTATAGAATTCCAGTACTTCTATGAAGAACAGGAGATAAAAGGACAATTCTTAGCAACCAGAACACCACAACAAAATGGAGTCGTTGAAAGAAAAAACAAAGCAGTAGAAGAAATGGCTAGGACCACGTTGAATGATTCCAAATTAATCGATGTCTTTTGGGTTCAAGCAGTGGAGACAGTTGTGCACATTCAGAACAAAGGAATGCTTCGAAGCAATTGTGACAAGACACCATATGAATTATGGAAAGGGAGACCGACTAACATCAAGCATTTCAGAATCTTCAGAAGCAAATGCGACATAAAGAGGGAAAACAAGAAGATTGGAAAATTTGATTCCTGAGTAGACAAAGAAATATTTGTTGGGTACTCACACAAAAGCAAGGCATACAAATGCTATAATTTGAGACTCAACAAGATAGTTGAAAGCATCAATGTAACATTTGATGAATTTCATGGACAGAAAGACAAGCAAGGAGGCCCATCTTCAGAGAAACAAAAAGAAGAAGTAGCAGAACAAGAAGGAATAATAAAGGAAGAAGAACAATCAGACAAAGAGTCAACTGTCAACCAGGAAGAAGCAGAAGATAATCAACAGGCACCTTCTAAACCCCCGCCATTAGAACAAATCATCGGTGATATGAATGCAGGAATAGGAGCTAGAAGAATTTGGCAAATACGCATGCTAGAACAACGTCATCTTGTGTTCTCATCCACAGTTGAGCCTAGCAGCTTTGAAGAAGCTAGCTATGATGAGCATTGGATCAAAGCCATGGAAGAAAAACTGGAACAGATTGAAAAGAATAAAACATGGTAATTGGTTCCAAGACCTAGGGACAAAAATGTCATTGGCACAAAATGGGTCTTCAGGAATAAGCTGAATGAAAATGGACAAGTGACCAAGAACAAAGCAAGATTGGTTTGTAAAGAATACGTGCAGGTTGAAGGAATAGACTTCGAAGAAATGTTTGTCCTTGTTGCCAAGATGGAAGCTATCATAATGCTTTTGGGCTATGTTTGCTCAAGAAAGATTAAGGTGTAACAAATGAATGTAAAATCAGCTTTTCTGAACGGTGAATAGGAAGAAGTCTACATAGAGCAACCCAAAGGTTTTTTGCTTATTGAAATGAAAGGTTATGTTTGCAGGTTAAAGAAAGCCTTGTACGGTCTCAAACAAGCTCCTAGAGCTTGGTATGCTCATCTCGACTAGTATTTGCAGCAACAAGGGTTCAAAAGAGGAAGCGTTGCTAGCAACCTATACCTAAAGATTGAGCAAGACAGCTTGACTCTCATTGAATTGTATGTGGATGACATCATTTTTGGCAACAATGATGACACGCTGAGCAAAAAGTTTACCACCGATATCCAAAGTGAGTTTGAGATGTCTTTACTTGGTGAGTTGACTTTCTTCTTAGGACTTCAAATATCTCAAGAAGATGATGGCATATTCATCTCTCAAACCAAGTACATCAAAGAAATGATGAGGAGGTTCCAAATGGAAGATTGTAAACCAGTTAACACTCCCATGGTGACCAGCTGCAAGTTGAACAAGGGCGATGAATCCAAGGAAGTAAGCCTGAGACTATATAGATGGATGATTAGAAGTGTGTTGTATGTGACAGCTTCGAGACCAGATGTGATGCAAGCATTTGGGTAGGTGGCACGATTCCAAGAAGAAACAAAAGAATCCCATGTTATTGTTGTTAAAAGGATCTTCAGATACCTTAAAGGAACAGCATATTTTGGACTATGGCATCCGAAGGGGAATAAATTGACTTTAACAACGTATATGAATGCAAAATGGGTAGGCAATATTGATGATCACAAAAGCACCAGTGGAGTAGCCTTTTATCTGGGTGATTGTCTTGTTTCATGGTTGAGCAAGAAGTAGTCTTCAGTCTCCTTGACCACAGCAGAAGCAAAATATATCGTAGCAGTAGCATGTTGTACTCGAGTTCTCTACATGAAGCAAACTCTATAGGATCTCTAAGTAAAATTTGAGGAGCCAATTCTGTATTTTGTGACAACACCAACACCATAGTCTCTCCAAGAATCCTATAATGCATTCAAAGATAAAACACATTCCTATTAAATACCATTTTCTTCGGGAGCAGGTTGTTGAAAAGAATATCAAGGTAGAATACATTGGAACAAATGAACAAATAGTCGACATCTTCACCAAACATCTACCTCGAGAGACTTTGATTATCTTCGACAAAAGCTTGGGATTCTACTAGATTCACATTGATATGCATGTCATCCATCCAAGTAGACAGGAGGAGAAAGGCATGTTAAAGGAAGAGAGAAGAAGGTGTCTTGTCAGGGAGAGTCACCCTTTGCCATTTATGTGAAAGGGGGAGAGCAATCAAGAGAAAAAGATTAGAAGCATGGAATCAAGGGGGGCAATGTTCACAGGGGGAGCAAGTGTGTTGCCATCAATGACAAAGGGGGTGATTGTTGAAATTTGGTTGTCATTGATGTCAACCCAAGCAGCAGCCAGAAGAAGCCCCACTTTCAATGACAACAATGACAGGGAAGGTAAAGGTTCTTGGGCTCAAGATCATCTTCATTTGATGGTTCTCGTCGTGTTGATTCTATTGATAGGTAGTATGCCTCATAACTTCTCACGGTTGAGGAGATATGCCTCTTTAAAGATTGGAGCCCCATTTAGTGGCTAAGAAACCCAAAGGAGATGCTACAAATTATCCAAGAAAATTTAAATTAAATGGGTCTATCCTACTCAAAATCGAAAGAGGATTTTATTAAGGATTAATTGGCCCCAAAATCAGCTCCTCAAGTTAAATTAAAAATATTTCCTATTTCCTAAAGTTGGCCTCAAGGGAAACCTGTTTTTGGCTCCAAAGTTAAATTCAAAAATCAATTTGAAATTAAAATTTTCCCTCCAAAAGTCCAGGTCGGTGTCCCTCCTAAAGGCCTCCACTTCCAATATATATTATAAATAGGGCACTTTAGCCCTCCAAAAGATCACCAATTTGTGCACATAAGGAAGGTTGTCACTGCAGCCTTGTGGAGTAACGCCATATCTGAAGAAGAGGCAAGTTTGAAGCATTAGTTTTGGTTTGTCTTTTACAAGTTTTGGTTTTGGGTATTCGTTGGGCTACTGATTGATCACTGTCTAGGGCTATTTGGCCTTCATCGATCTGGTTCAATAAAAGTTCGCGGCATTTTCTGAGGTTGTCGTACGGATAGACGGCAGAGGATCGTCAACCCTGTGGTAGGGCAATTTCTGGGTTTGATGCAATTTTTTTGTGGAAGCAGTGACAATACTGAGGCTGATCTAATTCACATTTTTGAGGCCATTCAGCCCTCTAAGCCAGACAACTCTGAAGCTTGCATCCACTAGGGATCAAACCATTGACTGGCCTCTTTGTAGCCTTTTCTGGGCATTTTGTGGTTTTACTCGCTGAAGTTTCAAGATATGGTTCACCTCTGTATCAACTTACCTAGGGTTTGGATTTGACTGATATCAAGAGACCTATTTAGCCCTTTAAAGGACATATTTTGCAGACCTGTTTGATTTAATTTCAATGGCTCCTGAGGTCACTTTCAGCCTGCCAAAAACTCGCATTAAACTTGTCATCTGCTCAGAAATAAAACTATGTTCTCTCTTTTGAACTTCATCATATAGTATGATTATGTGGGTGAACTCTTAGAGTTGCTAACAAGGCAAATTTTTGAGGCAATTTATGACATGCGAATTGAATAAACTAAGCCCTGATTGATGACCATTTGCTCAACATTACAGTCGCTTAGTGCTATCTGTAGCATAATCTCTGAGGATTTTAAAATTTTTGCGGTCAGATTGTAATCATATATTTGTGGAAATTTGTGACCGAGAATTGCTTGATTTAAATCTCCTTTTTGAAGTTCATTTGTACCTGATCAAGAGCAATTGATCCTGTGGTTCAATATAAGAGAGAAGGATTCAAACTCAAACCCTTTTGAAGTCTATTTTCATGGCTGACACGACAGCTTAAGGCACAGATCTGAGCACTAATCAAAGAGAAAGTAGCTTGGTTGCGGTAGAAGTTGAGTCGCCTCTGTGCTATTATAATACACAGGGCTTGTTGTGATTAACTTGATAATATGGACAGAGTTAGATAAAGATCTCTCTCCCTGTGATCTAAGGAACTTTCTGGTTGTCTACTTGTGGAGCAAACTTTTATCCTTGTCTGCGACATTGAGCAGTCTGCAGGCATCTAGAGACAGAATTGTAATCATTCAGGACAGATTTGAGAGGGATTTCAAGTCATTGTTTTAGGAGCAGTGAAAATTGAACCAGAGATACAACTTGGTTGAAAATATCAGTGGCACTTTCCAGTGACTCCAAGCAGCTAGCAAATCTGAAACGATCTACAAGTAAAACAACGGCAGAGGACTAAAGGTACATATATTTCTCAGTCTGTGCATTTCAATAGCATTGTTATTCAGAAGCAATGAATTCTGAAGAAGCTCGAGGGTCACATTGGCAGGAAGAATTGGTTGAATTTTCTTGTAAGTGGGCCATTATCCCTGGTACGGGAGCCCACGGTTATTTCTCTACTCTATCATTATATTCAGGGTGGTTGGGTGGTGCAAGGCAGGAGAGTGAAGTCTCCTTCAGGGTGGAGCCTGAAAATACTTCAGGGTGGCAGGGTGGTGCTAGGGCAAGTTGAAGCTTGCAGAGTGTTCGAGGCTGGAGCAACCTTTCAGTTGCAGCGGATAAAACTAAGGCATTGGAGCGTCCTTCCAGTCTGAGCTGGTAAAACCAAGGTGTAGGAGCATCCTTTCTAGAGTACTAGGAAGTCGGGGCTTTCCTATTCAGTTGGCGTGGAAGTATTTTTGTACTCAATAAAATATTAGAAAGCATTCAGTGGTATTTCTCCCAGAAGGGTTTCAACCTAAAATTTTCTTGTGCATTGTGCTTGTGATATGTTGATGATTCTCGTTTCAGTTTATTGTTAACGCTCTAAAAATTAATAATTAACCAATTGTAAGTGAAATATTGATTCACTGCCCTCTTAGTATTTCCAACACAAAAACTTGCATTGTAAACCAAGCTTATAATCCAATCAAGGCACAAATTTGCAGCCACGATCAAAGGCCGAATTCAAACCCAAGTAGAGTACGAATTCACAAGCCAAAACAAAGCACAAGTTTAAGAATACAGAGGGCATATTCATGGTAGTCACAAATTGGAGAAAGTCTGGGAAATCGATTTTTAAAAGTGCAGGGACAGAGGCATGTACGGTTGTTATCTCAAGAAGAATAAAAAATCATTTTTTCGAATTTCACAACTTGTTCATAGACATTCAAGTAATTTCACTGAAAAGGGAGGGCATATTCGTGGTAGTCACAAATTGGAGAAAGTCTGGGAAATCGATTTTTCAAAGTGCAGGGACAGAGGTATGTACGGTTGTTATCTCAAGAAGAATAAAAAATCATTTTTTCGAATTTCACAACTTGTTCATAGACATTCAAGTAATTTCACTGAAAAGGGGTTTCTATAATAAAAAATTTACACAGTATTCAAAGGGTTATGATGATTATCACTCAGTTTTGTTATTTTTCAAACATTTTCGGGATTAAACTAATCACAAAACTGGTAAGTGTATGCACAGAGGAAAGAAACAATTATGTTTTGAATTTTTGCTCAAAATCAAAGGGATATATTTCTTCAAAATACATTATGGCTCATATATATATTTGGCTCTTGATATGATGAGTTTTTGGTAACAGTTGGAAGCCACAAAGATACTTTCTTCTTATTGATATTTCAGAGGAACTATACCCTATTTTTCAAGATCAGAATTGTGATATTTTTTATGGTAAAAACACTTTATCATTTTTCTTTTTCAACAGCAGAAGCATTGACTAGTTTGTAGTACATTTTTCACAGAGTTTGACATACAGTTGACATCAGCATACAAGCATTGCATAGAGATTGTCACAAGGATTAAAATATGGCAGTCCGAATTGAACCCTATGGGTTTGTGGTGGCTAAATATTACAATGACACCATCAGAATCTTGGAAAGCAAGGAAATGAATGGATTTCCTTTTCAAATTCAAAGGTTATAATAAAAATGTCTCAAAAGCCTTTGCACTTTTTTTATGGTGATTGTACCAAGATAGGCAATCTAAAAATTCACTTATCAGAGCATATAATCAGTGAAGTCATAGGATTGCCTCAGCAGGGTGAAAAGTGGTTTAAAACACATCATTTAGAAGGGAAGCCTTGGACCTATTTTATCAAGAAATCAAGGACAAATCCCAACTGGAAAAGAGGAATGCCCAGCACTTGGTTTAGACATCTTTGGGATGAAATTGCTTTGATAGTGCAAAGGTACATTACTTGTAAAGGGAGATTCAATTGATTTACCTTTATCATATCAGAGTGCTACAACATTTGAGTGGAGAAAAGGCAATGAACTTCCCCTGCTAATTTCTAAGAAGTCTTACCAAAATGGCAAAACAGATACAAAAGCATTCTGATAGTGAAATCAAGAGTTTATATCATCAAGGATTGATCAAGATGACCGTAGAGTGGGAATTGTCCAAGACTCAGCAAACTTGGGAATTATTCCTAAAATAAAATCAATTTGTTGAAATGGATGAAGATGAACCAATGGAAGGGAAGCACACTTCCATGGGGGAAGGGGCAAATGCAAGAAGATGAACAGGTATACATACAACAAAAGGAACAAGTACAGCAAACAGGTCAAAAGACCACGAGGATTACAAGATCAATGTCCAAACAAATTGAAAAAGGGGAAGAAAAGGGTCCAGCACTCATTAGCATAGCTAAAAGGCCATGAACCAGGAATACCCCAAGCACTGTTGAGATTGATGAAAACCAACAAATCCTATATGATTATACAGAATTGTTAGAGGCAAAGGATTAAAAAAAACAGCCATCCACAGAAAATAGTACAAAATACCTGAGCAGTACATTCTTGTTGATGAGAAGGATGATTACACTCTTATTGAAGATGAAATTGAAGAAATCATGAGAAACATACCATTAAGAGAGACTGAAAAAGTTTCCATAACTTCTCAAGAAGAAGCTTTAGATAAAAAGAAAAGGAAAATGAAGAAAACCATTCAAGAAATGGAAGTGCTAGAAAGATACCTCAAAACTCAAAATGAATTACTAACTAGGCACAACTTAAACTTTGTGGAAGAAAATGAGAGGGTTAAGGAAGAAAACAGGAAGCTACAAGAGGATAATGATATGATATCACAACAAGCTTATCTCTGGTATGAGAAGAAGAAAGCCCTTAAAGCTAAGAACAAAAATCTCAAGGTAAAGTTGCTCATGAAGAAACCACAACAAGAAGGTCAAACATCACAAGCACAATCCAAGGACAATGTAGACATCTCACTACAAACAGCAAAATCTATTTGACAAGGACAGCCACACACTTTCGTGAGACAATTTTAAGTTTGAGGACATGCTCTACCTTCAGTTCGGAGAGATGTCAGTCCTTTATTGTGACTCAATTTTCCTATGGTTTATCACTTCATTTGGCCTTAGGAAATCCATTTTGAGTCGCTTTTGATACTTTTTTATCATATTTTTCATAATGAATACATTCCCTGAGGTATTTTGTTGGTCATTCTTAATTTTTAGAAATTTATGAAATAACTACATTGTAAAACGCATTCACAAAACTGCAGTAAATTTTGTAATTGATCATTCATTCTCATATATGCAGGCCACCTAAGCGAAATCCACAACACGAGTTTTGTCGCCCAGCATCCAGAGATGGATGAATACCTATCCACTCAACCAAAATCAATGTTGAGATGCCTGGTTAATGCACAGTCAATGTGCCCGGTCTAGCAGAAAAAACACAGGGTAGTTTTATATTTTCATTCAGATCTTATTTTTATTAATTCTCTTCAGAATGTTGTTAAAAATTAACATGAGCAAGACAAGACAAATAGATTGGCAGAAAAGGCCTTAAGCCCTTTGTGTTCCATTGTGTTGATCTCAACATGTGAATTTATAATACATCAGTGTGACCTTCTAGATCTTCTAGATCTCACCGACAACTCATCAGTGGATCATGATGACACCTCATGAAGATAAACTTTACAACTCATGGTCTCGGACCTTGTGATTGTCTAGGGACTCACAGTCTAACATCCCCCCCCCCTCAATCACAAGTCTGAATAATTGTACAGCAACCTTTGTTATTTTCAATTTGAAACTGTTGAATTGAGATTTGATGAAAATATTCCTGAAAAACCGCCAATATCTGAATGTTTGGAAGTGAACAATAGCTATGTCTGAACATTTCTATTGAATAATTGAAATGATTTTCTATTGAGGAGACCAATTGCTACGCTGGAATTCTCAATTTATGAGTAAATGTTGATTGAAATGACTAATAAGATTCAGAAAGTCGAAGCCCGATATCTGATATTCCCCCCTATCAGGTGCAAGGTGAGGTGTAAGGTGAGAAGTTTTTCAATAGTGTTTATGTTTGGAAAGGATCCAAGCTGGGGCTTTGGATTCTTTAGGTGGTGGTTTTTTCGGTTGCCCACTAAAGATAGAAACTAGTGGTTAATGGTTTACCACTACCCATTTGCTTTGATTAATGTAGTGGTTTCTGGATTACCACTATCCAATCCACTTTGAATAATGCAGTGGTTTCTGGCTTACAACTAACCCATCTGCTTGAATAAGGCAGTGGTTTTTGGATGACCACTAACCAACTTCACTTCATTTATTTGTTCCCCCCCTTAGTGGTGTAGGAGAGTTTCTTTTATCATTGTGCTACCCCCCTTAAGGTGTGGAGAGTACAATACTTTTCTGGAATAATTGGTTCAAGACTTTTTGTTTTGTTCATTTCTTCAAGTAGCTTGTCTTTACTTCTGCCTTGACCAAATTGTAGGACTTATGGCATGTTCAATGGTTCATTGTTCACAGTTCAATGTTGATTCTTGAATCTTCATGTTATAACTTATTAACAATTGTACAAGGCTACAAGCACATAAGAAACTACTAACTAGAAATTTAGAAGAAATTAGATATTAAAACCATAAAATGCAGATTTTCCATTAAGTCATCAAAATCAAAATGTATTACATAGATACTGAGGGAATGCCACTGGAAAATACAAAAGAGTAGATACAAAATAAGTAGGAATATCATAGCTCGTCACTGTCATCAGTGGTACTGGTCATGACTCACTAGCCACGAGTCCACGACTTATCACTCTATCAATAGTCCATGTCCTCCTCCATGTCATAATCACCATCACTGCCACTACCATCTGACTCTACTCCATCCTCCTCCTCTATGCCCAATCCAAGATCTGCTATTGCATTTGTTGGTGTGGAGGATGACCCCTCAAGAGACTCATCATCAAAAGTCACTGGCTCTAGCACTGGGTCATTAAGATCCATGTTGGCTAACGCCAACTCAACACTATCGTCCAAACCCATATCATTAGGAAACACATCCCACATCTTTGTCTTTCCCTTCAACCACTCCTGCCTTTGCCTATAAATAAGACGAAGGTTGGTGTGCACATAGACCATTGTCTCCACCTTGGCTTGCTCAAGCTTGCTCTTTTTCAAACTATATAGATTCCCATAAGTGCTCCAATTCCTCTCACAACAAGAAGATGAAGTAACTTGAGAGAGGACCCTCAAGGCTAATTGTTGTAGAATAGGGCATGTTGCCCCATGAGTTGCCCACCAAGCATAGGCATCTTTGACCCCCCTATCTCCAAGTACATCATACCCCCCAAATCTCTTAGTGCCAGTGGAGAACTCTACAAAGCCTTCCTCCACCTCAAGAAAAGATGCTCTATCTTGAAATATCCTTCTAAATGCTATCTTCCTCCCCTGTGAAATCTCTCCATCCATGTGAGGAGGGTATCTGTGTGAGTCCCCACCACGGAGCCACTCTTGACTGTAGTACTTGGGATTCAAAGAGTGAGCTAAGCAATGCAAAGGTGTGCAATTCTTATCCCACCTAGAGATAAGAATATCTTGTATGGTGGACCATAAGCTCTCTGCTAATGTCTCATATCCAGGGCACTCATTCTCCATAACAATAGTCTTCACAGACTTCATCATGGAATCCCAACCCTCATAAACCTCTCCTAAGATGGGCTTGTCTGTGTCTGCAAACCGCAAGAAAGATATGATAGGGTTCACAATCTTTATGGTTAGATCCACCCTCTCCCACCAACCATCATTTAACACTATGTCCTTTACCTTTTTTGAAGCAGCTTGATCTGTCTTTCTCCAAAAAGACCAAAGATCTGAAATAACCATGGCCCTAAGAGCAGCCTTCACCTTCTTCAACCTCTTAAGCATGATGAATGAGGAAACAAACCGAGTATTTGCAATCTTCAACAATAATAGATGTGTGTACTCTTTATATATCGTAAGGGCATTGGTATGGTTTCGTACAAAATTTCGGATATGGCGTGCATCCTCAATAAGATTGCCAATCCATGTCACATCTGAAGCAATAGATTCAAGTGCTAAATTCAAGGAATGAACAATGCATGGTGTCCAAAATACTTGTGGATATTTAGTTTCCACAATCAAGCCAACAGCTTTGCAAAAAGGTGCATTATTTGTGATGATTTGCACACAACATTCAACACCTACATCTTCAATAACTTTAATAAACAACTCACCCATATATTGTGCATCCTTGTATTGTCCAAGAGCATCAACTGCTTTCAAGAAGACTGGTCCATTTTGGGAATATACCATGAAATTGATGAGAGGATGGTGTGTTGTATCTGTCCATCCATCAGAAACAATACTGACACCAGATGAGATCCATGATGATTTAATAGGTTGTAGAATTTTATCCACCTCCTTCCTTGCCTTAACCAACAATGTGGTTCTAAGCTTCTCTGAACTTGGAGGCACATACCTAATTGGAGCCATATCAACTAGAGCTCGACACATCTCAATAAACAAAGGAGACCGTGCAACATTAAAAGAAATGAAGTTGAGATAGAAAAATAATGCAATTGTAAGATCAACCTCATCTCGCTTCTCACGCTGAAAAATCTTGTCCATTGGACCACAAGTTTGGGCTGCCCTCTTTTTTGTTGGCTGAATTTCAGCCCCACTCCCAAATCTACTACTACTAGTATTCCTCAAGAATGGAAGAGGATCTTCAGTTTTTCTAATTTTCTTGCTTGCTGCCACCACATTCCCCAAGCCAGTTGCATCCTCCCTTTCCAAATCCGTTCTTTCTTTAGCACTGATATTTATGCATGCTCCAATTCCACAAGGAAGGCCCAACAAATGGCCCTTAACTCGAGAGTAAGTGCTCTTAAATTCACCCTTGCAGAAATTACAAGACCAAAGCACATTCCCTCCCGCACCAACCTTTGGCCCTTGTTTCTTGGTTACATACTTCCATAGAGGGTATTTTTTTAGTTGTGCTTGTTGTCTTGCTACAACAGCACCATATGTGGGCTGAGAAGCACCTAAAGCTTCACTTGAAGCACTTTGGGCACTATGACCAACAGATGTTGAAAAACTTGGACAGGGGGGACCACGAACAGCACCAACCTTGTCTTTCCTTTGACCTCTGCCAGCTGCCTTGGATGATTGAGCCATTAATCTTCTTGCTGTTATAAAGTCCACAGGTGTAATAAAAATGACTTGCAAGTGCAAGTTGCAACAGTCGCCAAATCCTTCACCTACAAAAAAAATGATTAAACAATTATGAAATTTCTTGAACAACAATATGGTGAAAAGTTAAAACACATGCCTTTTATAACAGTACAAGACAATCTAATTTTGTTTGAGGAAGCTTCTATTTGGGGGCAGCTGATATTTACAAACCACAATTCAACAAGCTTCTGAAACAGGTATTAATCTGAATTTCAGAAATGCTGAATACCAATTATGCTTGGCATGACTGAAATATGAACTGGCATTATTTGCTTTTATTAATTTAATTTTGTTTTAGGCTGCTTTTTAATCCACCGACTTCCTTTTTTTATAGAAGCCCCAAATCAGGACTGCAAGGAAACTTGGGGATGTCTTCCTTTGATTGTATTTAGTGACTTGGAAAACTTCATGTCTTCAGGTTTTTACTGTGGGAAATGATTTGTAAATTGCAATGTTTCTTGATTTAAGCTGGGTAATCTATCCAATGATCAATCTTATGCACCTACTGGAAACAGTGCATTTACAGCAACAACTATGATGTATTTATCTTGCACACAGTCAATTGATTAGGACAAGTTAACTAAAGAAGCTTATTAGATACAAACGAAAATGAATTCACACAAGAGCATACATGATTTGCACAAATATTTGGGCAGAGTAGCAACTTCAAAATATTTTTAAAGAAATAAGTTTATACAACAATGATGTGAACAACATGAAGCTTTACAACACATGTATCTATCTGACAATCAGCAATGCCATGAATGGAACCCCCATTATAATCAGAAGTCAGGGAATTAACACATCCCAAGGGCATACAATGCATTTTGCATGCTTAAATAATTGTGTACAGATGTCAGGAAGATGAGGAGATAGAGGGAAGGAGATGATGATCCATTATAAGTTAAATTCGCTTTATTTAACTGGCATAAGTGCATGTGCATCTTGGAAGAGGATTTGATGGACTGCTGAGGTTGGTGTATTCCTGGAAAGAAGGCCATTTACAGCTACACAGAAGACAGTAGATGGTCCAACTATGAAGGATTGGTGTGGAGGTCGTGGTGCTGGACAACATATCATTCCAAGGATCCAAGCTCAACTGGTGCTGCAAAGGCAGTTGGGAAGGTCCTTCCAGAGTTGAATGGAAAGCTAACTGGAATGGATTTCCGTGTCGCAACACCCAATGTCTCAGTCGTGGATCTGACATGTTGCCTTGTGAAACCAACATCTTACGATGATGTAAAAGCAACAATAAAGGTTGCGTCTGAAGGGTCACTAAAAGGCATCCTTGGCTACACTGATGAAGATGTTGTTTCGAATGATCGTTTTGAATGATTTCGTCGGCGATGCAAGGTCGAGTATCTTTGATGCTAAGGCTCAGAACAAACAGGAATTTGGACAAGGTTAGAGTTAGGCTCAAAACAAACAAGAATTTGGAAAATGCATACCTATTACCTGGCCCCACGCAAACATTGACCAGCAACTTCAGCGAGCTTTGACGGAGAAAAATTACCGAAAAAATGAAGCTTGCATGGGCTTTATGAGTGATTTTTGTGGGACACGTGTCCTAAAAGGAAAAAATGCTAGCGCATGTTTTTGCCGCATCAAACACGTGTCTCGATTGGAGGACACGATCAAAACCATATTGGACATGTTTTAGGTCGTATTTCATGTCCAGCACGTGAAATACACAACACGTGACCCTGGGGGATGATGCAAGAGCATGCGACTTGGAGGAAAAAATCTTCAAACTTATTCAAAAAATCAAAAAAAAAATCTACAGGCAAAGGAGTGGGGTCCTTTAGCCATCAATTTCCATGCTTTTCTAGTTTAGGATAAGGATAGAATTTAAGAATAAGATCATGTTGTAATAATCGCTTTATGGATAAGTTGTAGTAAGCTTTATGGATAATTGCTTTAATCGCTCTATGTAATTGGCATGCTTTTGTAAAGGGATAAGGACCGAGAGGGCTTTATCTATTATTTTAAAAAGGAAATAACGGGACTTCTCTGAGTTAGTCAATCCCGGAGGCATTGTGATCTTCGAAGAACTCTCTCTGTGCATTTGAACTGACGGTTCTCTGTTAACTGGTATTTGCATGTGTATTTGGTTGCGATTCTTTTCTTCTGAACCTTGTTAATGGTGATTCGACATTGTTTTCCCTATTAATACTTGATTTAAGCTTGTTGGTATGGTTTTTCCCTTATATCGGCACGCTTGTTTTCCTTATAAGCATTGTTGAGTTCCGCAAGTGGAAACTCTGTTTACACAGGAAACCCGTGAAAATACTTAGTCTGAATGAAGTTCTGGACCTAAAATCTTATTAAATTTGGCTCATACCCGTATTGAGTCCGAACCATTATCGCATTGCAGAATCACAAGTGGAGTGGGAAGGACCTTTGGAACCGCCGAAGTCCAAAACTCCGATAGCTCGGACCCGAAATGCTATAGAGCAGGGTGGATAAGTTATCGGGTCTGCAAGGCTTATCGCATCGCAAGATCGGAGCTGGAGGAGCCTAGCGTTTGGGATACTGGAATCGCTGATTGTGATTTCCAATAACACTACGTGTTATCGCATCGGGGGAAAGAATATTGAAAGGCCGATAGTACCGCCGATAGTGTTATCTTGTGCCGATAGTGTAATTCTTTGGAATTAACACTATAGTGGTTTTAAAGCGCCGATAGTGTTATTCTGTTCCTTTGGAACAAAAGCCCGCCGACTGTGTATTTTGTGTTTAAAACGCAGTTTCCTCATTTTAAAGCAACGATAGTGTATTTTTATAATTCCTATGGAATTATAGTCCCGAAGGAGGAAAACAGGCCTATGGTATGATTTGTGCCCGATAACAAGGGTTGGGGTGATCAAAAGGAAAACTCATGAAGCAGTCAATCTAACAATAGATGACTGATACACCAATTGAAACAAAAGGAGAAATTCAGCGAAAGTTAGAAGAAATTATATCAGGTTTCGGCCATTTGTCCATATTGCCTGCACCCAGGCCACCAGGGGACGTGTCTTGTGACTTAGCCTCTTACACCTTACTTCCCAAAATAAATATTACTAAACAAATTGTCATAAATTTTATGACATAAAAAAATGCCCATTAAAAGACAATACCCCTCAGTTTTATCCGTCATGTTTTTCTTTCTTTTTCAAAAGCTTTAAAATAATGATTTTCCATTTGTTTTTAAAACTAATGTCATCCATCTCATGAGAATGTCTTTTCAATGCATGTGACACACACACATGTTTTGCAAAAAAATCAAAAATGGACTCCTTTTCTTTTTACCTTTTCTCCCTGATCCCAAAGTATAGCTTCTTTGTGTTGAAGTTGATGATGACACACGAGATCCAAAATGGAACTGTATGCAACATGAATGTCTTCCAACAACCAAGCAGCCACACATTGATGTCGAGTGACAACCAAATATATGGCGATATAGCTCTTGATTTTTAACTTTGTAGATCTCTGTATAAAGCAGATTATGTTAGAGGAAACTTAAAAACTGCAATTTGACGTGCTTCACACTCTAGCTTTGCACCAACTAGATCATATACCTCACACCCAGTGTAATTCTACAATAAAAACCCTATTTATTATGCTAATTAGAACAAAACCCATGGAAACTTAGAAATCCACAGTTGTTGTAACCGTGAATCGAACCAAGTACTACTACACAAACTAAAGCAATCCAAACCTCAATTTGAAAATGAATCTCTACAAATCACTAACCAAAAACGCTCATCACATTTCCATAATGCAGATGGTCATAAATGTTGGAGTCTTGCTTCATCTGGTCATAGTCGGTGGGTTGCCTCCATGGACCTATAAAAAGAAAACTTGGTTCTATTGCATACCAAAGGAGGAATTTTGTGTTGCGGCTCTTATGTTTCCAACCCTGGCTATCATGTCCCTACCACAGTCACATGGAGATACTATGTCAAGTTTCTCTTATCATTTAGTAATAACAATAGTAACCAGTTGCTATACATGGGAAATGCTTCATTTAATTCTTCTTCACATAGTACATCGATCTCACTCCATCACAAAACATTGCATCCAGTGCTTCCCATCAGTTCCTCTCACATGTATAACTGCACCGGAAATGTTCTTTACTGTGAACCAATCACAATCTTCTTGACCATATTTACAACCACCTTCACCATATCCATTCAAAAGATTCCCCTTCCTAACGAGCTAAAGAATGTCAATGGCAATGGACTGGCCTTCATAAAAGTCCACAACTACAAACCCTTTATCCCCGATAGCTGTAGAGGTTTTATGGGCTTGTTCGATTAATCCATCGAGGGAAACACAACAAATTAGCTAGCCATTGAATTTGACAACAAAATTAGCATACCCTCTGTATCAAAAGGGCTAAAATTTCCAAAGAAAGATGTGGAGCACCTTCTTGTGTCTTTAATTTTAGATAGTCGTATTCTAGGGCTTGTTCTGTTGGACTTGTTGAAGTAGGTGTTGTTGTATATGACAATCTATGCATTGTTGTCTATGAACAAGACTTTGGGGCTCTAGATTTGCTACTAGTCGTCGCCAACGTTAATAATCTTGTTCCAGCTATGGGCCTTGGGACCAAAGTTGTATACCACAGCTAGAAAGGAGGTGTTAAGGAAGCACAGGCATAGATGATTGTGGCTTTGTTGCCGCCTTCAATGGCTTTACCAAGCCATCCATGTAACAGATTTGAAATTGCGTCACAAATCCATGCTTCTATAGATTTGGTGAAGTGTGTTAATCCATGTCTCAATCGTCCTTCCTCGCTAGATCTTGAAAGTTGATCCTCTAGATAGGATCTTATTTGATCATGATTCACAATTATTTCTCAAAAACAATGGCTTGCATATTTGTTTTGGGCAAATCTTCTATGGAGCAATTGCAGCTAGGGTTTGGCTTTTCATTGGCAGAATAGCTCAAATGACTAATAGTCACTCTTCTCAGTGGAAAACAAACCTCAGATTTGTATTTCTTCACACAGCGATAGCCTCTTCTAACAACGAATTGCACACTTAGATCATGTGCCCTCTCTCACACTGCAACCTTCTCCTCCTAACTGTAAGATGCACAAACTGCCACACTGCCAAATCTCATTGCTCTATTAAACCTCACCGCAACTCCAATATATTCATTCTCTCATAAGCTTCTAAACCTGGGCCAAAGCTCTGATACCATGTTAAGAATTAACATGATCGAGACACAAGAAGCAAATTGGCAAAAAAGGCCTTAAGCCCTTTGTGTTCCATTGTATTGATCTCAACATGTGAATTTATAATACATCAATATGACCTTCTAGATCTCATTGACAAATCATCAGTGGATCATGATGACACCTCATGAAGAAAAGGATTACAACTCATGGTCTCGAACTTTATGATTGTCTAGGGACTCACAGTCTAACAAATATGAGCCCAGCATAAGGTTGATTCGATCTATTTATAGTCCCAGGATAGCACATAATAATCAGTAAGGAGGAATTGTATGTTTTTAGTTTCATTGTTACCTATAAAATCAAGCAAATGGTGCTTGCTATGTAAGTTTGTGATTTCAAAACCTTGGAGAAATATTTAGTGAGCTCAGACTTGAGCTTTGAAGCTTTGCTTCAGCTTTAGTTCATATAATATATGCAACTCTTTCGATTCCTAATTGTTGGTAGTCACTGGTGTGCTCACTAAGGCATAGAGGGCCCCCACAACCTAAGCTTGTACACTCCATTTCATTTGATGTTCATCATTTATATGCTAGTATATCTTGCTTATATGACTTTATTTCATGTTCATACTTTATAACTTTCAATTTTTATGTCTTCTCAATTATTTTGTTCATACTTGTATTTTATGTTATTGTGCTTATAGTTTGCATATGAAATTGATATCCATATTTTATCATATATTGTTGTCTATGTTTCATTGATTAGAATATTGTTTATGAGCCATAATTATCACAAAATAAATGTTTCCTATGAAAACAAGCTAATTGATAAGTTAACATAGAGGACAAGGAGTGTCATCCACTACATTTCCTGGTGGAAAAGGCCCTAGCTCGTTCACAACTTCTCACTTAGTGTTGCAGCAACAAGCATCATAGTTCCTTGTTTTCTTGCTTTCATTCTTTCCTAGATTAAATCAATGATTTAGGTATACACCAACTAATGAGTTGAGTAAAAGACTACATGAGTGTACATCCACTTTCTCTTTCTTCGTGGAAAAGGCCACGTGCATTCTTGACTTTTTAAGTAGTGTTACATCGAAGTTTATTAAATTGGATAAAAGACTATTGAAGTCTCTGTGTGCTCTCACCGGCAGAAAAGGCCCTAGTGCATTACCAATCCATCAAACTCAACCTCTTAATCATTGTTTCTGATACCTGTCATTACAAGTATTTGATTTTAGTGTGAAAACTTGCAAATCCATTGAACATGATTACATAGAAGACCATGACCCGTGTGAAGGGCCTTAGTGCATGCTCAATCCTAAGTGTTCATATTTCAAGTATGTGTGTTTTATTTTCCAAGCAGTGTGATTAGATTAAGTTTTGTTTCATGCTTTCTTAGCTTAGCCTTTAACTTTTGCTAAAATCCTAGATTTTGACCTTTATTAGCTAACTTTAGTACTTAATCTTAGATGTGACAGCCAATCTAGCCTGGCTCTTTACAAAATGTATTGCGCTTCTAAGTTTATGAACTCCTAATTTAAGCAACTAAATTACCTTGACAATATGATCAAAAAAAGAATAAACCAAACCCTCAAATTAAACCTCAAGTTGAAGCCTTAGCTAGGGTTAGGGTTTCTTGGGCATAAAAATACTTTAGAGGATGACATCAGCACTACTAGGGTAAGTTTAACAATGCAAATGGCCACATTTTGAGTTAGAAGGATAACCAAGATAAAATTCAAGTTTCATTACCTCCAACGTACATCCACAAAAGCCCTAGATGAATCCGACCTTGCCTAAATGCCTTAGCAACTAGCCTTAAGGGGCATAGATGATAAGAAAAAGGGAAAATATTAAGGTTTTATAGTTATTTTATCAACACCGAGGTTGTCAATCCCTGATTCTACTTGGGTGATGGTGTCTTTAGGGCTACAATAGGAGATAATGGAAAAATGCTTGGAGTAAGGGCGAAAACCTCTTGTTTTCACTGAGATAAACCCTAACTATCTTTTTTGTGAGGGGAGAAATTAAATAGGAAATGCACACTAGGATTTTTCTATGTATTTCAAGGAAGATGTATCCAACATGCAAAAAATAACCAAGATTTTCCATATATAATTTGCATTTAGACATGGAGCATAGAAAAAACCTAATATAATTAATTACATTTAAAACAATGAAAAATCTGCAATAAGCTTACAATTCTTCCATGAAAAGACATTCCTTGAATCCCAACAAGACACCTCCAAGACAAAAGCCAATCTCCAATAGCAAAAACACCATAAAAATTAGATCTCCACAAGTGGCGAGTTCCATGAAGGCTCAGTCAAGCTCTCAAGAAGAGGCTAAATTCCAAGTTTGATAACGAAAATTGAGAAGTTAGTGATCCTCAATATATATGAGGTCTATCACTCATTAAAATTAGCCTAAAGCCCTATGGCAAGTTCAATTTTGAGTATACATCAAGAAAATCGGTTACAAGCTAGCCCCATAGCTCAACATAACAAAAGTATACCACAAAGGCCTGTGTTCCACGGGGTCGCGTCCACCCACTTGGGGGTTGAATTTCCTAGCTCCCTCGTGTTAGGGGGCTTGGGGAGGACTAGGGGTTGTTTCCCCACGCTCCCAAAAAGCAGGGTACGTGTGAAAACTTGTAAGGGGGCATTTCCTCGATTTTCAGGTAGAATCCTCCAAATGGGGTCGTTTCCTAGGTGAAAGGGGTCGTGTGGGATCGTGTGGGGTCATGAGGGGTCGTTTCCCTAGACAAAAATCGCAATTTTTTTAATGAAACAAAAAAATCCTAATTTTTATGAACCGAGAAGGGTTTAAACTTTATTTCCAATGTTCATTTCATATTGTTTCATCTTTTCATGATATCGCTCTTTTCAGTTGGATGCAGAGACTAGCGACTCATTACTTTGAGCAATTATGCTCATTTATGATTTATCATTTGATATGTTCTTATGTTATTAACTTATTTGCTTTTTTGTTTTAAACTTCAATTTATTTTGAATCTTGATATATGACATATTAGACTTGAGTCTTCACTCTATAAAAAATTGACTCTTGATGTATCAAACTTGACTTTTATTTCAATATTCAATGTTCATAGTTGGAACTTCAATATGGTTTAAACTTTAAAACTTTAAACATTTATTTCATTGTACATTGTTAGTAGTTACATTGTACAGTTACAAACTTACATGTATGATGTATGATTATATGATATCATGCTTTTTGTTTTAAATTTGTTTCAAAGTTCAATTATATGATTCATCGATTTATCATTTACCCTTCATGATGTAAGCATTACATATTATATAATGATAAAGGCAGTTACATTATAAATATTAAAATTTCAATGACATATCACATATTTTTATATTTATAAGTTTTTAAGTACCCGACATCCCCCCACGTTTCCTAAAAATTGGTGGTGAGCTTTTGCATAGGCCGCTCCTGCGTATCCCCGCTCCCTCGCCCCCACGTCCTGGAAACTTGGTGGAACATTGACAAAAGCCCACATGCATGGGTTGAAATTCTCCTCTAGCATAATGGCATGCCATTTTTGGGCAATTAAAAATCTAAAAGAGAATGGAATGGGCAAGGTGGATGTCCAATCACCATAACTAACCTTATTCTTGAGGGGAATCCCTCAAGACATGCCTCAAAATGCCTCCATGTGTCAAAACTCTGCTCGAGATGCCCTGCATCATCTTCAAGGATTCTAGAAGTATGATGTGGCACAATCTCTCTCAAGCACTGGGGCTCCAAATGGTAGCACAAGCCCTCCCTTGTCATCCTAGGGATGACCATCATTCGAAGTCAGGATCAAGTCATGCCCATCAAAAAGTGTCAAGGTCAACCTGGAGGCATGTTGGGTCTGTTAGATACAACACCAGGAATATCCAACACCAAGCAAAAAGAGCTCAACGTTTCAGCATCTAGGGGTGCTCTAAGGTGTTAATCAACAACTGGTATCATCAAAGAGCCCAACGCTCTACTTTGGAGCAGCAATGCTACATCTAAAAAGTCATTACTACTCTTTGAAATCATGGTACGACTTGGCCATCATGCGTTGTGTAGGCATGGAAAGTGAGCCCTCAAGGCCTCTACTACTATATGAAGGACCACCTAGAAAAACCATCTCAAACTCAAGTGAAAGTCACCAATCATTAGAGATAATGACCATAGATGCATCATAGTGGACAATACTTAATTATTAAGGGCATAATAAGACTTCAAATATCTAACTAGACCAAGTCCCATAAAAGTGTTCCCTACCTTGTTAGGGATGGCTAGATGGTCAACCCTATTAGATGCTTCCAGCACCTAAGAGAAGGTGACATGTCTAAGGTCAAACCTTCAATTCACAAGTGTTTGTCATAATGTGGCAACGGAGGGGAAATGCTTCATGGCAAGTTGCCATGATCATGGGACCAACTAATGGAGGTCCATCATCCTGAGTGTATACATGTGTGGAGGGAGCAATCATGGAAGCATGAGTTACCCCTTTCCTCGGCCTACTTTTACCACCCCTTTGGTGTGTCTTTTACCTTTTTCTATATATTTTGATAGAGAGAATAGCTCAAGTGTCCAAGCTTGCGTTTAATGATATAGCATTGATATACCCTTAAGATGAGTCAGCTTCTCGCTCATCAGCGTTGGGACATGCAAAGGTTCCTAATTATGTGATGAAGCATCAAGTGCTCGGGAATCGAGTGATGGCTAATGAAGGGGGTAAAGCTCATACTAGGCTTTTGCCCACTTGCTAATTAATGTCCTGCCCATCTTCTGCATTTTAACTTTTCTTTTTCTTTCATTGTGGCCATTTTTTGCTTTTACCTTTAACTACATCAACCCCCAGGCAAAGTTTTTTAGCCCTAACTCAAGGACACGAACACAAGGATGCCAGTCCCAATATACCAATGACAACAAACCCAAATGATGGACATGAAATCAAGGGAATGGTGAAAGGTGGCAAGTTTCCCAAGTGGTTCCCCTCCTATATGTTGAAAATTGTAACTAGGTTCGGTCTTCATAATCACCTAATTGTAATCATGACATTGTATATTCTTTATAAAGAAAGAAAAAGAAATTATATTTTGTTTTGGAGTATGGGTTTCATACTCATGTTTGAGTCAAAAGCATGTTCTTCGTGCTCTTAAGTTTTCTATGTCTTTCTAGGATAATGAATAATATTGGTCATGTGTCATAGTCCCATTGGACTAATTGAAATAAAGAAAGATATTTATTTTATCAAGAAAAAAACATTTTGTATCCCAAGACGAAGTCGACCCAAGAGCAGATCAACTCAACCTAAAGGAGGGTAACTCGACCCTCAAGAAAGGCTATATAAAGAAAGAATTTGACTCACTTGGAGAACATCTCATCTCAAGTTCGATCTACAATAGCGAAGAAGAGAAAGAGTAGTTGGGAGGGTGAAGAAGAGGAGCAGAAGTCGAAATCTTTGGAAGATTATCTTTTCTTGTCCACATGTGTGAAGTTGCTAGGGTTTGTGAAGCTGCAGGAGGCCAAAATTGCAGGGCCGAAATTCTGAGGAGCAGTTGCATGGCCGAAATTCTAAGGAGCAGTTGCATGGCCGAAATTCCAGATGAAGTTGCAGTAGGTTGAAGTTCTAGAAGCTGCCTTGAAGAAGATCTAGTTGAGGGTTGACTTGGCGCTTGGAAGGGTTGTTGGCTTTCGGCTTTAGGTCTTAGAAGTCTCATTGTAAGAAGATTATATAAGAAGAGAAGCATTTCTTTTTGGGTTTTCCTCTTGGAGGGGTTTTTCCCTCGCTTGGAGCCTATATCTTGTGTACTTTGTCTTGTTGTGATCTTCATTGTTTTGGTAATTGCTTGATGAACAAGAATTAAAGATATAATAAAAGGCCAACTAACATCTCAAGTAATTATCAAGTAAAGGAAAATCTATATAATCTCTAAGTATACTGATTTTTCGACATGGTTTTGGAGCTAAGGTTCAAAAGGGAGACTGAAGATCACATTCTAGTTGGCACTATGACAAAGGTTATAGAGAAGGATTTTAAGCGTCTTGGGAATCTCGCTACATCCATCAAAGATTGCATATTGAAGATAATCTCCCAGCTAGCAAAAAGATGAATAGAAGGAAGTTTGTTCTCCACTTTATCTAGCACTTTCAAAGACGAGAATGTGTGGGTTATTGACAATGGTGCCTCCAGACATATGACAAGAGAATGCAGTCAACTTCAAACCCCATCTAAGGAAACTCCTCTCACTCAATCAAACTTGAAGACAACAAGAGCTATCCAGTAAAAGGCATTGGATCTACTTCATTGGAGCTCGAGTCTGGTGGAAGCATTCACCTCAACAATATTCTATATGTTTCAATTTTGAAGAAAACTTACTTTCCATTTCTTGTCTAGAGGATAAGGGTGATAGAGTTGCTTTTGTTGATGGCTGGTTTGGGGTAAGGGCTCTAGTATTGATGATGCTAGGGTGATTGGGATTCGTGAGGGGACATTATATATACTTTTTACACCTCTATCTCAAGCCCTAGTCCACTTGGAAGTGAATCCTTCTGAACTATGGCATAGAAGGTATGGACACCTTCATTATAATATTTTTCCATCTCTAAGTCAAATGGTCAATGGCATCCCCGAATTGAAGGAAGAACATGAAGGGACCTGTAAGGGATGTGCTCTAGGCAAGAACGTGAAGAAGCCATTTGCAAGAAGTGATACCAGATCTAAGGAAGTTTTAGATCTCATACACTCAAATGTATGTGGACCTATGGCAGTTAAGTCTCTTGCCACTTGGTGGACATCAATAGTATGTGATCTTCATTGATGATTTCTCAAGGAAAACTTGGTTATACCTCCTCAAGAACAAAGATGAGGTATTCGAGAAATTTCAGGAATTCAAGAATGAAGTGCATAATCTAACCAAGAAAAAGATCAAGACTTTTAGGTCTGACAATGGTGGAGAATACACCTCTAAAGAACTAACAACTTTCTGTAAGGAAGTAGGGATCAAGAAAGAGCTTATCATTCCTTATAATCCTGAATAGAATGGAGTGGCCGAAAGGAAGAACATAACTATTGAAGAATGTGTCAGGGCCATGCTGCATGATTAAGATCTCCCTCAATTCCTATGGGGAGAGGCATGTGTGACAGTTGTTTACTTACAAAACCGAAGTTCTCACAAGATTCTCAACAACATGACTCCGAAAAAAGCATTTACAGGAAAGAAGCCAAGTGTGGATCACCTTCGAATACTTGGATGTCTTGTGTATATTCATATACCCAAGGACAAGAGAAATAAGTTAGATCCTACCAATGTAAAGGGCATATTTGTTAGGTATAGTGCTTCATCTAAAGCATACAGAATCTATATTAATTTGAACCATCGAATTGAAGTAAGCAGGGATGTTGTCTTTGATGAAAGTATAGCTTACAAGAAATTGAAGGATGTTCCAGTTGACTCTGATGAAGAAGAGATACCTATCTTTGAGGATATCACAAGGGACATGATGGTCAAGATCTGGCATCTACTCAAGAAGATGTTGAAGGTCCTAGTGAGCCTATACAACAAGTGATTATTCCAAAAAATCAAAAGAGGCTTGCTTGGTTGAGAACTACTCTATAAGAAGCAGAAGGACATACAGCATCAGGGACCTTCAGGGAAAGTAAAAGACCAAAGAGGTATTCTGGGTATGTTGCATATATGACAAAGCTTATTGAAGTAGAACCTTCCTCCTATGAAGATGCAACTAAACATCAAGAGTGGAGGAATGCAATGCAGGAAGAATACTAGTCCATAATGAAAATGATGTTTGGGAGATTGTCCCTAGGCCAAGTGACAAATCTATAGTCAATTCAAAATGGATTTACAAGATAAAGCAAACTGCAAATGGGAGCATTGATAAATATAAAGCAAGGTTTGTAGCAAGAGGCTTCTCACGGAAAGAAGGGATTGATTACGAGGAAACCTTTGCTCCTACAGCTACATATATAACAATAAGATAACTTGTTTTGTTAGTTGCTACTATGGGATGGAACATCCATCAAATGGATGTCAAGACAACTTTCTTGAATGGGACTATTGATGAGGAGGTTTACATTGAGTAGCCTCAAGGCTAAGTTGCATGAAACGCTGAAACTTTTCAGAGTTTCCAAAACGGGTACGTTTAGAAACGTCACCTCCCAAAAATGGAAACGTCGGCCGAAACGTCAGTTGAAACGTCATATATGTCCAGATATGTATAAAAAAGGGTTATAAATATGTGAATAACACATTATCTTGCAAGAAAAAAGGGAATAAGACCCATAGATGACAATTTAGGAGGAAAACCAAGTCTATATTAACTCTCATACATGATTACATGATGGTTGAGTTTTAGTCTAGTTTCGGCTGAGTTTTGGAGTTTGGAGTACGGGTACGGACCGAAACATCGGGTTCCTAGAAGTTTCATGCAACATAGCCTCAAGGATTTGAAATAAATCAGAGGGAGACTCATGTTTGCAAGCTGAAGAAAGCTCTATATGGCTTAAAGCAAGCAACTAGAGCTTGGTACGCAAGAATGGATGCATACCTATTGGGACTTGGTTTTACCAAGAGTTTTGTAGATCCTAACCTATACATCAAGGTGGTCCAGGGAAACTAGTTATCATACTCATGTATGTGGATGATCTACTTGTTACAGGAGTAGGGCCTCGAATCCAGGAATGCAAGAAGTAGCTAGCAGCCGAGTTTGATATGAAGGATCTTGGGATTATGCATTATTATTTTGGACTAGAAGTTTGGCAGAAGACAAGTGAGATATATTTTGGTCAACGTAAATATGTGATCAAGATTCTTCAGAAGTTTGGCATGATGGATAGCAAGTCGATGATGACTCCTATGATTACCAATTTAAAGAAGTTGAGGAGTTCAGAGTCTAGTTTGATGGATTCTACTTGCTACAAATTGTTGTTTGGGTCCTTGATATATCTAGTAAAAACAAGACCGGACATTTATTTTGCAGTAAATGTCCTTAGTCAGTTTTAGATGGAGCCAAAACATGATCATTGGATTGCAACTAAGCATATCCTAAACTATTTGTGTGGAACCATACAACACTGGCTCTGGTATACTAGTAATGAAATCCAATTTACGGGATATACAAATTTAGATTGGGGTGGTAGTGAGACAGATGGAAAAAGCACAACAGGTGGACGTTTCAGCCTAGGGTCTTCCATGGTCTCATGGATGAGCAAAAAGCAGGATACAGTTGCTTTGAGTAGTGTTGAAGCAAAGTATGTTGCTGCAAGTGAAGTCTGTCAGGAAGTTGTTTGGCTCAAGAATTTATTATCAGATTTGTTTGAAGGACCGATTAGCCCTACACATATACACTGTGACAATGAAAGTTGTATAAAATTGATAGCAGACCCAATGTTTCATGTTAGGGCAAAGCATATAAACAACAAGTACCACTACATTAGAATCTTGGTAGGATATCGGGTCGTAGAGTTGCATTATATGCCTATTGATGAACAGGTAGCAGATATACTGACTAAAGCATTACCAAACAAGAAGCTTGAGTATTTAAGAAACAAGCCTGGTTTGGTAGATATCTCTTCCCTAATTGAGAGGGAGTGATACTGGATAGTTCTTGTCTTTATGGGTTAGGCACAGTGTTGCAAGAAACGTCCCCCCTCCCGGATCAAAACCCCGATCCGCGATCCGTACGGATGCGTGGGGGAACCGTCGTCCGAATCGTGTTTCGGAAAAACCAAAATGCGTTTCGGACTAATAAACACGCTTCCTGGAAATTTCAGGAAGCGTGTGCCCGAAACGCGTTTCGGATGGCGCTCCGACCGTACGAAGCATCAAGCTTCGGAGTACGAAGCGGTACGGATCGTGAGCTTCCTCCATGTTTTTTTTTTGTATGAATTTTTTGAGCAATTCCAAGATGATGATGATCGTGTTGAGATGCCACCCCCATCTGGGCCCTTGGTTCCTAGGTTCCATGGTTCAACACCAACAGCAGGGGGTTCGTCTTCATCAGTTTCAGTGCCACAACTTCCACAGGCACCATCTTCTTCATTGTCACCACGTGGAGGCCCGCCACCACATTCTCTTCGTGGTGGAAGGAGGATTGATTAGTAGATATATTCACAATTTACTACTTTTGTCATAGATTAATCATTAGACTTTTTTTGGCTTGGCGGTGACCAAGTGACCTATTTTGTAAACATTATTATTTGAATTTTGGACATGACAAATGTTCACAGTTGCTCACTTGCTAGATAAATCATGATATACTCTATGTTTTATGTTTTATAATATGCTTAAATGTTTTATGTTTTATAATATGCTTAAAAGTTTGATGTATGTTTGTAATTGCTAGAAAATAGATGGTTGATGCTCGAATAATTAATCATTGGTGTACATACTACATACTAGTAACTACAATGGAATCTTGGATGCCATATCTATCTTGATTTATGCAAAAATATGCATGTGTTCATGTCTTCTACAACTAATTTAGTATTTGGGATGTTTGTTTTGAATATAAATGCAAAAAAAATATAAATATATATATATATAGCAGACGCTTCGCTTCCTAGATTTTTGGAAAATGATGCTTCCGCATCCCTGCTTCCAAAAAACATCCCCGTTTCGTCCCCACTTCGTGCAACATTGGTTAGGCACTAAACTAGGACTAACAATTGTAAGTCTTAGTGAAGGCCATAAAGAAAGAACGGAGTCCAGAGGATTGGATAAGCATCTAAGATTGGAACTTCTTATGGATTAGAGAATCCAAGAAAAAGAAGTTCTTAATCGATACTCTTTGAAGATGAGATAGGACGTCCAAGATAAGAGTAGTCAAAGAGGACAGATATTCTTTGAGGATTCAGGATTGGAAATCCAAGATAAGAATAGTCCTAAAAGGACATACCTGGTGAACATCCAAATGGGGTATGTGCTTTAGAGGTTGTGTAGCGGCTCACGTAAAGCCTCCCAGCATAATGCTCTCGAATAAAGATGAGCTTGTCTAGTTAAGGCCTTCAAGGACAGTTTTGGTTATGATAAAGATGCTTGACAAAGATGGCTTATCAATCTAACTCCTCTTTTGAGAATGCTTCAAGATTGATATTCCTTGTACTATGTAATGGGATTATGAATACCTTTCTGGTTAAGAGGGAGTGTTAAAAATTGTAACTAGGTTCGGTCTTCATAATGACCTAATTGTAATCATAACATTGTATATTCTTTATAAAGAAAGAAAAAGAAATTATATTTTATTTTGGAGTATGGGTTTTGTTACCGCTCAAACTAGCAGGGGTTCTAGGAGGGGATCCTAAAGGGACAACTACTAGGTCAAGGGCAACAATGGAGCGATAGCCCAATATCACCTTAGTGAAAGCTCCCTGCCTTTTACAGAGTTTCACCAATGGGAGGAGACCTAGTGTGAAGGGAATCACTAGATGAATAAGTCAATGAAGGGATAAAGGGTGATTCCTAAGGGCCTATTCACAAGAGAGACTCAATTTTGTGGTTTGCTTGCTTGAGAAGCAAAGTGTCAGGCTATTTAGGAAGGGCCAAGGGGATTTCAAGGGCTAGGGTTTGCAAAGAAGACTTGTAAGGGAGGGACATAGTCCTAGAGATCTTTGTGACAACTTGGATTCCAAGTGGTCTTTGTGAAATTATCTTCAAGAGGTCGTGGGACCACACGGGACGAAGTGGACCCAAAATTATGTCAAGTAAGAGGAATTGGTCACTTGAGGAGGGGCTTGACCTAATTGTGGAAGAGAAGAGGATCAATGGACAAATCTTCTTGCAGTGGAATGCAATAATCCAGATGAGGTCACTAGCCAAGGGAAACCTAGGGACAAAAACGGTCCTCGAGCTAGGGCTTGCAATATCTCAAGATCCCACTGTCGGATTTGCTTCAAATTTGGAGGGCCACTAGAGCAAACTCCAGCGCAGTTGTGGACCAAACATCGAAGTGTTTGGATGGCTAGATTATGAGATAATTGATGCCCTAGGTGACCTATGTAGGCTAGGCCTACAAAGAAAGAGAGAAAGGTGAGAAAAATATGCTTTTAGGTGACCACCTATGGAGGACCAATGCCTAATCCTTTAGAAGAAATGGAGTCAAGATGATCCCAATGCTTGGGATGATTTCACTTGGTCAAGGAGGCCTCTGGAACAATTTCACATTAGGGCATGCGACAATTGCTTCAAGGTCTTTATAATTCGATATGCAATATGTGATGACTTATCAAGATAAAATTTTGAAAAAATATCTTTAGGAACATTCACTTATTCAAACATGGCCCACGACATGATGCAACGCTATAAAAAGACAAATTTCCACCATTTCACACAAGGAAACCAGCAAATTTCAGCCTAGTATAGCGAAATTCCCCAACAACATGCATGGGACATAAGAAAAAGACAAAATAGCATTAAAAGAGCACTCACATGTCAGAACAAGTATATCCAAACATCATCATATGCCAATATAGAAGCTCCAAGACAAAAATGAAGAGATCCAAATATCAAAATTCATCCATTCATCCAATTTCATCCTCCAAAAGAGTAGCGAAAATCTCCCAAGAGAGAATGATCCAATCCAAGTGATGATGATCAAATGGTTCCATTTATACACTTCCTAATGAATTCGATTTAGCTAATTAGGCCTAGTTTAGCCCCTAAAATAAAATAATGTGCATAATAATAAAACTTTTGGTGACAAGCCCACCAAATAGCTCAATAATGTAAAGATAAGTCTCTCAAGAGGGTCAAATGATCAACAAATTGATGTCATTGGGCCTTTGAGGAGGCCTGATGAAGTCCAACGGGTGCCATGATGAAGAAAAAGACTCCAAACATAGTGGACAAGGGGTTCGCCCCTTGTTATCCAATCAAGAACCTGTGGTGTCGCCAAGTGGGTGCGGGGGCACAAGGACATCCTCATGAGTCTCCAAATGGATCAAATATGCCTATAGACCATCTGTGAGGGTTGGAGTGATGACATAAACCCTCCATCTGTAGCGAGAGGCATCCCGGAACATCTGCCAACTGTATGGTGCAACTAGGGAGTCGGCTAGGCATGGTGGACCAAGTGCATCATCCTCATCCAAAAGGTGGAACACGAGCAATCAATGAACACTTTTGGGGATCCATGAAGTAAAATCTACTATGGCGGAGAGCCATGGCTCTCAACGCTCACCCTACAAGTGCCAATGTGGCCCTCTGGAGGGGTAGGACCTTGTATAGGGAGACCAAGCCCCAAATGAAGACCCACCTGCAATCCTGCATAAGATCTAATGCGTCCCCTTGCCTTCCAATACAACAAATCATTAGAATAATCAAGTAATAATGCTTACAAGTTATGGGATCAATGGGGCACTTCATGGTGGTATGCCCTTCCATAATGGGCTTTGGCATGTACAAGTGCCTCCAAACTCAATAAAGGGTTAACCAAGAACCCTTTTAGATTGTTTCAACCTCTAAAGGGGGTGGCATGTCCATAGTACATCCTTTAAGAGGTAGGTGGCAAGTGATATAATAATGGAATGGAATGGGGGGTCAAGGGAATCATCCAGACCACATGTCAAGGTGCATGGGTAGTTATAATAAGGAAAGCCCACACCTGGGTATATGAGCGTAGGAGGGAGCATATCATGGTACATGAGTTACCCCGACCTTTGTTTTTTTTAATCCTTCTTCATATGTCTTTTGCCTTTTATTGATTCTTCTGCATAACTGCTTGGGGCAGTGTTGCAAGAAACGTCCACCCCCTCGATCAAAACCCCGATCCGCGATCCGTACGGACGCATGGGAGAAGCGCCGTCAAAAACGGGTTTCGGAAAAACCAAAACGTGTTTCAAGCTGATAAACACACTTCCTGGAAATTTCAAGAAGCGTGTGTCCGAAACGCGTTTCGAACAGTGCTTTGGTCGTACGAAGCGTCAAGCTTCGGAGTACGAAGCGTACGGCTCGTGAGCATCCTCCATGTTTTCTTTTGTATGAATTTTTTGAGCGATTCCAGGATGATGATGATCATGTTGAGATGCCACCCCCATCTGGTCCCTTGGTTCCTAGGTTCCATGGTTCAACACCAACAGCAGGGGGTTCGTCTTCATCACTTTCAGTGCCACAACTTCCACAGGCACCATCTTCTTCATTGTCATACGTGGAGGCCCACCGCCACATTCTCTTCCTGGTGGAAGGAGGAGAGATTAGTAGATATATTCACAATTTACTACTTTTGTCATAGATTAATCATTAGACTTGTACGCTTGTGAATTTGAACATTTTTGGCTTGGCGGTGACCAAGTGACCTATTTTGTAAACATTATTATTTGAATTTTGGACATGACAAATGTTGACAGTTGCTCACTTGCTAGATAAATCATAATATGCTCTATATTTTATGTTTTATAACATGCTTAAATGTTTTATGTTTTATAATATGCTTAAAAATTTGACGTATGTTTGTAATTGCTAGAATATAGATGGTTGATGCTTGAATAATTAATCATTGATGTACATACTACATACTAGTAACTACAATGGAATCATGGATGCCATATCTATCTTGATTTATGCAAAAATATGCATTTTTTCATGTCTTCTACAACTAATTTGGTATTTGCGATGTTTGTTTTGAATATAAATGCAAAAAAAATATAAAAATATATATATATAGCAGACGCTTCGCTTCCTAGATTTTTGGAAAATGACGCTTCCGCGTCCCCACATTCAAAAACCATCCCTGTTTCGTCCCCGCTTCGTGCAACATTGGCTCGGGGCTCCAGGGGATGGAGAGCATGATGTGTAATATATAGCATTGAATACCCCCTTGAGGTGTGGTAGTTCATTGCCCACCAGGGGTTGGGGCAATCATGGGTTCCTTAATAATGGAGGGGGCTCATCTAGGGCCCATAGGAACCAGGGTGATGGCCAAGAATAAGGGGTAGTAGAACTCATGTTTGGCTTTTGCCCACGTGCTAAATTTGTATGTCCCGGCCATCTTTTGCATTTTGTAGTACCTCCAGGGCATCGTTCCAAGCCCAACCCAAGGTGTGGACGAGGGGAGGGGAAGGCTAACCCTATGTGGACCCAGATGGGAAAAGAGATGAATGGGGCTCAAATGAGTGGAAAGAGGGTAATGTAGGTGGTGTCGGGAAGTGAGACCATGCAACCAAAATCAAGATTTCCCATGTAGTGCCAACCTAAAGCTAATGGCCAGTAAAGGAGATCCCACGAGACTAGGATATAAGGGTAACCACGAAATCGGGCAGTGGAGATAAGAATACAAACCAACCGACTCTTTCTGCTAAATCCCCCCACCAATTCGTGCCCAAAAGGGACCATGACAAGTAAGGAAAACTACTCCACTATACCAATGAAAAGTCGTACCTTTGGGGTCAGGAGGCCCACCTTCAAACATACATTCATAATAGATGGGTGAGGGACCACATGGCTGGCGCAGGTGGCAAAAAAAATGGCACATCGAGCTATCTAGGGGCTACAAGGGGTTATTGGATGTCGATTGAGGACCATCTAAGAGAAAAAAATTCTCCTATATATACTACCCACAGGTGGTGGATAATATCTGGCTCCAACTGGGACATGAGCTCTCGGAAAAGTGGGCGAAGCTACTCGAACAGGAGGTTATGAGAACTCCAGCAATCTCTTAGTTACCGTAGACCTATTACCTGCACATATCAAAGACCAAGCACATGGGGCAACATGTTTCTGTGGTGTCTTATGATCACCCATGCTTAGTGTTAAGTTGTAAAATCAACAGAAAAGTAAAAGCATGCAAATTTAATCTAAATGCAACTACTCTACCATGAGAAATAGCATATGATGTTAGTTCTAATGAGAAAATGAGCATGCAATGCATCCTACCTTAACATGCATACAACGAAGCTAATATTAAATGTAATCATAAAGTCAATACAACCAACGTATCATCAAATCAATATAAATATGTCTGCTTATATGATTACTCATGTAGCAAATCCTGAAGCGAATGCAAACCCAAACACATGGAGGACATTGCGGGCGGGAGGTGGGAAAATATGGTTTCCACGTGAGGTAAGATGAATCCCTAAGAGAAGGAACACGAGTCAATCTAGAGATGCGGAGCTCTCCCTCTAAGTACACATTGGTGGAATGAAAGATTATCCTTAAGAACTTATTATCACAACCATTGCTCATAATATTGTGCTTTGTACATGCCACAAGGTTGTGATGAGTGGGGAACGAAGGGGTGAGGGAAAGAAAGAGCGCAAGAAATAGGTTGCTCAAGGTGATGGTCACATTAGAGAGGGGAGGTCATGGAGTGATCAAAACCCTGAGAGTGTGTTCAAGGAGGTAAAGTATAATCAATGAGGGGCCCTTCCTCGACATTATACTCGAAAGGGGGAAGGGCTCACGATCACTTGAGATCATATGACAAGGGGTGAGGGAATCACTTGATGAAGACTCAAGATGATGAACAATAGGAAAAGGCAAAAGGGAGGGTGAAGTATTGTATTCAACAGGTTTCTCTTCCCCAAAATCATAATCTAAAGGCTCAAGTGATTTGAATATAGAATCATACTGAGGATAGGTGGGAGCCTTATCGATTTCCTTAGTATCAAAGATTGGGTCTCTCCTAAAAGGAGAATCGATCACTTCCAACTGCCCCTCTTCATGCAAGGGAAAATAATAATTCTCCTTCCCAAGGGTATCAATGGATATGTCATCATAAATAATGCCTAAGAGAAAGGGAAGACCAATCTCAACCTCATCCTCCTTGTTGGTGTCGTAAATGGGAGCACAATCAAATTGAGGACCAACAATTTTCCATTTCTCCTTTTCAATGTGGAAGTAATCTCCAATGTCATCTTCCAAGGGGCTAATGGGATCACCTTCCTCAAGGTTCTCAAAAGGAGAGTCATCAGGAGTAATATCCTTGAGAAAGGTAAGGTTAGTCTCAACTTCACCTTCCATAGACTCATCCTTCCCAACACGTGTTCTCAAAATCATCCTTTTCATCATGTGGACCCAATGAGGACTCATCTTCCTACTCATTACTTGATTTACAATGTCTTGATGATGCTCGATGAAGACTTCCTCTTGGATGCTTAATGCAAGGTATAGTTGAAAATGTCTAAGAAAGTCGTCAACGAACTCCTCAATATATGAGATGCTCTTAGGTTCATGATCATGCAACCATGAGTTATGACCACTGAGAGATCCCATGAACAACAACATAAGGACATCCCGGTGAACCACTTTCTCTTTTGAAGCATGTGCATTAAATCTTTCTACATGGTCAACTGCGGAGAGTGGATCACCATCAAACACAAGCACCCCACATAACATCCTTCCAGTGACATGATTAGGGTGCCCAGGGACGCTATTGATGTCCAAAGTGAGAAATCATCAAAGAAAGACACCCTATTTGAGATATACATGTAAATTATGTAAAAGTCGCCAAGGTGAATTTAAAGATGCCTAGAAAAATGCTTGCTTCACCGTACAAGCATCAACATTAAAGTTCAATCAAGAACTAGGGCATCGTTCTTCCAATGGAGTCGCAAATAATGATATGTTAATATGTCGTATGGGGAACAAAACACACGCCTTGTGTGTCTGGCAACGATGCCAAAATGTTACTGCTCAAACTAGAAGGGGTCCTAGGAGGGGATCCTAAAGGGACAACTATTAGGTCAACGGCAACAATGGAGCGATAGCCCACTGTCACCTCAGCTAAAGCTCCTTGCTCTTTACGAACTTTCACCAATGGGAGCAGACCTGGTATGAAGGGAATCACTAGATGAATAAGTCAATGAAGGGATAAAGAGTGATTCCTAAGGGACTATTCACAAGAGAGACTCAATTTTGTGGTTTGCTTGCTTGAGAAGAAAGGTGTAAGGTTCTCTAGGAAGGGCCAAGGGGATTTCAAGGGCTAGGGTTTGCAAATAAGACTTGTAAAGGAGGGACCTAGTCCTAGAGATCCTTGCGAAAACTTGGATTCCAACTGGTCTTTATGAAATTATCTTCAAAAGGTTGTGGGACCACACGGGACCAAGTGGACCCAAAATTAGGTCAAGTAAGAGGAATTGGTCACTCGAGGAGAGGCTTGACCTAATTGTGGAAGAGAAGAGGACCAATGAGCAAATCTTCTTGGAATGGAATTCAATGATTCAGATGAGGTCACTAGCCAAGCGAAACTTAGGGCAAGAAACAATCCTCAAGCTAGGGCTTGCAATATCTCGAGATCCCACTATCGAATTTGCTTCAAATTTGGAGGGCCTCTAGAGCAAACTCCAACGCAGTTGTGGACCAAAAATCGAAGTGTTTGGATGGCTAGATAGTGAGATAATTGATGCCCTATGTGACCTATGTAGGCTAGGCCTAGAGAGAAAGAGAGAAAGGTGAGAAAAATATGCTTTTAGGTGATTACCTATTGAGGACCAGCGCCTAATCCTTTGGGAGAAATGGAGTCCAGATGATTCCAATGCTTAGGATGAATTCACTTGGTCAAGGAGGCCTCTAGAACAATTTTGCATGGCAATGAGGGCATGGGACAATTGCTTCAAGGTCTCTATACTTCGATATGCAATATGTGATGACTTATCGAGATAAAATTTTGAAAAAATATCTCTAGAAACATTCACCTATTCAAACATGGCCCATGACATGATGCAATACTATAAAAACACAAACTTTTGCCATTTCAGACAAGTAAAGCAGCAAATTTCAGCGTAGTATAGCGAAATTCCCCAACAACATGCATGTGACATAAGAAAAAGACAAAATAGCATTAAAAGAGCACTTACATGTGAGAAAAAGTATATCCAATCATCATCATATGCCAATATAGAAGCTCCAAGACAAAAATATCCAAACATCAAAATTCATCCATTCATCCAATTTCGTCCTCCAAATGAATAGTGAAAATCTCCCAAGAGAGAATAATCCAATCCAAGTGATGACGATCAAATTCTTCCATCACACTTCTATTTATACACTCCCTAATGAATTTGATTTAGCAAATTAGGCCTAATTTAGCCCCTAAAATAAAATAATGTGCATAATAACAAAACTTTTGGTGACAAGCCCAGTTGAATAATGTAAAAATAAGCCTCTCAAGAGGGTCAATGATCAACAAAGTGATGTCGTTGGGTCTTTAAGGAGGCCTGCTGAAGTCCAAGGGGTGCCATGATGAAGAAAGGGACTCCAAACATAGTGGAAAAGGGGTTGGCCCCTTGTTATCCAATCAAGAACCTATGGTGCTCCCAAATGGGTGTTGGGGTACAAGGACATCCTCATGAGTCTCCAAATGGATCAAATATGCCTATAGACCATCTGAAAGGGCTGGAGTGATGACATAAACCCTCCATCTGTAGCGGGAGGCATCCTAGAACATTTGCCAAGTGTATGGTAAAACTGTGGAGCCGACTAGGCATGGTGGACCAGGTGTGTCATCCTCATCCAAAAGGTGGAACACGAGCAATCAATGAACATTGTTGTGGATCCATGAAGTAATATATGCTATGGCGGAGACCCATGGCTCTCAACGCTCACCCTACAAATGCAAATGTGGCCCTCTGGAAGGCAGGGACCCCGTATAGGGAGACCAAGTCCCAAATGAAGACCCACCTGCAATCCTGCATAAGATCCCATGTGTCCCCTTGCCTTCCAATACAACAAATCATTAGAATAATCAAGTAATAATGCTTACAAGTTATGGAATAAATGGGTCACTTCATGGTGGCACGCCCTTCCATATTGGGCTTTGGCATGTACAAGTGTCTCCAAGCTCAATAAGGGGTTAACCAAGGACCCTATTAGGTGGTTTCAGCCTCTAAAGGGAGTTGCATGTCCATAGTACATCCTTTAAGAGGTAGGTGGCAAGTGATATAATAATGGAATGGAGTGGGAGGTCAAGGGAATCATCCAGACCACATGTCAAGGTGCATGGCTAACTATAATAAGGGGAGCCCATACCTGGATATATGAGTGTAGGAGGGAGCAGATAATGGTACATGAATTACTCCGACCTTTGTTTTTTTCTACCCTTTTTCATATGCCTTTTTCCTTTTATTGATTTTTCTTCATAACTGCTCGAGGCTCCAGGGGATGGAGAGCATGATGTTAATATATAGCAGTGGATACATCCTTGCGATGGGGCAATTCATTGCCATGATGAAGAAAAGGACTCCAAACATAGTGGACAAGGGGTTGGCCCCTTGTTATCCAATCAAGAACCTATGGGGCTCCCAAATGGGTGTGGGGGTACAAGGACATCCTCATGAGTCTCCAAATGGATCAAATATGCCTGTAGACCATCTGTAAGGGCTGGAGTGATGACATAAACCCTCCATCTGTAGCGGGAGGCATCCTGGAACATTTGCCAAGTGCATGGTAAAACTGTGGAGCCGACTAGGCATGGTGGACCTGGTGTGTCATCCTCATCCAAAACGTGGAACACGAACAATCAATGAACATTGTTAGGGATCCATGAAGTAATATATGCTATGGCGGAGACCCATGGCTCTCAACACTCACCCTACAAGTGCAAATGTGGCCCTCTAGAAGGCAGGGACCCCGTATAAGGAGACCAAGTCCCAAATGAAGACCCACCTGCAATCCTGCATAACATCCAATGTGTCCCCTTGCCTTCCAATACAACAAATCATTAGAATAATCAAGTAATAATGCTTACAAGTTATGGAATAAATGGGTCACTTCATGGTGGCACGCCCTTCCATATTGGGCTTTGGCATGTACAAGTGTCTCCAAGCTCAATAAGGGGTTAACAAAGGACCCTATTAGGTGGTTTCAGCCTCTAAAGGGAGTGGCATGTCCATAGTACATCCTTTAAGAGGTAGGTGGCAAGTGCTATAATAATGGAATGGAGTGGGGGGTCAAGGGAATCATCCAGACCACATGTCAAGGTACATGGCTAGCTATAATAAGGGGAGCCCATACCTGGGTAAATGAGTGTAGGAGGGAGCAGATCGTGGTACATGAGTTACTCCGACCTTTTTTTTTTACCCTTCTTCATATGCCTTTTGCCTTTTATTGATTTTTCTTCATAACTGCTCGAAGCTCCAGGGGATGGAGAGCATGATGTGTAATATATAGCAGTGGATACCTCCTTGAGGTGGGGCAGTTCATTGCCCACTAGGGGTTGGGACAATCATGGGTTCTTTGATGATGGAGGGAGCTCATATAGGGCCCATAGGAACCAAGGTGATGGCCATGAATAAGGGGTAGAGCTCATGTTTGGTTTTTTCCCACGTGCTAAATTTGTATGTCTTGTCCATCTTTTGCATTTTGTGGTATGTTTCCTGTTGAGAGTAGCCAAATTATGCTTTTTACTTTCTTTTTAGCTGCATCAACCTCTGCGGCATCGTTCCAAGCCCAACCCAAGGTGTGGACGCGGGGAGGGAGAGGCTAACCCTATGTGGATCCAGATGGGAAAAGAGATGAATGGGGCTCAAATGAGTGGAAAGGGGGTAATGTGGTGTTGTCGGGACGCGGAACCACGCAACCAAAATCAAGATTTCCCATGTAGTACCAACCCTAAAGCTAATGGCCAGTAAAGGAGATCCCACAGGACTAGGATACAAGGGTAACCACGAAATCGGGCAATGGAGATAAGAATACAAACCTAACCCACTCTTTCCGCCGAAACCCTCCACCAATTCATGCCCGAAAGTGCTCATGACAAGTAAGGAAAACTACTCAACTATACCAATGAAAAGTCGTACCTTTGGAGTCCGGAGGCCCACCTTCAAACATACATTCACAACAGATGAGCGAGGGACCACATGGTTGGCTCAAGTGGCGAAGAAAATGGCACAACGAGCTATCTAGGGGTTGTTGACTGCTGGTTGAGGACCATCTAGAAAAAAAAAATCTCCTATATATACTACCCATAGGTGGTGGGTAACAAGTTTCGTACTCAAGTTTGAGTCAAAAGCATGTTCTTCGTGCTTTTAAGTTTTCTAGGTCTTTCTAGGATAAAGAATAATATTGGTCATGTGTCATAGTCCCATTTGGACTCATTGAAATAAAGAAAGATATTTATTTTATCAAGAAAAAACCATTTTGTATCCCAAGGCCAAGTCAGCGCAAGAGCAAATCAAGTCAGCCTAAAGGAGGGTAATTTGGCCCTCAAGAAAGACTATATAAAGGTGGAATTCTACTCACTTGGAGAACATCTCATCTCAAGTTCGATCTGCAGAAAAGGAGAGAAAGAGTAGTTAGGAGGACGAAGAAGAGGAGCAGAAGTCAAAATCTTTGGAAGAGTACATTTTCTTGTCCACACATGCGAAGCTGCTAGGGTTTCTGAAGTTGTGAAGTTGCAAGAGGCCCAGGGCCGAAATTCTGAGGAGCAGTTGCAAGGGCCGAAATTCTGAGGAGCAGTTGCAGGGGCCGAAATTCTGAGGAGCGGTTGCACGGTCAAAATTCTGAGGAGCAGTTGCAAGGCCGAAATTCTGAGGAGCGGTTGCACGGTCAAAATTCTGAGGAGCAGTTGCAGGGCTGAAATTCTAAGGAGCGGTTGCAGGGCCGAAATTCTGGACAAAGTTGCAGTAGGTTGAAGTTATGGAAGCTGCCTTGAAGAAGATCAAGCTAAGGGTTGACTTGGGCTTTGAAGGGTTGTAACTTGTTGGCTTTGGTCTTTGAGTCTTGGAAGTCTCATTGTAAGAAGATTCTATAAGAAGAGAAGCATTTCTTTCTAGGTTTTCCCTTTGGAGGGGTTTTGCCCTGGCTTGGAGCCTATATCTTGTGTACTTTGTCTTGTTGTGATCTTCATTGTTTTGGTAATTGCTTGATGAACAAGAATTAAAGAAGTAATAAAAGGCCAACTAACATCACAGGTAACTATCAAGTAAAGGAAAATCTATATAATCTCTAAGTCTCCTGATTTCCCAACACTATAACCCTAAGGCCTCAGAGGAGGTGCCACTAGACTAGAGCCAAAAACTAACCACCCTGGTAAGGTGAGAGAACAATTCTACAGTCAAGATCAATCAATCATCCAAATCACCACTTAATCCATGTTAAAATGCCCCTAAACATTAAATAAAAGCACATGATTACAAAATAGTTAAAAAACCTATGAAGTGGTGACCCACCTTCCTTAAAGAGGAATGTTGGATGCTAAGAGGTGTCTAACTTGTGCAAATGGTGGAGGAATGTGGCATATCATCATATACTAAGCAAATATAGGGATGTTGACTAGCTAATTGTCCAAGGCAAGAGAAAAAAGTTCTCCTATGGGATTACCCACTTTTGGTGGTTAACATCTAGCTCTAACTCGAGGACATGTGCTCACCATAGAGCGCATGATCCATATGCTCCAATAGGGAGTTCATGAGAACCCCAACAATATTTAGGCTCGCATACCTGTTACCTGCACACTCAAATCAACTTGTTTCCTAGCATGTCTACAAGGTGTTGATTGTCACCCTTGCATTTATATGATATATAAAACCATACTGAAAAGAAAAGATTAGCTAAATGCGATTTAATCTAGAATGCAAATACATCAACATGAATAATGAATAATTAAGATGCGCACACAATAATGTAACACACAAATGCAATGCAACTACATAAATATAAATGCATCATGTTCCATTAAACAAAGTAAGATGTTTGCCTCCCACAAGGGAAGGCAATAGCTCACCATCAAGTTTTGCAATATAGAAATATCTAACCCCTACTTTGCCATGGACCCTAAATTTTATGGGTTGTTGTCGACAAGGACTAAATCACCAACATAAAAATCTTTACCTTGTCTTTGAACCCATTGTTTCTTTTTGATGCTTTGGAAAATCGATTTCTTACTCTAGTTTACATGGGCATTTTTTATTTAACATACATTCCCTAATGATGATTCAACCTCCTTAGGTTTATTGTTAAAAATGTAGAGATGGGAGGTCTTCTGGCTTGTGCCTTAGCCAGTGAAGACCACAAATTAGTCCTTCTCTCACATGAGTGGAAATTCATGAGATAGACTTTAGTTCTGATGCGTTGATTTCCAGTTTACTGTAATGGTCATCAAATTTGCATGCGTAATGTTGGAGCTTCAGTTAGTTGGAATCTTCTTCAGTTTAACTATAGGATGAGGTGGTTGTGACAAGTTGAGTTAGAAAGAATTAAGACTTCAATGTTGATTGGAGAAAGAACAAGTTGAGTTCTCAATTAACTCGCAATCACAACTAGAGTAAATCAAGGAGGTGTTGAAGAATGTAACTAGGTTTGGTCTTCATTATTGTATTTGAGTCAAATGCAATATATTTGTAACGCAAAAATAATTTTATTATTATTGAAATTGGCTTATCAAAGCATGGGTTTCATGCTCAGATCATTTGTCTTAGGCCAAGCCTCCATTGTAGGCTTTATGTTATTGTCAAAGTCAATTTGTTTATTGGTCAAAGACTCCTCCATCAAAGTCTCCTTCAAGTCGACCTCAAAGGAATAGTCATGAAATGAACTCATGTTGGCCTACAACAAAGACACATCTCTTCATGATTCATGTCGGCTCTTCAAGTATCTTTGTGGCGAATTTCGGTGATCTCAGGACAGAAGTTTGAACAAGGCATTTCAGAGTTTTGGTGGCATTACAAGGATGAGTTTAGATGATTTCGATATAACCACAATTCGAGTGATGCTCCCACAGATCGGTGTTCTCACAGTTTGCTATTATGTTTGGTACTATGTTCCCACAGTTCGGTGCTACTTTAGTTCAATGTTACCACAGTGAGGTCTCTATGTAATCACAGTGTTGAAATCTCGGTGATGAAGTCCCAGTGTAGCAAAGTGACAAGAAATCGGAGTTAACACAGTGACATGGATCATGGTATGCAAACACAGTGAAAGGAGGATGACTTGATGGAGGTAGTCTCGAGTCTAAGTTGTAAGGGTCTTGGTCGTCTCATCTTGAATCTACTAAAGGAAGAATTTTGATTGGGTTTTCCCCTAGAGAGGGGTTTTGCCCTGACAGCGTGCCTACATCTTGTGTTCTCTTTTATTTGTTGCTTGGCATTAGTCTTGATGATAAGAAAAGATAATTCAAAAGAACTAATAATAATAATGAAAAACATCACAAGATAATGTCATAATAAGAGAAATCGTTTAACTGTCATCTCTATGGATTTCTCTAACATGGTATCAGAGCTATGGTCATGGTCAAAGGTAGTTTGAAGAAGCGCAATTTGAAGATTACAGTGAGCATATTAAAGACACCTAGAATGAAGGAGAAAGAAGTTGGATCATTCCAGAGAATGAGCTTGTAAAATTTCAGTGAATACACAGTACATCAAAGGAGTGACTTCACTATAAATTGTAGAAAGATTCTCGGCATATAAGTAACAATGAAAACAAGAGAGACAACTTCGGTGATATAACAAGTTCGGATCTTTTCCAGGATAGATTTATAGCATTTCCGATGATGGCACAGCCTTAATATTAATATTTTCGGTGAAAGAACAGTCTCAACACTTCTTGAAGGCACAATATTGACATTCCGGTTAATGTACTATAAAGATAGATATAACTTTGCTATATATTTCAGAGATGGCTTAAGTGATACTTCAATGACAGGGTCCCGGTATAGTAACACAGTGTCAGTGCATTCATTGTTTCAGTGCAATAACAGAAAGATCTCAGCGACACATCACAGTGAAGTCTTCGGAGCTTCCAACAGTGAGTAGGTTTTGATGAGAAGGTTTCAGTGTTACTATAATAACAGTTTTTTTACTTCATGAAGGAAAAGGAGTTTGGTGCTACCACAATGGTTCGATGTCACTATAATGTGAGGAGTTCACTACAGTGAGAAGGGATGGAACTTGGTACAACTGCCTATGAAGATCTATCAAGTACAAGCACAAGAAACCAACTTAAGAAGTTCAAGTAAGTATTGTCAAAATGCACATGCAAGTCTAAGAAGTTATCAGAGGTATGTAATCACAAGGTACATATAACATAATCTTTTAACTTTTCGATGATCCTTGTTTATGGCTAGTCTAGGATAAAGATTGCAACATGCATTCTTATCCTCTAGGGATTACAAGTAATCTAGGATGTCAAGTAGAAGTCCTTGATTGAAAGAAGGAATAACTTTTATAGGATACCATCCTCCATGGTTATGTAGGAGATCTAACTTAAGAAATTAAATCATGTTCATGGTATCACGTGTTTTGCTTGAAAGTATGTGTTATCGCTATAGAAGACCATGGTTTACACTTCCTACAAGGTTTGTCAAGAAACATCTCCAGGTATGTCTTAGACCATACATCTTGTAAAATTCTCTTCATCTTATTTTGAAATTTGTGTTACTAACATCGTTATGTCTAGTTGTCTTGAATCATAAAGATTCTTGTTTTGGGTGATTCATCACTTGATAAATCTACCCCCCCTCATATTCTTAACTGACTTTGTAGAACCCTAGACAGGTTCTCGGAAAACCCTAACCTAAGGGTATGCTAATGTTAATGTCTGAAACCCTAAACTGCTTACGGTTATTGAGAAATGTTATTTGAAGTTTTTATTGATGATGTCATGGTGATTTTGGTATGATCAAGAAAACCTAACTTGTTAGGGTTGAATGATAAAGTCTAAAATCCAGAACCTTTGAAGTATGGGTAATTTTGGGTTTGTTATGTTCTTATATTGAAACCCTGACTCATTAGGGTTTGGTGGAATGTGTAAGCAAAACCTTTATAATGTCTTAGAAATGATTTCCTCGGAATGTGTGTTTGTCCGATCAAACCCTAGCCTAATCAAGTTTGTTATATGTCTAACTCTTATTGATATTTGTGAAATTGGGATTGACTAACACATGATATGAAATGCTTATGCATGATAATGAAGTCTTAGATGTATGAGTTGACCTGTTTATCGGTGATCATGAATCCTAGGGTTTGGAACTAAGCCCTAGTCAAAGTTTGTTTCTCTAGGATGGTAAGCATTTGTGAAATTCTAGGGTTTTCGAATTAAACCTTAGTAGAAGTGAAAAATCTCTAATGTACAATGACAATGTGATAATTTGAGATTTGTGTAAGATAGTTGAAATCTGAGTTTTAGTTGTGATTGATGTTTGATTGAAAAATCTAGGGTTTTGCAACTAACCCTAGTGGAAGTTGGTCATGTTGACAACTAATCTGTTTTCATGTATGAAATCTAGGATTTGTATGAAACCCTAGTGGGAAGTCTAACATATGAATTTTGAAAGTTGTTAGATGCTTTGTAGATATATATCTGTTTGAATTGTTTCTAGTGTTTGCTATATGTTGTAGTAGGGTATGTCATACCTTTGGAAGAAACATTGAAACCCTAAATGTAATGAAAGTTGTTATGAAGTAGTCTAGGGTTTATGACAAAGTCCCTAGCAAGATGTTGAAGAGTATGTGTCTCTTGTTTGTAATTAAGTTTGGGTATCTGATATATATATAAGGTTGAAATGCTTCTGTAATTCTAATATGACTAACTTCATGCTTCTATAGATTTGCTTGTACTTGCTATCTAAGTTGTGCAGGGACACAATCTTCAATATGGTGAATATGTTCGTTGATAAGCATGATGTGAATAATGATGGCAATAATAACTCTAATGAAATGGTTGGAAGCCACAAAAGATTCTCCGATGTCGAAGTAAAGAAGTAGATCTCCCTGAGATTAAGAGGGAGCCTGGATAAAGGGAAGCTCCCTGGTTGAGAGGGAGGGCATAACATAGGTTTGACTGGAGAATGAATTTTTAAGGATATGTTGTTGCATGTGAAGTAGGAAAGGAAAGTGTATGATTAAGGAATCTTCTGTCAAAGATTCAGTTGATCGTCCCACTATGTTGAGAAGCAAAACCTGTTGTCTAAAAGACCCCGAAGGTTTGTGTTTGAATATGTGAAAGTATATTATTGATTGGGGTTGTGCTTGTACAGATAAATCTCTCGAAGGTTTTGATAGCATGTTGGTTACTGCTCAGTTTGATAGGGAGAGATTTCTTGTCCTTGATCTGCAAGATCAAGGGGTGTTGAGGCTTTGTCAGTGAAGCATTGCCTAGGAGGACATTTGGCAGGCACTTTGTGTTGATGTCTAGGTCTCGAAGTTGGAAAGGTGGTGTTGGTTGTAGAGATATGATTTTGGATACACACCTAGATCCCTAGGTTGATGGTTAGTAAGTAAGCCTGATGGTACCTAGAGAGGCTGAAAGCTTGAGTCCATCTTAGTCCCACCCAGATAGATTGCCCTAGTCAGGAATCTAGTCTATGGCATTGCAGTGCCTAAATTGTTGAAAGACCAATGGATAGATTACCCTGGTCAGGAATCTAGTCTGTGGCATTGCGGTGCCTAAATTGTTGAGAGACCAATGGATAAATTGCCCTGGTCAGGAATCTAGTCAGTGGCATTGCAGTGCCTAAACTATTGAAAGACCAATGGATAGATTGCCCAGGTCAGGAATCTAGTCCATGGCATTGCAGTGCCTAAACTTCTTCATAGAGAAAGTGAGATCTTCCATGTACCTCTTTGATTATATGTAAATATGAATACCTCCCTAGTTTGAAGAATGTAACTACGTTCGGTCTTCATTATTGTATTTGAGTCAAACGTAATATATTTGTAACGCAAAAAGAATTTTATTATTATTGAAATTGACTTATTAAAGCATGGGTTTCATGCTTGGGTCATTTGTCTTAGGTCAAGCCTCCATTGTAGGCTTTAGGTTATTGTCAAAGTCAATTTGTTTATTGGTCAAAGACTCCTCCATCAAAGTCTCCTTGATCATCATCAAGTCATCCTCCTCAAAGTCTCCTTCAAGTCAGCCTCAAAGGAATAGTCATCAAATGAACTCATGTCGGCCTACAACAAAGACACATCTCTTCATGATTCATGTCGGCTCATTTAGGATGGACATACCACTATATATACAATCCTGTGATCTTCGCATTACACCAGCTCAATAGCTCGGATTTCAAAGAAAGTTTCAGGTGTCTCTATGGAGAATTTCAGTGATCTCAGGACAGATGTTTGGACAAGCAATTTCAGAGTTTCGATGGCATTACAAGGATGAGTTTAGATGATTTTTGTATAACCAAAGTTCGAGCGATGCTCCCATAGTTCGGTGTTCTCACAGTTTGCTATTATGTTCAGTAGTATGTTCCCACAGTGAGGTCTCTATGTAATGGCAGTGTTGAAATCTCGGTGATGAAGTCTCAGTGTAGCAAAGTGACAACAAATCGGAGTTAACACAGTGACGTTGATAGGTGGTTGTCATTGATGTCAACCCAAGCAGCCCCAGGAGCTACCCTGATCTTCCATGGCAAATTTTACATGATAATTGATGGAATCTTGTGTCAAGATACTTCCAGATAGATTCTCCTCGACGAGATGTTTCCGTTGTTATATGGTACGCCTCGTGGTTCCTCCTGGTTTGAGAGAAAATTGAGGTTGCAGTTGAAGACCCAATTCTGTGTGCTGAAACCCCAAGGGGTAGAGACATGACACCTTATTCACCAACGATTGTCAATATATGACAGGGATTCTCACCGTAATCTCACCACATATAAGTTGAATAACTTCAAGATCCAAAGGTAGTAAACCAATCATTGACTTCACACTCAAGTAGGACCATATGCACTAAGCCAATCATTGATTTCACATTTCTAAGTGGAATTGAAAATATTTCTAAGAAAGATCCTTAACACAATATTAAGGGTTAGTTATTATTATTTAATTAATATTAATAAAATTATATTATTTTGTTAAATTATTTTTACTTATCAAATGAATTAACATTATTTTAAAGGATTATTCTTTTCTCCAACAGATTACTAAGAAACCCTTTGAGATCGAAAGGTCTAGGTATTATTAAGTGTTGATTTGGGGTAGCATCAGATGTTCTCTAGCCACGAAATTTGGTGGAGAGGCTAAGGCACATGAGATCTCCAATACCTAGAAAGGGTTTGGGCAGATTCTAAACAGTTTGGGAGATATTAAAATAATTAATATTTTTAATGGAGCCACTAAGTCTAAACTTAGGGAAATTAAAATATTGATGTGAATTAATATAAAACTGTGTTAGAATGGTCCAAAAGTCATGGATCAAGCCAGATCTAATCTTAGTCGTTGATTAGAGACTTAATCTCGGTCGTTGATTTGTCAACGAGAAAAGTATAAGAGGAGGCTTGAGGGTCACTTGGAGAACACACCAAGAGATCAAGATTTCGATTTTTTGGGGTTGGGTTTGCTGAGAAAGTTGAGAGAGTGATCTGGAGTTACAGCTGAGGGGCAGTGAATACAGAAGCAGAGAGGCAGAGATAGTGCCAGGAGGATCAGCGGAACTGCCGGGAACAGCCAGAACTGTCGGGAACTGCCGGAACAGTGGGGAAAGCTAACACAAAGGGCAAATGTTGGAACTATCGAGAACAGCCGAAACTGCCGGGAACTGCCGGAACTGTCGGGAACGTTGATGCAGAGGGCAAAAGCCGGAACTGCCGGAAAAGCTGGCGCAGAGGGCAGAAGCCGGAACTACCGGGAATTGCCAGAACTACCAAGAAAGTTGGCGCAAAGGGCAGAAGCCGGAACTGCCGGGAACAGTCGGAACTACGGGGACTGCCGGGAAAGCTGACGCAGAGAACAGAAGAGGCTAACGTTGGGGTTTTTCGTGGGGCAGATTGGAGCTAAGAAGTTGTCGGAGTGTTTATCCGGGGTTTCAGCCAGAGCATCTGTCTCCAAAGGAGAGGTACTACTGCCAAGATTTTTCTCTGTTGGGTGAGCCGGATTTGGCACCCAGATTGTATTCTGAAACTGCTTAATAAATCAAACCCTCAGATAGTTGCACCGGTTTTCCCGCATTGGGTTTTTCCGGGGACATTAGTCCAAAAATAACAGTGTCATTTGTGTGCTTGTTTCTGTTTCCTTCAGTTGATGATCTATAATGTGTTGAGCATGTACTTGTGTTTATTTTCAGTATTTACATGGTAAATAACTTGTTAATTAATCAAAACAAGTAGGAATGAATAAATCAGAAAGTACATGGAGAGTTTCTAACTGTTAGACTTAAAAACTTCAACATGGTATCAGAGCGTGGTTGCAAATCACAGGAGAACTGAGGACATCAGCCATGCAGAGCAGCAGTAGTAGAAAACAGTTGTCCCGAGTGACAGAAGTTGTTCCTAGCAGCAAACAACAAGGAAGGGTGACGCAGTGCCTGCATCATCAAGTTTGGGCCAAGAAGAGGTTGCGCAGAGGTTGAGGGAGGCAAAGACAAGCTCACGCAAAGCCACACAGAGGCCAGGAGGGTTGACGCAGTTGACTTAGGGAGCTAGTTTGTCGGTGTTGGGACTGCGCATAGCCTAGGAGCTCTCACCTTCAGGTTGTTGGGGTTTAGAAGGTTGTGGATAAGTTGCAGAGTGGAGCTAGTGGGGTACTGTTGTCAGAACAGTACCTAACAAGGCAAGGCCAAGGAGGAGGGAGTTGCTACCGAGGGTTTCTAGTTGAGAAATCTGGATCAATGGTGCGGTTGCACAGACGATCAGAGTAGGGGGCATCTCGACATCGGCAAAAGGATTTCCAGGAGGGAAATCGAGGCTCAGAGGGAGTCACATCGAGAACTTCTAGGAGGGAAGTAGAAGAGCAGCGGAATGGCACTACATGGAGTAAGAGACCAGGACAGACTAGACGGAGCCTCAAACTTCGTAGTCTGGAAGGCCAGAATCTTATCCGTACTTGACAGAAATCGTGTCAAGCACTTCGCCTTGAAGACGATAGCGGTCCCAGTTGACCCAGCTGACAATGACAGGTATGAGGAAGCAATGGCGAGGGCCAAGAGTATCATTCTTGATGGGGTCAAAGATCATATAGTACCAACATATTGTCGAGAAGAATACGCACGGGAGATGTGGGAGGCCCTGACCAAGTTGTATCAGCATACTTCCGTGCAGAGGAAGATGCTCCTAGAAAATCAGCTGCAGTCATACCAGATGCAGAAAGGAGAACAGATCGACACCTTCCTCAATCGATTGAAGGAGATCCGAGATCAGTTGACTTCCATAAGGGCCACACCAGATCCAAAGTTGATGTTGATGACATCCCTGAATGCAATCTCAGAAGACTGGGAGGTGTTTGTCCAGAGCAAACTGGGCAGGGCGACCCTTCCAGATTGGGAGGAAATGTCGACGGCTCTTCGCCAAGAAGAGATCAGGAGGGTGACCAAGATGGGAAGCAGCAACAAGGGGATCAGAATCAAGAAGGAGGAGGAGGTGGATGCTACCCTAACATCTGAGGGTAAGCAAGAAAAGTGGAAGACGAAGGACCTCTCCAAGGTCAAATGCTTCCATTGTGGGGAGTTGGGTCATTATGCGACCCAGTGTCCGAGGAAGAAGAGCAAGGGAGAGGCTTCCGAGACCAAGGCAGCGCCAACAAGGACAGAGAAGGAAGTGGAGACAGACGATGACTGTGCCATGAGTGCACACACACCACTTGAGCAAAAGTGGGGAGCCATCGAGTTGTAGTCAAGAGGACTACAGAAGATGAGGGGCAGGATCCTCGAGGTACCCAACCTCTTGGATTATATCTGGCTACGGGAGCCCCGAAGAGGAGTAGCAAGACTGGCGGATGTCGGTAGAGACGGATGAGGATGGAGCGGCAGAGAGAGCTACACTGCAGGATTCCCAGGACAGTGCGAGAGGCACGAGAGTGTTGCACCAGTGCAGAATGGCACAAAGGGGTGTGCAACGGTGACAGATGCAGGGAGTTGTTGCAGCAGCGCAGAGGTCAGAGAGGGAGCACTTGTCAACGACAGAGGGAGCTTCAGCATTGGGAGTGTCTCTACCCTGAAAGAGATGTCAGAGTTGGGAGATCAGTTACTTACTTCTCAGTAACTAAGTTGCAATGCAGCAGTTAGCAGTGGTGGTGCTATGGGCAGCACGATGCAGCATGATGAGAGGGGATGAAGTGCAGACGGAGCAGTGGCAGTGGCAGGGCCATGTGCAGCAGCACAGATGCAGAGGGAGCTGTCGTATAGATGCAACAGTGGCAGTGGTAGAGCAATGGGTGGCAATACGAGATGCGGCAGTACAGATGATGGGCAGTAGGCCTAGCATCAGGGACCGATGCCAGATGATCAAAGTAATACTCAGTAAGGAGTATTGTTAGAGCATAGTCCTCGCTAAGAGGGAGTATTGATTTGGGATAACATCGGATGTGCTCTAGCCACGAAATTTGGTGGAGAGGCTAAGGCACATGGGATCTCCAATACCCAAAAAGGGTTTGGGCAGATTCTAAACAGTTTAGGAGATATTAAAATAATTAATATTTTTAATGGAGTCTCTAAGTCTAAACTTAGGGAAATTAAAATATTAATGTGAATTAATATAAAACTGTGTTAGAATGGTCCAAAAGTCATGGATCAAGCCAGATCTAATCTTAGTCGTTGATTAGGGACTTAATCTCGACCGTTGATTTGTCAACAAGAAAAGTATAAGAGGAGGCTTGAGGGTCACTTGGAAAACACACCAAAAGATCAAGATTTCAACTTTTTGGGGCTGGGTTTGCTGAGAAAGTTGAGAGAGTGATCTGGAGTTGCAGCTGAGGGGCAGCGAATACATAAGCAGAGAGGCAGAGATAGTGCCGAGAGGATCGGTGGAACAACCGGGAAAGTTGATGCAAAGGGCAGAAGCCGGAACTGCCGGAACAACCGGGAAAGCCGACGCAGATGGCAAAAGCTGGAACTACCGGGAACAGCTGGAACTGCCGGGAAAGCTGACGCAGAGGGCAAAAGCCGGAACTGCCAGGAACAGCCGGAACTGCCGAGAAAGCTAACGCAGAGGGCAGAAGTCGGAACTGTCGGGAACTGCTGGGAAAGCTGATGCAGAGGGCAGAAGAGGCTGACGCAGTCCCTAGAGGATGACGCTAGGGTTTTTCGTGGGGCAGATTGGAGCTGAGGAGTTGTCAGAGTGTTTATATGAGGTTTCAACCGGAGCATCTGTCTTCGAAGGAGAGGTACTACTGCCGAGATTTTTCTCTGTTGGGTGAGTCAGATTTGGCACCCAGATTGTATTCTGAAACTGCTTAATAAATCAAACCCTCAGATAGCTGCACCGGTTTTCCCGCATTGGGTTTTTTCGGGGACATTAGTCCAAAAATAACGGTGTCATTTGTGTGCTTGTTTCTGTTTCCTTCAATTGATGATCTGTAATGTGTTGAGCATGTACTTGTGTTTATTTTCAGTATTTACATGGTAAATAACTTGTTAATTAATCAGAACAAGTAGGAAGGAATAAACCAGAAAGTACATGGAGGGTTTCTAACTATTAGACTTAGAAACTTCAACATTAAGGTTGAAAATATATTAAAATTAAGTGCCAAAAAGATAGTGATCCTTCCCTAATCAAGGAGACTTTTATTAAATGTTTTTGAGCACTCCCTTGACCTCAAACAGTCATCTTGTAAAGCCCTTACATTATACTCAAAAGTATAAATTTAGCTCTCATTTCTTACAAAAAAATGTGTGCACTTCTAACAAAAGATCATTAGGAAATTGCTCTAAAAAATTTTGGCTACCTGATGGAGATAACACAGACATTCGCTAAAGATCACGGTTTGGTCAAATTTTTGTTTGGTTTTGGAGATTCGTTTGAGTATTTGCTTTGCAAATTCAAGTGAACATTCAAACTGAAGTATATCTGCAATCAAGAATTTGGAGATAGAAGTCTGAGTTTCGAAGGGTATTTATTACAAAACAGCGAAGGAGATTATGGCATAAAATAATTACAACTGGTTGCAAGGACGTAACATAATAAGGATTCAACGGAGGTGTTCTCTGTCACATCATTGTCTACACAGCACATCTAAGACTTTCTAGCAAAGAAATATATGGTCTACCTTCTGAAATTTTGTAACTAAAGTCGGATCCCAATCACAGTAAAGTGGCACCAGTTTTGGTCATAATATGCATCATTTTAAGGCTCAAATTATCACTGTAATGAAGTAACAAAAAGAATTGAGGCTTCAAGTGGAGCAAAGTCTGTTGTAGCCTTTCAGCATCTCATCTAGGGCACAAAAATAACTACAGGACTCAACTTCGGGACAGCAAGTCCTAGGTTGATCGTAAAGTTGGTGGACAAGTCAAGAGACATCATAAGGGCAGTACACAAAGCACAAGCTTACTTCAGGTACGTATCATTATCATTTAATTTATAAACCTTGCATATTTATTGTTTTATCTTTAAGTTGGGGTTTTGCTTGGATACGTCTTATTTGCAGGTGCAGACCTTCTCCAAGAAAAGATCATCCACATCACCTACAGCTGTGAAGACATGAGAAGAAAGGGCAGCATGGAAGAGCAACGTTGTTGAAAGACAAATTAAAATACCACAAGCAACCAAGCCTTGAAAGGGCAGTCCATCATCCCTGACCACTTCTACGGCAATTATGATCATCAGCAGCAAGGACAAATTGTACAACAAATGTCAAGTCCCGTAGTATTTTGTAAAGAGTCTATTTTCCTAGAGTTGAATGAGGCAATTTTTGGGGACAAGGGTTTAGGTCCTAATGTTATTGATCAGTCAAAGAAAATCATTGTAATATCATTGTAACGTGGATCATTGTCCCTAGTACGGGAGTCCACACTTTTGTATTTATTTTTTGTCTTTATAGGGCAGTAGGGGGGTGCTAGGCAAGTGAATGAAGTCACCTACAGGTGGCCTGTAAACACTTCAGGGTGGTAGGGTGGTGCTAGGGGGAGTTGAGGCTCGCTAGGGTGTTGGGGCATCCATTCCACTGAGTGCTGATAAAACCAGGGCGTTGGGGCGTCCTTCTAGTGGACGCTGGAGAAGAATGCTTTTCTAGAGTTATAGGAAGTCGTAGCTTTCTTTTCAGTTGAGGCTGAAGATTACAAAACTTATTAGAAAAGCGTTCAGTGGTTTTTGACCCGAAGGGGGTTTTCCACCTAAAAATCTTGTCCCTACTGTCTCTATTTTTGCATTGTTGTTTACTACTCTCGCTGAACAATAATAATAATAACTGAAGATTAACTAATGCTTTGAAAAGATTAATAAAGTGCTAATTGCTAAGAAATATTGATTCACCCCCCCTCTCAGTATTTCCAATAATCGATCATGGTATGCAAACACAGTGAAAGGAGGATGACTTGATGGAGGTAGTCTCGAGTCTAAGTTGTAAGGGTCTTGGTCATTTCATCTTGAATCTACTGAAGGAAGAATTTTGACTGGGTTTTCCCCTAGAGAGGGGTTTTTCCCTGGCAGCGTGCCCACATCTTGTGTTCTCTTTGATTTGTTGCTTGGCATTAGTCTTGATGATAAGAAAAGATAATTCAAAAGAACTAATAATAATAACAAAAAACATCACAAGATAATGTCATAATAAGAGAAATCGTGTAACTGTCGTCTCTATGGATTTCTCTAACAGGAGGAACTCGAGCTAGCAAACTAGGACTTGCTCTGGTTAACTTGCAAAGGAAACGCGTGACACTAGTGTGAACTGAAATTCGACTAGGTCGCCCGCATGCATCGAATCCTACCTATAAAGAGAAGGACGAAGGCACAAGAACACAAATCATTCTTTATGTGTGGAGTGTGTATGATTGAGGATCAATTGTGCACAAGGATTTAGGAGCAAAGTGCACTAGGAAATAGAAGCTAGTGCGCAAAGAAAATAGGCCCAAGTGCGCAAGAATTTAGTAGAAAAATAGGGCCTCAAGTGCACAAGGATTATGGAGCAAGAGGATCAAGATTCTCAAGGCAGGTCTAGACTATCTTCAACAAAGATCGAGATCAAGAGCTAAGAATAGAGAGGAGAAGCTTAGCGCTTTCTCATAGACAGAATGTTGGTTGCAGTAGCAACGTGAATTGTAAAAGATCCATTTTCTCAAGAACAATCAACAAAATACCACAACAAAGAACGCAAGTTTTCCCTAGTTTCCTGGGTAAAACTTGCGTGCATGTTTTTTACCTCTAGTGTTTTTTTCGCTGCTTATTTATTGTTAAGAAACTCTATATCTTAGTGAGAGTAAATTTGGTTCAATTTTCAGTAATTCATCTAAGTAGTGCGCAAAGTTTCAAGAAAATTAACATTTATTAAGGATCATTGGCTCAAAGTGTTTTTGCTCCAAATGTAGGTCTTTATTAAGCATCTTGGTCTTGGCTTTGCCAGTGGGCTTGGGAAAAGGGAATGGCTCTATGTTTTCAACATGCTCAAGCATGGGTGGCTCTCTATGTTATTGCATCCACAATGAGTACAGTGGGTATGGTAGCATATGATAGATCCATCTGTAATTGCCTATCTATAGAGGCACACCATTTTCTAGGCAAGAGCATACCCCAAGCATCCTACACATCAATGACTACAATATCTATTAGCATTGAAATATCTTTATTAGTAGCCAATGACACTTTAACGTTTTTCATCAAACCATACACAAGGTTATACTTTGAGTCAAAGCGACACATTCTTATATGGCATAGTGATTGTATTTCCAATTGATTCATGACTCTCAAAGGCATTAGATTCGCTGAGGCATCAAAGTCAAACATATAGTTGTGTAAGATCATATTATTCACAACTAGAGACAGTAAGAAAGGTGCATGCCTTCCATTTTTTCAATCATGATACATGTTTTGAAGGATCACAAGAGGGTATTCAAACTCTTTTTCAAGGTTGAATGGTTGTTAACTTGCCACTTTTAGGGTTCCAACTTAGCCAACTCCAAAAGAGGGAATTGCACATTCATCTTTGCTAAAATACTTCCAAGTCAACATCCAAGGACATGTTAGGACTAGGTGCATTGGGCTTTTGGATGCTATTAGGAAATGAGGGTCACCTAACACTCTTTTGGGGGGCACTATTACTACTAGTACTTGCTTGAGAGCGTTTTTGGTCATTGTTTCTCCCAGAGTAGTGCAATCCTTTCAATATTCCTCCCTCTTCGACAGCCATAATCAGCTCATCACGATCACTACTAGGTTCTTCAGTGGTCTCCTCATGTTGTTGTTGAGAAGAGCAAAATGATTCTCCAAGCAAGGTATTAAATGGGGCATTCTCATTAATTGTGTTAAGATGCTCCAACTTTCCTCCTCTTCCATGGGATTATATGGCCACTCCTCGACTATGAAATTCATTACATATTTGACACCGAGAGGGCCCTTCTTGGCCAACCACATTAGTTGGGGCAAGAGTATTGGACACATTTTGTTGTGAGACGTTGCTTCCATTATAGGGATTCTTCTTGGAAGACCATTCCTCCTCTTCCACTTGACAATATGGGCACTCGTGACTATGAAATTCATTACATGTCTGATACCAAGAGGGCCCTTCTTGGCAAACCACATTGAGCACATTTTGTTGTGAGACATTGCTTCCATTGTAAAGGTTCTTCTTAGGAAGCCTTTCCTTATTGAACTGTGGTTAAGGAGGAAAATTTTGACAGGCTCCCCTTTCTCTTTCCAAAATTGAGAACTTGCTCATCATGGCGATCTCTCCTTGCATTAGATCGGTAATGACTCTATCAAGCTTTTGGGCAAATGCCTGCAAGGCATGGTCAACTTGGGCACTTGGCTTAGCTTTAAATTCAACTTTAGCCCTTGGGTAAGCAAGAAAATCAATCTTGGATGAGCTTAAATCATGCTCAATTTTCACAGCTAGGACCTTGGAAGAGAAGGACTTAGATCCCTTGTCAAGGATAGTCTAGTTAGTAGGATTGTATAGGGGAAAGACTTCCTTGAGCAATTTGTCAAACCTTTGTGTGAATTCTTTAACAGACACATTCCTGGGTTTATTGGCTCCCTCAAACTTATCTAGGAGTTGTATGCCTTCTTTGACCATGGCCCATCTTTTGTCAAATGCTTGATGGAAGAGATCTCAGCTTTTAAGACTTCCTTCAGGGAAATCTAGGTAACAATCCCTAGCACTCCCTTCTAAGGACAAGGCAAACAACATCATTGCAACATCTTTCTCTTCTATCAACCTTCCACCCACAGCCTAATAGAATTCATGCATGTGTTTCTCAATTGTGCAACATCAGTACCCTTGAATTTAGGCAACCACTCTTCATATTTATCAGGAAATTTGTGAGAAGCATAAAGGAAGCCACTCACATCCAACGGTTAAAATGCAGCAATGAGCCATGGTTTAGCCATGGTGTCAAGGGTGGATGAAGTGCCAAAGCAACTCCCAACCACAAGATTCCTAGTAACTATGGGAGAAGTGGAAGTATTGACAGTCGTCTTGCGGGTAGTTCCTTTCTTTCTTGGAGTTATGGTCTCATCAGTGTTAGAAAATCAAAAAAGTAGAAATATTTTCTTATCTTGATAATTACTTGTGATTTCTTAGCAATCTTATTAACTTATTTTATGTCTTATTTTATCTTCTTATCATCAAGCAACTACCAAAACATAAATGAATGAAGATCAAAACAACAAGGACACAAGATATATGCTCTCAGCTAGGGAAAAACCCCTCTCCTAGGGGAAAAGCCAAAATTCTCCTCTTCCTTTAGAACCAAACCAAATGAGACAACCAAGACCCTTGACAAAGACAAAGACCTCCTTCAATCCACCAAGTCAGCCTCCCAAGATAGTCCTTCCAATCAACTTCTAATCAACAATAGTCAACCTTCTTTAGTACTGCAACAACCATAAATTTCGGCCTTACTACATCAGAATTCTGGCCTTACTGCAGAAATGTAATTTCGGCCCTTTCTGCAACTTAGAATCTCTCACATGTGAGGGTAAACAAGAGAAAAATGAGCTTCTCTTCTTCGCTAGGGTTCCTCCTATCTTCGCTAGGTTTTTTCCTTCTTCTTCAAGTCTTCTTCACTTCTTTGCACCTCTCTTTTATTGCAGATCGAACTTCCTTGGTTGGATGCTCAAATAGGTCAAATGCACTTATATATATAGTCTCTTCAAGGTGGTCAAATCCCTTCAATGATGCCGACTTATCTCCTTTTGAGGTTGACTTGGTGGAGGAGTGACAAGTGACCTTTTACATCAAAAACAATTGTATTTTTCAATACAATGAGCCTAAGAAGGGTCTAGTACATAATGACGAGAACAATGACTCAAGACACAAATCTTAGAATCACTTAATGGGTGCCTTGACCTAGAAACAAAATAAATAAAGCATGAAACCCATGCTTATAAATAATTTTCTTTTACAATATTTTTTACTTTTCTTTTCTTTTGACAAATACATAAGAATTACAATCAATTATGAAGACCGATACTAGTTACATTTCTCAACAATCAGGCAAATTACTAGGGAAAATATATGGATTGGACCTTGGAGTCGCCAGGAGAGAATCCATGTTGTTGCTTATTAGGTATTCTCACCAAAATGTTAATGAAACTTAGACTTAGGATTTCAAGAAGGTTGACTCAACTCCTCCCTAGCAATGACACCAAAAATATTACCTTGAAATCTAACAAGCCTTGTGTGAGAGGACTCATAGGGCAAAGGCCATACCTTGTTGTAATAATGAGGTAGATTGCCATTATCACCTCAGCAATCTTCCTTCTACTCTTTAGTGGAATTGCATCACAAAGGAGGCTTACCAGTGATCACTTGAGAGGATATTCTATTTTATAAGGTTTAAGGTGATAAATAATAAATACATAAAAGAGTTGAAGACACTCTTTAATGGACAAAGGCTCAATTCTTCTTATTAAGGAATAGTGTATCATACACCAAACTTAGAGATGGTACATATGGCCTAGGGTTTATTGATATGTAGCAACAAAGGAGTTTCTAGATACATATGATCAAAGAAAGGGTTCACTAAAGATATGATCAACAAAGGAATAAAGCAAACCCTCAAATCAAGCTCAAGTTGAATCCCTAGCTAGGGTTAAGGTTTCTAGGGCACAAAAATACTTAGAGGAGGATGACATCAGCCCTACTAGGGTAATTTTAACCATGCAAAAGACTAGATTTTGAGTTAGAAGGATCACCAAGGAAAAACTCAAGTTTTATTACCTTCAACGTCCACTCACAAAAGCTCTAAATGAATTCAGCCCAAGCAGCTTGCTTGAAAGACTTTGAAGATAAGAAAAAAGTAAAAATATTAATGTTTCTAAAGTTTTTTATCAACACCAAGGTTGCCAATGCCTAATCCTACTTGGGTGATGGAGTCTTTAGGGCTACTTCAGGAGATAATGTACAAATGCTTGAGTAAGGGGTAAAACCTCTTGTTTTCACGTAGATAAAACCTATCTTTTTTGTGATGGGAAAAATTAAATAGGAAATACACACTAGGACTTTTCCTATGGATTTCAAGGAAAAAGTATCCAACGTGCAAAAATTAACCAATATTTTCCATAAATAATTTGCATTTAGACATGTAGCATAAAAAGACCCTCGATATAATTAGTTACATGTAAAACAATAAAAAATCTGCAATAAACTTACAATTCTTCCATGAAAAGACCTTCTTTCAATCCCAAAAAGACATCTCTGAGACAAAAGTCAATATCCAATAGTAAGAGCACCCTAAAAATTACATCTCACAAGTAGCGAATTTAACAAAGGCTAAGTTGAGCTCTCAAGAAGAGGCCAAATTCCAAGTGTGATGACGAAAAATAAGTAGGTGATCCTTAATATATATATAAGTTCTATCAGACACTGATATTAGCCCAAAAGCCATATGATAAGTTCTATTTTGAGCTTATATATAGAAAATGGATTACAAGCCAACCCAAGAGCTCGAAATAACAAAAAATGCCACAAAACCCAGGCGTGTGGGTCAAAACTCTCATCTAACATGACGTCATGCCCTTTTTGGGCAATAAATGCTCTAAAAGTGCATGGAATGGGCAAAGGCGGATGTCGAATCACCATAATGAACTCTATCCTTGAGGGGAAGCCCTCAAGACATGCCTCAAAATGCCTCCACAAGTCAAAACCCTACTCTGGGTGCCTTGCGTCATCTTCAAGGGTGCTAGAAGTATGACATGCCACAATCTCTCTCAAGTGTCAAGGATCCAAGCGGTAGTACAAGCCCCTTGTCATCCTAGCGATGACCATCACCATTTGGACTCTAGATCAAGTTATGCCCATCAAACAATGTCAGGGCCAGCCTGGGGAAATGTTGGGTTCGTTGGGTACATCATCAAAAATATCCAACACCAAGCAAAAGGAGCTTAACGTTTCAGCATGTGGGGGTGCTCTGAGGTGTCAATCAATTGCCGGAATCATCAAAGTGCCCAACGCACTACTCTAGAGGGGCAACGCTGCATCTAGAAGGTCATCATTGCTCTCTAGAAATCTAATATGGTTTGGGCATCATGATTAGTGTAGGCATGGAGTGTGTGCTCTCAAGGCCTTTGTTGCTCTGTGAAGGACCACCTGGAAAAACCATCTCAAACTCAAGTGAAAGTTACCAATCATTAGAAACAATGACCATAGATGCAACATAGTGGACCATACTTAGTTGTTAAAGGCATAATAAGACTTTAAATTGGGATCACCTTCAAATATCTAACTAATCCAAGCCCCATATGTTAACACTCAGGTTGTTCCCTTTGACTCCTAAGGGAATACGGCCGAGGTAACCACTAACCAATCTTTGGCCACAGGTCCTAGCCTACCTGTAACTAGAGAGGGTTCTCTCTTTCTGTTTAACTTTGTGTTGATAAGGTTTTAGGCTAGCTATGATGCACAAGGTTTTGTTTTGAATTTGTTGGATGGTGATTTCAGTCAGAATAGGTATGTTTTTGCAGGGTGATCTTGGCCATTGGGCATGGAGTCCATGATGTTTAATTGCTTGATATGCTTGTTTTGAAGAAACAGTGATGCTACAGAGCCAGACAGGTGTCTGCAGAACAATTTTTCGAATCTGTAATATGATGGGATGAAATCAGGGAGTGAAAGGCAACTAAGGATCTTTCAGTAAACTGATATGGGGAATAGTGGAAACATTACTTAGGAGCATTTGAGAATTCCTTAATAACATTTATGTTGATAGAACGAATACAAACATGAGCAACTAAGAATTCATGTTTATGATTAATTCTGAAGAAAACATATTTAACAACAGAGATTGAGCACAGGGTGTGATCAAACATTTCCTATACCATTCTTTTTCTCTATTGCTAGATTAGTGAAACATGTATATGATTTAAGTAGACATAAAAAAGGACAAAACATAGTTCAGGATAACTTATTGTTCCATTAGACACCACAGGAATTCTGTAACAGCACGCAGAGCTTCATTGAGACATCAAACACTCAAGGGATAATGAACTTCTCCAGTCTTTTCATTAGACCATCTGAAAATATACAATATAATGTCTCAGAGAGAAAATCACCAACCCCAAATACGCTGTAAGGGGAGGTATATATACAAAATTTAGGTACAAAAATATCTCGCTGATGAATTAATGGCTCATAAATACTGTGCCAACTCCTGAAGAATTACAGTTGAGAGAGTAAATGCTGAAATAACTGCTCAGTGCATTAGCTGTCCAAAATTGTCAGAAAGTTTTGACTTTGTGACCCATTGAGTCGGCTGGAGCCGTGTTGCCCACATTTGCGTGTTTCCTTTGCCTTGGCTTGCTGTCGCAATGTCACGCTGAGTCACTTCTTTTAGCCGCTTTGCCTGCTCTCCTGATTCTGCTTTTTGACTTTGGTTGACCGGAAGCTGACTACGATAGACCAAACTGAGATTATTGAGGCAAAATCTGGAGCATTGCCTGCCACCAATCTTCCTTGGGCAGTTGGTGTCTTCGTATTTTTATCAAAGTTTCATCTGCCTCTGTATACCTGTAAAAATTTGGTGGGACCTCAAATAAGTGATTAATCTCATGTTCAATGTAGAATAGATTTTCAAGCTTGTCATATAGGCTCTGCCCTGATGGAGGTCCTATTTCCTCAGAGGTACTGGTGGATGCTGTGATCTGATTTTCAATAAAATTTGTCATCCTAGTAGCATATTGCTCACGGGTGAGCAGTCTTCCTGTGCCGGTCAATAGGCTGGGCAATCCTTTATCTTGCAATGCTCCCATTCTAAGTTTGTAGTCATCTAACTCAGCCTGCATTTCCTGACATTTTCTTTCTACAGTCTGCACAAAATTTCTGAGGGTCAGCACTTTTTTAACTGTTAGAACAACATCTGTTCTGTTGCTGATGTTCAGGGCTGCCAACTCCTCCTTGGTGTGATTATTGAGGAAATATATCATCCTGTTGGCTTGCTCAAGCTTATTCCCTAGTGCTGCTCTGGCCTTCTGGCTTTCAAATTGTGCTTGGCCTATTAATTCCATCTGCTCATGCACTGTTTTGATTGACTTCCACTGTCTGGTAATGGAGTGGTCAATCCGGGCCCACAAAATCTTTTTTATTTCTACCAGAGTATTTTCTAATTTTAGCTCCTTCTTTAAGGCCTTTATTTTGTCCTTTAGGGCCTTAATCTCTCTGGTCTGCTCGGCCACTGTCATTTTAGATCTATCATACTTAGTTTCCAGCTCTGCCAATTTCTCTTTGGCTTGTTTGATCTCTGTAGCCTGCAGTTCCAGTTCTTTGACAGCTTTGGTCAAATCATCTAGGCTTATATTAGCCTCAGGAGCTGTTGTTGTTGCTGCTGCCGCATCTGTTGTTGTTGTAGCCGTTGCAGGGGTCGCTGCTGCCTCTGTAGTTGCTGCAGTAGTTGGGGCAGTTTGAGGAGGTTGGGAGGTTGATTCTCCCTGTTTGTCTTGGAGTGCTTTTTCTAGCTCCCCTTCCAGATCAATCACTCTTTGGTTCAGCTGCATCATTAGATCCAATTGATCCTCAGCTTCCTTTTCTTTCTGCAATTCTCCTGTTTGAGGGTGCTCAGTAGGAAGCAATTTTAGTCTCTTCTTTAATGCAGCAATGTCATCATCTTTCTTCTTCATAAGGGCCCTCACACCCTTAGGATCCTTAGGATCATGTCCTAAGTCCACAATAATGTCCTCCAGTGTCTTGATTCTGTTATCTTTGGCCGTGGAGGACATTCTCTCTAAGTCTAGCTGAGTATTGGTGTTCTTCAGAGATTCTTTTAATTCATGGGCCATTGTGGCCCTGTCTACCAGTGTGGCATAGACCATTTCCCCCGTTTGCTTATGTAGCTCTATCTGATCCATGGGGTGAATGTCTTTTGCCATGACCTCCAGTTTTGTTCTAACAAAATCTGCAGCTGAGTGAGGCTGCGGTATTTTGGGTTTGAAATGGCTGAGGACTATCTTTTCCTCTTTGATATCATATGCTGCCATTAGCCTTTCTTGCTTAGCCGGCGTTGCCTTGAGAAATTGGTCGTATAGCTGCACTCTTAGCAGCTCATTTTGTGCCTTGATTTCTTTGAAAGTGGCCTTGGTACTGGATGGCTTCTTGCTTTGCTGTGTGGAGGAGGACACCTCCATGCCATGTTGTCTTTCCTGCTCTTGTTGAAAAGAGCTTGTGGCTGTCTGCTGGCTATCTTCTTTTTCTTTCCTTGGGCTTTCAAGGATCTCTTCACTGACTTCTTCTATGATTGGAGAATCAACCCTTTGCCTTTTGGCTTCGGGTTCCTGAGTGGACCCACTAGCCGGTGTAGACTCCTCTCGGTCTCGTTTCTTGCCTCTTTCCTCATGTGCAGGGGTCTGTAAGGCAGGCACTGTTGGTGCCTCTGTTTGTGGTGGAGGAGTCTGTTCTTGCTGCTGCCCAATTGAGGAGGCAGGCTTTTCTGTGACTATTTCTTTTTTTGCACCCAATATCCCCTTGCCCTTCTCTGTAGCTGTTGTTGATGTAGATGGCCCTTGGGTGGCTGGTGCGGTTGCAGCAGTGGATGTGCCTTCCCCGATTTTGTGTCGCTGTTTGAAAGTTACCTGCTGCAGAGAATCTAAGTCAAGAGTTTTTTCTAAATCCTTGACATTTTTTTCATTATTTCTTCTTGAGTTAGTTCCTTAACTAATGTGCCTTGCAACCATTCATCTTGGTTGGCATACTGCTCAATTTGTGGATATTTACAGTGATCATATCCTAGCAGCCTGTATTTGACTCTTCTAGCACTGATGAAGCCTTCGGAGTCATAAGGGACCCACCAGAAGCTTCTCTTTAGTTTATATTTATCTCTGAGAATTTGATCAGCCTCTTGCCAGCCCTCTTTCTTATTCATAATAAAGGGGCCCATATGGTCTTTGAATTTGAGGTGGGCTTTCTTCTTGGCACTATGAAAGTGGGTGAGGTCAGAGCTAATGAGTTGCCTATAGTATTCCAAGGCGAACAATCTCATCGGTACATATCTTGGGAGCCTATATGGACAGAGCTCACAGCCATAAATTCTAATCACTGTATGGTTTTGATATAGGTACCAATCACCTATTTTATAATTCTTGGACAGCTGCAGAGTTTTCTGGATCTCAAATGATAGTCTGGGAGGAGGGGATCTCATCAAAAGGCAAGAGACTGGGTAAACAAATTGGTCAACAAACTCACAGTAAGAATATGGTGAATCTTGAACTTGGTGGAAAACTGATGACCAAAAGATAACAGACCTCTTCTCTCCCCTGGAATCCAGTTTCTTGATGGGGCATTGAAAGACTTCAGATTGATAATACATGAACAAGTGGTAGATATAGGATGAATATTTGAACACACCCTCCCTATCCACTTTCAAGAGCTGGTCATGTATTTTATTGGCTATAAACTTGACAAAGTTATATTTGTAAGCAGGAGGCTGGCCTGGGCTATATGCAGCTAATAATACCAGCACCGTCTCATCAATGTGCTCACTAGTTTTGAAGCCAAGCACATAAGAGATCATATCAACTAGGAGCCTGCCCACATCAGTGAAATGGACATATAAGAAAGGAGGTGGCCCTGTAGGCTGGCGGTCTGCCCTCATGAATGTCTTGGTGATCTTTTCAATGTCAGCAGTGGAAAGTTTGGCTCCTGCATCTAGCAAATAGTTCATGGAGAAGGGAAACAGCGGCTGAGTCTGCTTGAAATTTAGTATTTGGTTGATAGACTCAGGATTGATGTGGAAAAGTATGCTCCCAGATGGAGACTTGACAGTTCTCTGAGTTGGATCATAATTCTCAGCACATAAGCGGATGATTTCTGGAAAAATATTAACAGATGGAAGGAAATAGTAAGGCAGATTGGATTCCCATATCCCATATGTGTCATTGTTGTTCAAAAAGCTGTCTCTCAATTGGCAGAAGGTCTGTAAATGGTTCCTGTCACCCACAAGATCTTGGATAAGGTAATCTCTGTCAGCAAGAGGCATGGCTTCAAGCTCTTTGTTTGGTGGGTTCATAGGAGTGACACTGAGAGCTGATGGTGTAGCCATGTGGAATTTTCAGGAGTTGACTATAGAATGCAGTTTCTTATTATAACAATCTGAATCTGATAGCTTATGAGGCTTAGAAGTGAGGTGGCAGAATGAGTGCAGTTGGGGCCAAATTTGCCTTTTGAAAGGAGTAACTTGAAAAATTTGGCTGAACTTTGGTTTCTTCTGTGGATTCTCAGGACTTATAGACAGTGAGGGCAATTTGCGGAGGAGAGCAGGATTACAACCTGGTGTAATGAGGTCTTTAAATTAAACACTCGGCAAAAGGGAACAATGTCGGGCAGTTGGGAGAGTAAGTCAAATTTAAGCCCGAGAACGACCGTGCAACGGTGAAAATTTGAACAGAGGGTGCTTTAGATCTTTTTATAACAGGCCAACACCATTAATTTAGGAGTTCTTAGGCAATTTAGTGGAAAATTTGCAGAGAATGGGAAGAACACGGGCAAACAGGTTGGTTTTGGCAAATACCTGGTTTAGCCAATGCCGAGGGTCGTCGAATTGATGAGAAGACGAAGAGTGTCGTTGAATTGGCGGGTGGCAGCGTCCGCAGCAGTGAATTTGAGCTCTAGAGGTAGTTGGAGGTGACCAGCGAAAACGGCGTAGCTGCGTTGTATCGTGAAAATGACACAAAATGGTCACTTTTGGCCTTTTAATAACAAATTTTCCGCATATGCACTTTTGGCGCTTTTCTGCGATGACGTCAGCATGACGTCATCAGCGGGCCCGGGTACGGATGGTGACGTGGGCGCTGACTGGGATGACAGCTTGGCGGGACACGGTGGCGGAATGCGGGAGCGGCAGAACAAAGTGGCAGATGACGTGGGAAAGCGGCGGGGACCCGGGCATGACATCGTGCTGACGAGGTGCTGACGTAACGGGCGCGGCGGTTTGCGGGAGGCGGTTTCCGGTTTCCCCGCACCGCCTTTGGGGAAAGGTGGTTTCGGGGGGGAGGGCTCCGAACACCCCGGGCTACCGACACGTGGCAGGGGTATGGCGGCAAAACCGCCCATCCCCCAGACGTTAAAGGTCGGCACATCTGGTGCCCATATCGCCCGCCCACCGTTGGATCAAGCCTGGCGGGAGATCAACGGTTGGCGGGGCGCGGCTGTGTGGCGTGCAAGTTTGGAAACGGGACCCGCCCAAAATTAAATTAATATTTTAATGGTGCGGGCCCAAAACCTTGGTCGGGTGGGTTTTTTAGTTTTGAATCAATGCATGCGATGGCGCCATAACACATAATAAAGGTTTTTAACCATTTTTGTCAAAACATTGGGTTTTAACTTTGAGGGGGTAAATACTTTGCAAGGGTTTTTGGATGAACTGTGGTTTAGGAATAGGCTATTAATTTAACCAGGGGTTAGATTAATTCCAGGGTAAGGACTCGGAAGGGTTGACTATAGTCCCAGATGGACTAATGTCTCCCATGACATGCTATTTAGCTATAATGCTAAAGGGGGGGGATATTTAATATATTTTTTGGGAATTTTCTATAGTTTTTGTAAGAAATAGGGGTGGGGATAGACTTAGGGAGCTATATAATAGGGTTAGAAGTTAATATGGGTATGTGTGGTGCAGTGGGGGGAACTAGAGATGGATGAAGTGTGAAGTGATGAGTTTACACAAGAAATGTGGCTTCCTTTTGAAGAAGAAGGCCCAGCTTGCAATGGTTTTCACAAAGGAGAAGTGCAGGGAGGACTGTTTAGGCTGGTCCTAAAGTCCTCAAGGGGATGTTAGTAAGAAATCCTCTGAAGGGGAATGAGGGAAGTTAGACATGCTTTGATAGTTTGCCATATAGACCATTGTTCTTTTTTTGTCTTATTGGTGAGATCAAATATGATATTCCATATATCATGTGGCTGGACCTTATTTCTGCAACCTCCAACTGCCTACCCTGGCTAACAGTCCTAACATTTTTTCTTCTTTTTGATGGGTGCACTTAGCCTTGCAAACCCTGATAATCGTCTTTTCTTTTTGCTGCCCTCCTATCTAAGTTTACCCTTATGCCTTCCAAGGGCCCAGATTAAGCAATTGGGCTCCTCCCTTTCTCTATCCAGCTAATCACCTGTCAAGCTTGAGCTGTTTGAACAGGTATTCATTCTCTAGTCTAGAATAGGCAATTTAAAACATGGCATGGCCCAGCTTGAACTGTTGGGTCACCCATCAAGATAGCAGTGGCATTTTGGTTGGCCACTTTCCTGGTCTTTCTTTGGGGTTCATTTCAATTATTTTTTCTGACCAATTCATTTTCTTGCCTTTTGATTATTCTTTTAAGGCATACCCTCTTTAAATTTTTTAACTGTCTGCCTTTTTTTTTTTTCACAAAAGATGGAACCTTTGTATCACAAAAGATGAACATTTTTTGCACTTCCACTGTCAATCATGAAAAATGAAATCCTATTGGTATAGGAGACTAACAGTGGCTCCACTTGGGGATGACTTTTCCAGATGAAAAGTCAAGAACAGCAGGTCAGACTGCCTTATTTTTTCAATCTTGCTGCAGCCTGAATTCTTCTCTTCTTTTGTTTAAAGATCACTCATCTAAATCTTTAGAAGCTTGTGTGAAATACCCTGCAAGCTGATTTGCTGTGAAATACAGCCCTGTTTTTTGCTTATTTCTCTTAGTTTTCATCATCACCTTGGTAGTTCCTAAGTAGCTTTCCCTTGTTTTCCGGTGATGGGATCAAAATATGTATCAAAAATGGTGTAGTACCCTGATCTTTCTCAAAATTAGATCCACTTGGTCTCTTATTTATTTGCTGTAAATAGAAATGCTGAAAATATAAATATTTATGTACAATATATGACTGTGCAGTGTTTCATCAAAGGGGGTCAAAATAATGCTTAAGCATCCTCCCGTTGACAGGGCCTTCCTCAGTGTTGGAGCCATCCATACTCTTTAGAAAATAAGTGTTATTACCTTGTACCGCATAAATGACATAGGGTCCTTTCCATAAGAAATCGAACTTGCCATGTTTTCCTTTATCCTCTCTCCTGGAATCCCATCTCAACACTTTACTTCCTATGAAGAAGTCTTCAGCTTTGGTTCTTTTGTCAAATATTTTCTTGAGCTTGTCCTGCAGTACTTGGGTTCTCTGATAGACTTCCTCTCTTGTTTGTTGTAGGTGAATTGTCTGATTGATCCTTCTTTGAATGTGATTTGGTTCAGCTTGTGTCTCCTGCAGTAACTTCATTACAGGGACCCCCAAGGATGAAGGAAATCTTGCTTCCATTCCATAAACTAGTTCATATGGGCTTGTGCCAATGGATCTCTTGGTGGTCAGCCTGTCTGCCCATAGTGCATTTACCAGCTTTTTATGCCAATTCTTTTTGTTTTCCTCCAAAACTTTCTTGATGATGTTGATGAGGCTTTTATTGGAGGACTCAGCTAGGCCATTACCCTGTGGGTAGTAAGCTGTGGAATGTCCCAAGGTGATATGATATTTATGGCAAAAGTTGATCATTTTTTTGGACTTGAAAGCAGCAGCATTGTCTGTAATAATTTTATCTGGACAGCCAAACCTGGACAAGATGTTGGTTTCTAGAAATTGTATAATAATGGAGTCATTGGCTTGCCTACAAGGGATGGCTTCTATCCATTTGGTAAAATAGTCTGTAGCAGTCAGAATCCACCTGTGCTGGCCAGAGGATGAAGGGTGGATTTCACCAATGAAGTCTAAACCCCATTGCTGGAATGGTCTCTCAGTTGAAATAGGTTTGAGTGGTAAAGGCAACAGCTTTCTTTTGCCTTCAAAGATTTGGCATTTGTGACAGGACATTACAAATTTTTTTACATCAGTAAACAAGGAGGGCCAATAAAAACCAGCCCTTAGGATTTTATCAGCTGTGGATTTCCAGTATAAATGTCCTCCACAGTCACCTGCATGAAATTCCTTGAGGACATTGTTAGTTTCATCCAAAGTTAGGCATTTAAGTAAAATTCCTTCATGATTTCTCCAAAACAAAACATTGTCTATGATACAAAACTTTGATGCTTTCATTTTCAAGAACCTTTTCTTAGTTCTGGACAACCCTGGAGGAGCTTGCAGGTTTAATAATACAAAACATATATCAGCATACCAGGGAGATTGCAAAAAGGCTTGGTTGATCTGTGGAGTCGCCATCTCCTGTTCGTTGTCCAATTCATTAATGTCAAGGGCTTGGAAATTAGTTTCAGTCATCAGCTTGGCTAGACCTTGTCCTTTTATAAGTTTGGTAGGCTTGATTTCAATGTCATATTCTAAGATGCTGGCAATCCATTTGCCCCTTTTGCCTTCAATTCCTTCTTGGGTCAAGATGCCCTTAACCACTGCATTAGGGACATAGGCAATTATATGAGAGTACAGAATATAGATTCTAAAGTCTTTGATGGCTTTTACCAGTACATAGGCTTGCTTTTCCATAATCTGATATTTCAAGGGAGTATCTCTAAGGGCTCTGCTAAAGAATGCAATGGGTTTTTCACAGCCCTGGTCATCTTTTTGTAATAGGACTGCAGCAATTGTATGCTCAGATGAAAAGGAAAAAATGATGAAGTCTCTATCAAACCTAGGACTTGTTAGAACTGGTGTGTTTGTCAACGCTCTTTTAATGTCTTCAAAGGCTTGCTTGGCTTCCATGGTCCATTTGACCTTGGAATCCTTCTTCAACATATTATTTAACAGTCTTATTAACTCGGCCAGATTAGGAATGAATCTTCTCAAGAAATTAATCTTTCCTAAAAAACCTTGTAGTTCTTTGATATTTCTTGGATGGGGAACCTGAAGGATAGCTTGAATTTTGTCCGGATCAATCCTAATACCATCTTTTGAAATGATATGCCCTAAGAGTTTACCTTCCTCCAGGCCGAACAGTGATTTCTTTGGATTCAAAGATATGCCATATTTTCTACAAATTAAGAAAACCTGCCTCAGATGCTCTAAGTGTTCTTGGTCTGATTTTGAAAAGGCAGTAAGATCATCCAAGTAGACCACCAGAAAATCATGGATTTCTTTGGCAAAGGCTATATCCATTGCTCTTTGGAATGTGGCCCCTGCATTTTTAAGTCCAAAAGGCATTTTGACATACTTGAAAGTCCCCCAAGGTGTTGTAAATGTAGTTTTGTCTTGATCATCAGGGTGAACTAAAATCTGATTGAATCCAGAGAATCCATCTAATAATGAGATCCTAGAGGCTCCCACTACCCTTTGTAGGATATGATCCATTTTTGGTAAGGGGTAATGGTCTTTGAGAGAGACTTTGTTCAAATTCCTTAGGTCAACACACAGCCTGATCTCTCCCGTCTTTTTCCTAGTAGGCACTAGGTTTGAAATCCATTCTGAGAACCTGATTGGAGCAATGATCCCTGCTTCATACATACGTTTTACTTCTTTTTCAATGAGGGGAAGGAGTACAGGGTTCACTCTTCTAAGCTTTTGTTTAAAAGGTTTTTGGTTTTCTTTTAAAGGTATGGTGTGCTGGATGACTGAGGTATCATAGGACTTAAGGTCCTCATAACTCCAGGCAAAGACATCTTGGAACTCTTTAAATAACTCAATGTATTTCAATTTCTGATCAGCTGGTAATGCTTTAGATAATTTTATCATTTTGGGATTTTCTGTGGTTCCAATGTTACAATCTTCAATTTCAGCATTCAGTGGTTGCATTTTTGGTTTTCTTGAGATATCATTTGAATCAAACAGATCCTCCAAAGGGGTTAAACCTGTGGGCAAAAAATTATCCTTTAACTCAATTACCTCGGCTTCTGTTTCAGCTATTTCATCTACATCTATTTGCCTCAATTCTTGTATATTTTCGTTGTTAAAGGTGGTAGGGTTCAAAACCAAATTTGTTGTTTCAGCTGATATATTTTGCTTGGCTGTGTGAGCCTGCGGTTGATCATTCATAGTGCTAGTATCAATGTTGATGCTGGAAAATTCTTCTTTTAGAGTGAGGAAGTTGTTTATTTGTGTGTCACTCTCAAAGACTTGCCAATTCTTGATGTTGTCCGGGACTGCAGGTCTATGTTTGATTTCAGCAGTGAAAGTGTGATTGGGTTTGAAAGGTAGCTTGCAAGTGCTGGCAAAGGTTGCCAAGCTATGAGCATGTAAATTGAGTTCTCTAGAAATTTTAGTTAACTGAGATTCTGAGAAGGTATCAAGTATTTGGATAGCTGCTCCTTTATAAGCTCTTAACCTTAGATCATTTGTGATAAAGTTTCCTTTCATCTGTTGTATGATCAGATCTGAATCTCCTAAGATTGAAATTTTGGTTGCACCTAAATTTTTTATGAGTTTGAGACCTAACAGAAGGGCTTCATACTCAGCCATATTATTTGTGCATCGAAAATTTAGCCTATATGCATGACCTTCAGCTCGGTCATTCCGCATATTGTGAATCCAGACTCCTGCTCCAGCTCCTAACTTGTTTACAGAGCCATCAAATTCTAGGTACCATAAGGTTTCATGATCAAGATTTGGATTGAGATTTTTAGAAAGTTGGATCATGGGCAGATTGGTTTCTTGCAAGTCACTTGATACATCATGCTCCTTTGTTATATCAGTTATGCCAAAAGTTTTTTGGTCTAGAGAGGCAATTGGTTCATTCAACCCCTCTGCCTCTGCTGCCATTAATAGTTCAGAATAAGCCTTGCTGCAGATGTCAGCATTATAGAGAATAAATGAATCCATGTCAGAGTGTATTGAATAGATTGGGAAGTTTTGGGGCTTCTCTTGACTGCTCACCACATATTTCATTAATGTTTCGCGGTATAATCTCTTTGGCTGCCCAAAGACTGAAATGGTAGCGTAAGACATGTCTAATTGCAAAGATCCTTGGAGTTTGGCCCCCCAAGATCTGGACAAGAGCATGTCATACTTAGGAGGTATGTCAGCTACCACCACATCCATTAAAATTGTTTTGGTTGGGTATTGGACCAGGGAGACACACAAATCTTTAATCAATCCGAGGCACCTAACTTGGCTTGAGTCAAATGAGAATAGATCTTTGTAAGGTCTTGTGATATCTAGGTCCAGTTTTTCCATTACAGATTTGGACATAAGTTGTGTGAGGCCCCGGAATCAAACATTGCATTGTGTAAAACCTTGTCATGAATGTTTAAACTAACATAGAAGGGTGGAACCCCTCCATTTGTTGTTTTTCCATTAACCTCAGGACCAAACAGTAACTCAGGTTGATCATCTAGAACATTCACAGCATCTTTATTGTCCGATACTTGGAGTGATCTGTTGATCTGCTGTCTATACACTTCGTGTTTAGCCAATTCGGAGAGAGGGACAGATATCTTTAGCTTACTTATTTCTGCTTCCAAGTTAAAGGGCTTTTCCATTTGAGTCTTGGCATTAAGTGCAGCAGATTTTTCCTTTTCAGCTAGGTTTTCAGTAATCCTTTCTTCATGATTGGTACGATTTTGAGTGAAATTGGTACCATATTTATTTTCAGGGATGGTGTTTGAACCTGCCTTTGAAGGATAGGGTGGGGCTGGCTGGTTTTCAGAGGGCTGTTGTTCTGAGATATCCTCCATAGTGACTTCTGTGGTATGTGGGTTTGAGTTATCAGCGGATTCTGGAAGAACAGTCTTGTCCTTGGTCTTTTTTGGCTGCTTACTGTCCTTTGGTTTAAGAGGTTCAGGTACATCTATAGTTCTACTCCTTAGTTTATACTGTTTATGTACCTCATATACTGCTGCATCATAACCTTCCCTAAAATCAAATGATTCTCCTGACTTAGTTTGAAATTGATTGCAATTATAAACCTCTTGATCTTCTTGTGTTAAAAAGACCTGATGTTCACTGTCTAGACCCATTAGGTTGATGTGAGGATCCTCGGTTGGTTCGCTAGATGTTGAAGCCTCAGCATAATTTTCTTGGAACGGAGGTCTAATATGTTGGTCAGGATCAACCCTTCCAACATTTGGATTTTGATTCTTTCTAAAATTAGGGTTTCTAGCAGTACTTGGTTGACCTTCCCATGATGATTTTCTTTCTATGGTTTCTACCCTGTCCCCAAGTCTGTCCATGCCTTTGATGATTGCATCTAGCTTTTGTTCAAATGCTGAGGGTTCTTCCTTAAAAGTGGTTCTTCTTTCAGCTCTTGCCCGATTTCTTTTGGCAATCAGATTTGCCTCTACACTTACAGCTATGTTTTGCATGTCTGCCAGGGTCGCAGGGGCTCTTTCCCTTAGTTGATATGCCATATCAGCATCAAACCCATCCGGGAATTTGATTAAGGCTAAATCAGGTGGAGGCCTAAGATTTTGAGGAATGGCATCATAAACACTGTTGAATCTGGTACAATAATCTAGGACAGTTTCTTGTGGGCCTCTCCTTATGGTGTCATACTCAGATAGAATATGTAGAGGGTCTTTTTTCTTTTCCCATCTGTTCAGGAAGGATTGATAAAGAGCACCCGAATTGGCTATGGAATTTGCAGCAAGTGCTCTGAACCAAGTTCTTACTTCACCTGTTAAACTTTGGACAAAAATTTTCATTCTCACATCATCATCGTCTATTTCATAGTTTTCAAAGTAATCTTGCATTTTCTTGGTATGCTGTAAGGCAGTATATGTGTTGGTTCCATCAAAGTAAGTGATCTTACTTTGGTAGTCCTGAGGCATAGCCCCAGGATTACCAGGTAACTGAAGGGGGGCAAAACGATTTGCCATATTTACAGGGATCGATGGGACAACAGGTAGAAGGGGGACAACTGGGAGAACAGGGACAGCAATAGCAGGGTGTGTATTGGATAGAGGAGTGAACAGTATGTTTTGAGAAGTGGATGAGGAAGAGGGGGAAGACGAGTTATGTAGGGGTGAACTGATGGTTTAACAGGGGTTGGGATATAAGTTTGCTGAACTGCCTCAGGGCTGGAATCAGCAAATTTTCCTGGTTCCTTTTGGTTCCTAAGAACCTTGGGAATCAAATTAGGATTATCGAAAACAGGTGGAGGATTTGGGTCAGGATTTGACCTGGTATGCCTAGTTCTCTTTTTAGGAGCCAGCTTCCGAATTTGTTTTAGGTATTTTTGAGAATATTTTCAGAATTGTCAAGGAACTGCTCAAATTTTGGAACAGCTGTCTAGAGCAGACAGAAGTTGAAAAAATTCGTTCTTTCCCCAGTGGAGTCGCCAATTATGTTAACACTTAGGTTGTTCCCTTTGACTCCTAAGGGAATACGGCCGAGGTAACCACTAACCAATCTTTTGGCCACAGGTCCTAGCCTACCTGTAACTAGAGAGGGCTCTCTCTTTCTGATTTAACTTTGTGTTGATAAGGTTTTAGGCTAGCTATGATGCACAAGGTTTTGTTTTGAATTTGTTGGATGATGATTTCAGTCAGAATAGGTATGTTTTTGCAGGGTGATCTAGGCCATTGGGCATGGAGTCCATGATGTTTAATTGCTTGATATGTCTGTTTTGAAGAAACAGTGATGCTACAGAGCCAGACAGGTGTCTGTGGAACAATTTTTCGAATCTGTAATATGATGGGATGAAATCAGGGAGTGAAAGGCAACTAAGGATCTTTCAGTAAACTGATATGGGGAATAGTGGAAACATTACTTAGGAGCATTTGAGAATTCCTGAATAACATTTATGTTGATAGAACGAATACAAACATGAGCAACTAAGAATTCATGTTTATGATTAATTCTGAAGAAAACATATTTAACAACAGAGATTGAGCACAGGGTGTAATCAAACATTTCCTATACCATTCTTTTTCTCTATTGCTAGATTAGTGAAACATGTATATGATTTAAGTAGACATAAAAAAGGACAAAACATAGTTCAGGATAACTTATTGTTCCATTAGACACCACAGGAATTCTGTAACAGCACGCAGAGCTTCATTGAGACATCAAACACTCAAGGGATAATGAACTTCTCCAGCCTTTTCATTAGATCATCTGAAAATATACAATATAGTGTCTCAGAGAGAAAATCACCAACCCCAAATACGCTGTAAGGGGAGGTATATATACAAAATTTAGATACAAAAATATCTAGCTGATGAATTAATGGCTCATAAATACTGTGCCAACTCCTGAAGAATTACAGCTGAGAGAGTAAATGCTGAAATAACTGCTCAGTGCATTAGCTGTCCAAAATTGTCAGAAAGTTTTGACTTTGTGACCCATTGAGTCGGCTGGAGCCGTGTTGCCCACATTTGCGCGTTTCCTTTGCCTTGGCTTGCTGTCGCAATGTCATGCTGAGTCACTTCTTTTAGCCGCTTTGCCTGCTGTCCTGATTCTGCTTTTTGACTTTGGTTGACCGGAAGCTGACTAGGATAGACCAAACTGAGATTATTGAGGCAAAATCTGGAGCATTGCCTGCCACCAATCTTCCTTGGGCAGTTGGTGTCTTCGTATTTTTATCAAAGTTTCATCTGCCTCTGTATACCTGTAAAAATTTGGTGGGACCTCAAACAAGTGATTAATCTCATGCTCAATGTAGAATAGATTTTCAAGCTTGTCATATAGGCTCTGCCCTGATGGAGGTCCTGTTTCCTCAGAGGTACTGGTGGATGCTGTGATCTGATTTTCAATAAAATTTGTCATCCTAGTAGCATATTGCTCACGGGTGAGCAGTCTTCCTGTGCCGGTCAATAGGCTGGGCAATCCTTTATCTTGCAATGCTCCCATTCTAAGTTTGTAGTCATCTACCTCAGCCTGCATTTCCTGACATTTTCTTTCTACAGTCTGCACAAAATTTCTGAGGGTCAGCACTTTTTTAACTGTTAGAACAGCATCTGTTCTGTTGCTGATGTTCAGGGCTGCCAACTCCTCCTTGGTGTGATTATTGAGGAAATGTATCATCCTGTTGGCTTGCTCAGGCTTATTCCCTAGTGCTGCTCTGGCCTTCTGGCTTTCAAATTGTGCTTGGCCTATTAATTCCATCTGCTCATGCACTGTTTTGATTGACTTCCACTGTCTGGTAATGGAGTGGTCAATCCGGGCCCACAAAATCTTTTTTATTTCTGCCAGAGTATTTTCTAATTTTAGCTCCTTCTCTAAGGCCTTTATTTTGTCCTTTAGGGCCTTAATCTCTCTGGTCTGCTCGGCCACTGTCATTTTAGATCTATCATACTTAGTTTCCAGCTCTGCCAATTTCTCTTTGGCTTGTTTGATCTCTGTAGCCTGCAGTTCCAGTTCTTTGACAGCTTTTGTCAAATCATCTAGGCTTATATTAGCCTCAGGAGCTGTTGTTGTCGCTGCTGCCGCATCTGTTGTTGTTGTAGCCGTTGCAGGGGTCGCTGCTGCCTCTGTAGTTGCTGCAGTAGTTGGGGCAGTTTGAGGAGGTTGGGAGGTTGATTCTCCCTGTTTGTCTTGGAGTGCTTTTTCTAGCTCCCCTTCCAGATCAATCACTCTTTGGTTCAGCTGCATCATTAGATCCAATTGATCCTCAGCTTCCTTTACTTTCTGCAATTATCCTGTTTGAGGGTGCTCAGTAGGAAGCAATTTTAGTCTCTTCTTTAATGCAGCAATGTCATCATCTTTCTTCTTCATAAGGGCCCTCACACCCTTAGGATCCTTAGGATCATGTCCTAAGTCCACAATAATGTCCTCCAGTGTCTTGATTCTGTTATCTTTGGCCGTGGAGGACATTCTCTCTAAGTCTAGCTGAGTATTGGTGTTCTTCAGAGATTCTTTTAATTCATGGGCCATTGTGGCCCTGTCTACCAGTGTGGCATAGACCATTTCCCCCGTTTGCTTATGTAGCTCTATCTGATCCATGGGGTGAATGTCTTTTGCCATGACCTCTAGTTTTGTTCTAACAAAATCTGCAGCTGAGTGAGGCTGCGGTATTTTGGGTTTGAAATGGCTGAGGACTATCTTTTCCTCTTTGATATCATATGCTGCCATTAGCCTTTCTTGCTTAGCCGGCGTTGCCTTGAGAAATTGGTCGTATAGCTGCACTCTTAGCAGCTCATTTTGTGCCTTGATTTCTTTGAAAGTGGCCTTGGTACTAGATGGCTTCTTGCTTTGCTGAGTGGAGGAGGACACCTCCATGCCATGCTGTCTTTCCTGCTCTTGTTGAAAAGAGCTTGTGGCTGTCTGCTGGCTATCTTCTTTTTCTTTCCTTGGGCTTTCAAGGATCTCTTCACTGACTTCTTCTATGATTGGAGAATCAACCCTTTGCCTTTTGGCTTCGGGTTCCTGAGTGGACCCACTAGCCGGTGTAGACTCCTCTCGGTCTCGTTTCTTGCCTCTTTCCTCATGTGCAGGGGTCTGTAAGGCAGGCACTGTTGGTGCCTCTGTTTGTGGTGGAGGAGTCTGTTCTTGCTGCTGCCCAATTGAGGAGGCAGGCTTTTCTGTGACTATTTCTTTTTCTGCACCCATTATCCCCTTGCCCTTCTCTGTAGCTGTTGCTGATGTAGATGGCCCTTGGGTGGCTGGTGCGGTTGCAGCAGTGGATGTGCCTTCCCCAATTTTGTGTGGCTGTTTGAAAGTTACCTGCTGCACAGAATCTAAGTCAAGAGTTTTTTCTAAATCCTTGACATTTTTTTCCATTATTTCTTCTTGAGTTAGTTCCTCAACTAATGTGCCTTGCAACCATTCATCTTGGTTGGCATACTGCTCAATTTGTGGATATTTACAGTGATCATATCCTAGCAGCCTGTATTTGACTCTTCTAGCACTGATGAAGCCTTCGGGGTCATAAGGGACCCACCAGAAGCTTCTCTTTAGTTTATATTTATCTCTGAGAATTTGATCAGCCTCTTGCCAACCCTCTTTCTTATTCATGATAAAGGGGCCCATATGGTCTTTGAATTTGAGGTGGGCTTTCTTCTTGGCACTATGAAAGTGGGTGAGGTCAGAACTAATGAGTTGCCTATAGTATTCCAAGGCGAACAATCTCATCGGTACATATCTTGGGAGCCTATATGGACAGAGCTCACAGCCATAAATTCTGATGACTGTATGGTTTTGATATAGGTACCAATCACCTATTTTATAATTCTTGGACAGCTGCAGAGTTTTCTGGATCTCAAATGATAGTCTGGGAGGAGGGGATCTCATCAAGAGGCAAGAGACTGGGTAAACAAATTGGTCAACAAACTCACAGTAAGAATATGGTGAATCTTGAACTTGGTGGAAAACTGATGACCAGAAGATAACAGACCTCTTCTCTCCCCTGGAATCCAGTTTCTTGATGGGGCATTGAAAGACTTCAGATTGATAATACATGAACAAGTGGTAGATATATGATGAATATTTGAACACACCCTCCCTATCCACTTTCAAGAGCTGGTCATGTATTTTATTGGCTATAAACTTGACAAAGTTATATTTGTAAGCAGGAGGCTGGCCTGGGCTATATGCAGCTAATAATACCAGCACCGTCTCATCAATATGCTCACTAGTTTTGAAGCCAAGCACATAAGAGATCATATCAACTAGGAGCCTGCCCACATCAGTGAAATGGACATATAAGAAAGGAGGTGGCCCTGTAGGCTGGCGGTCTGCCCTCATGAATGTCTTGGTGATCTTTTCAATGTCAGCAGTGGAAAGTTTGGCGCCTGCATCTAGCAAATAGTTCATGGAGAAGGGAAACAGCGGCTGAGTCTGCTTGAAATTTAGCATTTGGTTGATAGACTCAGGATTGATGTGGAAAAGTATGCTCCCAGATGGAGACTTGACAGTTCTCTGAGTTGGATCATAATTCTCAGCACATAAGCGGATGATTTCTGGAAAAATATTAACAGATGGCAGGAAATAGTAAGGCAGATTGGACTCCCATATCCCATATGTGTCATTGTTGTTCAAATAGCTGTCTCTCAATTGGCAGAAGGTCTGTAAATGGTTCCTGTCACCCACAAGATCTTGGATAAGGTAATCTCTGTCAGCAAGAGGCATGGCTTCAAGCTCCTTGTTTGGTGGGTTCATAGGAGTGACACTGAGAGCTGATGGTGTAGCCATGTAGAATTTTCAGGAGTTGACTATAGAATGCAGTTTCTTAGTATAACAATCTGAATATGATAGCTTATGAGGCTTAGAAGTGAGGTGGCAGAATGAGTGCAGCTGGGGCCAAATTTGCCTTTTGAAAGGAGTAACTTGAAAAATTTGACTGAACTTTGGTTTCTTCTGTGAATTCTCAGGATTTATAGACAGTGAGGGCAATTTGCAGAGGAGAGCAGGATTACAACCTGGTGTAATGAGGTCTTTAAATTAAACACTCGGCAAAAGGGAACAATGCCGGGCAGTTGGGAGAGTAAGTCAAATTTAAGCCCGAGAACGACCGTGCAACGGTGAAAATTTGAACAGAGGGTGCTTTAGATCTTTTTATAACAGGCCAACACCATTAATTTAGGAGTTCTTAGGCAATTCAGTGGAAAATTTGCAGAGAATGGGAAGAACACGGGCAAACGGGTTGGTTTTGGCAAATACCTGGTTTAGCCAATGCCGAGGGTCGTCGAATTGATGAGAAGACGGAGAATGCCGTTGAATTGGCGGGTGGCAGCATCCGCAGCAGTGAATTTGAACTCTGGAGGTAGTTGGAGGTGACCAGCGAAACGGCGCAGCTGCGTTGTATCGTGAAAATGACACAAAACGGTCACTTTTGGCCTTTTTAACAACAAATTTGCCGCATATGCGCTTTTGGCGCTTTTCCGCGATGACGTCAGCATGACGTCATCAGCGGGCCCCGGGTACGGATGGTGACGTGGACGCTGACTGGGATGACAGCTTGGCGGGACACGGTGGCGGAATGCGGGAGCGGCAGGACAAAGTGGCGGATGACGTGGGAAAGTGGCGGGGGCCCGGGCATGACGTCGTGCTGACGAGGTGCTGACGTAATGGGCGCGGCGGTTTGCGGGAGGCGGTTTCCGGTTTCCCCGCACCGCCTTTGGGGAAAGGTGGTTTCGGGGGGGAGGGCTCCGAACACCCCGGGCTGCCGACACGTGGCGGGGGTACGGCGGCAAAACCGCCCATCCCCCGGACGTTAAAGGTCGGCACATCCGGTGCCCATATCGCCCGCCCACCGTTGGATCAAGCCTGGCGGGAGATCAACGGTTGGCGGGGCGCGGCTGTGCGGCGTGCAAGTTTGGAAACGGGACCCGCCCAAAATTAAATTAATATTTTAATGGTGCGGGCCCAAAACCATGGTCGGGCGGGTTTTTTAGTTTTGAATCAATGCATGCGATGGCGCCATAACACATAATAAAGGTTTTTAACCATTTTTGTCAAAACATTGGGTTTTAACTTTGAGGGGGTAAATACTTTGCAAGGGTTTTTGGATGAACTGTGGTTTAGGAATAGGCTATTAATTTAACCAGGGGTTAGATTAATTCCGGGATAAGGACTCGGAAGGGTTGACTATAGTCCCAGATGGACTAATGTCTCCCATGACATGCTATTTAGCTATAATGCTAAAGGGGGGGGATATTTAATATATTTTTTGGGAATTTTCTATAGTTTTTGTAAGAAATAGGGGTGGGGATAGACTTAGGGGAGCTATATAATAGGGTTAGAAGTTAATATGGGTATGTGTGGTGCAGTGGGGGGAACTAGAGATGGATGAAGTGTGAAGTGATGAGTTTACACAAGAAATGTGGCTTCCTTTTGAAGAAGAAGGCCCAGCTTGCAATGGTTTTCACAAAGGAGAAGTGCAGGGAGGACTGTTTAGGCTGGTCCTAAAGTCCTCAAGGGGATGTTAGTAAGAAATCCTCTGAAGGGGAATGAGGGAAGTTAGACATGCTTTGATAGTTTGCCATATAGACCATTGTTCTTTTTTTGTCTTATTGGTGAGATCAGATATGATATTCCATATATCATGTGGCTGGACCTTATTTCTGCAACCTCCAACTGCCTACCCTGGCTAACAGTCCTAACATTTTTTCTTCTTTTTGATGGGTGCACTTAGCCTTGCAAACCCTGATAATCGTCTTTTCTTTTTGCTGCCCTCCTATCTAAGTTTACCCTTATGTCTTCCAAGGGCCCAGATTAAGCAATTGGGCTCCTCCCTTTCTCTATCCAGCTAATCATCTGTCAAGCTTGAGCTGTTTGAACAAGTATTCATTCTCTAGTCTAGAACAGGCAATTTAAAACATGGCATGGCCCAGCTTGAACTGTTGGGTCACCCATCAAGATAGCAGTGGCATTTTGGTTGGCCACTTTCCTGGTCTTTCTTTGGGGTTCATTTCAATTATTTTTTCTGACCAATTCATTTTCTTGCCTTTTGATTATTCTTTTAAGGCATACCCTCTTTACATTTTTTAACTGTCTGCCTTTTTTTTTTTCACAAAAGATGGAACCTTTGTATCACAAAAGATGAACATTTTTGGCACTTCCACTGTCAATCATGAAAAATGAAATCCTATTGGTATAGGAGACTAACACCGTAAAAGTGTTCCCTACCTTGTTAGGGATGGCTAGATGGTCAACATGTTGAAGTTTCTAAGTCTACTTAGTTAGAAACCCTCCATGCACTTTATCTGATTTATTCCTACCTACTTGTTATTTTACTTAACAAGTTATTTACAATGTAAATACTGAAAATAATTAAACACTAGTGCATGCTCAACATATTACAAATCAACAACTAAAGGAGACAGAAACAATCACACCATATGACACCATTATTTTTGGACCAATGTCCCTGGAAAAACCCAATGTGGAAAAATCGGTGCAGTTATCTGAGGGTTTTCTTATTATGCAATATCAGAGTACAATCTAGGTGTTGAAACTGGCCTACCTAACAGAGAATTTCCTTGGCAGTAATACCTCTCAGTTTGAGACAAATCTCCTAGCTGAAACCCCAAATAATCCTTCTGGCAGCTCCTCAACACCAATCCGCCCCAGAAACCCTAGTGTCAGCCTTTTCTGGACTGCATCAACCCCTCTCTGCCCAGCGTTGGTCCTGCGTTACCTCGGATGGGTCTGCATCAGCCTTAGGAGGCCGTGTGTCAGCCCTCTGGCCCTCTATGTCAGCAACGCTGGCCCCTCTGAGGCTCTGCACAGCTATCGGTTGCCTCTACGTGGCCCTACGTGAGCCCTGGCTGGCTCTGCATCACACTCCCTGGCTATTGCACTGCTCTCCGACACTATCTCTGCCTCTCTGTACTCAATGCCCCTCAGCTGCAACTCCCGATCACTAATTCTATCTCTCTTAGCAAACCTCGCTCTAGAGAATAGAATGACTAATCACTCTAGTGTGTTCTCCAAGTCACCCTCAAGCCTCCTCTTATACTTTTCCTGTTGACATATCAATGGCTGAGATTAAGTCCCTAATCAACGGCTACGATTAGATATGGCTTGATCCATGTCTTTTGGACCATTCTAACACAGTTTTATATTAATTCCCATTAATATTTTATTTTCCCTAAGTTTAGACTTAGGGACTCCATTAAAAATATTAATTATTTTAATATCTCCTGAACTGTTTAGAATCTGCCCAAACCCTTTCCAGGTATTGGAGATCACATGTGCCCTAGCCTCTCCACCAAATTTCATGGCTAGAACACATCCGATGCTACCCCAAATCAACACAGCACTATTAGGTGCTTCTAGTCCCTAAGGGGCGGTGACATGTCCAAGGTCAAGCATTTATTCATAGGTGTTTGTGATAATGTGGCAACAGAGGTCCATCATCCTAAGTGTATAGATATATGGAGGGACCAATCCTGGAGGCATGAGATACCACTTTCCTCGGCCTACATTTTCCACCCCTCTAGTGCACCTTTTACTTTTTTTTTTACAGTGCTTTGATAGGGAGCATAGCTCAAGTGTCCAAGCTTGCCATTAATGATATAGCATTGATTCACCCCTTAATTATGAGTCAGTTTCTCACTGATCAAGGTTGGGACATGCAAGGGTTCCTTATTATGTGATGAAGCATCAAGTGCTCAGCAACCGTGATGGCTAATGAGGGGGGTAGAGCCATGCTAGGCTTTTTCTCACACACTAATTAATATCCTGATCATCTTTTGCATTTTAACTTTTCTTTTTCTTTCATTGTGACCATTTTATGCTTTTACCTTTCTTTTAGCTACATCAACCTCCAAAGCAAATTTTTCAACCCTAACTCAAGAATGGGGATATGAGGGTGTCAAACCCAATGAACCAATGACAGCAAACCCAAAGGATGGCCATCAAATCAAGGGAATGGTGAAAAGTGGCAAGTATGGAAAGGTTATGGACATGCTACTTCAATCCAAGTTTCCCAAGTAGTGCCCCTCTTATAACCCTAAGGCCTCAAAGGAGGTCCCACTAGACTAGGGCCAAAAACTAACCTCCCTATTAAGGTGAGAGAACAAGTCTACAATCAAGATCTGTCAATTATTCAGATCACCCCTTAATCCATATTAGAATTCCCCAAACATTAAGTAAAAGCACGTGATTGCAAAATAGTTAAAGTACTTGCACAGTGGTGACCCACTTCCCTTGAATAGGAATGATAGGTTAAAGTACTTGCACAGTGGTGACCCACTTCCCTTCAATAGGAATGATAGATGGTGAGAGGTGTTTGACCAGTGTAAATGGCAAAGGAATGTGGCATATCATCATATGCTAAGCAAATATAGGGCTACAAGTTGGCAAGATGTCCAAGGCATGAGAATTTTTTTCTCATATTGTCAGACAACTACCATTGCATACATAATTACCCATGAGAGTGTTGATATGGGTACCACTCTCAACGACTACCAAGACATACACTTTTGGTGGGTAACACTCTCAACGACTACCAAGACATACAGAATTAAATTAACAAATAAATATGTCTTTCCATGCTCTAATTAGAATAGGAAAGAAATGTTCTTTCACATAAATACAAGATTATTTTCTATCACGGAGTTTTGTCATCTTTCATCTTAGAAAAGACAAGGCTATCAAAATCTGAGGCAATTATATATTGGAAAAGATTCAGCTATCAAACCCTCAAGATAGCTATAATCATTATATAAGGAACCAATTCACGAAGTCCAAATTAACCATCCATTTACTTATGTGTACAACATTGAAGTAATGGCGCTAATACAACAATACATGTAAATTATTCTGATTTTTGGTTTCAAATTCAACAAGGTAATTAAATACATATACATTACCAATTCAATACATGCTCAGCTAACTATTTCATCATCCCATGTAATCAATGGGCTTTAAATTCGAAGGGTTTAGGAACAGGTTTATAGCCTTCAACACATATCAACAACTACCATTGCATACATAATTAAATTAACAAGCAAATATGCCTTTCCATGCTCTATTTAGATAAGAAAGAAACTCCCTTTCACACAAATATGAGATTCTTTTCTATTACAAAGTTTCTTAGCTTTCATCTTGGAAAAGGCACAGTTATCAATACATGGGGTAATTATATATTGGAAGAGATTCAGTTATCAAACCCTGAAAATAGCTATAATCATTATATAACAAACCAATTCATGGATTCCAAATTAACCATCCATTTACTTATATGTACAGCATTGAAGTAATGGTACCAATACAACAAGACATGTAAATTATTCACACTTTTAGTTTCAAATTCGACAAGGTATTTAAATACCAATACATTACCAATTGAATCCATGCTCATCTGTCCTCATACCCATGTAATCATCGAGCTTTAAATACAAAAGGTTGAGGAACACCCTTTTAACCTTCAACACATGTCACATATCAATTTGCCTCCCGTGCAAGGACTATAACGAAGGAAATTTCAGGATTCTCAACATTACCCTTAGAGTCGTACAACTAGGTGACCAAGTGAACAATTGTATGAGGAAGACTTCCCTAACTAAGTGAACAATTGTATGAGGAAAGGTTGTAAGAAGTAATCCCCCCGTTGGCTCCTCTTCCATACACACAGTGACACGTAGCAGCGAGGAGAGAGAAGGAAACCGCTTTTCAGGTTGATTTGGAGTGCGCAAGTTAACGGGTCGATATGCGTGTGAGCCGTTAGATCTGGTGGAGCAAGATCGATGGTTGACAGACGTGGAGCAAGTTCGAGGTCGGGGAGTGTTGTGACCGTTGGATCTTGAACAGATCAACGGTGAAGAAGTGTCGACGAGTGTTTAGAAGGCGGATTTCAAATTTATTAAACTATCATTTGTACTACCGTCGGGTCTGGACTAGTGGAAGTTTAGCGGAACTCTGCGACTTTGGGATGGATCTGCTAACTTAGCGGAATCTCAAAAGTTGTCAGTGGATGACAAAGAGCCCGTTGAACCAACAAATACACCTGCAAACATAAGTAGAAGATATAATCTCACAATTTGGGAGATTAACACTCGTTCCTACACCCAGACCGTCGCCATTAGTGGTATCAGAGCAACCTGTTGACACTGAATTGAATCTTAGAAGCAAGAGAAGGAAATCCAATATGGCTTTCAGAGTTGGAAGAGGACGAGGACATGGTAGAAGAGGACGACCAGTTGCAAATGCTGAGGTGATGGAAGCTATGCAACAGATGCAGGCTAGATTAGAAGCATTAACAGCAGGGAGAAATATAGATGATGGAGATGTTAGTGAGCCTGAGGTTGAAACTGAAGAAGAGGAGGAAACTATAGCAGTTACTCCTGAGATGAGATTCTTCCAATCAGTGTTGAGATCCACAGCTAGGCCAAAAACTGAGGTTTCAATATATGCAGGAGGATTGAATCCAAAAGAATTGATAGACTGGATTAATGGCATGGAGAAATTCTTTGATTATGAAGAAACAGAAGATGAGAAGAAAGTAAAGTTTGTTGTCACCAAGCTAAAAGGACATGCAGCACTTTGGTGGGATGGAGTGTAGGCAGAAAGAAAGAGTCGTGGCAAGCAACCAATCAGAAATTGGAATATGATGGTAACAAAGCTAAGAGGTAAGTTTCTACCAAGTAATTATCAGCAAACCTTGTTCAAACAGATGCAGAATCTCAGACAGAGGTCTATGACGGTGAGGGAATATACAGAGGAATTTTATAAGGTAAGTATAAGAGCTGGACAAACTCAGGATAAAGATGAGAAGGTGGCTAGATATGTGAATGGTCTTAGGATGGACATCCAAGATGAGATAAGTATATTGTCTCCTAAAACAGTAGAAGAAGCTTATCAGGTGGTACTGAAGGCTGAAGAAAAACTCGTGAGGAAGCAGTCTGCCAAAGGAAGAGGTACTTTCCGAGGAAAAGGAAGTCAAGGTGGTAGAGGAAGATCTACAACACCTAGAGATGGAGCTAGCAGTAGCTCAAACCAGCATGCAACCACAGGAGGTGATGTAGGTGGCAGAGGGAGTTTTTCTAGAGGAAGAGGAGACAGAGGAAGAGGAAGAGAATTTAGATGTTACAGGTGTAACAAGCTGGGACATAGAGCTTTTGAGTGCCTAGAGAATGCAAGAACAAGTCAGAGGAATGCAATTGTTGCTCAAGTTGAGGAAGAAGCAGCAGCAGTGACAGAAGAAGAAGATGTACCAGAGAGAGGAGAATCTTTGGTAGTTAATAAAGTTTTGCTCAAGCCAGCAAAGGAGATAGTTGAACCATCACAAAGAAAGACTTTGTTTAGAACAGTGTGTAAGGTTCAAGGGAAATGCTGTCAGATGATCATTGATAGTGGCAGCGCAAATAATTTGGTCTCTACAGAAGTGGTGGAGAAATTGAAGTTGAAGACAATGAGACATCCAACACCTTACAAGGTGTCATGGTTACAAAAGGGACATCAGTTGTTAGTGAATGAACAGTGTGAAGTGGAGTTGCAGTTGGGCAAATATAAGGATAAAATTGTATGTGATGTGATGCCTATGGATGTGTGTTACATATTGCTTGGAAGACCTTGGCAATATGACAAAGGAGCTATGCATGATGGGAAAAGAAACACCTACAAGTTTGGTAAAGATGGTGTCAATCATACATTACTGCCTATGGAAGAAGAGGATGCATCAAGAAAGAAAACTGATCCAAAAACTCTATTACTAGGAGGAAAGGAATACTTACAACAGATTGAAGAAAACGAGGTAAATTTTGTTGTAATTTGCAAGCCCAAAGTAATAATGACTTCTACTAAAGTTTCTGATTTACCCATTGAAATTCAAGAAATGTTGGACAACTATTGTGATATCATTGTTGATGATTTGCCTAATGAGTTACCACCCATTAGAAGAATTAGCCATCATATAGATTTGATTCCTGGACCAAATCTACCAAACAATGCAGCTTACAGAATGACTCCTACAAAAAATGAAGAGGTTAGAAAGCAGGTTCAAGAACTGCTTGATAAAAGACTGATCAAAGAAAGTTTGAGTCCTTGTGCAGTACCAACAATGTTGAGTCCAAAGAAAGATGGAGGCTGGAGAATGTGTACTGATTCAAGAGCCATCAATAAAATCACAATCAGGGACAGATTTCCTTTACCCATAATTGAAAATTTGATGGATTGTTTGAGTGGAGCAAAGTATTTTACAAAACTAGATCTTAAGAGTGGGTATCATCAGATAAGGATAAGAGAAGGGGATGAGTGGAAAACTGCGTTTAAGACAAATGGAGGATTGTATGAATGGAGAGTAATGCATTTTGGGTTGTCAAATGCACCAAGTACGTTTATGAGACTCATGAATGAAGTTCTTAAAGAGTTTATTGGTAAATTTGTAATAGTATATCTGGACGATATATTAGTTTACAGCAGGTCTAAGGAGGAACACTCTTAGAAACACATGAGACATCTGAATTATGTCTTACAAAGGTTACAGCAAAAGAAATTACCGCTGAATTTGAAGAAATGTTCATCCATGAAAGAGGAATTAGTGTATTTGGGTTTTGTTATTTCCGCTGAAGGATTGAAGATGGATCCAGAGAAGATCAAGGCAATCATGGAGTGGCCTTCACCTAAAAGTATTTTTGAGGTAAGAAGTTTTCATGGTCTTGCTAGTTTTTATAGGAAATTCATAAAGAATTTTAGTAAGATCAATGCTCCTATTGTTGAGACTATAAAGAAGGATAAACAACCATTTAGATGGACTGCTGAAGCAGAAAAGAATTTTCAGCTGTTGAAGAAGAAGATCACTGAAAAACCTATTTTGGTTCTACTTGATTTTAGTAAACCTTTCCAAGTGAAATGTGATGCCAATGGAGAAGCTATTGGAGGTGTTTTAAGTCAGGAAGACAAACATATAGCTTAATTTAGTGAAAAGCTGAATGGTTCAAAGAAGAAGTATTCTTCTTATGATAAAGAGTTTTATGCAGTTGTGTAATCATTGAAGAAGTGGAGACATTATCTAATGTCAAAAGAGTTCATACTTTATTCAAATAACCATGCATTGCAGTATATTATGCAACAGCCAAAGCTTAACCAGAAACATGCCAAATGGGTAGAGTATCTTCAGGGTTTCCATTTTGTCTTGAAGCATATAAATGGCCAATCAAACAAAGTTGTAGATGCTTTAAGTAGGAGAAATACATTATTTCAAGAGAGTCAAATTCAAGTGTTGGGTTTTGATTTTCTTAAAGAATTGTATGAGACAGATTTAGATTTTAAAGAGGCATTTGAAGCTTGTAAGAATCATGTTTTGATGGATAGGAATAAATGGTTGGATTATTTCTTACAAGATGGATTGTTGTTTAAGAGAAATCAGTTGTGCATACCAAATTGTTCTATGAGGGAGAACTTAATCAAAGAGAAACATAGTGGTGGACTTGCAGGACATTTTGGTATAGATAAGACTTATGAGCAGTTGAACAGATTTTATTTCTGGCCGAAAATGAGATCTGAAGTGGAAAAGTATGTGAAAACTTGTAAAGTCTGTCAATATGCAAAGGGAAGAAGCCAAAACACAGGTTTGTATGTTCCATTACCAATTCCAGATAGGCCTTGGGATATGGTAAGTATGGATTTTGTTTTGGGCTTACCAAAGACTCAAAGAGGAAATGATTCAATTTTTGTTGTAGTGGACAAATTTTCAAAAATGGCACATTTTATTCCATGTTATAAAACTAGTGATGCTACTCACATTGCTAATTTGTTTTTCAAGGAGATTGTAAGATTGCATGGGTTGCCTAAGAGTATTGTCTCAGACAGGGATTCCAAATTTGTTGGACATTTTTGGAGGACACTATGGAAGAAGCTAGGAACTAAACTGAGTTTCAGTTCTGCCTATCATCCATAGACTGATGGACAGACTGAAGTTGTGAACGGGAGTTTGGGTAATCTTTTAAGGAATCTTACTGGGAAAAATCCAAAGCAATGGAATCAAGTATTGGCACAGGCTGAATATGCATATAATGACTCCCCTAACAGGAGTACAGGGCAGAGTCCATTCCACACAGTTTATGGAATGCATCCAAGAGGAGTGATTGAGTTAAGAAACTTGGGAAAAGATGAGATGAAAAGTGCAGAGGGAGAAGATTTTGCTTCAAAAATACAAGCAATACATGAACAGGTGAAACAACAACTATAGGATAGCAACATCAAGTACAAAAACAGAGCAAACATGAGAAGAAGAGAAGTAAACTTTGAAGTTGGGGATTTGGTTTTAGCACACCTAAGGAAGGAAAGATTTCAAAAGAGAGAGTATAACAAATTGAAGTTCAAGAAAATTGGACCATGCAAAGTATTAAGGAAATTTTCTGCAAATGCATATAAAATTGAATTACCCCCTAATGTTGGAATATCTCTAATTTTCAATGTTGCTGATTTGTACAAGTATGAAGGTGAAATTGCAAATGATACAGAAGAAGACCAAGAGACACAGGAAATTGACTGGGTAAAATAGTTCCCTACAGCAAAGGAATTACAACCAGAAAGGATTTTAGACAAGAAATTGTTCAAGAAAACCAGAGGATAGGAGTACTTTTAGTATTTGGTCAAATGGAAGGATCAGCCAATTGCTAAAGCTACTTGGGTAACAGAAAACATGCTACGAGAATTGGGCAGTTCTGTAGAAAAGCTCATGGACAGGAGCCCATGAAGAAGTTTGTCCTCAGGAGTCTAATACAGGAGCATAAGGCTTGAAGACAAATTTGAAGAATTATTCCAAAAATACAAAAAAATATTACAGGCAAAGGAGTGGGATCCTTTATCCATCAATTTCCATGTTTTTTAGTTAGGCATAGAGCTAGAATATAGGATTTGATCATGACGTAATAAATTTTAGTTAGTTAGCTGTAGTGGAGATTCTCGAGGAGAATGCCTCGCAGGACAAATAGGGTTAATAAATTTTAGCCTTTGAATTAGGATCTGGTTGTTAGGATGAACCAGTAGTTATGTAATCTTCACACTATTGTAAGGGGATTTTGACTGTTGAAGAAATTTGGCTTTCCTGGAGCGAATTCAATAAATTGGGAAAATTTAGTTTCTGTGTATGTGGATGAGAAATTCCCTATCAAATCCCGAAGGATAATCTCCTTCGAAATCTCTATGTTATTGTGAAATTTGAAGTTAAATGGTGTTTTGTGAGATTGAATGAAATTGTGTTGACTATGTTAAATTCCGTGTTTTTTTTCTTTTAACTGAGTTTCTCGTGAATTCTGAGTGTATTGAGCGGAAGGTTGAGATCAGCGGAGGAAGATCAAGGACACAGCACATGAAGATTGATTTTGGACCGATAGATCTCGATCGAGACAGATCAACGGTGTTCGGGCGAGGAAGTTACCCGACAGTTAATGAGTAGAAGTGGGTTGGAGAAACCCACAAGTGGATTTCGGGCAGAGGAAAGGCTGTAAGTGGTAATTCCCCCGTTGGCTCCGATTCCATACACACAGTGACACGTAGCAGCGAGGAGAGAGAGGGAAACCGCTTTTCGGGTTGATTTGGAGTGCGCAAGTTAACGGGCCGATATGTGTGTGAGCCGTTAGATCTGGTGGAGCGAGATCGACGGTTGACAGACGTGGAGCAAGTTCGAGGTCAGGGAGTGTTGTGACCGTTGGATCTTGAATAGATCAACGGTGAAGAAGTGCCGACGAGTTTTTAGAAGGCAGATTTCAAATTTATTAAACTATGGTTTGTACTACCGTCAGGTCCGGACTAGTGGAAGTTTAGCGGAACTCTGCGACTTTGGGAGGGATCTGCTAACTTAGCGAAATCTCAAAAGTTGTCAGTGGATGACAGAGAGCCTGTTGAACCAACAAATACACCTGCAAACAGAAGTAGAAGATATAATCTCACAATTTGGGATATTAACACTCGCTCCTGCACCCAAACCGTCATCACTTTCACATGACTTCAATGGATGGACCACCATCCAACAAAGTTGGGTTGCGGGGGAGCGCTCCCGCTCCCAATTCGCGCTCCGGGCGGGAGCGACTCGGGAGCGCGCTCCCCGCAAATAAAAAAAAGCGCTCCCTGGTTTTTCGGGAGTGTTTAGTCTTTTTTGCAAAAAAAAAAATGCAGTAATATTCCAAATGCAATTTTTTCAAAGAAACAAATAAGTTTTGGGTGGGGCAAGTTTTGAGTGGGGCAGCCTAATGATCAAGCCTATGGCCCTAGTATTGATATGTGATTCATCGTAATGTTAAATTCTTCAAGTAAAAGTGACATTCTCCTTAATCTTCATTTTCATCTGTTTACTTAAATTTTTAACATTATCATGAAATGACTCGGGATGTTTGAGAGTGGTTCCGACCTCATTGGATTTCATATGGAGAAAGTAGAATTTTAGATTTCATTCAAAATCCAGCAGATTTATCAGTTTTTCAAGATTTCAAGATTGGTGGGATTGGAATGTTTCCATTGGATTTTGTCATGTATTAGTGTATGGAACTCGTATTTAATCAAGAGCACCAATCCCTCTATGTACCTTGATGTTAGTGAAATTGGTTGTCGAACTCCTCTATCATGACCCTCCTAAAAATGTACTCATCACTCAAACAAAATCTTGACTTGACATGCTATGTTTTTTCTATCTTATGTTAATGCTTAGAGGGTGATATTAATGACAAAGATCCCTATACAGATCTAGAGGTAATGACAAAGATACCTCTGGATATTAATGCTTAGAGGGTGATATTGATGATAGATCCTGATTTTCCAACAAGACTAAAAAATTAGACATTTCTCATGGCTCAATATGTTGTATGTTACTAACTTATGGACGTGGTTGATGAAAATTATAACTTCTAGATGATTGTTGTTATATGGTTTAATCTATGTTTGTTATGTTTTTTTATATCTAATTCATCATTCTACATGCTTTTGTTGGCATATGCATCAAAATAATAAAAATATAAAAAACGCTCCCGAAATCGCTCCCAGACCAAGAGCTTCTGAAAATGTCGCTCCCGCTCCCGCTCCTACTCCCAAGTAACCTTGCAATGAATCAAAGAATGTTGTCAAGTGTTGGACCCCCAACCAAGCATCCACACTAACGCCCAATGTCCAACATCCTCCAAACAGAAACTAAGCCAACTCCGTCATTGTAGCACCCCCATATGGAAATGAGAGGGCATCAAGCCAAGCATTCTCACCTGCACTATACCACCCAAGAGACTTCCCAAGCTCTACTCAACAAGGAATCCTAGCATAACATGAGAAATGCTTTCGAAAATTGGATTCAAGCAAGGATTTCAGGCACAATCTTATCATGTATATCTGCATACATTGCATATAAGATGCCTAATTACCCATCATTATCATCATTCTTCACCATGATCCCATTTCCACACAACTAATGCAATCAAAGTAAACACACATGAGGACTACTCCCATCAAAGGATCCTCAATTCCCTATATCAACATTCTCGTATTCTGGCATCCACACAAGAAATTCCTACATCTAAGAAACAGAAACACAACAAAAGCATCACTTAGTCTTAACTACAAATCATCACTCATAATACATTGGATAGTCATCAAGAAAAGAAGCCTTAACACTCATCTCAAATCTCAAGTTGCCAATTGACTAGAAATGGGCTATTTTCCACCCAACCATAGGCTCAACTGCACACAGGGCTTTTTACAGTTGACCACCCCCAGCCAAGCCATGATACCACCACGGGAACTCTTAGTTCCTTGGGCAATAGTAATTGCAAAAGGCCACTCTCTCTCACAAGCAATAAACCGCAGAAGTCCCTCTTGCCCGTTGAGCATAGGGTGTCCACGAATTTTAGAGGCCTCTCCAACGGGCTCGCATAACACTAGAAAACCCTTTCACTACTAAAACAATCCCTCAACAGTTCCTTCTCAGTGTCGCCCTTGCTTGCTTAGCAATGCACCAATTTCACAGCCCTCTCAACTCGTGGGGGATACCAGAGTTTCCCTGTTCTATCTCAAGGAAAAATTTGAGTGTAATGGTCCTGAATCTACCAACAAGCTTCTACACACATGTGGGTGTCTTCTCTACACGATTTTGGCAACCAACTCAAGCTCTACTCACCCAGAATGCTCAAGGAATGAATTCCTTTGAAAACGCACCCATGCATAAAACAGTGCTAAACCACCCATTTTTCCCTCACTCCCTTGCACATGATAAATTGTCTTCCCCAAAACCACCCATGCACCTCCCTACTGCTCGATTGACTCTACCCATGTGAATGCTCTAATTCTTCCATCCATGAAATAGAAATTCGTGGGTCAGTGGGAAAATCAAGGTGGGTACTTGCCCGTACCTCTGCTTGACATTCCCCAATTGTTTCAACCACCTCTCCATTCTTGTGGCAAGTGGGCTCTAAACCACCAAGCTCCCTCATTAACCAAGTTTTTGGGAAAATGGAAGGAAGAGGGAATACTTTTCAAATTCAAATTCTAGCACATGGCCTTGGTGAGGTTTTGGCAATTGCAAGCAAAGTCAATTCCCCTAACCCCTCACCAATTCCCGTTCACGGTATCATAATCTGTATCGGTGCTCATATTCCCACTCAGCTACTCAGCATTTTCGTTGTAGAGAAAGTAATAAAAACATGTATATCTTTTTGGTTTAACTTTATTCAACTCATCATAACAACGACAAATAAATGCCAATACAAGCATTGTCAACATAATTAATTAGAAATTCTGGGGTCAAAAGGGGGAGCCATTTAGAACATCATATGTGCTTATGTAGTGATGCAGTTCACCTAATTCCCTGCATGTTTTGTGTGTGGGGGGGGTATACATGCACACTACTATGTGTGTGTGTGTCTATATATAAATAGGCATAGACACACACATATGCACACTACTGTTTATATCTATACACAGACCTTACAGACAACAAAAATTCTGTTCAATAGAGATATTATTTTTTTAAAGGGTAACAAAAAAATTTAGATTAATATAGAGACAACAAGATTAAATAAGTATATAGAAAACAAGTACAGCAAGGGAACCCCAGCCATTCCTGTAAATGTTACAAGATGCTTGAACACAGACAATTAAAATACATTCGTACCTGAATTGCGATAACAAGATTAAATAAATATATAGAAAACAAGTACATCAAGGGCATCCCAGCCATTCCTGTAAACACTAGAAAATGCTTGAACGCGGACAATAAAAATACATTCTTACGTGAATTGCCAAATTTCTGTCATAAACTGTGTAGGAATCAACACATAAGTAAGCATAGTGACCAATATCATTAGTTTCATCCTTTCCCCTTGCTTGAGAACAACTTTGAAAATTTGTAGAGCTGAGGTGACTTTATGGTAGTTGGCACGGAAAATTTTAGGGGTTAAACTCATCATTTGGTTAATTCTCCTTTTTCTTTCCAAAAAGGATTTCACCATTTTTGCTTAAGGTTTCTACAGATTAAGATAAATATGAATCGATAAGATTTTCCCTAATAACTGGATTTTCACATCCTTCTGATGCATGAGCTCAGCAAAGGTGGAGTCTTCCTCTCCTCGATCTTCTTTCGTGTTAATTTTTCCTTTCTGTTGACAAGTTAAACGAGCTTAATCTTTTGCTAATTCTTCAGTGCCTAGTTCTTCACCTCTGACTGTTTTACCATCCACCTGTCTTTCTTTTCCTTCACTTAATTTTTTTAAAGCTATCCTTGGTTTGTTGTAATTTAGTCAGTGTAGCCGTTGAAGAGTACCCTTGACACTTTGGATCAGCTTCTTGAATTTGATCCCTCTTTGGAAAGGCTCCCATTAGATGCCCTGATACCTGACAGTGCCTACACCAGAATGTTGTATTTTCATATTCCAATGAAATCCTTCACCTTCCGAGTTGATATGATCAGGAAACCCTTTGCTTAAATATAGCTCTACACATTCCAGCATAACTAAAAATTCCGTCTTGCTCCATAGTTTTATCATCTCTGATACACTGACCCAATTAGTTGCATATCGTCTCTAATGCGCCCTCTTCCCAGCAGAGGAGAGAATGGCTCGGAAGCTTCACCCGCGCGAGAGTTGAGGTTGAGGTCATGGGAACCGATTAAAATCCAGCAACCGGGACTTTCTGAATAGACAAGTGCCGCTCTATGATCCGATTTTATCTTCAAAGTTTTCAAAGTAGATGATTTAAAATACCCTTAAATAGAAAGTTACAACCCTATCTTTTGTCCAGTGTTCATTTATTGAAAACCAAAAAATTTAAAATGCTTGGCTAGATGCTTTTATATCTACATATTTAAGCACTTTTCTCGTCTATTCTTACATAATATGATGCATTATCTCCAAGGTTTTCGAAGCAAAACATTAAAAAAAACTTTGAAAAGAAATTTCTCTCGTCAAGTGTTCATTTATCGAATCCAGAGGATCTGGAATGATTGAAAAGAGGCCATTAACTCAACGATTAAAATCGTTTTCATTGTATATCCTTATACAATATGATGCACATTCTGGAATCTAAAAAACAGACATACCCCTTTTCGTGTAACAAAGAATTTCCCCAAAGGAACCGAGTACATCCAAGAATGCGGTCTTACCTGACAAAAGAGCATTCTTTAACAGGCGTGATTGCAAAGGGTATGCATTCCCGGAGGAGCAAGAACCTGACAGCCACCAGAGCCACGGATAAAAGACTAGACGGCTGCATTCTTTGAACAAAGACGCTGGAGACTTCCGGAAAACTGAATTTCCAATCGGAAAGTGGTGTGGAGAAGCGTTCTCATCCTGCACCTGAAAGGCAGCCAAGCTTCTCTGACTCCAACAGAGCACAGAAAAACAGGGAAACGGACGGAGAATAGCATATGCCTTTACACCGCTACATGGCCTGGCCAAACTGTTTCGCCTCGCGACCACCCGATGCGTCTTTACTTAAGCTCTGGTCATTACTGCGTCATCCGATATTATGGTTCAACTTTTCAAAAAGAAAAAGCCAGCACAATGTTTACGTTTTCATGAAATATCCTTGATGTGTTCCATACACAGAGTTGCTACATTTTCATGAAATATCCTTGATGTGTTCCATACCCTGGCCAAACTGTTTCGCCTCGCGACCACCCCGTGCGTCTTTACTTAAGCTCTGGTCATTACTGCGTTATCCAATATTATGGTTCAACTTTTCAAAAAAAAAAACCAGGTCCTTGATGTGTTCCATACACAGGGGTTGCTACATTTTCATGAAATATCCTTGATGTGTTCCATACGGGTTGCTACATTTTCATGAAATATCCTTGATGTGTTCCATACACATGGTTGCTACATCTTCATGAAATATCCTTGATGGTTTCTACGATTTGGCTTTTGTACTTTATTTTATTAGGATTTTGTACTTTATATTATTATTATCTAATTTTAAAGTTATTATATAATTAAATTATTTTAATATTATTATTATTGAGTAAAGATTATATTTTTATGAAATATTTTTGATGTGTTCTCTACAGAGGGTTGCTACAATCATGTGTAGATTTTGTCCTCTATTCGAATATTATTATTATCTAATTTTAAACTCATTATGAAGTGAGGGATCACATTTTCATGAAATATCTTTGATATGTTCCTTACACAGGGTTGCTACGATTATGTGTGGATTTTGTCCTCTATTCTAATATTATTATTATCTAATTTTAAAGTCACTACCAAGGGAGGGATCACATTTTCATGAAATATCCTTGATGTGTTCCACACACAGGGTTGCTACGATCACGTGTGGATTTTGTCCTCTATTCTAATATTATTATTATCTAATTTTAAAGTCACTACCAAGCGAGGGATCAAATTGGTGTATGAGATTCTCTTGTTTGTGGGATCAAATTGGTGTATAAGATTTTCTTGTTTGTGGGACATTTTGTCCTCTATTCTAATATTATTATTATCTAATTTTAAAGTCACTACCAAGCGAGGGATCAAATTGGTGTATGAGATTCTCTTGTTTGTGGGATCAAATTGGTGTATGAGATTTTCTTGTTTGTGGGACAAGGGACCCACCTGTACGAAGGCATACATACTCTACTTCTCTCTGGTTTTGAACTTTTGACCTCTTAGGAGGAAACACCTGCTCTTAACCATTAGGCCCACTAAGCCTATATCTTTTGAAACTCAGGGAGACTATCTACCTCCTTTTGACCCAAAAAAAAAAAAAACCTAATCCGTGGACTTTCAAAAAAATCAAGAAATTTGACCATGAAAATCTATTATGCCTTCAATGTCATCAAAATACAGCTTACAATAAAAATATATATTGAACGACACATATATATATATATATATATATATATATATATATATCCCCATTCTCTCAAGCAAATCATGGCATAGAGCTGAAAAATAGATTTCTCTAGGTTATTTATTGCAATCTTCTTTTACAAGAAAATTGGAGGAGCATAAATGGTGCACACAAACAATTCGTATATTTCATTCAAAGCCAAATTACAAGCCACATAAATAGTGCTCATGAGATCCAACAGATTCCAAACAAGGAGAATATTGTTGAGAAAATATCTCAACAAAACTCCAACAACCAACAACTCAATCCTACTTATATACTAATGTAAGCATTATTCCAAGTCCCCCATTTAATGCTTACATTACATCATTACAAAGATTAATACAAAAATGACAAATTACAATTCACATGTCACATCTGTCTAACTGGTCTTCCTCGACACTTATCCCCACTCTGAAGTTTCCCTGACAACATTATTTTCACCACCACAATCTTCGAGCATCCCATTCAACTCATTTAAGACATAATCGCCTCTATCCATCTTTGATGAACTTTGTAGTTGACGTTTCTCGATCTCCCAAAGGACAATCTCAATATTGGACTGTATACATCAGTCAATTATGCAACTGACCTTTCTACACACATGGATCTCATAACATAACTTGTAACTAATGTTCTTGAAGCCCGAAGCACAACAAGGTCCATCAGCATATAACAAATTCACACAATTAACTTAGCGATACATTCTCTTGGCACTGAAGAACGAAGAGAATCACTAATTTAATTATATTACTTTGTTCATTTAATTGGTTCTGCACTTTCACTTATCTGGCAACTAAACCAATAACATGACATCCTATAATTTTCATCCCACTACAACATAACTTTAACGAATGAATAAAAAAGATTCACTAATATCCTACTGACCAACGGAAAAAAATGTATCACATGGGGATTTTGCAGGTTAAGGGAATAGAAAGAGCCAAACCTAACCCTCGGTGCAATTCCTATGAGTTTGGTGTTATATAAAAATTAATTACTCTGTAACTAATAATTTAATTAAGACAAAGGGCATGGTCAAAGATCATGCCCATTCACCAAGAGGAACCTAGGGTTGTATTTAAGTCAGGGTCTCTCACTCTGTAACCATAAATTCATTCATTATATATATATATATATATATATATATATCTTTTGTGAGAATTGTTGAGTTTGACTCTTTCATCTGGTATCAGAGCAGTTTCCGTTGTCCCTACGTCATTCCTCTTGCATCATTGCTCCATCCGCTGTCAGCACTGGTCCATGCCCACGCCTGTTCCCCCACCTTCTCCTCCACCATTGTAGTATTTGCTTCCTCTGTCGACTAGTATCCACACTGCCACCACATCGGACGTCCTTCGCCACAGTTCCTGTTCAAACTGCTATCGGAATCCTGTTGAACTGATATGATGTTCATCTGTTGACCGACAAGCTCCCAAACGTCAAGTTTTTTTAATTTACAGTGGACACGATTTCGTGATATATATATATATATATATATAGACACACACACATTGGATAAGTATACCCCACCTCATACACGCTCGATGGTCGCATCAATGTTGATGGTCGATTTCAATAAAAAATCGATAGAACTTGAGGCTAAGGTGACCGAACATGGTGACAAAATCGAGGTAGTGCAAGACACAACAAAGAAAATAGAGAATTAGCTCGAGGAGAATAAAAATGAATTTAAAAAGGATCAAGTAGACCTTTAAGTTAAAGTGGATAAAGAGATGGTGACATTGCCCTGTATTTGTAACACTATGAAGATTACACCCGATCAAATACCCTAGAATAATGAAGCTACTCAACATCTCAATTCTCCAGATTCGTCAAACTCGTCAGACTCACATGAGAAGCCCGAGTCTCCAAAGACATCTTCCACACCTAATCAAGGAAATAGTAACACAAATTTTGAAAATAGGCAGCTCTGGAATCCATACACCAATATGTCGTTTTCAAATCAATACCCTTCTTTACTCCGCTAATAGTGACATATCAACGAAGAGCAAAGCTTGAGCTATCCAAATTTAACGATAACGAAAAATGCAATGTTGCTTGGTTCAATAAAGCAGAAGAATATTTCGATATTTACAATATTGACAATGATGACGAAAAGATCAGGCATGCTTCCATGAAAATGGAAGGCGAAGCATATAATTGGTATATGTGGTGGAAAAAGATGACACTTGCAATCAGTTGGAGGAAATTCAAAAATGCATTCTTTAAAAGGTTCCAAGGTGTCAAGGAAGAAGAATTCTTCTCAACACTCACCAGATTACAACAAAAGGGAGATGTGGATGAATACACTCGAGAATGGGAGACTTTAGCAACACGAGTACCTGGATTATCAGAAACTCGTCTCATTCAATCGTACACCTCGGGACTTAAACCCCATCTACAAGCAAAACTTGAGCTTCATGACATTACCTCGATAGAAGTAGCAAGACAAAAAGCAAAAGTTGTTGAAAAGAAATTTGAAAAGATGTTGTGGTCAAAGGCTGAAAGAGTATATTCGAGACAAAGATTTCCCTAGTTTGCAAACATGGATAATACAAAATATGTTCCACCACATCTTCATGAAGGAGACAAAACTAACGTGGAAATGCAAAGGATGAAAGAGGGCAAGTGCAAACGTTGTGGTGAAAAGTGGGATCCTAGACATAAGTGTGTTAAAGGAAAGGAGACCAAGAACCTGTATAAATGTGAAGCAACTAATGATTCAGGCAGTGATGAATCAAACGTAGAAGAAATCAAAGATACCCCAAAATTCTCTCCAGAACTAGATGATGAGAGCATTATGTAAGTATCATTATCAACTATGACACGTATATCACAACCCCATACATTAAAGTTAAAAGGACATATCAAGAAGAACAATGTGATGGTTCTAATTGATATCGGTAGCACCCATAATTTTTTGGACTCAACCACGGCGAAGAGACTCAACATTTTCTCATTTCCCATGCCCAACATGAAGGTTATGGTAGCTGACGAAAAAAAATAAATGAAAAATGTAGGGAAATGCCATAAAGTCAAATTGCAAATTCAAGACTTTAATTTAGAATCCTCATTCTACACTATACCATTAGGGGGAGAGGATGTGGTCTTAGGTATCCAATGGCTACAAACCCTCGGTACTTGCTTTGCCAACCATCAAAAGTAATTTATAAAATTTAAATGGGAAGGGCAGAAATACAAATTATATGGGTTCCATCCACCTGAAAACCAAATTGTATCATCATCCCAGATGATGAAAATGGTTTGGAAGGGAGCACCAACTTATGTAGTATAATGTCATCAGTTAGAATGTTAACTTCAAATATGGTCAATGAAGAATCACCAGAAGTACATGAGCTTATTCAAAAACACGAAAAAAAATATTCCAAGACTTGCCAATGAAGATGTCGCCTAAAAGAGAAATCGAGCATACAATAGAAGTCAAAGCAAGATCAAATCCCATCAACATCAAACCATATCGATATCCACATCATCAAAAAACTGAAATTGAGAGATCAGTCCAAGATCTTTTAAAGTGTGGCATCATCTCAAAAAGTGATAGTTTGTATGTTGCTCCAGTTGTATTAGTTTGAAAGAAAGATGGATCATTCAGATTATGCATCGATTATCAAGGGCTAAACAAAATAACAATTAAAAACAAGTTTCCAATTCCTTTTATCGATGAAATGTTGGATGAATTACATGGCGCTAAATACTTCTCCAAATTGGACCCAAGGTCAAGATATTACCAAATCAGAATAAGATTGGAAGATGTAGCAAAAACTGTGTTTTGAACACATGAAGGTCTTTACGAGTTTAAAGTAATGCCCTTCGGTTTAAGCAATGTGTCGGCAACATTCCAAGCTACTATGAATGAGCTATTATGTCCATATCTAAGGAAGTTTGTGTTAGTGTTCTTTGATGACATTTTAATTTATAGTAAAACTTGGAAGGAGCACCTACAACATTTGGAGAAAGTTCTTACTGTGTTGGAAGAGCATCTATGCCAAGAAGTCCAAATGCACTTTTGGGAAGGAAGAAGTAGAATATCTCAAACATATAATATCCAAGGAAGGAGTTAAAGTAGATCCTAACAAGATCAAGGCTATAAGGGAATGGCCCAAACCAATTAATATCTCCAAGCTAAGAGGATTCTTAGGATTAACCGGGTATTATCGAAGATTTATTAAAAACTATGCCCATATAACCGCACCCCTATCGAACCTTCTTAAGAAGAATTCATTTCGATGGAACCATGAAGCATAAAAGTGTTTTGAAGACTTGAAGGGAGTTATGTGTAATGCCCTTGTATTGGCAACTCCAGACTTCTCAAAACCATTTGTAATTAAATGTGATGCTTCGGGCTTTGGCATAGGAGCAGTGCTAATGCAAGATGGTCACCCAATTACATTTGAAAGCAAAAAGCTCAATAAGCACGAACGTCTCCAGTCTACATACAACAAGGAAATGCTTGCTATTATGCATGCATTAGCTAAATGGAGAAGACAATATCTCTTAGGAAGTAAGTTCTTATTACAGACAAATCATAATAGTCTTCAACATCTCCTCCAACAACAAAAACATTATCTACAGAACAACAAAAATGGATAGAAAAAATCACTACATTTGGCATGGATATATTACATAATAAAGGGAAAGATAACGTAGTGGCTGATGTGTTGTCAAGGAAAGACGAAGAACTATCATTACTTGCAGTTGTAGTTCTTGTGCCGAAATGGCTTGATGAGATTCGAAGTGAATATGCAAAAGACCCAGAAACAAGTGCTATAATCAATAATCTTCCTCATAATTCAAAATTTGAATGGAAGAACGTTATTCTATGGTATAAGGGAATAATTTATCTGAATGCATATTCCAAATTTAAAATCAAGATTCTTAAAGAGTCGCATGATTCACTATTAGCCGAACATGTAGGATTTTTTAAAACCTACTATAACGCACACCAGCCATTCTTTTGGAAGGTAACGAGTAAGGATATTCAAACATATGTAGTCGAATGCAATAAATGCCAAAGGAATAAAAATGAAAATATTATGACACCCAAACTTCTTCAACCCTTCAACATTTTGAATCATAAATGGGAGGAAATATCAATGGACTTTATTGAAGGTTTACCTGTGTCTAATGACAAGGATAAAATTATTGTAGTAGTTGACAGACTCACCAAGTATGTTCATTTTATTGCAATGAGGGAAACAAACTTTGCGAAACAAATCGTTGACATATTTTGCAAAAATGTTTACAAATTACATGGATTTCCCAAGGTCATTGTGAACGATAGAGATGCTAAATTTAAGGGTAATTTTTGGAAGGAAATTTTCAATCATTTAGGAACCTACCTCAACATGATTTTGCTTACCACCCTCAGACAGATGGTCAAACAGAGGTTGTCAATAAATGTTTGAAAGCCTACCTATGTTGTTATTCCACAGATAAAAAAAATAAGTGGGTTCAATGGTTACACCTCGCTAAATGGTGGTACAATTCTACTTACCAAATGTCAGTTAAAATGACACCATTTCAAGCTTTATACGGTATGAACCTCCGAAATGGAAGGACTTTGCTATCATCAAGACGAAAATACCTATTAAAAACCAGTTAGAAGAAACCCAAAAATTCGTCCAAACTCTAAAAGAAAATCTAAATAATGCAAGAAACCGTATGAAGTAGCAAGTTGACCAAAACAGAACATAGAAGGAATTTGAAGTTGGAGAATGGGTATTTGTCAAACTTCAACCATACAAGCAGTTGTCCTTAAAATAAAAAGGAAAAAATAAATTGGCACGAGGTTTTATGGACCATATCAGATCAACAAAAAGATCAGCCAAGTCACATACAGTTTAAGCCTTCTTGATAAAAGTCATGTTCATAATGTCTTCCATGTATCCTGCCTCAAAAAGGCACTTAGTGAACATCAATCAACACAGACAACACTTCCGACTTTAGATGATGAAGGAAGGGTTATTCTAGATCCATAAGGTATCATATCCAATAGGGAAAGGAAGCTACAATCACGAGTAATCAAAGAATACTTGATCAAGTGGAAGGACTTACCAGAAGAAGAAGCTTCTTGGGAGACTGAAGTGTTTCGTCAACAACATCTATCGTTACGTATGCTTTGAGGACAAAGCATCTTTTTGGGAGGAAAGCAATGTTATATAAAAATAAATTTCTCTTTAACTAATAGTTTAATTAGTGCAAAGGGCATGATCAAAGATCATGCCCATTCACCAAGAGGCACCTAGGGTTGTATTTAAGCCAGGGCCTCTCACTCTGTAAACCATAAATTCATTTATATATATATATATATATATATATATATATCGTTTATGATAATTATTGAGTTGGTCTCTTTCATTCGGAGAAATTATGGAGTCGTTTAGTCTTTCTTTAACTTGCCACATATCGGTCATTTGCCTCCTTCCACGTATTATGAAATTAATAATGTATGTAATTGCATTCATAGAATTATAAGAGACAAAAGTCGTTTCTTCAAAGAAAACAATTTATTCAATACACGATTCTGGCTCCCAAGACTAGGAAGATTATTTTGAGGCTTTACAAGGGGCGGCCACTCCCCCATCAAAGTGGCAACCATCTGAAATTTCTCTTGGATTCTATTGATCCCCTCATTTTCCTCGGAATCCTCAGCCTTTGACATAAGAAACCAATTTACTTTAAGCGCAATCCTGAGATATTTAGTGCAGATGTCGATAACAAATTTGTCAAGAGAAGGTTTGGGCTTGTGCACGAGCATATAGAAAATCTAAAAGAGGTAGATCTCGATCCCAAAGTGCGGAAAAATATACATTTTGTTGCAAATATAGTCTCTGACCAAGGGATGTTCATGTTTGTACAAATAGCTTATTGTAATCCACTCAAAGAAAAATGCCAAATCAAATAAATGAATGAGCCACCCGTTGTCTCATGTCCAATCTTCGCATCAATTGCAAAGTACGCTAGCACCGTGGGTTAGTGGTCCACTCTACAATTGCAACATTGGTTCATCAACTTCCTCCATCCTGCTCTGATCTCCACGTAGATCTTCACAATGTTAATGTCATGGGGAATGCCTTACACTCAGCAACAAGCAACATTGTAATAGATGCCAATTTTTAGATGCAATCGCACTCAACAAACACAAAAATAATTATCAAATTCAACACTCTAACAATCAAGAAATAAATACTCTCACACAACAACACACAGACACTGTGCTATGTACAGAAAACAAAACCTCAAATCTTTTCCATCTATCTGGACCCTCCCTTGAGGGAGTCAAGCTCATAGAGGCTCTGATACCAATAAGAAAATTGAAGGAGCAAACATGGTGCACACAAACAATTCGTATGTTTCAATCAAAGCCACATTACAAGCCACATAAATAGTGCTCATGAGATTCAACGGATTCCAAACAAGGAGAATATTGTTGAGAAAATCTCTCAACAAAACTCCAACAACCAACAACCTAATCCTACCTATATACTAATATAAGCATTATTCCAAGTCTTTTCATAATGTGTCTACGACTATATTTTGCTTCCTGTAAATGTGTGTGAAATGCAACCTTTGGAATTTTCTAATCAGTGATTTGATGCACCTCATCTAGTTGATGAGTGAACGAGGTTCAAGAGAAGATCCCTGACTTCACCCAGTCATTGACTGCTCTGGAATCTCCAAAAACTTGTATAAACTCGATTGATAGTCAATTAGCATAGAAAAGTACACCCCACAGGGCAATAATCTTTGCTCTGGTATTTGTACCTGACCCGCTTTGCCAATAGAAATGATAATACTTACCAAGTTCGATGACAATAAATACCCTACAACCATATCATTTTTGCAAGTTGCCCCATCAGAAAAGCCTACAAGAAAGTTGGACCAAATATCCACCTATTTAATCACTCTCATAGCAACCTTTCTCTAGACAAGACCAATTTCAGAGTAGTATGCCATAAATTTCCTACGAATGATATTAATGTCCACTGAAGAATCCTGAAAAATGTGAGCATTTGTACTTCTCCAAATTCTCCATAAGATATATAATGAGAGAGTGTAGTGTTCCTTATAATTCGCGGCCCAATCCAAAAGGTTCTCTTCAATAGAATTTGAATTCCATTCCATTGAAATATGCAAGGGAAGTAAAACATGTAATCAAGTTTTTATCCAACTTGTTATTGTTCAACTTGTAATCAAGTTGTTATTCATGTTTCAACGTGCCTTTAAAATATCTTAGCGATATTTTTTTAATACTCGGTTAAAAAAATATATTATTAATATTTGAGATAGATGGAGCTTTGGAAACCCTTGTGGCATCTAGGGTTTCACCTTAGCTGACCATTCTATGCTTAGTTATCATGAATATTTTATAGATGTCTTTTGTAATTCGTTCAATGGCGAATTCTAGTGATTCAGAGAAAAAAGACAGTTTATTTTGCAGGTATGGTTGTCGGTCAAGCAAGGCCTTCTTCAGTTTAATATAGTGCAATGCTAAAATTTGGTTTTGGTCTTCCTGTGGTTCAAGAAATTCCTTCCCTCAATGTTCCCATGGATGAGGAAGCTTTCAGTTGTGAAAAAAAAAATCAAAGCAAGGTTTGGTTTGCATGTTAATGGATTCTAGTTGTCGCTGACTAATCTGCACAAATGGATCTTTGAGTCATGGAAGCCCGTTTTGAAGGATGAGCCGAATATTACCCTGTGGCTTGGGATTTTCTCGTTGTGGTTTTTGATAATATAGAGGACAAGAAGGCCATTTGCGAAATTGGGTCGTGGTTTTGGGGTAGTGTCGGTCTCTTCATGCAGCCTTAGACTCCCACTTTTGATCCAATAACGACATCAATCTCTACAACTCCAATTTGGGTAAGGATTTTGAACCTTCCCTTGCATTTTTTGAATCTTCCATTACTTTCCTCTATTGGAAATGCGTTGGGAAATTTTTATCACCATCGTCTAGAAACTGCAAAAAAAATTCAAGACTACTTATGCCCGAATATGTGTGGACATGGACTTCAACAAGGGTTTTCCCGTGGAGATTGACTTGATGGCTCCAAACTTTTGGGTCCAAAAGCTCTACTATGATAATATTTCATTTCGGTGTAGATCATGCTATGAAATAGGGCACATAATTACAAATTTCCCCAATCATTTACAAAATAGCAAAGACTGGAAAAAACCCGAAGGCCCAAATGGTGGAAAGGAGCTAAGTGTGATCACTATATGATATTCAAAAAGAAAGAGCTTCAGGATAAGAAAGAACTAGAAGACAAGAAGGAAGAAGATACGACCAAAGCAATTACATCAATTGCAACATAAACCAAATAGGAAAAAATGCATGCCAATGAGGACCCCCCAAACTTAGAGAAAGTGGAAAAGTAACAAACCCTCATGGAAAATGGATCCCCCCTTGAATCCACAAGAATTCTTGCTGGAAAAGCATCTTCTTGGGTGGATCACATAGAGGAGGAAGAATCCAAATTTCATTTGCTAAAGAATAATTTGTTAGAAATAGAAGAAAACACGGGTTTAACTCAAGTTGGGAATAAAGGAAAAGGCATTTCGCTAGGGAAAGCAAGAAGTCACACTAAGTTAAAATAAAAGTAGTGAATAATGGAATGTAAATGTATTTGGATATTGGGAATTTTTTGGATGATTTTTAGTTGGAAAGAGTCTAAAAATTGTGTGTCATGACGAACTTGTTTGAGGGTTTGGATTGATCCTTCATGCTCAATTCAAAACCTCCAAGGAAGATTGGAATATGTAAAGGTTATGGCCTAGTAACCATATTTTTTTATACAAATCCTACATGTTTCTTTGAAGAAGAAAAAATAAGTTGAATAATGGGATAATCGATATTTATTAATACGACCTCTCTGCTACTATATTTGGTAGGATACTATGTTAAAATTTGAAGTTCTATTTTAATGCTGGAGAACTTTATTCTTATAAAGTTTGGATGATTTTAATTTTACATGGATTATTGGGTTTTCAAACAGCTAAAGGTGAAACTTTGATTTATTGGAAAAAAACCACTTTCACTAAAAATGGGAAGATTTAAGTGTCCCATATATAATGTATTTAATATGTTATTAGACAAAACATTTCAAGGAAATAATATTTAACATAGAAAAGCCACAACACATGTTAAGGCAATGCCCAAAGTAGATGTCTAATCTTTTACTATGAATAATATTAAAACAAAATGAGTGTAGTAAGGAAATCTAGCCATTATCTATGAATCATTTTACAAAAGTGCAAATAGAACAACACACAACTACCTTAATACCATTCCACTTGCACAATCGAACCCCTAAAACTCTTATGGATTTACCTCTTATAGATCATGTTCTTCAACCGCAACAATCATAGCTTACCCATACATTTTCCAAGTCATCTACGCCTCCTTGCACACCTCCTTATATATCTACATGCATCCTAGTGCTCATTGCGTCAAATGTTACATTTATCACTCACTTGAACTCTATAACCAACACCATGTTGGGCCTTCCTTTATTAAATCTTGATGATGCAATTGTGTAATGCTTTCATCTTCTTATATAGGTGGGACGTGCCTCAATTGTTTCCTTCTTCTAAAGTGTATTTCACCATGCCTAATACCAAATGGATACAAAAGTGCAATTCACCCATGTCTAAACTTTCAACGGTTGTAACCACCTTATCTTAACAATGATTGAGGTGTCTTACACCCATGAACCATCCATAATCCACTTTGGACCATTGTGTCCATTGTCCAAGTCATCTGCAACCTCTATAAGAAGTCACTTCACGACAATGCTAAATGTATATCCATACTCACTAAATTACGTCTGTCAAGCCTTTTTAGCACTTAAGCATGCCTTGAGATTATGCAAGACCACCCAAGACATGCATCATCTAGCCCTACAACCCTTTGTCATATATTGTTGTTCCTTGACAAAGACCATCTATCACAAACCTAATAGTCTTGCCTACAAATTTTCTTTTCATCATCTTCAGTCATGCGACACTACCTTACCTCAGCCATAATGACTTGACCAACTAACACTTATTACAAACTACATCACTTCACTGAAAGCCTACCCTTAACTTCTCTTTAAGTTACATCAAGTTAGATGCACAAGTAAGTCCAACATAACCTAGTTCATCCAATAATAGGCACACATCCAATCATAGCCTTAAAACATCCCAATAAGATGTTGATTTAGATGATATTTCATAACTTAACCAACATAAAGTAGATCAAGGAACATAATATCCATCCAAGTAAAGAAACCATAATTCACAAGTATATGTGGAAACCTAGGTGGATGCTTCAACTGTATTTATAGGAAGAATATTACAATGTGGCAGGTAGTTACTTGCGCATTAATGAGCTCCACTTCCCCAACTTCCTAAGACAATGTCTTGTCTTTTTGGGGAAGTTATTGATTGATAAATTCTCCATAATTAAATAATATAATCCTCAAATTAGATGCCTAGGTCTTACATCATCCAAGGGTTAATAAATTCAACCACTAACTTGCAGTCCATAGTTTTATCTTTGGCCATTTACAACCTCAAAATTATTTTCCAGATTTTTATTAATAACTTAACAAAATATATTTACATAAAGTAGCTTATGAGTAACACAACATTGATATACTAGTTCCAATTAAGTCTTAAAATATGAACATCAACACACTTGACATATATAATATTCACAATTTAAAACTAAGTAAGGGGATATCACATCACCCTTCTTGGCAACCCTTGCATTGCTTGATTTGTCAAAGCTGATAAATGACCCCGTTAAGCACACTCTTACATGGCTCCCAGTAGTACATAAACTACTAACATACATACATAACTTCGATAGCAAACCTAGAGAAGACCCTGCAACCCACATTACCACTTATCACTCATGGTGCTCGTCCAACTCTTTCATGGATGATAACATTATGTTACATCTTTTCTAGCAGACTCTTATTGGCGGTGCCACCAAATGGTACATTGATCTCAAGAGTGTTGCTTATAATACCTTCATGTCTTTAGCCCAGGCCTTTGTTAATCACTATCAACTACCTATTAGGTATGAAACTGGAACTGACATTTTCACTAGCTTCCATTAGGAGACCTCCACCCACATTTATGATCATATTCATGAGTGGAGAAGAAGACGAAGTCTCTTTATAACCAAGTTTCCCGATGATTTGTTTCATGAGTGGTTTACTAAGTCCCTCTTGCCTAGGATTGGTAAAGATGTGGCTAAGGTAGGAGCCCAAAATTAACAAGCCATCATGTGTGTCTGTCAATTAGATTTGATTTATTCTCAAGTGGGTACATTATATGAGATAATTCCTAATGCTCCATTGCCCTTGAATAATCCAATAAATCACAAACCCAACAACCATGTTGATGCTGTGGCGGGGTCTATATCCTCAGTAAACATAGGCTAGCTAGCCACACAAATGGGACAAATGAACATCTCTTCTAGTGCCTCAGTTGCTCAACCTACCTCTCAAACTCCTGGTGCTCTTGTTCCAACCTTCGAGATAAATTGTGTACAGTCCACATATGAAAAGAACCCTTAGAAAATAGGAGGTAAGAAGAAAAATAACAAATCTAATAAACCTTCAAATGATGAATAAGAAGCACCTCAAGCACAAGACAATGTTGAGTGTGGCATGAAAGATAAGAAGAAGAAGAATCATTTTCCTTGAAAAAATTGTGGGGAAGACCACCTTACTCATGAGTTCCCCTGTATAGATGAGATCCATGTGAAAATTCCTTGAAATGCAACAATTGGAAATAATTCTTCTAACCAAGAAATTAATTATGCAGTTTATGTTGTTTACCACAAAATAAAGAATTATTCACACTGCAATTTCTTCGCCAAAAAATATCGTGGAAGCAAAAATAGGAACTGAGAAATACCAGTGCACACATAAAAATTGACACAAATATTTTTGGACAAATGTCCCTGAAAAACCCAATGTGGGAAAATTAGTGCAGCAGCTAAGGGTTTTATTATTATTACTATGTAACAACAAATTCCGAGTACAATAAATTTGGATGCGCAACTCGTTATCCAACCTGAGAGAAATACTAGCAAAATCAACTGAGGGAATTTACCCTCTTCTCCAAGCAATCTAGGCTCAACCTGACAAACCCAAGCAAGTCGTCCAAACCCTCTACGCAGGCTCTGCATCACCCCTATGTAGCTTGGCACACGCTCAGCCCGGAATAGCTACTACTCAAGTTGTCCTACCTGCTGCTGACTGAGGAAGTGTCTCTCCTACCTACTGTAAAAAAATTTCGACCTTTGGAGTATGAAACAACCTCCACTCTAGCTAAATCGAACTACATCTTTGAGGCTCTGTGCATGCCCTGCATTGCCTCCTTGAGAAAACAATTTGGTCTACTCTTTGTGCCTCTCTAGAACTAGAAAACTTCCTCTAGATTATTGTCTCTACCATCTCTAGCCCTGCATCCTTTATCTGGCTCAAACTTTGTTACTGGTTAGCTTGAACTACCTAAGGAACTTGCACTCAATGTGTTTCTCCATATACCCATCGACCTCCTCTTATAATCTCCAGTTGGGAATGCAACAACCAAGATTAAAACTTAATAGATCACTGAGATCATCTCTAAGTCGATCCATGTGAGTTTCTAGAGAATTTTCAACTTTCTCAATTAATTGTTATTAATTAATCAATTTCCCTTAGTTAGACTTAGGAATTTTTTAATTATCAATCAATTAATTTTGATTGAACCATCTCTTGGTGGAATTTCCAAAAATGATTTATGGGTTTTGGGGAAATCCTATATTTTAGCCTCTCCACAAAGTTTTGAGACTAGAACACCATCCGATGTTACAAAAAATAACACTCCCACTTAGCAAGGAAGATGTTCTCTCTCTAGTGCCGCACAATCTGAACAACACCCTATCTTTGCAACATCCTCCATAGACGCTGCTGATGTTTGACAACTGTAGCTACCTACCACTATCCACCAATCACTGGGCTAACTCTGGTTCATCTACCACAGATTGTTGTTGAACCATGTTGCATCTATGTTGTTGTTGACACTGTACTGTACAACCTGTACTACTGCCAACTCTACATCTGCACTGCAACGTGTTAGTTGGGTAACACTCCCTCTCAACTATTGTGGCTGCTATTGCAACTACTGCAACTGAGAAGCATCCAAAATATTGAACTATGTCTCTATGCAACAACTATCTCCTAAGGCTCTAATTGTTGCTAGCTTCTGCTCTATCCATTGGGGAATCTGCACTATTGTTGACTCTACCACTGAGCCTCTTGCTTTGCTATCAACACTGCTCTGCAATCTTCAGTATCTGACTGCCACTAGTCTGAACCATCACTCTAGAATCTGACTGCTTCAACTAACACTAACCCTTCTTCTACTAAATATTGTGGGCCCCTGTAGTAAAGGTAATGATCCATTAGGAAACATCCTTTGATTCTCACCTCAATGGACCCTCCCCAAATCTCTACTCAACTCTCAGACTAAAGCTCCACATCGCCCCACCTCACTCCCGGATGTATAGCTGCAAAAATGGTGAATTGTTCCTCCAACTGGGAGGACACCTGGTCTATCTTTGTAGATGTTGGCACTTGATCCTAGTTCTCCTTCTTTTCCTTCTTCCTTTGAGGACACTAAGTATTGTAGTAGCCAAATTCACCACACCTCAAGGACTTGATCATGGACAAATCCTTTTTCTTCTTCTTCTCTCCCTATGAGCCTTGTCCCTTACTAGGAACTTTTGCTTTCCCCTTTGATGGAAGGGCCACATTATCTTCCTCCTTCACACCTTTCAATCCCTTGTTGCTATTGTCATTTATGGATCTATTTACTAGAGATTGCCTCATCTCCTCTTGCTGCAAGTTTGACCACATCTGATCCCACCGTGGTAATGTATCTTGTCCCAAAATTTCTTGGAAAAAGATTTTCCATTCCTTTGAGAAATTGTTCAAGGCCAAACACACAAGTTTTGTAGCTTGATGCACTTCTATCACGACTCCAAGTTAATCTTGAATATCTTGAATTCTGGTGGGAAAGGGATATATGCCTTCACCCTTCTGCATCCTAGTATTCCACAACTTCTCTTTCATAAACATATTCCAATGCTCGAAAGGATTGCCATATAACCCTGTGAGAGGATCCCATATCTCTTTGGTTGTATTCTTTCCAGGTATGTGTGAGACAATATGGTCCCAGACTCCATCTAGGATCAACCGCTTCTCTTTGTGCATCTCTTACTTGAAAGTCGCTAATTGCTACTGGTATGTAGGTTCTACCACAACGTTGTCTGCATAATTTTTCAGACCCTGCTCATCTAAGAGAAAGGATATTCTAGCCTTCCAGATGATATAGTTGGAGGCATTGTCCAATCTCTCTTGATCTCTAAGCCCGAATGTGGCCATTTCTGCATAAACTCAACCTGTAGTGGAAATCTCCTTCTTTCTCTTGCTCAACTGTTAGCTCTGTGTTGATGGCGCTGGACCCGCCAACATTCAAGGGATCTCCCCGGTATGAAGTCCCAACTAGACCTCACACCATTTGGTGTAGGAGTCCCATCCAGTACGATGGCCCTGTTGCCATTATCTTAAATATTTGCCTGAGCTCTTGCTTGTTAGCACATGAGAGTGGTTTACTTTGTCTTCAAATAGCGAGGTTCGTGTGCCCAGTGAGTGCTTAGTGTCGCTTGTGTCAAGGTTCTTTCACTGCAGAGGGAGATGGTGAGAGTGAGTCTCAAGTCGAAAGGGAATAGTCCCAAATTTGTTAGAGACACACAACATGGCAGGACATGTGCAACTTCCGACGGATAGTCGACATAGATGCGGCAGTCACAAATACAAAGTGAACAGATAACACGTACAACACCCATCGGAATAGTCCACACGAGTGTGGCGGTCATTATAACAAGTTTACGAGAATGAATTTGTTGAGTGTTCGGCGGAATGGTCCACACGGGAGAGACAACGTTAATAACTGATACAATACATTTCCAACAACATATGTACTAAAACAACTGAAATAGTTCAACTGTCTTAATACAGGTTAAAGCAACATGCATTACACACGTCTAAAGAATAGTCTTAAAAGCGAATATAATACATGTGTGAAAATGTGTTGGCCTATTAACAAGCTTCTGAATTAAGCGAAAGTTCCAAGACATACTCATACACCATTACATCACTAACCCCGATAGCGGGGCGTTGGAGCCACTACTCGCTCCTCAAAGAAAAGATTACAGACTCTCAAGGCTATGTGGGAGGAGCCAAGGTGAAAAGTCCTTTGCATGTACAAATGAGGGGTATATATAGCCAAGGGTGAACTTGACCCTTGTGACTCTTCAACTTCCCTCATGACTATTTGACTTACATGACTCTTCAACTTTACATGTGGGTCTCTTGGACTTCCACATTACATTACATTAATTACAATAGTATGGCCCACAGTAGTGATGTGGCCAAGATGACTCATGACATGACTCGACATGATAGTGCTGGTATGTTCATGCTGATGGTGGTGTCCATGTCGAGCTGTAGTGCTACTGAGTGATGAGTGTGCTCTTGGTGTATCATAGCTTCACCTCCACATGGCAAGGTGTGCGGAGTCTTCAATGGTCTTGGTGTTTGCTTGATGTTGCACGTGCATGTATCCCCTTTGTTGGTACTTGGCATGCTTCATGTGTTCATCCATTTGCGAACAAGTCTCCTAGCATGCGCTCCTTGTTCATCTCGTTCATCATTGCATCATGTCTCATCCATATACATGTATCATATGTACTCTCAAGATGATCACGCATCTGATAGAGTTTGCATGCGATCTTAATCTCTTCCATTACTTGGTCTCTTGGTCCTTCTCCTCAACTCCTTGGGAGTGATATTAACATGTCACCTTTTCCTGTTGTCACTGAGCGACAGTTCAATGTTGATTCAGTGGGCAGTGACTGCTGTTGGAATGAGGCCCAGGGAAGCCCATCTACGCAGTTTTTGCAAGCAAGACAGACAGGGCAGCTTGGACAACACTGTGCAATTTTGAGGCACATGACATTATTGTGAGATGGGGGTCCTGGGAGCACACCTTTGTGCAATTTGAGAGTAGTGATGGCTACTTGACTTCTCTGCACATTTCTGGAGAGCAGTGTTGGCTGGGGTCTCTGCGGACTGTGGGATTTCAGCAGGCAAGGGGGGAAGGTTGATAGTTGTAGAAGCAAAGTGCAAAGTTTCGGGAAGCTGCATGAGGGTAGGTTGCTTGGGAAATGGCTAAGTGTGAGATCAGTGACACTACGCAAACAATGATAGGACTTGACTGTGATCGCACACAGGCACTTAGTGACACAACATAGACCATCTAGAATGCATAAGCCATACTTTGCTTGATGCAACAATCTTTGTGACAAGAGTGTGTGGAGTGAGTGTGAAACATGTCTATGTGATGATAACCACTCATACACACACAATTACCTTGAAGCAAAACAACATTCCCTTTGCATGACAAACAATAACTCCTATGCCCAAAGATGACACATGCTGCATAAAGATGAGAATGTGGACAACTCTTAAGATCAAGGAGGGGAGCCTGAAATCATCAGTTTACCAACAAGTGACCAAGGATGATCGATCACAGGATCCAAGGTAGGATCCAAAATTTGCATACGAGCCAAAATTTTGAAGGGTGGTTGTAGTTGCTACAACATTGGTGACACACTGGTAGAACTCCAACTCTCTTTATGGACCTTGTTTCATGAAAAGCGAGTCTAACCCTTTCGGAAGTATTGTTCAATTCCTTGATCGTGATGGCTTCCACACTAGCTTGTGTGAAATATGTAGTCCCTACCATTCTCTTGATCAACCAACACACATTCCAAGCCAAATCAACTTAGTTGTTTCAATTGGGGATGAGGGGTATATTGATACACAAGTAATATAATTGTTAGAGTTTAAGTTTCATCTCTGGTGTTGCTTCGCTGCCAGCAGGCGTAGACAGTACCCCGACGGAGTCATGCAAGAACACAAGCATCACTCCGATGCCAGTGAGCCTGGTCAGTACCCTGGCAGAGTTACTTGCATCACCTCTCTGTGCAAGAAGCCTTTCTCTTCGTTCGCCTTATTTATTTTTCATTTTTTTAAAGAAATGTGCATATGCACTTATTTATTTTAGAGGCGGAAGAGGGATCCCGACTTATTGAGAGAAAAAGAGGTTGTTCCTTCAGAGAAATATGTTATATATACCTCTAACATACTTTTTAAGGTTCCCCCTCTCACCTTACTCTACTTGACTGAGCTGACAAGGGTTAACCCAAAAGAAATGATTAGAGTAGGCGGTACTAGTTAATAGTGCAAGCATTGTGTTTTCATCAAGACTCACTCTGAACAGAACGCATTTTCCATCACGACATCATCAACTGAAGACAACAAGCTCTTCATAAAGAGAGAGGACAACGAATAACCAATTGTTGATAGTTGTACAAGTCCTCTTAGATTTGCCCAGCTAGTTTCGAGAGTCGAACACGGTTTCACGAGAGGCTAACCTATGGGTAAAAGAAAGCAAAAAAGAAAAAAGAAGAAGTAAAGCGAAAGCAAAACAAGTAATCAAACCAACCAACCGAGCAAAGTAAAACAAGTAAGCAAGCAAAGAAAACATGCAAACCAGGAAGCAAAGCAAAGCAAGAAAGCAAACACCACTCCTACTCCTACGCTAAACAGTGCATGGGCCTACTCACGTGAAGCGATATTTCCAATGCAACCACTAATGCATTAGCTGGCCCATGTTGGTGAAGGCAAGAAAGGTATGCATGTAAACTAGTGAACAAGAAAGATAGATCAGTGAAGACCAACACACTTCGAGTTCTAAAACATCCACAAAAAAAAGAAAAGAGTGAATGCACAAGGCAAACATTCTACAGACTTAACATGGTGTTGTGACACACTGCATGCAGATGATAAGCATGCACACTCGCTTGACTACGAAAGACAAGAAAACATGAGAAAGAGATACAACTTGCACCTTGCAAGTGTTCTTGTTGTGTATGATTCCTCCAATGCATGATCGATGGGATCATGTCATTTCGATGGAGGAAGCGAAATTTGTGTGTTGGATTGATCTTCAGTGCAGACAAATAAGTGATGAGGAGCCTTGAGTGTTTAACAAATTTTCTGATTAGAAGTGGAACTATCCTTAGGACAGCGAGGGCCTGACATAACCATCAGCTTAGGCTGAAGTGCCTCGACAACCTGAGGGGTTTCCACTTCGTCAATAGATAGATCATCGGAGACCAGTGGCTTAGGAAGATTAATAGTGAGTGAATCAACATCGTGATCAAATGAAGAAGTACGTAGATCATGATAACCATGATCAAAAAATTTGGGATGTTTGTCGGCATCCTCATGATCTGATGAATCATGCAGAGGGGTTGATGAGAAACAAGGAAGTTCACCCTCTGTGTTTTCAAAAATGACAGATGACAAATGGGATGGATTTTTAGAGGAAGATGTGTCCTCTCCACAATGTAATGACAGGCTGACATCTGGTGTGTCCTGTGAATGATCGGAAGTAGAAACATTCGGAGATGAGTTTTCACAGGGAAAATCAAAAGTGGCAGAATCACAAGAGATGTCAAGATAGAGCGGATGAGGCACAGATGGAAGGGAGTCATCCTTCATCGCGGGTTCTTCTTCAGATTCCTGCACACACTCATCATGAATGATAGCACAGGTTGGCTGCACAACACCAACTCCGTCGACAACTTGATCCTCGTTCACAACAAGTGTGGAGTCTAGAACGGAAGAACACAAGACAATACAATCTGGAGGATCAATGGAACGCAGTGATAGAGGTTGAGGGAACAAATCCACGTGACAACCATCAGGCTTGTAAGCCAAATCTATGCAGACATTGAGAGTAGGTGGGGTGGGAGGATGTGATAGTTCAACAAATGTGTGCACACCTTCTCCCACCTCGCACTACGGAGCTAGAGCTGTTTGATGAGAAGAGGACGGACAATCACTTGTGACAGTGACCTCGTCTGCCTTAGATTTGGCAATTATAACACTGAGGTATGTTGGGACGTACTAAAGTGATTCTATGAATTGCGTATTTTCGGATATGTAACAAAGATACTTAAATCTTCCAACGAGAAATTCCCAATCAATTTCATCTTTGGGAAATCGATATGCAAGATTGCAAAAGCGTGCGTGAAGTTTCTCAACAGATTCATCAGGTGCTTTCCATAATTTCAGAATTTATTTATTGAGTGCTTGACGGTCAAAATGATGGAAAGCACAGTCTATCTCTATGATCAACTAAGTGAGAGAGTGAATATAGTTCTCGAGCAGCATGGCACACCAATGCAACACGTGCCCTTGAAGTGTGTGTGCGAACAACACGCACCTCATGTAATCTTCATAGATTTTATACTTTTGATATATAACTACTAAGGCCATTTTGAGTTCAAGCCAGACCATTCCGCCTTCACCTTCATATGTGCATTGTGACAAGAAATTCCAAATCTTCTCCGAGATTTCAAAGTCGTTCCCATTAGACACCATAAATGTTGACGGTGTTGGACCCGCCAACATTCAGTGGATCTCCCCGGTATGAAGTCCCAACTAGACCTCACACCATTTGGTGTAGGAGTCCCATTTAGTACGATGGTCTGGTTGCCATTATCTTAAATATTTGCCTTAGCTCTTGCTTGTCAGCACATGAGAGTGGTTTACTTTGTCTTCAAATAGTGAGGTTCGTGTGCCTAGTGAGTGATTAGTGTCGTTTGTGTCAAGGTTCTTTCATTGTAGAGGGAGAGGGTGAGAGTGAGTCTCAAGTTGAAAGGGAATAGTCCCAGCTCTGTTAGAGACACACAACATAACAAGACATGCGCAGCTTCCGGTGGAGTAGTCCACACGGATGTGGAAATCACAAACACAAAGTGAACATATAGCACGTACAACACCCAACAGAATAGTCCACACAAGTGCGACGGTCATTATAACAAGTTTATGAGAATGAATCTGTTGAGTGTCCAACAGAATAGTACACATGCGTGAGACAACGTTAACAACTGGTACAACACATTTCCAACAGCATATGTACTAAAACATCTGAAATAGCTCAATTGTCTTAATACATGTTAAAGCAACATGCATTACAAGCATCCAAAGAATAGTCTTACAAACAAATACAATACATGTGTGAAAATGTGCTGGCCTGTTAACATGCTTCTGAATTAAGTGAAAGTTCCAAGACACATCCGTACACCATTACATCACTAACCCTGATAGCAGGGCATTGGATCCACTGCTCGCTCCTCAAAGAAAATATTATAGACTCTCAAGGCTATGTGGGAGGAGCCAAGGTGAAAAGTCCTTTTGCATGTACAAATGAGGGGTATTTATAGCCAAGGGTGAAATTGACCCTTGTGACTCTTTGACTTCCCTCATGACTCTTTGACTTACATGACTCTTCAACTAACACGACTCTTCAACTTTACATGTGGGTCTCTTGGACATCCACGTTACATTACATTAATTACAATAGTATGGCCAACAATAGTGATGTGGTTGAGATGACTCATGACATGACTCGACATGACAGTGTTGGTATGTTCATGTTGATGGTGGTGTCCATGTCGAGTTGTAGTGCTGCTATGTGATGAGTGTGCTCTTGGTGTATCATAGCTTCACCTCTGCATGGCAAGGTGTGCAGAGTCCTCGATGGTCTTGGTGTTCGCTTGATGTTGCATATGCATGTATCCCCTTCGCTAGTACTTGGCGTGCTTCATGTGTTCATTCGTTCGCAAACAAGTCTCCTGGCATGCTCTCCTTGTTCATCGCGTTCATTTTTGTGCCATGTCTCATCCATGTACGTATCATACTTACCCTCGAGATGATCATGCATCAGACGAGTTTGCATGCAGCCCTAATCTCTTCCATTACTTGGTCTCTTGGTCCTCCTCCACAAATCCTTGGGAGTGATCTTAGCATGTCAGCTTTTCCTGTTGTCACTAAGCAATAGGTTAGCGTTGTTTCAGCGGGAAGTGACTGCTGCCAGAATGAGGCCCTGGGAAGCCCATCTGCATAGTTTCTAAATGCAAGACAGATAGGGCAGCTTGGACAACACTGCATAGTTTTGAGGCACAGGACATTGCTAGAAGATGGGGATCCTGGGAGAACACCTCTGTGCAATTTCTTAGAGAAGTATTGGTTGCCTTACTGCTTTGTGCATTTTTGGAGAGAAGTGTTGGATGGGGTCTCTACGGGCTGCGGGGTTTGAGCAGGTAAGGGAGGAAGTTTGATGGTTGTAGAAGCAAAGTGCTAAGATCAGGACGCTGAATGAGGCTAGGTTGCTTGGAAATGGCTAAGTGTGAGATCAATGACACATATGCAAACCGTGATAGGACTCGACTGTGATCGCACACAGACACTTAGTGATACAAAGTAGACCATCCAGAATGCATAAGACATACTTTTCTTGATGTAATAACATTCATGACAAGAGTGTGTGAAGTGAGTGTGAAACATGTCTGTGTGATGACAACCACTCATACACACACAATTCCCTTGAAGCAAAACAACACCCCTTTGCATGACAAACAACAACCCCTATGCCCAAAGATGACACACGCTGCATAAAGATGAGAATGCAGACAACTCTTAAGCTCAAGGAGGGGAGCTTGAAATCACCATCTTATCAACAAGTGACCAAGAATGATCGATTGCAGGATCTAAGGTAGGCTCCGAAATTTTCATGCGAGCCAAAATTTTGGAGGGTGGTTGTAGCCGCTACAACACTCTATTGTTAGCACTCCCTTCTGGAGTGAGAAAAATCTGTTTACTATCACTGCCTATTGCAACTGGAAATTTGGATTTTGGAAGCTAGAAACCCTCTAAGAGAAATCTCCCTCTGTGTGTGCACTTTCTCTTCCACCAGACATTGATTATGATTCAACACACTACTGCAAAAACCTTTGTGCCCATACAAGAAATAAGCTCTATGAAAATACTAAGTTTTTGCTTCTCCATTTGCCTACTGGAATCGTTATTTTGGACAAATCGAATTTTCTGCCACCCTGCAATTGAAAATCGAACCCTTTCCCAAAAATTCGCATTGCCTGGCTAAGCACTGGGCAAGCTCTGGAAAATTTGTCATGTTGCTGCCTCTGAAGAGTGAAGTTATCTCTCTTCTACCTCTGAGCTTCATGTTTGTCAAATATTCTCTAATACCATGTGAAAATTCCTTGAAATGTAGCAACTGGAAATAATTCTTCTAATTGAAAACTTCATTATGCAGTTTATTTTGTTTACGACAAAATAACAAATTATTCACACTGCAATTTCTTCACTAAAAAATATCATGGAAGCAAAAATAGGAATTGAGAAACACTAGCACACACACATAAAAATTAACACAATTATTTTTGGACAAATGTCCCCAAAAAAACCCAATGTGGGAAAACCGATGCAACAAATGAGGGTTTTATTATTATGCAACAATGAATTTTAAGTACAATAAATTTGGATGCCCAACTGGTTATCCAACCTGAGAGAAATAATGGCAAAATTGACTTAGGGAATTTACCCTCTTGTTAGAGAAATCCTGACTCAACCTAAAAAACCCAAGCAAGCCTTCCAAACCTTATGAATAGGCTCTTCGTCGCCTTTGTGCAACCTCTCACAGACTTAGCCCAAAATAGTTGTTACTCAATCCATCCTTCCTACTGCTGACTGAGGAAATATATGTCTTTCCTATTGGAAAATATTCCCAACCTCTGGAACATCTCCAGCTAAATTGAATGACTTCTTTGAGGCTCTGCGTAGGCCCTACAATGCCTCCTAAAGAAAATAATTCAACCTCCTCTCTATGCCTCTCTGGAACTGGAAAATTTTCTCTGAATCACTGTCTCTACCCCTCTCTAGCCCCGCATCCTTTCTTTGGCTTGAACTCTGCTGCTAGCTAGCTCGATCTGCCCAATGAACTCACACTCAAGTGTGTTTCTCCATCTACCCATCGACCTCCTCTTATAAGCTCCAGTTGGGATTCCAATGGTCAAGATTAAAACTCAATCGATTGTTGAGATCATCTCCAAGTCGATCTGTGCAAGTTTCAAGAGAATTCTCACCTTTCTCAATTGATAGCTATTAATTAGTCAATTTCACTAAATTAGACTTAGACATTTTTTAATTTATGATCAATTAATTTAATTGAGCCATCTCTAGGTGGAATTTACAGAAACAATTTATGGGTTTTGGATAACTCCCGTGTTTTAGCCTCTCAACAAAGTTTCGAGACTAGAACATTGTCTTATACTACAAAAAATAACTATCCATAGCTACTTCTTGCAGCAACCCACTACTCGTTAACATGTTGCCTTAATGAATCCTTTTTCGGCCCAGCAAAAACACATGGACCTCCTTAGCAAGAGGGTAGTGGGGGAAATTGTTCTAATAATGTCTCATCATTCACGTAAGATATCTTCATGGAAGAATAAATTATCAATGTCACCACTTGAGCGCACAACTATGAGAATCCTGAGAGTGGTTCTTACACATCAAAACCTGTGAACCATCCTCCACTTGATGGACTTATTCACTTTGATAAACCATTGTTGAACATTATGTCCCCCCCCCCCCCAAAAGTTCCCTTTGTAAGACTAAACATAATCCCAATGCAACGATTGCTCACAACTATACTATTGTCGAGGATATGGCCAAAGATCCTGCTACTATGTCGATGCTCAAAGTTTTTCAAAGTTTCCCAATGCAACACAAATAACTCTTAACTACTATTGGTGGAGTGGATTCCTTAGATTCAAATTTTATGATGTTTAACCCATATTCATGGAAATCCTGCCTTCCACATCATTTAGCCTTCTAGGTAATTGTCCATGTTTTCATAAAAAGTGTTCATTAAACAATATTGGATGAGGGGGCATATGCTTGTATCATGTCATCGAAGTGTTGGAAAGCTCTGGGTTCACCGACTCTATCTCTACCTAGGTTTATGTTAAAGGAATTTAATGGGCATACCTTGTAACCTCAAGGGGTTTTTATTGCTTGGCCTGTGAAGATTGGGGGCAAAACAATCTCAATTGAGGTTGAGGTCATTGATGCACCGTTAGATTATAACCTCTTTCTCAGGTGAAGTTGGTTTTATTCCATGATTGTTATTGTGTCGTCCATCTTCTGCATCATGATGTTCCCTCATTAAGGTAAAATAGTCTTTATCAACAAGTTAACCTTTTGCAAGCTTGACTTGTGTTTCCACGATAGTGAGTCGGTTCCCTTTGAGGTGATTCCTCTTCTACTGTTAAAAGCATCAAAACAAGGATGTTCAAAGACTCTTTGTTAATGGGCACCTTTCCCCTTGCTCCACTTGACCCATGTACATCTACTTCTAACATTAACATGATCTCTTTTGTCACCAATGAATCCCTTAGACTTCCTAATCCACGGGAAATTCCTACAGAATATGAATCTCATGGGGGCACAATGCCACCTCATGTGGAAGTGATCACCTCTTTAGTGGTCCCACCATCGCCCCATGATGTAGATCAAAAATTCCATCCCAATATGGAATATGATTAGGATACCCTGCCCACACGAGTCATCACTCCATCAATTTCAGATGACTCCCTTGATATTGAGTTTCCTTCAAACAAGACCATCTTGGAGGTCATGCCTTCGCATGATAAGCTAAGGGAGACTATGCCTCATGATGCCTCTACTCTCCCCAATATGGAAATGATGGAGCTTGGCAAACAAAATCTTGAATAGGGCCTGGGGACATTTCCTGAGTCATCTAGCGAAGTACCACCCTTGGACTAAGTCAAGTCCAGGATTTCTCACACTAAATGGCCATTGAATTCTCCACTCTAAACCCCCATATCGATGCATGTTTCATACCCTCTTCATGTCTTGATCGTCATTATCAAGGAGCCGTCTTAGCTCATGAGACCATTTTCCCTTTATGTCCTCGAGTCATTCCTGAGATTGCTATTGTTCTAAGTTATCTGTAGAATTGTCAATCTTTAGGAATGTGGATGTAACACCCCCTTTACCTTCTTTTTTTTAAGCCTGGAAGTATTTCTAGGGGAGAACCTTCCCTTGAATTGTCCCAAAAGCTTATAAGTTACTAGATGGACTTTTTAGAGTTTGAGTGGAAAAAACTGTAAATCAACCTGAAGTTTCTTACATCCTTGCAAGGGGGTCTTTGGTTGACCTCATATACTCAAAAAAATATAGTAGGCATCCATTTTCTCCCTAAAACCAAAACTTCAGTTTGTATTTTATGTTTTAGGGTTAAGTTAGGGTTTACAATAGCTTCACATAAGTTTTCAGCCTGAAGTAAGGTATCTGCCTCGGTAACTGTGCATCTATTTGACCTAAAATTACTCTTTTCACTGTCATCTTCATAATCTAACATCCAAACAAGGCACGTCATTTGGCATCTACTATGAGTGGCTAATCATACAAATATGGAGATGCTACAAGAAAGGGATCTTACTTTGTTAATACTAGAATAAAGAGGAAGACACATTACTTAATAAGATGTATTTCCCATATTTAATTAACTAAGTCCTAAATGTACACAGAATGGATATTCTGGTCAACATCCCAAATTTTCTTACAAACACAAATGTGCAATCATACACACACATCTCTTTGTCAACAATGTTGTGATTCAGTCTAGATTGTGACACAGTTCTATGAACAATAAGCTATAGGATGCCTTCCCTGTATATGATATGCACCTATGGTATATTGTGAAGTTTCTATCTTGAAATAAAAAATATTTTACATGCCAAGAACAACCAAAATTAGCACTGAAGAGCATTTAACTTCTAAAACACAATTTCATATCATGGTGCCATGCGAAATTCTTCTTCCTAGTAAGCCGATGTAAAGGGCAGGGTATATGGGAGAAATGGCGTGTTAATTTCCTGTAGAAATTTTTACTATCGAGGAAGTTATTCAATCATGCAAATGTAGTAAGACATAGCCAATCATTGAGCACCTTAATTTCACCTAGATTTGCATGAACTCCATTCTCATTCATGATGAAGCTTTCATACTTTACAAAGTTTGGTCAAAGAATAATTCCTTCCTCTTAGCCTACAACATGTTTTGACAAAGCAAAATCCAACATTACCTATACATGTCACATATGGTCTTCCCAAGCTTTTGGAAATTAAAACGTCAACTAGATAGATTGCCACAAGGTTTCCAAATGAGTCCTCACAACATCCATGATAATGCTCTAGAAAGTAGCAAAAGCTTTGGTAAGTCAAAATACATCACCAACCACTTAAAAATCCCAACTTAGGTTTGAAAGCAGTCTTCCAGGTGTCTTGAGATCCAACACAAATCCAAATATAGCTAATGCCAAGTCAATCTTCATAATGAAGCAATTCCCCCAATTTTGATCTGGTAGATGTTTAATCATGTGAAGAGGAATACAATTATTCATTGTTACCGTATTTAGTGCCATGTAGTCTATAAACAACCGTTGTTCACCCTATTCATTTTTGGATATAATAAACATAGGAGAACCATGAGGAGAAGAGTTGGGGAAAACCTTACCTTCTTCAAGTTACCGCTCAATCTGCTTTTCAAATTTTTTTGCGCTCCTAATAACAATAGCATTATAAGGAAGTTAATTAGGTAGATCATGGAATAACCTTCGCCTTATACATATATGAAGTGCATACCTACGAATATAACTGCTTTCTTACATGTGAGGTTATTGGCACATAAGCAGTTATTCACTTGAATAGATTGACCAATAATGATTGATACCAATCATGAATAATTGTATGATCAGAAAGAACCATATTTAATATTGCCTTAAAAAGGGCACATATCTAAGAAGGATCTTTGTCACTAAGAACTCTACAAACTCTGTACAAACTCTCTATCACTAAAAACTTTGTATACCTTGCCTTAGATAGGTAGTGGCCAAGCAAGAAGGTGGATTTAGCAGAGTCTTTTACTCTAGTCAGGTTGCAAGTATAGTTCCCATAGATCTTTTGTGTTTCCAATCACAACTATGAGGAATGCAAAATGGGTTAAATATTCAAAACACACATGTACTAAGCTAATTGTAACTCTACCCTTTCTGTTTTCAATTATATGCTAGCAAGGGTTTTATGCAAGTAGTAGCAACAAGTTTTGTGTAGGTTGCATTACTCATCTCAATAGAAGTTTGCTTGGGCACTCTATCTCGTACACCAATGATTTAATTAAATGGTGAATCAACTTGTGGCAGGCTGACAACAATTTGGTTAAGGAACAAAGAAGCCAATGCTTGCTTTTCCTTTCCACTTATCAATTTCCAATGGTTCTTGTAATGTAGACATATCAACAAATCTTTTAATATTCAAATACCCAACAAGATACAACTACAGCTAAAACAAGTAGAAATTATTTGCCTATATGTGAGAGCAGATAAACCTTGTTGGTATTAGCTTAACAATGAGCAATGCAGAGATTTTGGTACTGAACAACCTCTGGATACTATTAATGAATAATCACATTTGATAGGTTCTCATGTAATAATTCCCAAGACCAGTGGAGCAACATATAATTTGAGTTTCTCAGGTAATGGATATCAATTTCACAACATTATGGTATAATGTTCCAATAGTTTATAACTAGTCCACTCACCACATTCTACCATGGATACACATGTGAAATGCTTTACCTTATAGATTCTAGCACCCATGTATTATATGGGTGACATATTTACGAGAATGAAGGGAAATTGGAATGCCAACGATCTCCTACAACCATGTCTGGACTTTTCCTATGCTTATGGCCTCTTAAACAACCAAGGATCACCTCAAATTCACACAAAAAATTGAAAATAATGCTCAAAGGAGAGGGATACAACCCCAATAAGCAGAAATCCGTCCCCAAGAATGTCTAAAAAAGAAAAAATGCTCATGCAAATACGAAAGCGACCTAGGCAAGGATAAATCTTCCCAACAATGTCTAAAAACACCTCTACCCAACAATGTTTGAGAACACCTAGGCTAAGTGTATCCATCACCAAATTTACATAATGCATAGGAAACACAAGATAGGTGTCTTGGTAATATCATGGTTACAAGGGGAAAATAACCATCATCTATCCAAGCAACATGTATGATCATGAGTGGATGGAAGATATGCATCAGGCATTGCCACTTAAAAATCCAGGGAACAACGTGTCTGTACAATCATCATGCACTATCTTGCTAAAACATAGGAACCTCACTCATCAAAGCAATGGAAAGAAAATGGTGATTAATTTGAACCAAATGAATAACCAAAAGGAAACCAATTGTATGAAACTAACAATTTGGATGCTATCCTACCTTGAGCAATTTCACACAATTAATTGACATTTAAACAAGTCCAAAATGTAGACATGAAATTCAATGCTCACAAATATACTTATCTCAATATGAACTGGGCAACTAAGCTAGAGACCACAACTCTCCACCCAACCATTCACGCGCTACTTCCATATCTCTCATGCAACAGACACCCCCAAGCTAGATTCCAGGGCTTGAGGAGACTGCTCCAGGGAAAAAATCACACTGCTAGTGGACTAGGGATTCTAGAGGCCTAATCTACCTCCACCTTGATTATTCTACCACTGTGGTTCCACCCTTAAAGGAATCCATAACCCACATGCAAGGAAACTAGGAGTTCTTTCTCATGTTGGTCATACTCATAATCTGGTATATATATATGGAATTAATGTTGGAATACTCACACAACAACATAAGCATCGAGGAGTAATTAAGCATAGGTTCAATGATAGTGTATATTTTGGAGGCTTCTAACATATATAGGTGTATAAGACTTCTCTAAGGAGCTCTGAAAGGAAAATTCCTTGCTCTTTCTTGCAATTCTATAATTACTTATCATGGGTGGAATTGAAGGCGAGATGTTATAATGTGTATTGCTAGCACTGTAGTCTCGTAACTTGCATCATCTTCATAGAGTGATCATGGTCATGCACATTCTCATCCTCAAGGTCCAATATATTCCTGAAATCCTTATGTCTAAATTCATGATCCCCTTCCCACAATCATGGCTCGAATATCCCCTATCTGTCTTTGATTTCATGCACAAGAGGCTTTAGAATTACCTTCTCCTATAAACAACAATGTTGTGTGGCTCCTACTTACATTCCTATTTTATTATGTGTGTATGGTGATACATAGCCCTCAATTTCCTTCAACTTCTGGTCATACATGGACTACTTATACCCACTTTGCATCATTCTCTACCTACATAAAACTTGATTCATCCTCCTCTTGGTTGTTGAGTCCAGTCTGGCCCAAATCTTGTAAGCCAATCAGACTGATCCACCCAATTCCATGTTTCCATTTTTTTATAGCCTTGTCAGCTCTTGCTTTCCAGTCAGCTGAATGCCATATAGTCCCTAGCTCCGTACCTGCCATCTGTCCCAAAAAACATATCCTCCTTAGCCATGGAATTAGTGTCCATTTGACTTAGCACATGTTTAGTTTATTTAATTTACAATGAGTAGGAAAATGTAATCAAGGTTATTACAAACCCCTCCCCTTTGGCAGAACGTCGTCCTTAGTGTTCAATGACACATATAAATACATAAAAATATGCCCAAAATACCAAACTTAGCTGATATGGAGCTTTATATATTGCTTGTTTTATCTTTTACATCACATGTTATATGCATCATGTCTTACCCAACTACTCACTTATCATTACTTATAAATTTAGCCAATTGCTAATGACTCCTTTTTGTAGTCTTTTGGTGCTTAATATATGTAATCCAATCTGGGTTGTTCCCTTTCTCTAGAGTGTTGCCTGCCTCCAATGTTTGGCATTGCTACCATGTGCTCCTTGTTCCTTCAGTGAATAGTTTTTAGCTCATTGTTTCCGGGCACACCCCCAATGTGCTTCTGATTCTAACCAATTATGCTCACGACCAAAAACCAATTTATTTTTGGCCTTCCCTTCTTTGCTTCCCATTCCCTCGGGAAATTTGATCATGCCCCCTTCCATGCTTCCTCGTATCATAGGGGTCTCAAAACCAAGGCATATCCCTGCCCCAAAATTATCATACAAGTCATAGCATGCTTTATGGCCATTAGTTGGCACCCTTGGTGCTAGTGTCCCACAATGTCGTTGTTCTTGAAACTTTGGCTTTTGCACATTTCTATTGTTCCATCTTATGGCCCACTTTATCAATTTGAAATGGGTAGTCTCATGTCTATTCTTGCATCGTGGACATAAAAATTCTATGAGACTCATCATACGGAAAATGTAGTGAATGTGAATTATACCTCATTAGCTATTTATTTTTGCAGTGAACTTAGAATTTTCCGCAATTCCTATATCAACCAGGTTAGTGAATAAATCAAATCATTACAAACTAAAACATATCATTAGTTTAGCTCAAAAAACCTTGTTATCATAAATCATCTTCATAATTTAAAGATTTAGAAGATCAATAAAGCATGGGTACTTATCTTGATTTGGTGGCTTCTTCTTTTCTCGTACATGCATAGGGTCGACTGCCTACCCTAGAAAACACCTAGATGATAACATGTCCTTCATGATCAAATAAGATCCAAAGTGGCTACTCCAAGGCCTAGGTACCCTCTAGACTATTAGTCAAGGTACCAACTCAACAATCATGCTGCTACAGGGATGCCATTACCCTCCAGGCTAGTTGCCTAGGTACCCAACCCACGGTCATGTTAGATCACAGTCATGATGCTCTAGGGCTCCAGATACCCTGTATGCGAACTACCGAGGAACTTGCCCCACATTCATGCTAGATAAGCCCACTCGTGACTATGGGCACTACCAAACCAAGTAGTGTTATGTCGACAAAAATATTGGGACTCCAAAGGCTATCCTACTTCCACCTAGAAACAATACATAGTACATGGGCCCAAACAAGTAACATACACATATACATCTATGTGTGGTGCCATACCATGTACACATAGCATGATGCCATGTACAAAAATAAAAAAACACACTTATGACACGATACAATGTATACACATTTACACATGTACGACCCATGCACATATACGATCCATGCATATACAAAAGAATAAGGGCATCTAGAGACTCATATACCTCCACCCTCAAATCAATACAGGAATCCAAAACTTTGTTTGAGCTCCACCTAATACACAATAGGAGTCCAAATCACTTGCTCCACCTATATGCCTTTTTCCTCGTTGTACCATGTGCATCCATCATTCTTCCACGAGAATGATTCCTAACAAAACTTGTAAGTCAAAATGGAATTTTCATGTCAGCATAACTAGGTATACACTATATAATCACATGTGCAAATAAGTTAGAGTTAAGAGAACTCCCTTTGACCATTTTGTTGTCCATCATTTCTATGGATTCAACCAACCTACTTAGCTATCATATCACATTCCACTTACCTTTTTTCTTTTCTTGTTACCATGTGCATGCCAATTTACCTCATGATGTTCCATGTTACCTTTTTCCTTAGCATGTTTATATCCATGAAAATCATACATTACCTCTTCCTCATAAATTTATGGCTCTCCTGCCACCCAACCATCTTTCCCAAGGCCCCCAAGTATGTAAATCAAGGGACAAATATAAAATTAACAGGAAATGCAAGATGCAAAATCAAAGGCAACATCACAAAAGAAAACTAAAATCCACAATCGCAATCATGTAGGAAAACCACACACAGAAACAACATGACCATGCATATTCATAAATCAAATTGTACAATCAAAGTTCAACATCATAGCACATGAATAATCAAGTGAAATAGTCCCAACTATTGACTCAATTTCCTGAGTCCAACATTCATGGCACCCTCAATCATCATACCCTACATACATATGTGTAATGATATCAACTTCCTTTCCTTGTCTCTGACACTGAATCTTTCCGTGCGCAAGTGGACTCAACTTGTTTCCTGGCAGTTGTCATGCATCCATAGGATTGTTATATATATATATATATATATATATATAGTGTGCTTTCAAATTCAGGAATTCATATGCGTATTAGTCATAACTATTATCCTGCATTTGCCAATGTTATATCCATGCTAACAAGATAATTATAATCAACCTCTTTGTTGAAATCACCATTTAAAACAAATTATTTGAACACTTAGCAAGATTCGACCTTCTTAGGATAACACCCACATCCTCAGAAAATCAGTTAGCATGAATCACATTTTTAAGCTTTCTCACTCATAAAAGGAGAATGCATCACTAAATCTAAAACAAAGTCATCTACTCCATATTTGCATTCCCAAAATTTACTTTTAATTTTTGTTTTCTATTTTCCAGTATAAGATTTAATGCAAAAAAAAAACATTTCCAGATTGCATTAATTTCTAGATACTTCATTTCTAGATCTTAAATTAGACTCTTTTCACATATAAGGCATTATGGAATTCAATTTCTCGAGTTCTGTCGTATTTTCTTCATTCTTTCATAATATGTTTAAGTTTCTACCATTGAGCCAACATGGCATCTCAATATCCCAAAGGGTAGAATTGTTTCCTGACAATTGCTTTCTAGTTGTCCCAAGTCTTGATGGGAGGTAGGTTTATGGCCACTAGTTGCTAGAACATGGTCATTTTGTTGTACATCATTTCCCCCTAGAATTCATTATACATCAAGTACACCTAGTAATTAGTGGCATGGAAATTGTGCCATTGTTAAATCATTATGTGATTCCTATTTGCGTGCAAATTACTCACTTGGTCGCTGCAAATCCTAGCTACAAAGTAATCAATGTTGCTTCGATTTCCAATTGAATATTGTGAAATCAACAACTATTGTTCTTTTTTGGTCCTTGGCTTAGATGGTTTGGTGCCTTTAAAACAAAACCTAAAAAAATTAGTGCAATTGGTACTAGTGTCCCTACATAGAAGACACTACCATATGCAGCAAGTGTCTCATGCAGGCTCAACACCTTGCATTATTGAACATATGAGTTAATTTTTACTAGAATATGAGGTAGAAATTTTGTTGTCAAAGTATAGAGATGACTTCATGTACAACTAGTACCTAGATAATCTTAATCACATTATCCTCAAAGAGAACAAAACATTAAGTTAAATATGGACTTTGTGCATAAAAACTACATGTCATTTTCAGAGAGATTTCAAATTTCAAAAATTGATTGATTTACTGCAACTGATGAAAATGTATCAAAGTGATGGGCATAAGCAAATTCACAACAAAATCATTTTTCCCTACAAACAAAGAGCATAGAAAAGGTAATTTTAACAAACAACTTTCACTTGCAACCTATTTTATTTGTGTTAGGATAAGTAACAATCGAAAATATGTTAGAAGTCTTAGTAAAGTAGTATTCGACGAAACATTGTGAAAAGGATCATTAGACCCTATGTTAGTTATAAGTTGGTTATAGGATTGTCAATTAAAAATGAACAGATTACATGGCATATTAAAGAAATCAATGATTTGTTAATAAAATGCATTCTTCTTATGTCTCCTTATATCTCTCAAGCTTATGCAAGTTCAATTTTAACACCTTGAAGGTTGAGGACCACATCACTACATGTTGCTTGGATACATGTGGCTACCACAAGAAACAGATCTTGAGAGCCTTAGATATTGATAATCATTTCATTGACTAATGACGGTAAGTGGTAGGTGAAAGATGGAAGAGGAGTTAGCACAAGGAATATCATCACCAGAAAACAAAGACTTGGAAAACGCTGAAAATCCTTAAACATGAAAAAAAAACAAGAGAAAATCTTAGGTCACCTTTCTCCTATTTTGTGCCAAGGTAGGTTAGAGAAAATCTTTAGAACTTTTTCCATGATAATCAGTAATGGGATAGGTGGTATTAACAGAGCAACTAAATACTGATAAGATTCATCAAGTTGAGGCATTAGAGAACCTTTGCAAGAGTTCCTAAAACCAATTTGTTTCTTTAATTATTCAACCAAGTTTCATGCTAGTACAAAATCCACCTACTCCAACGTTTAAGGTATATAAGAAGTTGTTAACTACACCATTGCATGGGTGCATCTTGAATTATAACGAATATTAGAATGCATTTTGACATTTCTCATAAAAGACAAAAATGGCCACACAACAGTAAATTTAAAAGACATAGCCTTTATGATTATGGTGTCCTCTATGTTTTACAAAAATCCTTACTTAAAGGCTGACTCTATATTGGATAAAATATGCAAGATGCACTAAAGTTGTAGAAGATTAAATTAATTAACATTTCAGCTCCAGTTTTGTTGTTCTCATTCTCAAGCTTTTCATTCACGGGGACCGTACCCAACACACGAGCATCTAGAGCTTATGAAAAATGCAGTTAAAGCTTTATGTAATGCCGATTTATCTGAAGGATATTTTGTTTTGTAAAAGGATATATTCCTTCTTGAAAAAGAACCTTCACAGTGTTAGGCAGCCTCCCAAACATCTAGATAGCAACAATGCTTCACAAAGACCTATTATTTATTTCTTTGTTGGGGATATGCATGGAAGGGTAAGGCTAGTTCTTCTTTAGTACTGGAAGGATAAGGATGATGATATGTAAATCTATGAGCTCTTGCCTGCTCACATTGTAAAGAAGATTTCATGTGCCCAACATATGAAAACTAGTAAATATATTATTTGTCCCATGGGTTATGAGGTAAAGAGTCCCCAAGTAGTGGTGGTTATCTATTATGAATGTGTTCCGGTATTGCCAAGGTCATACACAAAATCATGCATGTAGTTCTGTAATGGTAAGATTCAATATCATGCTGAAATAATTTTTGGGGTTAGGATTCCATTTCGTAAGTAGGGTTACACCTTTATAATTTCATTCCTTTCGTGATAGAGCCCATTAGGTCCAAGTGTTGAACCTAAGAGCTCTTATACGACTTGTAACACTGCCTTTACATTTTTTTAAGCCTGGGAATATTTCTAGTGGAGAATATTCCCTTGAATTGTCCTGAAATATTGTAAGGTACTCAATGGAATTTCCAGATTTTGTAGTGGACAACACTATAAACCAACCTAGAGTTGCTTACATCCTTGCAAGGGGGTCTTTGGTTGACCTCATATGCCTAAAAAAATATGGTAAGCACTAGTTTTCTCCCTAAAACCAAAAGTTCAGTTCTTATTTATGTTTTAGGGTTAGGTTGTGGTTTATAATGGCTTCACATAAGTTTTTAGCCTTAAGTAACCTAACTTTCTCAGTAACTATGCATCTATTTGACCTAAAATTACTCTTGTCATTGTCATCTTTGTAATCTAACATCCAAACAAGGCACACCATTTGGCATCTACTGTGAGTGGTTAATCATACAAATATGGAGATGCTACACGAAAGGGATCTTACTTTGTCAATACTAAAAATAAAGAGGAAGGCACATTACTTAATAAGATGTCTTTTCCATTTTTAATTAAGTCCTAGATGTACACAGGATGTATATTCTTGTGAACGTCCCAAACTTGCCTATAAACACAAATGGACAATCATCCACACAAATATCTCTATCAACCGTGTTGTGATTCAGTCTCTATCGTGACACAATTCTATGAACAATAAGCTATAGAATGCCTTCCCTGCATACGATATGCATCTATGGTATACTGTGAAGTTTTTGTCTCTAAATAAAAAAACTTTTGCAGGTCTTGAACAACCAAAATTGGAAATAAAGAGTATTAGAGTTCTAAAAGACAATTTCATATGATGGTGCTCATGTGAAATTCTTCTTCTTAGTAAGCCGATGTAGAGGGCAGGTTATATGAGAGAAATGGTGTGTTATCTTACGGTAGAAATTTTTACTACCCAAGAAGTTCTTCAACTGTGCAAATGTAGCAGGACATGGCTAATCATTGAGCAACTTAATTTTACCTAGATTTGCATGAACTCCATGCTCATTTATGATTGCACCTACATACTTTACAAAGTTTTTTCAAATAAGAATTCCTTTCTCTTAGATTACAATATGTTTTGATAGAGAAAAATCCAACATTATGTGTACATGTCGCATATGGTCTTCCCAAGTTTTGTTGTAAATCAAAATGTCAACTAGATAGATTGCCACAAGATACCCATATGAGTCCTAAAAACGTCAATGATGATGTTTTAGAAAGTAGCATTAGTGTTGGTAAGCCAAAAGACATCACCAACCACTTAAAAAGCCCAACTTAGGTTTGAGTAGTCTTCTAGGTGTCTTGAAGTCCAACATGAATCCAAATATAGCCCAATGCCAAGTCAATCTTCATAGAAGTGATTCCCCCAGGTTTGATCTAGTAGATGTTTTATCATGTGAAGAGGAATACAATTATTCATTGTTACCATATTCAATGACCTATAGTCTAAATACAACAACCATTCACCCTATTCCTTCCTGGGTATAATAAACACAGGAGAACCATGAGGAGAAGAGTTGGGGAAAATCTCACCTTCTTCAAATAACTACTGAATCTACTTTTTCAATTTTTTTTTTCACTCCCAATAATAATAGCCTTATAAGGAATTTAATTGGGTAGAACATGGAATACCCTTTGTCTTATACATATATGAAGTGAATACCTACAAGTATAACTGCTTGCTTAGATGTGAAGTTATTGGCACACAAGAAACTATTCACTTACAAAGATTGACTAATAATAATTGATACTAATTGTATGATCAGAAAGAACCATATTTAATGCTTCCTTAAAAAGGGAACATGTCTAAGAAGGATCCATGTCACTAAGAACTCTACAATCTCTCTACAAACTGCCTCTAAGAACTTTGTATACCATGCCTCAGTTAGGTAGTGGCCGAGTAAGAAGGTAGCTTTAGTAGAGTCTTGTACTATGGTAAGGTTGCAAGTATAGTTCCCATATATCTTTTGTGGTTCCAGTCACAGCTATGAGGAATTGAAAATTGGTTAAAGATTCAAAACACACATGTACTAAGCCAATTGTAACTCTACCCATTCAGTTTTCAATTATATGCTAGCAAGTGTTATATGCAAGTAGTAGCAACAAATGTTGTGGAGGTTGCACTGCTCAGCTCAATAAAAGGTTTTTTTGGCACTCGAGCTCATACAACAATGATCCAATTAAATGGTGAATCGACCTATGGCAGGCTGGCAGCAGTTTGGTTAAGGAACAAAGAAACCAATGCTTGCTTTTCCTTGTCATTTATCAATTTCCAATGCTTCTCGTAATGTAGACATACCAACAACTCTTTTAAATATTCCAATAGCCACCAAGATACAACTCTAGCTAAAACAAGTATAAACTATCTTCCTATATATGAGAGTGGATAATCCTTGTTGGTATTAGCTCAACAATGAGTAATGCAAAGATTCTAGTACAAAACAACCTCTAGATATTATTAATGAATAATTACAGTTGGTAGGTTCTCATGTAATAATTACAGTTGATAAGTTCTCATGTAATTATAAAGGTTCTCATATAATTTGAGTCGCTCAAGTAATGGATATTAGTTTCACAACATTTTGGTATAATGTTCTAATAGTTTATCACTGGTCCACTCACCACATTCTACCATAGATACACATCATAAATGCTTTACCCTGTAGATTCTAGCACCCACATATTTGATGGGTAACATATTTACGGGAATGAAGAGAAATTGGAATGCTAACGATCTCCTTCAGCCATGTGTGGCTTTGTGTTGTGCCTGTGGCCTCTTAGACAACTAAGGTTCACCTCAAATTCACCCCAATAGGTGAAAATAATGCCTAGAGGAGAGGGATATGACTCGTATAAGCATAAATCCACCCCCTATAATGTTTAAAAAAGAAAATATGCTAATGCAAGTATGAACTCGACCTGGGAAAGGAGAAATCTACCCAACAATGTTTAAAGACACCTCCACCCAATAATGTCTAGGAACACCTAGGCTACGTGTAACCATCACCAAAAGTACATAATGCATAGAAATCACAAGATAGGTGTCTAGCCAATATCATGGCTACTAGGGGAAAATAACCATCATCTATACAAGCAACAAGTATAATCACGAGTGAATGGAAGATATGCATTAAACATTACCCCTTAAAATTCCATGGAACAATGTGTCTGAACAATCATCATGAACTGTATGGCTAAAACATAGAAACCTCACTCATCAAAGTAATGTAGAGAAGATGGTGATTAATTGGAAAGAAATGAACAACCAAAAGGAAACCAGTTGTATGAAACCAACAATTTAGATGCTATCCTACCCTGAGCGATTCCACACAGTTAATTGACGCTCAAACAAGCCAAAATGTAGACATGAAATTCAATGCTCATAGCACTGGCATTAGATACTTAGATATATGAACTGGGCAACTAAGCGAGAGACCACAACTCTCCACCCACCCATAGAAGCACTACTTCCATATCTCTCGTGCAAGGGTCACCCCTGACCCAAATTTTGGGGCTTGAGGAGACTGCTCCAGGGACAAATCACATTGCTAGTGGACCAAGGTTTCTAGAGGCCTAGTCTACCTCCACCATAAAACCATAGGCAATGATACTAGGAGTTTTTCCTCATTTTGTTCGTGCTCATAATATATGTGTGTGTGTGTGTGTGTGTGTAGAATTTATGTTGTAATACTCGCACAACAACATAAACACCGAGGAGTAATTAGGTTTAAGTTCAGTGACAATATATCTGTTGGAGGCTCCCGACATAAATAGGTGTATAAAACTTCTTTGAGGAGCTTTGAAAGGAAAATTCCTTCCCTTTCTTGAAATTTTATAATTAATTATCATGGATGGAATTTAAGGCAATATGTTGTAATGTGTATTGTTGGCACTGTAGTCTCATAACTTGCACAATCTTCATAGAGTGATCACGGTCATGCAAGTTCTTAGCTTCAAGGTGTAATCTATTCTTTAAATCCTTATGTTCGAATTCATGATCCCCTTCCCACAATCAAGGCTCAGATACCCCCTGTTTGTCTTCGATTTCATGCATGGGAAACTTTAGAATTCCCTTTATTTGCACGCAACAATGTTGTGTGGCTCCTACTTACATTCTTGTTTTCTTCCTTGTGTATGGTGATATGTATCCCTCGATTTCCTTCAAGTTTTGGTCATACTTCTACCTGTACCCATTGTGCATCATTCCCCCCACTTCCATTACCGACCTCCACCTAGATAAAACTCAATTCATCCTCCTCCTGGTTGTTGAGTCTAGTCTGGCCCAAATCTTGTAAGCCAATCACATTGATCCACCCAGTTCACTGTTTCCATATTTTTTTTATCAGCCTTGTCATATCTTGCTTTCCAATTAGTTGAATTCCAAAATAGTCCCTCGCTCCTTACCTACCATCTGCTCCAAACAACATTTCCTCCTTAGCCCTGGAATCAGTGTCCATTTGACTCAACCCATGTTTAGTTTATTTAATTTACAATAAGTGGGAAAATTTGAATAGGGTTATTATAGTGGAGATTCAATAAGATGTGGTGTAGCCCCATCTTAGTGTGTCATATGTTGCCAACAACTGCACATGAGTTCATACGCATCAATTAGGATCCTTGGCCTCTGCCCAATACTAGGCACTACATTGCCATAACCTATGAGATTGTGTCATACTTTATATATATGTATATAATGCATCATAAAAGTAAAAATAAAAACTAAAAAAAAATGAAAATTTCCACCTTGAGGTATCATGTTGAAATTGGCATATAGGATTAGGATTCATCAATCTTGTCACTACATTATGGTCCTTTCCCACACTAATTCAGTATGCCTTAGGACACACCCCCATTAGGTTACACCATTAACCATGTATTTTTGCGCATCATGCATTGTACCCACTATGACATCATATTTGAGCCTCGTGCCTCTCTTTATCTCTCATTTCTAGCCATTTCACCCTATAAGGGGGCCCACTATATTATTTGTTGTTTTATTGCTGCCAATTCTTATGAAATTCAATGTATTTCTATATGTTGTCATAACGATGCTTCCCAATCCTTCAGTCGTGGTTGACCTCTTTCCTTTTCATCAACCTTGTCTCCATCTTGCAAGCCATTTCACACTTTTCAGAGTGCTTATTGCGATGAGTGGATTTCCATTGCCAAACACTTTGCAACTGCCTCCTATTTTTCTTAGGTTAGTTTTGTCAGCCTAGAAAAAAGATTCATATCATTACACCACTCATGTCTCTGGAATGAGCTTCCTTTTGGTCTTCTTTTAATGCTCATTAAATAATGAAAATCTAGAGCTTTTTTATCCATGTTTTCATGCTCATTAATGCTACCTGAAAATGTTGTTTCTTTCTGTTCTTTCCTAATTGCTAGTCAAGATGAAAGTTGATGAGAAATCTCTTTTCCATTCTCACGCTCTTTAAACCATGAGTAGATTCATACCATTGGGATAAGTCAAAGACCTTGGGGCATAGGGCTACCTCACTCATGCACATTGTCTCCCCCAAGCTACGTTGGAGAATGTATCATGTACTTTGAGGGACATGATTGGGGGCACTCACATCAATGCCCAACCCTACTAATAATTATAGTGCAAAATATCTACATTGTATCATGACTAGTCCTTGATGAAATGAGTATGTAGTGTGTTGTGTAGAAGGTGATGGTTTATTCTCTCAGAACCGATTATGGGTATGCCTACCTTAGGGATGCACTTTTTATGTATCCAACTATGATTTTTGTAACCTCTACAGGTCTTCTATATGTGGTCTCTGCCTCAACCTTACTCATTAGTTTTATTGTAATGTGTTATGGCCATCAATTTCCCTTATAACCTCATTCATTAGGGAGCATATGTTATAGTTCAAACAATCACTCCCTTGGGTCTATTAGAAGGAAACAACATCTTGAAAGATAGGATGTAGAAATTGGTCTGTGGAAAGCTCCAATAAACCATAATTGGTGCCTTCAATGCTCCCTTTCCATTATGGTCAAGCACCACTCGGCTCAACAATGCTCTGTGTGGTTTGGTAGCAAGGAGCAGAGAGCTAAAAACGCACCAGTTACACCGTGATGGAGCACTAGAATGAGAACTTGCATGAATAAGATTAAACTAGGTCACAATTGATCACTCTAACAAGATAAGGTTCAAAGGATTGGACATGGTAAAAAAACATGTCTAAATTCAATGTGATCACTTCCTAGCGATATCTATAAAATCAAGGTCTCCATATATCAAAAAGGGAAGAGGAAAAATATCATATTTCAAAGTGTTGTCAGATTGCAAACCTAGAGGCTTCCTTGTGATAAGCCATCATCATTATCTAAGTGAACATTGACCTGTTGATGAGAGGACCATTCACAGAGACTGCAAAGAGCATGATGATGTACCACATTGATTTTGGTATAAAAATCACACGATTTCCCCCCATTATTTCATTCTCTCATATTTTATGCTAATATGTTGATTATGAATATGTATTAATGATAATAGGTTTTTGCAACGTATAGGGTTTGGTAACTTGTTTCTTGTGTGCATTTATTCAATATAGGAGCAAGGATGGAGAAAATATCTCTAACGATTCCCTAAGTTGGCTACACCTTGGTTGCAACTCTTCCTTTCTAGGAAATTTTTGGGCAGGTTTCTAGGTTAAAGTACCTTCCCAATATAAGTGAAGTTTCACCTTAAACAATTGTAATCTTAACAACATCCAAAGAACACTTGTCAAAGTGCCCCAAGCATATACTTTTGAAATTCCTAGATATTATCTTCACATTGCTACAATGCCTCTTTCCTTTCCCAAATATTCTCCTCCTTATGTCTATTTCCAGCTAACAAAGTACTCATGTCTTTGATTCTTACTAAAGTGTGTGGTTTTATGTGCAAATATCTCCTCCATTTATAGTTATGGCATGTCTTTAATCAATTTAGGGGCTTTCGATAGTGTAACTTTGCTAGGATTAGTTGGATTAATCCTACAAGGTTGTAAGTTTTAACCTTTAAAATAAGAAATGCACACACTGATTGTTTATAAAATAGAAAAATAAACAGTAGTATTCATACATGATACTAAAAAATGTACCTTGGAAACTGTTACCCAGGAAACCAACAAAATGTTTAGAGTCCACACCTCTAATTCTCATTATATTAACTTCACCATTTATAACATAATATATAAGATCTTGTAGCATTCAAAATCCTAATTTTTGACCTAGATTAGATCACATCATTAATTCCTTGACCAGAGTTAGAAAATTGTGTGTTGAAAAATGCCAAATATATACTTGTTTTCGCTACTACAATACCCTCCAAAAATTTCACCACGTTCAAACTTTGGAGCCTACCAAACTCTTGCATCAAGTGTCACTTTGGTCATCAAGTGTTGTTTCAAGTCTTTCCACATGTTTCAAGTATTCTTGATCGTTCCTAAGTGTTGTCACATTGTTTAGAACATCTATAGGGTACTTCATGGTTGTAACACCTTTGTTTGTTGTAAAATGACACTTTTGGTCGTATTCACACACACTTTGTTTATTGCACTTGGGGAGGGTTTGTGAATTAGAATTTTGATGTGTATTTGTCATTATTCAATCCAGTCTAAGTTTTATTAATGTTTTGGTAAGTGTCGCACTTGATTTCATGTCTAGACTCATTGTGTTCGCCCCTTATTCTATCTTCTAGACTTAGACAAATTTGGTTTCATAATTTAACCCACTAAGGCTAGGAGTACATGGCTCACCCTTAAGCCTTAATCATGATTCCTTTGTTGTTTGGATGTGCGCTTTGCTCTTTAAGTGCACATAGCACACTCCTAAGCATCATTCCCCTTCCTTGTTCCAAATTGCACCCTCAAAGAAAGCCTTCCTCCTTGTTGTGCGCGTGGTGTATCATCGAAGCATCATCATGATCCCTTCATCCTTCAGCACTATGCCATGCATCCTTCTTGGCTCTCTTGAGCACATGGCACACTTGGGGAGCCTGAAACCTAAGCCCTTCAACCTTCATCCATGAACCCTGTTCCCTCCTTAGCTTTCTTGAGCGCATGAGCACACCCCAAAGCCCCAAAGCTTCATCCCTTCGTCCTTTAACAATGCGACCTGTGCCCTCCCTGTCTCCCTTTAGCACATAGTGCACTTGGGAAACTCGAATTCTCTTCCTTCATCCTTCGGAATTGTGCCCTACAACCTCCCTTGAGATTTATCTCTCTTTTTGAGTGCATGAGCACACCCCAAAGCCTCGAAGATTCATCCCTTCATCCTTTCACGGTGCGCCCTTGCACCCATAAGTTTCCTCATTCTTTTTGAGTGCGTTGTTAAGTCATGATTTTTTTTTTCCACGAGACATGTTAGAATATGATATTTTCAGGTTGATGCTTGCTTGCCATGAGTGACTGCAGTTGTAGGTTCTACAAAACAACATGGAAAGGATGGATGAGGAGATTGGGAGAAGAAAGCAGTCAAAGGAAGCATTCAAGAATGAAGAACACATTGAAATCCTGATGATCGAAGAAGACCAAAGACTCAGTGTGATCAAAGACCCTTTGGAGGTTGAAGACATCAACAACATGGAAGTTGCATGCAAGATCAAAGATACAAGTGGCAACCTTGTCATTTATCGAAGAAATTCCATGTCATCAGTCACTATGAGTCCAAGTCATCAATTATAGTGACTTATCATGTCCTCACCACAAGATGATGTGGAAATCATGATGTAACTATGTAATTATTGTAAAGTCAAAGAAGTGGAAGTCCAAGAGGCATGTATGGACAAAAGAGCCATGTGTAGAAGTCTAAAATACATGTAATTCCAAGATTCATTTGGAAGTCCAAGAGTTGTATAGAAGTCCAAAGGCCATTAGAAGTTGAAAATTCAAGAGTCATGAGAATATGAAAGGTCATGCCTCATGTTATAAAAGGATCCTCATTACTTAAGCAAATGACTTTTAACCTTGGCTTCTCCCACAAGGCATTAAAGAGATAGAGATAGTGATTTTGGGGAGAAATTAGTGGATCTAACGCTCCACTATTGGAGCTAGTGATGTTCATTGTACTTATGTATCTTGGAACTTTTTCTTAATACTTGAATCCATTTGGCCAACACAATTCCATGCATAGATTGTCGATGTTTCGAGACTACTCTTTTAATGTTTGTGGTTTATGTTGGCTTTCACATGTATTGAAGTAATTGAACTATTTCAATGACTTTGTTGCTTAACTTGTTGGACATGTGTTGTGATGATTTAATGATCGTTGTATCTATGTGAACTATTTTGCTTGATGTATAATGATTCTTTCTTGTTTACGCATGTGCGTCTCCACTAGATTAGTACTATTACTTTTCTTTATGAGGCTTACTTTCTCTTCCTTGCAATGAAGGAACATTGATACATCTACAATTGAACATTTCACAAGGCACACTCTCTTGCTCATTCAAAAGCACAGGTGCGCTACTCTCTCATGCTAAATGTTTAAGCTAAGGAAAATCTCTAAGTTAATGGCAACTGGGTCATATTTCTGGATGAGACTCCTACACCAAACGGTGTGAGGTCTAATTGGGACCTCATATTGGGGAAATCCCTTGTATGTTGGCAGGATCTGGTAGTTTTTACCTTATCATTATTCTCTTTTCTTTCTCTCCTCTTCACTGTGTTCTCTTCCTTGCACCCCTCCCCCCTTCTTTATATATGATGCTTCTTTGATTCATAATTATTCTTTATTATCTATTTATTATTCATCCTTTTTAGCTTGCCCTTTTACCTTTTAAGGGTTTATTTCATTTTAATTTTTATTCATTTTCTTGATTTTGTTCTTCCATGATCCTTTCCTTTCTTTTAAATTTTCTCTTAATTTATTCCTTGATTTTTATTATTCTATTCTATTCTATTTTATTATTTTATGTTATTTAATTTATATTATTTTATTTTTTCTTTCATATTCAATTAATTTGTTTTATTGTTATTCTTTATTTATTTTAGTTTAATTGTCTTTTGTAGTTTTGTTTTTATTCTTATTCTTATTATTTATTTTTATATTTATATTTTATATTTTTTGGTTTTATTTATTCTAATTCTATTTTTATATTTTGTTTTTATTTTAGTATTGTTTTTTGTTTTTTTTTTCCTTTGTTTTTATTTTTTTTTCTATTATTAGTATTATTTAATATTTATTGTTTTTATGGATTTATTTATTGTCCTTTAAAATGTTTTTAATTATTATTTTTTATCCTTTATTCTTTAATTATTTTAGAGTCGACTCTAATTTGCATCTCTCTTCCCTTCTTTATTCTATTTATACCCTCATCATTTTTGCTCTTCTTCTCTCAGCATGACTGTCCTTATGATGAGTCCAGTTGGTGACTCAAAATGTAGACCTTAAAGAATGACATGTGGATTCTATTATGAATTTTCACTCTTCGACTTATTACTTATATTAAACCTTTTAATGTTATTTAGCTTCCTAGAATTAGAAACGTTGCAGCTGATCCATTAGCTAATGTAGCCGCTAGAAAGTCACCTTTTAAAACTGGGTTTTCCATAGAGATTATATATAAACCATCTGCCCGATAACCTAACTAATTTTCATGTTTTCAATGATGACCAATAAACACTACATTTTATGGCTAATGTAGACGTGTTCAAAGATGAAGCCATTGAGGAGGATGAGCATGACAAGGCTTTGCAGGAAGCATATGATGCAATTAAAGGCAATACTATGCCTAAAGGCGTAGTGTCCCTGGAAAACTGTATGACATGCAAAACCAGTTTAGAGGACTGATTAATACGAAGACTCAGAGCTCAAAGTTGTCATTTGAACAAGTCAATTTGTGAACTCAAGACAACCTGAAATATGCAAACCTTGGTGCATGTTGTTCTCCACAAGAACGACAAGCATTCATCTTCCTGTTCAAACAATACTATGATGTGTTTACACGGACTTATGATGATTTGAATACATATGATACTTGTATTATCCAACATGGCATTCCCATTAAAGAAGGGTGAAGCCTTTTCAACAAAAGCTAAGAAAAGATCATCCAACACTGGAACCCCTAATCCAAAAGGAGTTGAGGAAGTTGTTGGATGCTCAAACCATTTTTTAAGGTCAGACATTCTACTTGGCTTAAAAATTTGGTTCATATCAGGAAGAAGTCCAATGAGATAAGGTTATGTGTTGACATTCACAATCTCAATTGGGCATTAGTCAAAGACAATTACTTGTGCCATCCATGGAACAAATCCTCCAAACAATATATGGCTCTCAGATGTTCTCATTGCTAGATGGGTTTTTTGGCTACAATCAAGTGTTAGTGGCATAACTAGACCACCTCAAAACCACTTTTAGGACCAAGTGGGGAACATTTGCCTTTAAGATGCCATTTGGGCTTATTAATGCTAGTGCTACATTTCAAAGAACAATGAACATTGCTTTTTGTGGCTTGATTCCCCAAAGTGTAGTAGTTTATATGGATGATGTTCCTATGTTCTCTAAAAGAAGATCAAACCATGTGCGTCATCTGAAACAAATATTTGAGCGATGTCACAAATATGGAATTTCTCTCAATCCCAAGAAAAACATCTTTGGTGTGTCAGAAGGCACTCTCTTAGGACACATCATTGCAAAGAGTGGAATCGAAGTTGATCCCGAAGGGTCAAAGCTATAACTCAAATTCCGTTCCCTGTAAATAAGAACGCCATGCAATCTTTCTTGAGAAAGATTAATTTCCTGCGCAAGTTCATCTCTGACTATGCTCAGATAGTTAAACCATTGCAAGAGATGATAAAGAAAGATGCAATCTATAAATGGGAAAAATGGGAAAATGATGCTTTTGCTCATATCAAACAAGTTAGTGCTGATGCGCCTGCATTGTTTAGTCGTTATTATGGCAAGGATTTCCTGCTTTATACTTTCACCTCATATTCATCTATTGCAGCTGTATTGACGTAGAAGGATGTTGAAGGAAATGAATGACCTATTTTTTTCATGAGTGAAGGCTTACAGGGCTAAGAGCTAAATTATCCTGTCATCGATAAACAAGCCTATGTTGTATATAAGGAAGTCAAACACTTTAGGCCCTACCTCCTTAAAGCTGACATGATCATATATGTACCTCATCCAACGTTCATAACACTCTTAGTGCAACATGAGCTGGGTGAGAAGAGGGAAAATTAGATGACCCGTTTGCAGGAATATGATTTGGAGTTTAAACCAATTCATCCTATTAAAGGTCATGGCCTTTGTCGATTAGCAGCAAAAGTAAGAGAAGATTCGGAGGAAGACCTTTAAGGATGGGAGCAAGAAATAGAAATGTACGATGTCAAACAAGTTCCCCAGTCAAGCCTGATAGTGTCATGGTACTCAAATATACGACAATTCTTAGAGCATGACACCTTGCCCTCACATTTATCAAATAAACAAAAGAGGGAAATTTGCCTCAAAGCTTTATCTTATTAGCTCATTCATGGATTGACTTTTAGAAAACACCACAATGGTGTCTTGCTTAGATGCCTTGAGCCTCAAGATACATAGAAGGTATTAAGAGATTTGCATGATGGACCAATAGGTGGTCACTATGCAGGTGATACAATTGCACATAAAGTAATGAGGTTGGTTATCATTGGCCCACCTCATTCAAGGATGCTCATGTTTATACCCGTAAGTTCCCAGCTTGTTAGAGATGTGCCGACGGAGAGTAGAAGTGAGTTGCGTCACTTCTACCAATAGTAGTTGGGGAACCTTTCCAATAGTGGGGCTAGATGTTATTGGATAAATATTTCACACTCATCAAAGCAACACCTATACATCCTAACATCGATAGATTATTTCACTCGGTGGACATAAGCAATTCTTTTAAGGCAAGTCAACGCCCAGGAATTCATCCAATTCTTAAAGCAGAACATTATAACCAAGTTTTTCATTTTGACATCTCTTGTCTTTGATAATGCGACTTATTTTTCTTCATTGAAACTTCATGAGTTTGCATTAGAAAATGGTAGTGTATTGAAACATACATATAACTATTATCCATAGGGAAATGGTTTAGTAGAATCAACAAACAAAAATCTCATTCGCATAATTAAGAAAACCGTTTTCTCTGAGCAAAGGAATTGGCACAATGCTTTGGTAAATGAATTATGGGCTGACTATGTAAATGCTAAGCCTTCCCTCAAAACCTCACCATACTTCTTGGTATATGGTAAAGAAGTTATCTTGCCTCCAAACCTGTATCTCCAAACCTTGCAACTCTCCCAAGAGTCCTAAGGTAGACCTGGCCTTCTTATTCAAAGAGGATAGATACTTTGATTAAACTTAAAAAAGAAAGGCTCAAAGCTAAAGAAAGATTTTTCATACATCAAAGCTATATTAAGCATTGTTTCGATAAAAAATCTGCAGGGACTAAGAGTTTCGATGTGGGTGGCTTAGTATTGTAGTGGGATAAATCCAACGAAGAGAAAGGTAAACACATGAAGTTCCAATCTCTGTGGATTGGCCCCTACACCATCAAAGATGAACTCAGTCACTTTCAAGCTGAAACCCTTAGATGGGAGGACTGATCCTCTTCCCGTTAATGACCGATATTTGAAGTATTATTTCAGTAGCAACTCTAAGTTGCGTTTCCTATACAATTTTTACTTCTTTTTCTTCTTCTTTATTGTTTGTTGTCAGTGTTATGTTTCTGTGTCCAAGTCATGTCCCATATTGTTTTGTGTCTTGGTAATTTTACATAAATAAGGTCTTGTGTGAAATAGTTCATGGCTCATAAAGGTTTTGTGGTGGAATAAAGAGAAAATGTGACAGCCACAATGCTTGCCTATCTGTTAGATCTTCTTCTTTGTTTTGGGAAGATACCATAGGTTGAGCTAAGTCTTGATGGAAAATACAATACATCGAAAAGGAAAACCTTGATGGAACCTATCATATCCGCATTTATTCTAGTATCCAAACCCCTTAACTTGGTGTTAAATCTACTTGGTGTGTTACATGCTTATCCAATCTAGTAGAGAAAGGATACGGGGAAAATATAAAGCGAGTTAACCAATATCAGAGGTTATGTAAATACTTCTCTGAAGGGGAAACCTCCTCTTCTCTCAATAATTTGGGATCCTTCTTCTTCCTGTTGAAAATAGTAAGTGTTGAAGTACAATCCTATTAAATAATAAATAAAGGGTGAAAGAAGAGAAAGGCTTCCTATGCAAGGAGGTGAAGCAAGTGACTTTGTTAAGGTATTGTTTAGGCTCATTGGCATCCAAGTAATGCTTGTGCTCCTGTAGTGACTCTGTTGGGGTACTGTCTAAGCTTGTTAGCAGCGAAGCAACACTAGAGATGAAACTCATACTTTGAATATCTAAAACTCGCCACACATATTACCCTTTCCTATATTGAAACAATTGAGAAATGACATATCTTTTATGTGTTTGAACCAAATAGAGGGAAGTAAGGTGATATGTATACAACTAGGTCAAAAAGGGGGAGTCAGGGAAACCCAATTGGTGAACCAATACTTCCTAAAGGGCTAACCCTTTAACTGAGAAGTTATTTCTAGGTAGAGAAGATGAAGTTCATCCAGTGTGTGGCCAAGTGTTGTCACTGCTACAACACCCTCCAGAAATTTGACTACATTCAAACTTTGGAGCCTACGAAACTATCACATCAAGTGTCACTTTAGTCGTGAACTGTCATTTAAAGTCATTCCACATGTTTCAAGTGTTCTAGATCATTCCTAAGTGTATTCACATTGTTTAGAACATCTCTACTTCACTTCATGGTTGTAACACCTTTATTTGTTGTAAAATGACACTTTGGTTCCAATTGCACACACTTTGTTTATTGCACTTGGGGAGGGTTTGTAAACAGACATTTTGATGTGTATTTATCATAGTTCAATCCTTTCTAAGTTTTATTGCTGATTTGGTATGTGTCGCACTTGATTTCATGTCAAGACTCATTGTGTTCGCCCCTTGTTCTATCTTCCAGACTTGGAAAAATTTGGTTACACAAGTTATCCCATTAAGGCTAGGAGTACATGACACACTCTTAAACCTTGATCAAGATTCCTTCATTGTTCGGAAGTGTTCCCTGTGCTCTTTAAGAGTGCATAGCACACTCCTAAGTATCATTCCCCTTCCTTGTCCTGAACTGCACCCTCAAAGAAAGCCTTCCTCATTGTTGTGTGCATGACACATCATCGAAGCATCATCATGATCCCTTCATCGTTCGACACTGTGGGATGCACCCTTTTTGGCTCCCTTGAGCACATGGTGTACTTGAGAAGCCTGATCCTAAACCCTTTAGCATTCAGCCATGCGCGCTACACCCTCCTTGGCTCTCTTGAGCACATGAGCGCACCCCTAAGCCTTGAAGCTTCATCCCTTCATCCTTTGACAGTGCACCCTACACCCTCCCTGTCTCCCTTGAGAGCACAACACAATTGGGAAGCCCAAATGCTCTTACTTTTTCCTTTGAACACGGGCCCTGCGCCCCCCCTTTAACTTTCTCTCTCCTATTAAGCGCATGAGCACACCCTGAAGCGTCGAAGCTTCATTCCTTTAGCCTTTCACAGTGCGCCCTTGCGTCCAGAAGTTTCCTCATTCTTTCCAAGTGCACTGTTAATCCATGAATAGGAAATTTGCATGAGACATGTTAGAATAAGAGATTTCTAGGTTGATGCATGCTTTCCATGAGTAACTTTAGTTACAAGTTCTCTGAAACAACATGGAAAGGATGCATGAAAAGATCAGGATAAGGGAGCAGTCGAAGGAAGCATTCAAGAACAAAGAACACATTAAAATCCTAGTGACCAAAGCAACCCAAATACTCCATGTGATCAAAGACCCTTTGGAGGGTGAAGATATCAACAACATGGAAGTTGCACGCAAGATCAAAGATACAAGTGGAAACGTTGTCACCTATCGAAGAAATTCCATGTCATTAGTCACTATGAGTCCAAGTCATCAATGATAGTGACTTGTCATGTCCTCACCACACGATGATGTGGAAATCATGATATACTTATGTAGTTATTGTAAAGATAAAAAAGTGGAAGTCCAAGAGTCATGTATGGACAAAAGAGCGATGTGTAGAAGTCTAAAAGTAATGTAATTCCAAGAGTGATATGTAATTCCAAAAGTCATTTGGAAGTCCAAGAATTGTATAGAAGTCCAAACACTACACCAAATCCCTGTGATTAGCTCCCTTTTTTCTTGCAAGGATTGTTTCAGTGTATTTTTCTCTCTTTTTTTTTGAAAAAGTTGGCGCTATTTATAGGGATGGTGAAATTTTTGGTGTTTCTTTCATCAGCCAAAACATTTAAGCACTAATTCAGGAAATAATAGTGCTATAAATAATAATGGAAGTAGCGCCAGAAATTAGCCCTGGAAGTAGCATTGTAAATAGTGCCAGTGATAACACCTAGTTTAGCTCCTTTTTTTGCACCTACATTACCTCCTTGGTTAGCTCCCTTTTTAACCTCAAAATTAGTGTAATATGTGCCTAAATAGTTGATTAATTGAGGTGTTGGGGGTTAAGTGGATAGGGGCTTTGAGGATTATGGGATTTACGGTACAATGATTAAGTGTTAAGGGATTAAGGGTTATGGTTTAAGGGAATAAGGGTCAAGAGCTAAGGGATTTGATGCTTATGGTTTAGGTAGTTTAATGGTTAATGGTTGGGTTGTTTCAAGTTGGATGGTCTATCGAAGCTTGCTGTTATAGGATTACATTTCACTTCCTTTACTGATTTGGATTAATTAAGGTTCTGGGAGTTGTTGTTGTTACAAAGACAGTTGCTTAAGAATGTGTTGCCTTCCCTAGTCAAATCAAATCTAGGAAATCCAATTATTTGTCCAATGAATACATACCTCGCCCTGCCATAATACTGCATGATTATGCTATTCTGACACCATTACATTTTACAATTAAACCAATGTAATGGTTGCCATTAGTAACAATACTCCATCATTATTACTTTTTTTTCTTTATTATTCGTGCTATTACATCCGGAGATCAGTGCAATTGTTCGAAAACTCCATTTGATTTAAAAGTTTTGAATTGGTAATAAGGAGAAGTAACCGTCGGTAATTCCAGCACCTTGACATTCTCCACTGAGAAAACATATGTGTGTGTTGAATAACCTCTATGGTTCCTAGAATTGTTGAGTAGTGTGCTTGTGAACAACTATGGTGGAGCAGTGGTCAGACATGAACCTGAATTTATTAATGTGCTGTTACAACATCCATAGGAATTGGAAAATTTGCAAAGGGATGGATGACTGAGTTATTTTGAAAAATTATAGCATTTTAGTGAATTGGTCGCTTTAGAATTTTCCCAAGCCTTAGTTGAACAACACTCTGTGGTCAGGGGCTTTAGAACTGCTATTACAGAAGAAGTTATCACAAAAGTGGCAGGGCTTCCTAAGACAAGAGAATGATGTTTCTCAGGGAAAGTGGATAATCCTGAAGCTAAGGACATATTATTACAGGAGGGAGAAGGATTTATGCCCAAGAATAGGGGTTTTGATGGAATATCTCTTCCTCACCCTTGGGAAGATGTAGCCCTCTTCATCCAAAAATTCATTACTTGTGAGGGTTGTTTTGGGATTATTTTCAATTATCACTTTCAATTGCTAGCACACCTAAGGATAGGATGGTTGATTAATTTACCATACTACTTGCTGAAGTCATTACAACACATGACAAAGGTTGTGAAAGGGGAAAAACCTCAAGAAACTTGCGTCACTAACCATGCGCTCAGTAAATTAATCATCATGCATTCATTACAGAGACAAGGCATCTCATGGCATGCTTTGATAATGATACCTTGTGCTAGTGTGAATGAGGAGCATGAAGAGTGAAGAGCGCCAGTATTGCAACAAGGATGTTGCAACTCTTGGGCTACTAGCTTTACTTATCAACCTAGGGTTCATACAAACTTGGAGGTAACAGTGTTGTATGCACAAGTAAAAGTGATGGTTCTGCCTGTTGTCACTGTTCAGCTGGCAAGAGACCACTGGGGTTCTAAGCCAGACTTCTATGGAGTCAGAAGAAGCTTGATTCTTTGATGGAAGAAAGGTATATCTACTCGAAGAGAGTTACTCTATTGCATTAATGGAGCAGGTCAACATGTAATGCTAAATCACACCATACCATAATTAACCATTTAAGAAGCTATGCTAGGAAGAAATGCTAAATCAACATAAAACAAATGCTACTATCTAAGTTGCAGAAGTAAGAAGCATCAAACAATACTAATGTGTAAGTAAAGAGACTAAACTAAATCTTTTTTTTGCATTTTTTGGTCTTTTTATGCAAAATCAAGTATGCAAACTAATTGTTCTTGTGGATGTGGCAGGTGGATTAAGGGTGTTTAAGGATGGCTAGAAGGTTTATGAAGTGGTTGGATGGTGTGGGGGGTCCCTAGGAGGCTTTTAGTGACTTCCTAGAGGTTTCCCATCAATTCGGCCTCAAAACAGGCTGTTTCAGGAAAACCTACAGGATGTATTAAAAACCTATAGGATGATCCTGTAGGAATTACAAGAAACCTACAGGATAAAATCGAGAGCTAAATGTGAGGTGTAGGAGGTGATGGGAGGCTTAGGAAAGGTGTGTGATGGGTGGAATGGAGTGGTAGAAGGTCTAGGATCACTTAGGAGTCAATATCCAAGGTAATAGATGGCTAGATTCACTCAATGTGCTTGGGAGAATTTCTATGAAAAATGACGAAAAACTAGTGAAAGTGATGGTGAAAACAAGGGATGGCTAAGGTGGATGAAGTGGAAGGTGGATGCTGGCTATGAAGTCTTAGTCTCCTCCTGAAGCACCCTCTCTACATAAAACATGTGTGTCTTCCAAAAAGCTATGCAACTTGATACATTTTCATAAACTAGAAAAGCAGAATTAATGAATCAACTGCCTATACTATGCATGAAGAAAGTTGCTGAAAGGAACGAAAGCATGAGTGAGATCTACAGTAGAAATGGAGATGAAAAAGATGACAATGAAATATACCTTGCAAAATTAACCAAATACTAAATTAAAGACAACAAACTCCAAAGCTCATAATAGAACTAGAAATCTGTGTTTTTGGGGCTACTTAAGGGTCCCTTCCTCAAGTCATGGTCCCAGACGAAGGAAGTGAGGCCAAGACACCTGCTAACAACCTTATGGTGATCCTTTTTCTCCTTGCTAACCTGCTACTTGAAATAAGGCACAAATGGAAGAAAACTATTAAACAACCAATCTAATCTACACTACTTGTAATGGAAATGCATCTAAAAAGAAAATTAACAATGAAGCTATGAATCTACACTAAACATACATGTACAATAAAGAGGAGCCTTGGATGCTAGGGTTGGGCTCTAACCCAAGAGCTTCAGTCCTATGAGTTAACTCAGTGCTGGCTCAAAACAAAACTCATTCTTATTATCAAAACAACAAATTACATCAATAGAATTGTCACAAGTTTTGCAGCTCGAGAATAGATTAGAGTTTTACAATAAAAAATATGAATCCTACTAAGGTCCTAAGCCTCTCTACTTATACATATGAAGTCCCCAACGAACTCCTTAAAATTAGGGAGGCTCGACTCCCAAACTAGAGATAAACTGGTGCTTTGTCTCTCACTTGCTCGGCTGCCTTCTAGTCCTCACGATTTGGTTGTTTGCACTCTAAGCTGATGTGATGAATGGAGGAATATTCAAATGGAGGAGTAGTAAATGAGGAGGATTTACCTCCTAAAATCCCTGTCCCTTGTCCCATTAGAGTTTTGACCTTGGTATTTGCCAGAATTCCTTGATTTTCTCCTTTAATCCTGCATTCAATGCATATTAGACCACAAAGCATAATATCCAACTCTAGCTCACCTCATAAATAAAATATAATCAAAAACATGTAATAAGTTATGAGAAAAGTTGGTTTGACTATGTTAGGAGGTGAATTAAGGCCCATATAATTACTTAATGATGAGGCTCATCATCATCCCCTTACTGAAAGTGTTTCTCATCCTCTGAGCAACTTAATCAACATCTCACGCCTCTGCTGTGGTGTCCTCTTCTTGTTCACAGAAGCTTGCTTTCTTTTCTACCTCTTCCCACTGCCTCTTTTCTTCTTCTTCTTTTCTCCCTTCTAGCATCCCTAAGATTAGTGGTGGACTGAGTTTTAGGCCTATCCAATTGACCTTCAACCTTTGTATAGATTGCTTAGACATAGGTGTCTTATTGAATGCCTCTCTCAACCTTTGAGGAGAGTGATATTCTCTTATCTTTAAGCTATATGGCAGTGTGTTCCATCTCCTCAGGCAAGCATGTATACTATCATCTCCTAGCAACTTGAACATGTCCTCAAAATGTGAAATTGTTTGCTCTTGGGCAGCAAGATATCTAGGTGCCAACTAAGGATCATTTGCAATCAAATTATGGGTACTGATGAGGGCCATGGGATTTGATTGTTCATCTCTGATCAGAAGAGGTTCAGTTTGCTCTCTTGCCAATATCCTTTTCATCTCTGCAGCTCTTGACTCCTCATGGTTCATCCATGATGCCAAAGCCATTAATTGTAGATCTCCTAGCTTGGCATTAGGGTCCCATACATTCATGTCTGTGAGGGCCATGTTGTGCAAATAAAACTTAGCCATTTTGGCCCTATCTTCTAGTGTACTTTGATCACAAAGATCAATAAACTGCCTGTAGTCCTAAAATGGCATGGTGCCTCTCTATGCTAGGGTATTAATCTGAAACTGCAGCCATTGTTCTTTGAGGTAGAGAGCATAGGATTTAGCTGGCATCCCACGCTAGATTTCTTCCAAAGAGAGATTAGCCATACTTGCCAATTGATTCTCTCTTTCCTACAGTTGTCCCCTCAACCGTGCATTTACTGTCTCTAGTTGATTTCTCATTATAGCTTCTTTGTCCCTCAAGCCACTTAGCTCTCTGCCCATCTCCTCGAGTTTCTCTTCCATGTGCCTAATGTCTTCCATCCCCTTTGATTTGGCGATCTGCATCCATCGGTGAGTTCTAGCCCTCTCCTTCTCAAGCTCAAAGAATAGTGGGATGGCAAATTTTTGAGGTATGACCCTGCCTCCTTCAATAAACTGTTAATAGGAGTCCAGGTTAGGTTGGGGGCTGGGTTCTTTTGCCTCTGGGTCCTCTTCTTTAGTTTCTTGCTGGTCCCCTACCTTCCTTTCCAATTTCTGTGCCTCTTGTAGATTCAACAGAGTATCCTATAGGACTGTTTTTGCTTCTTGTAGATTTCACTGTGTATCCTGTAGGATTTCCTTTCCCTTGGAGGAAGTTGATCTAGTAGTAGGCCTCCTCACATAGGTGATAGGGGACTTAGGGGAAGGCATTTTTTCTTTCTGTGTAGGGGAGTCTTCAATCATAATAGGAATTTTGGTTGATGCTTTGGGCTTCCCCTGTCTTATTCTTGTGCTTTTTCTTCTCCTAAAATATAATGTGGTTTGCCTTTGCCTTTTTCCTTTTTGCTTGATTGGGGTGCTAAGAGCAGTGAGGGTAGCTGTTGCCTCTCTCTCAGTGGCTTCTGGAGACACCCTAGGTGACTCCTCCTTGTTTTCTATCCCCTATTTTCCATTGCCTTCTTCCTCTATGTTCTTCCTGTCTTCTTCTTCTTGTAGATCTTCATCATCTCTATCAATTTTCCCCTTAATTAACTCCTCTATTTCTTCATCATCCTCCTTCTCTTCTCCCTCTTCTTCTTCATCTTCATCATGTTCCTCTGTGTCAGCTCCTTCTTCATCCATCTCATCCTTATCTCCTTCTGTATCTTCCTCTTCCTGTTTTACTTCCTCTTCACTAACAATAGGACTAACATCATAAGTGAGAGCTTTGATGTCATCCTCTGTTGGCATGTCTCTGAAAACTGACCATGTTATAGGAGTTCTGAGGTTTTGGAGGGAATCTTCTATGAGGATCCTAATCAACCCATGGTGAGCTAACTATTGGGAATTTCCCTCCTTCACTTTGATGCTTGAGTCTATGAGTGATTGAAGTAGGAAGTATGGTATGTTGAGCCTTTGGTGAGGGGGTGTTTCTACTCCAAATCTCAATTCTTCAAGGATCCTGAAATGATAGCCATAGACCACACTATACCTACCCTCACATGAGATGTATTTGATTAGTTGGTAGCCTACCTCATTCCATGGATATGGCAGACTTTCCCTCCTTACTCCATTTTTGTCCTCAGTGGGTTCCTCACCTTCTAAAAAGAATTTTCTTTTGGAAACTTGGCTATCTCCTTTGTCTTCTTTCCTTCGTGGTATTCCTAGGGAAGTGTGGCGACTTTGATGATGAGAATAGGGGTGAGATTTATAGTGAGGCCCCTTATTATAATAGTGGCATGGATTCTGGTGAGCAGAGAGAGGGAGAGAGCAAATTCTTGAGCCACCTCATCATCATACCCTCTAAATTTTTCAAAAAACCCCATCCAATTATGTCTTGTGAAGATTTCAAGCACTTGGGGGTGCTGTTGGATTATCACAGTGTTGGTGGGATCTCTCCTATTGAACGCTCAGGTCACCTTGCTGGTGAAGTTTGAGGAGAAAATGAGAGGGTTGAAACAAATTTTCAAATGCAGAACCAAAACAGAGATGACTGTGTATGTAATTCCCTTACACAGTTGCTAAATTCACTCAAACTTAGAGGATTTCTGGTTCATTTACTTGCAAAGAGGGATGTAATTACAGAGCCTACCTCTTTAGATTGTTTGCAGTGGCCAACTCCCATGATATCCCTTCTAAACTCTTCTCTGCCAATCCTGTAGGAATTCCTGTGCATCCTGTAGGAATTCCTGTGCATGATCCTATAGGAATTCCTGTGCAATCTTGTAGGAATTCCTGTGCAGTGAAACGATGGAGTTTTGCTTCCGGTGGGTTTCCCGGGTATGAGAGCGACCTGAGTGAGTGAGTTTCGAGGAGGTGAGATGCATGAATGCACGGGAATGATGTTTTATTTCCTATTATAGTGATTTAGGGTGAGGTTGTTCGCTGGAAACAAAGGTACTTTTCCATTTTTGGACCATTGGTCCCCACTACTACCTCATAATTTCCCACTCCTCGTAATCAGCTCCCACCTTATGGATCCATAGTTTTAACCGCTTTTGTCCTACTCCTTCTCTGTCTTTAAGTTGATTGCAACCACATGTGAGAGGACACCCGATTGTGCATGTGTTGACTGAACGAAGGTGGCCAAGTTAACTGGCCACCTTTTCACTTATAAACCAACTATCTCATAACCCTTACATTTTTTTGACTACATGATGCATATGAGAGAGCAAGTGGGATACTTACCTGTGGTTCCAATGCTATGCTGTAGTTGTCGAAGACTAGAGGTGTTGTTGTGTGTATTTGCTGCATGCTATTCTTCTTCCTCCTCTTGCTGTCTGCTAATGGCTTCTTTGTTTTTGCAGGTACTTGTGGTTGAAGATATGATGCTGCTGCTTTGGAGCTCCTGGATCATCATGTTGAAGGCTTATTGCTGGTATGATTGGTATTTTGTGGGATAGGTTGCTACAGGATTTCCTACAGGATGTCTTGTAGTTGCTTCTCCCTTAGAACTCTTTAATCATTCTTCTTTCTGGGGCTGTGAGGATGGTGACATGGATGGAAAGAAGGAGTGGGAGTGTGGAGAACAAGGAATATTTAGGTGATGCTCTTTATTCCTCTCTGTTTCCCTTTTTCTAAGACTGGAGAAAAAATACTCTTGAAACTGGTTTTTTCTAATGGTGAGTGCAGGGATGATGATGGTGGACAAGGTGTGGTTATAGATGGCGAAGAGGGTGAATTTTACGGGCCTAGAAAGTCCATCATTTTCCTTAGGACTGCTTCCTGTAGGATTTCTAGGTCACTGTAATTCCTACAGGATCACCCTGTAGGTTTTCAGGGGATCTTGTAGGAATACAGGGGATCCTATAGAAAAGACAGTGTTTTTATAAACTGAGGCAATGAGTGAAAGAACGACAGGAATGATGGAGGGATGCATGGTAATGAGTGGAAAAATAAGTATGCAAGTGACAGGGGTCTCTTTGGGATCCTCCTTTGCTCCTTGACCATCCTTCTCGCCAAACTACAAATGGAAATTTCATGATTTTTTTGAAAAACAACTAGGCTGCCTCTAAGAGGTTTTCACCCTAGCTGTTTGCCTTGGGTGCCTCAAGAAAATTTTTCACCCAGGGATCTTTCTTATTCTCTTTTTATTCCTTTTTTGTTTTTGTTTTGAAACCACTGAGCCATCTCAAGAGGCTTTCAACCCAATGATGGGACTCAGGTGCCTCATGGAGGTTTTCACCTGAGTCCTTATTCTTTTTTTTTTCCTCAGTGATTTGATGAGGGAGGTGCTGGAACTTGCTCCACTATCATCACTATTTTATTGATATCATCAATGAACTCTTGTCTTGGTAAAGGTCTCTTGTAAATTTTCAATCGATGTCCATTAACAAGCAAAGGAATGGCTTCTTCATCTATGGTTCTGATTTGCACTGAACCATTATCATGGCATGTTTGCACAACAGAAGGTCCGAGCCATCTTGTCCTTAACTTGCCCTTGAAGTATTTATACCTAGAATCATACAACAACTCCCAATCGCCTTACTGAAATTGCTTCTCCTTGATATTTTTATCATGCTAGATCTTCCTCTGAAGTTGGACTACCTCTGTATGTAGGAGGGCCTGCATTCTAAATTCATCCAAACCATTCAATTGGAACAATCTCTCTTTCTGTGCATTGCTGGGATCCAGATCTAGCTGGGCTACCATACTTAATGTGTTATATTCAAATTCAATGGACAACAAGGCCTTTTTCCCATAGACCAGCTCATAGGGTGTGAATCCAGTGGTGGTCCTCCATGTGGTATTATAGGCCCAGGTGGCCTCAACTAGTCTTTCTGCCCAATCCTTCCTGCTGCTGCTCACCACTTTGGTCAAGATGCCCTCTAGTGCTCTGTTGGTCACCTCCACTTGCCCATTAGCTTGTGGATGATAGGGAGTGGAGGTTCTATGCTTGATCTTGTGATGGCTAAGCAAGTCTTCAATCATGTTGGAGGTAAACTAGCTGCCTTGGTCTGTGACTAGCTCTCTAGGGTACCCAAATTTGTAGAATACATTCTCCCTTAGGAACTCAACCACCTTCTCTTTTGTTGCTACCTTAATTGCCTTGGTTTCATCCCACTTAGTACAATAATCAGTGCACACAATAATGTATTGTTTTTTCTTTGAAGGAGGGTCAATAGGTCCAATGAAGTCCATGCCCCACTTGTCAAATGGCTTGAAAGTCACTTGAGGCCGCAGAGGCATTTCATCTCTTGGAGTAGGCCTTCTCATCCTCTGGCACCGATCACACTGACTAGTGTATTTTTTTACATCCTAATGAAGAGTGGGCCAATAATAGCTTGCTTGTAACACTTTGAATGCTGTCCTCTTTGCTGCAAAGTGACCTCCACAAGGCCCATCATGACAGGTCATAAGAATGCCAAAGACTTCCTCCTTCTTGACACACCTTCTCAAGATTTGATTTGGGCCAAGTTTGAAAAGATTGCCCCCAATCCAAGTGAAGGGGGAGCTTTTCCTGATTATCTTGCTCTTTTCTTTGGAGGACAAGTTTGGTGGGAATTGTGCTGATACCAAATAGTTTGCTATATAAAAAAACCACAGAGAGAGAACTGAAATAGCAAATAAGTGCTCATTAGGTAACTGGTCATCCACCATTCCTTCTTCACCTGTAGGCAAATTTACTATAGAAAAAAAGTCCTCAACAAAATTTTCCTTACCAGGCTTATCAATAATGGTTAGATCAAACTGCTATAATAAAAGTAACCATCTTATAATTCGAGCATTCACATATGGTTTGTTCATTAAATATTTGATTGCAGCTTGGTCAGTATGCACAAATGTCTGATAGCCTGTAATATAATGCCTGAAATTGTTTAATGAATGCACAAAAACTAGGAGTTCCTTTTCGGTCACTATATAATTTAGTTCAGCCTTTGATAAATACTTACTGATAAAATAGATAACATAAGTCAGTTTTTCATCCATCTGACCTATGGCTTCTCATATGGCTTTGTGTGAGGCATCAACATGCATATGAAAATGGAGGGCCCAATTTGGGCCTCGGAGAATCGGTGCAGTGGTTAACATATCCTTTAGGATGTCTAAGGCCTCTTGACAAATTTTTAACCATATAAACGCAGATTCTTTGGCCAACAAACCAAATAAAGGAGAGGCCAACTTGCTGAAGTCCTTTATGAACCTTCGGTAGTATCGAGCTAACCCTAGGAAACTTCTGACATCTCTCTGCTTTTGAGGAGGTGGGACCCTTTGGATTATAGCTATTTTGTTTGGGTCCACCTGCAGTCCTTGCTGAGATATTGAATGACCTAGCACGGTCCCTGCAGTCATTAAGAATTCACATTTTTCAGGACTGAGATATAGGTTCATTTCAATACATTTGTGCAATACTTTGCCTAGGTTAGACGAGGTTTCTTGAAAATCACAGCCATAAGGTGTAAAATCATCCATATAAATATCCACCGCATCATGGACTAATTCGGTGAAAATACTCAAGACTGCTCTCTGGAAAGTGGCAGGAGCATTGCATAGGCCAAAAGGAAGGACCCTATAGGCAAAATTACCCCAAGGACAAGTGAATGTGGTCTTATCCTGGTCTTCTGGGAAGATTTGGATTTGGTTGTACCCACTGAATCCATATAGGAAAGAGAAAAACCTTTTCCTTGCCAGGCCATCTAGCACTTGGTTAATGAAGGGTAGAGGAAAATGATCCTTCTTTGTGGCTTTGTTCATCTCCCTGTAATCGACACAAATTCTCCACTTACCATTTTTCTTGGGAACTAACACCAAAGGAGAGATCCACTCACAGCCGGGGATAGGGTAAATGAATCCTGCATCTAGCAGTTTTTGAAGTTCTTCTTTGACTATATCTTTAAGAGCTGGATTCATCCTCCTTTATGGTTTTCGGACCAACTTCCAACCTCCTTTTATGTATATGTGGTGAGTACACACTGAGGGGCGTACTCCCTTCATTTCTTTGTAACTCCAAGCGATGGCTTCTAGATTTTCCTTTAACATGTTGCATAACTTCTCTTCTTGGAGAGTAGAAAGAGATGGATTGATTTTCAAGGTTCTCTCTGGGCTGAATTCTATGGTTTTGACACGGAGTGGGTTGGAATCACCCAAGCATAAGTCAATTGGATGATTGTCCTGGGTTTCCTTTACTACTTCTTCTAAGGGTAACGAACCGGGAGTTGGACTTTGGACTAGGTGTCCAATCAAGTCATCCACATCCTGCTATCCTCCTCCCATGGTTGCTTCTAAAGCATAAATTTGGGTAGAATAAACTTCATCTGCTTCCTCCTCCTCCAACCATAAAGGTAAGTGATGCTCCAGAGAAGGTTGAGTAGGAGGGTATAGGACTAACTTCTTGGACATATGCCCATTCTTGATGGTCATATTCCCAGCTCTGTAGCTAATGTAAGCATCGACAGTGGCCAACCATAGCCTCCTAAGGATGAGAGGGTAACCGGTAAGCTTAGCCTTAGGTTGGAGAACTAGTAAATCTGCAGGGTACTCCCAAGAGTCAATAAAGACCATCACATCCTCCACAATTCCCTTAGGGGTTACTGTGGAATGGTCTGTAAGCTGCAGAACTGTTGTGGTCTTCCTCAATGAACCTTGGAGGTTGAGCTTGAGCATGGTGTCCTTGGTCATCACATTAATGGCAGCCTCAAGATCGATCAGAGTGTGTGGGACAATGGTGCCATTGATGTGCATATCTACTACAGGGCTTCCAGGGTCCAAATATTTTGGACAGATTACCTGCCCCAACATTAAGTCGATAGCTGCCCAATGACATTAATGGTAGGGGCATCCCTTTTTTGCCTCCCTGGATGCTTGAAGCACTTCTCCTTAATCAACTTATTGTAAATAGGAACATCTTTTATTGCCTGGAGAAGTGGGATCTTTACACATAGATTTTTCAATTCTCCCAGAAGTTCAGTCTCTTATGGGGTAGGATGGAGTGGTTGGGCTAATCTCTCAGGAAAGGGTGGATTTACTTTAAGGTTGCTTTCCTCTCTTTCTTCCTCAACCTCCCTAGGTGGAGGTGGAGGTTGGTTATCCGGGAGAACTCTCCTAGATCTCAGGTTAATCTCCTGGATTTCCACAACATAAGCTGGATATGATGTCTCTCCACTGTATACTTGCTGAGCCTGCCTGTTGTTCGGGTTCAGATTTGGCTGGGCAGGCATTTGGGGTTTCTTGGGTGGAGCAGAGTGTAGGAGCTGTGGTTGGGCAGGTGGTGGAGGCAATAGAGTTGGAGCATTATTGTATTGGGGCCTCCACCCATGGAGTGGTGTATTCCACTGAGGTTTTGGTGGAGCATAAGGTTGAAATGACTGGCTGACTGACTAGGAGTGATACTGAGATGCATAGGACCAAGGAGGGGGTGTAGACCAGGAAGGATGAGCAGGGGGTCCCCAAGAAGGTATGGATGTGGTTTGGTTGGGGTTGTAATATGCATGGGACGACCCTTGCATGCCTTGCTGGTATGGTCTAGGCCCATGAGGTCTCCTTTGGTTAATGTAGCAAAGCTGCTCAGTGACCCCTTCAGCTCCTTGATATACAACTTTGAGTCTGGGCAAAGAAGGGCACTTGTCTGTGGAGTGGTTTTCTTCATAGACTGAGCAAATTTCAATAGAGTTCAATGGACATTCATTCCTAGGATGCCTCCTGGTGCATCTAGGACAAAAAATGGCCAAGTCTCTCTCTGCTTCCTCCTGCTTCCTCTTAATGTTCATGGTGTCCATTTGCAAGGCAAGGGTTTGTAGCATCTCGCTTTTGAAATCTTCCAACATGTTTCCAATTTCACCCTTGGTGGATGAGTTGGAAGACGATGTGCTGACCATAGGCTGACTACCCCTACCCTTTTTCCTGGTTGCCCTAGAATGGTTTCTAAAGACAGTCTTGATATCCTCATAGGGTAATTGGTAGATATCTCCTCTTGCTAAAAAATGTAAGGTATCCAAAAGATCTTCTCTTACTCACCTAAGTACGACCAACTTTAGTGACTCAGGGTCAAGTGTGCACCTAGCCCTTTTGTAACTAAGCTAGAATCTTTCTTCATAATCCTCTAGGGATTCATCATTGCCTATGGTCATCCAAAAAATTTCTTCTTTAGTATCCTTTGATCGACATTAGTCCTAATATTTGTTGTTAAAGGCCTGCTGCATCTGAGCCCAAGTTGTGATGTTATCTCTAGGCAAACCCATGAACCAACGCAATGCTGCATCCTTGAGGGTAGATGGAAATAGCTTTAACTTTTGCTCATCATCTATATAGTCATAGGTTCGGCATATAACAACAAACTCAAATAGGAAAGTGTCGAGGTCCTCTGTGGTCAGGCCATGGAAATGAGGTAGGGCATAGGGGCTTATATTTTTCATCTTAGTGTCCCCATTGGTTTCCTTGATGGGGAAGGCACCCTCAACTCTCTCTCTATTCCCTCTGTCATTTCTGTTTTCAGCCATTGGTTCAGTAGGAATGGGTTCCTCTTCTTCTTCTTCCCCTGTAGGTTCTTCAAATATGTCAGGTTGCTCACCTAAGGGTTCCTCCAGTTCACAGCCACCGAAGAAGAGAGAAGGTTGGCTGTTGGATGCAGTGGGGGTATTTGGCAAAAATTTCCCTAAGTTGTCCCTATTCCTATGAGGCATGAAAGGAAATATTTTTGGTTTGGTTTTGTATTTTTTGTAAACTTGGAAAGTACTTGCAGAATTGAAATTGTTGATTGAATGAAAATTACTGACATAATGAAAAAGCTACTTGCTAAATTGAAATCTTACTTGCAAAATGGAAAGGAAAGAAGACAATGCAAAATGAAAGAAAGGAAACAACTAGATTACTCTTGCAGAAATAAACTAATGGCAGAATATTGAAGATAAGAAATAGAAGAAAAGAAAGCAGTAATCACATTCTACTCAGACACCTCCCCGACAACGACGCCAAAAAGTGATGAGCGCTAGTATTGCAGCAAGGATGCTGCAACTCTTGGGCTACCAGCTTTACTTATCAACCCGAGGTTCGTACAAACTTGGAGGTGACAGTGCTGTATGCACAAGTAAAAGTGATGGTTCTGCCTGTTGTCACTGTTCAGCTGGCGAGAGACCACTGGAGTTCCAAGCTAGACTTCTATGGAGTCAGAAGAAGCTTGATTCTTTGATGGAAGAAAGGTAAATCTACTCTAAGAGAGTTACTCTACTGCATTAATGGAGAAGGTCAACATGTAATGCTAAATCACACCATATCCTAATTAACCATTTAAGAAGCGATCTAGGCAGAAATTCTAAATCAACATAAAACAAATGCTACTATCTAAGTTGCAGAAGTAAGAAGCATCAAACAATACTAATGTGCAAGTAAAGAGACTAAACTAAATCCGTTTTTGCATTTTTTGGTCTTTTTTATGCAAAATCAAGTATGCAAACTAATTGTTCTTATGGATGTGGCAGGTGGATTAAGGGTGTTTGAGGATGGCTAGAAGGTTTATGAAGTGGTTGGATAGTGTGGGGGGTCCCTAGGAGGCTTTTAGTGACTTCCTAGAGGTTTCCCATCAATTCAGCCTCAAAACAGGCCGTTTTAGGAAAACCTATAGGATGTACTAGAAACCTACAGGATGATCTTGTAGGAATTACAAGTAACCTATAGGATACAACCGAGAGCTAAATGTGAGGTGTAGGAGGTGATGGGAGAATTAGGAAAGGTGTGTGATGGGTGGAATGGAGTGGTAGAAGGTCTAGGATCACTCAGGAGTCAATATCCAAGGTAATAGATGGCTAGATTTGCTCAATGTGCTTGGGAGAATTTCTATGAAAAATGATGAAAAACTAGTGAAAGTGATGGTGAAAACAAGGGATGGCTAAGGTGGATGAAGTGGAAGGTGGATGTTGGCTATGAAGTCTTAGTCTCCTCCTGAAGCACTTGCTCTGCATAAAACATGCGTGTCTCTCAAAAAGATATGCAACAAGATACATTTTCATAAACTAGAAAAGAAGAATTAATGAATCAACTGCCTATACTATGCATGAAGAAAGTTGCTGAAAGGAATGAAAGCATGAGTGAGATCTACTGCAGAAATGGAGATGAAAAAGATGACAATGAAATCTACCTTGCAAAATTAACCAAATACTAAATTAAAGACAACAAACTCCAAAGCTCATAATAGAACTAGAAAACTGTGTTTTTGGGGCTGCTTAAGGGTCCATTCCTCAAGTCATTGTACCAGAGGGAGGAAGTGAGGTCGAGACACCTGCTAACAACCTTGTGGTGATCCTTTTTCTCCTTACTAACCTGCTACTTGAAATAAGATATAAATGGAAGCAAACTATTAAACAACCAATCTAATCTACACTACTTGTAATGGAAATGCATCTAAAAAGAAAATTAACAATGAAGCTATGAATCTACACTAAACATACATGTATAATAAAGAGGAGCCTTGGCTGCTAGGGTTGGGCCTAACCCAACAGCTTCAGCCCTCTGAGTTAACTCAATGCTAGCTGAAAACAAAACTCATTCTTATTACCAAAACAACAAATTACATCAATAGAACTGTCACAAGTTTTACAGCTCGAAGATAGATTAGAGTTTTACAATAAAAAATCCAAATCCTACTGAGGTCCTAGGCCTCTATACTTATACATACGAATTCCTTAAAATTAGGGAGGCTCGACTCCCAAACTCGAGATAAATTGGTGCTTTGTCTCTCACTTACTCTGCTGCCTTCTAGTCCTCATGATTTGGTTGTTTGCACTCTGAGCTGATGTGATGAATGGAGGAATATTTGAATGGAGGAGTAGTAAATGAGGAGGATTTACCTCCTACAATCCCCGTCCCTTGTCCCGTTAGAGTTTTGACCTTGGTCTTTGCCATAATTCCTTTATTTTCTCCTTTAATCCTGCATTCAATGCATATTAGACCACAAAGCATAATATCCAACTCTAGCTCACCTCATAAATAAAATATAATAAAAAACATGTAATAAGTTATGAGAAAAGTTTGTTTGACTATGTTAGGAGGTGAATTAAGGCCCATATAATTACCTAATGATGAGGCTCATTAAAAAGTGTTGAAGCAACACCCAGTGCTAAAGCAACCATAATGCTAAAATAACACCAAGTATTAAAGCAACACCCAACGTTGAAACACCACATGTTGCTGAAACTGCTACATCTTCCAAGAGAAAGACAACTACACGCTCTAAGCGGAGTAGGGTTGATACACCTCCTATGACTAGTTGACAAAACCCTAAGAGGAGGAGTTCCATTAGAATGACCCCTAGTTCATCCTCATGAGGAAAGGAGATGCGAATAAAAGAACCTGTGGTGGTTTCTAGTGACTCATCAGAGGAAAGCTGATGTGGGTGCTCAATTGTAAAGGAAGTGTTAGAGGAAGAAACTATTGGAACATGAGTTGTACTTGAAACTAGATCTGAGGAAGTGAAGACACCTTAAGGGACTAGACCGAGAGTATCAATGAAGGTAATAGTGCAGAAAATGAAAAAGCCAATTGGTGGAAGAACCCCTGAGAAATGGGTGTGAGTGGTTGTTATACCATAAGAGACTCAAAAACCTATCGCTACAACTGAGGGGGAACATGTTGATACAATTGGACTTGATGGGTTTAAGGAGCAATAAGACAAAGAAAAGAGAGAGAAAACTGTTGAGGAAGGCCCCTCTACATTTGAAATCCTGACTTTTACACCAGAGCCTGAACAAGAACCAGAGAAACATTAGGAGACAGAAAGACCAGTAACAGAAGAGAAGATAGAAGAAATGAAGGTTGTTACTTCACCAAGTAAGACGAAAATTGACCCTCTCGTTCAAATTGAAAATTTGAGAAAGGAAAATTACGAGTTAAAGAAACAACTTGACTTGGTTAAAGAAAAAATTCCTTTTATGAATGAAACTAGGTTGGATATGTTGGAAGAGGTTGTAGAAATGGCATCACAACTGTCTCAGAAAAAAACTTTGTAAGGGCAACCAACAAATCCTCGAGGAGGCTAAAATCATGGAGACTGTTATTGTTTCAGTATGAGTACAAGTGGGGGAACATGATAAAGAATTTCAACCTTCTATTCCACAAAAACATGTTGATGACGTTGTTGTTACACAAGAACCAATAATCGAAGCAAAGCAGGAAGAAGAAAAGTAGTATGCTAATCCACAATAACATGTTTATGATGTTGTTGTTACACAAGAACAAGTAGTTGAAATAGAGCAGTCTGAAAATAAAAAATATTGTTGTACTACAAAACCTATCGATGATGTTGTTGTTACACAAGAACCAATAGTTGAGATAGAGTGGCACGAGGAGAAAAGGGATCAGAAGGAGGATGTTGAAATAACATCTGAAATAACTCACATTAAATTTGAATATTTGATGAGGGTACTAGAGCAGTGGGAGAAATTAGTGCTCTTTCCAAAATATGAAGTCATCTTCCTAAAGAAGCATGAGGAAATGGTCAATAAGCTTAAGAAGGAGTGGGCTGAAAAATTAAGAATTGTAGAATTTGTGAAAATTCAAAAGGAGAGGAATCAAGCAATGAAATAGGTGAAGGAACTGCAAGGAGAGGTTAAGCTGTTACAACAAGAAAATGAGCTCATTTATGAGATCATTAATGGCTTATTGTGTAGTAGGCTTCCTTCTCCTTCTTATCCTTTATTTTCAAGAAAAAATTATCTCTTCCAATTAACAACCTTGAAGGAAAAGCAACCATATAAGACAAAGGATATACACGAATTCCTTAGAACATTTCAAAGTGCTAATTTATCAGAACAACATTTGTTGTGCTAGTTATACCTGCATGATATCGCTTGCTATGGGGACGAATCATTCAATCTGACACTCTATGTGGGAGATGTACAACTCAGGGTTTTTGTTTCTTTTATGCAAAATCAGTGAGGCTGGAAAGCTGCCCATGATACTGTAACAACTGATGAAGAACAAGTAGAATTGCTTATTAGAGGAGAACCTAGTTCAGCTGAAGCTATTACACACAAATACAATAAAATATGGCAGTTTCCAGCCATTGAGACACTGCTGATGGACCATCGAGAAATAGTTCTATGGATATGCTAGATAAATATACAAGGAATGAGAACTGGTGCCTTAGAAGGAAGCAAGTTGAGATGGGATCTTTCCTGACAAGAATTGAAGAAGGGATACCCCTATTGTTATTAGAATTTTGATCAAGAACTTTCCAGAGTTCATCGGTATGTTGACTGTGTTAATAAGATTGGTGCAAGTTGGGTAGGACTTAGATTTAAGTCCCCTCTTGTTTGGTTACCCTCCCATCAATATCAACATCCATATATTATTATTGATAAGTATTGGGGGGATAGTTGGTTATTTCTCGAGGTACAAAACTAGAGGTGAAGACATGGCAAGAAAATACAACCTCACACAACTTCACGCTCAGCATGTCAAGCATCAGTGACATGAGTCTGCATGAGGACATGCAAAAGCTTACACTGGGGGGAGATGTTGGGTCACATAATTGTCATATTTTTCCTACTTATTTTCCTATTTATTTTATCCCTTTTTGACCAACAGGACCATATCTTATTACTGTAACAACCCTTATTAACCTATGTATGTCCTTTTTCACTTGTCGCTTTCTTAGTCCAATTCTAATTATAATTTGACATTAAAACTACTTTCTTAGGATGATTTTATCATAAAACTAATGTATGTGCTATTTTAGATTTGGGTGGTCTGTTGAAGCTTGTTGTTACAGGATTACATTTCAGTTCCTTTACTGATTTGGATTAATTAGGGTTTTGGGAGTTGTTGGTGTTACACAGACAATTGCTTAAGCACATGTTTCCTTTCCTAATTAGTTTGGATCTAGGAGCGCATCAAATTCAAAAGAAACAACTCATCACTTGGAGATATTTGTGGAGCATCCATATCATTTGGTTGAGATCTTTTGTAACTCTATTTATAATTAAAGGAAACTGTTATAGTTTTACCCCTTCCATGGAAATCGTTGTGTAATTGTTAAGATATTGTTTTATTTTAAGATCACATGAGAATCAAAAGATTCTCATGATGATATTCTCATTGTAATTAAGATCTCTAAAAGAGAGTATTGTTTGCCCGCTAGGGCTAGAGTGAAGAATTGGAGAATAGGATTGGAAAGGGAAAACACCAGATCTCTGTAATCCTGATACTTTTATTAATACAAATCTCAACTTTGTGGTTCAATAATTTCCTATGAGTAGTTTGTGTGTTTTTTAGTGCACCAACCCCTGTTGAGGAGGAAGGGCCCTCCTTCTTAGCATGGATCCTTGGTTAGTTATAGTGGAATACATAATTGCATAAATATTTATCAGTGGTTTGATTGTTGTTACTGCTGCTGTTACAGTTAATTCTGTGTGTAATTTAATTAATTGCAGTAATATTTGGATGGTGTGACAACTTAAGTCTTGGAATAGTCCCTCAATTTAGTGTGACGACGAATTATTTATTTGTTGTTATAGTTTGGATTTCACTTCCTTTTATGTGTGCAGATTGAATGAGTGATGATTTTCAAGAGTGTTGTGAGAGTGGTGGAATGAAAGATTAGATAAATATTTATAAGTTATGTGATTGTTGTTACAATTAATTCTCTGTGCAATTTAATTAATTTCAGTAAGCTTTGGATGGTGTGACAACTTAAGTCCTCGACCAGTCTTTTAGTTTAGTGTGGCAATGAATTATTTGCTTTGTTGTTACAATTTGGATTGCACTTCCTTTTATGTGTGCTGTTTGAATGAGTGATGGTTTTCACGAGTGTTGCTAGAGTGGTTGAATTTCAGATTGCATAAAATTTTCTTAGTTATGTGATTGTTGTTATTGCTGCTGTTACAATTAATTTTGTGTGTAATTTAATTAATTGCAATAAGATTTGGATGGTGTGACAACTTAAGTCCTGGACTGTTCCCTCATTTTAGTGTGGAAGTGAATTATTTGCTTTGATGTTACTATTTAGATTGCACTTCTTTTTATGTGTGCAGATTGGATGAGTGATGGATTTTAGGAGTGCAATGAGAGTGGTTGAATGAAAAATTGCATAAATATTTCTCATTTATGTGATTGTTGTTACTGCTGTTGTTATAGTTAATTTTGTGTGTAATTTAATTAATTGCAGTAAGCTTTGGATGGTGTGACAACTTAAGTCCTGGACCGGTCCCTCAGTTTAGTGTGGCAGTGAATTATTTTCTTTGTTCTTACAATTTGGATTGCACTTCCTTTATGTGTGCATATTGAATGAGTGATGGTTTTCAGGAGTATTATGAGAGTGGTTGAATGACAGAGTAGCTTATTCTGTAGTATTTCTTCGCATTGAATATGTGTGGAGTGTGTAACAACTTTGTTGATTGTTGAGAGTGTGTGTGCAACGACTTTGGATTGAGATTATTTTATACTTGTCATCATTTTCCTTAACATAAAATTTGTGTGAGAGTCTTGTAAAAATTAAAGCCTACCTGGATTGATAATTAAATGTAATAGCTGGTCAACCAACATTAATATAAAAATAATGAAGTTAAAAAAGTTGCTTAGTCAAATAATTGTGAGATACATGCATTAATATTTTATCGACTTATATGTCTTCACGAGCATATGTCAACACAAAATGAATGGAATAATAATTCAAGTAATCCTAATTCTTTCCGCCAACAATTCATACCATATCTTGACACTTTAGTGATATTGAAATAGGTAATTTGTATTGACACAAATAATATTGAAGCATTTCAAAATTTAGGCTATAAGAATCATCATTTTTAAACACAGATTACAAATAATTTTGAAAATTTAGAAGTCTTGGTCATTAACATCATTGTCTGCAACAATATCATCTAGTGTGTCATTGTCAATGTCCATATGATCATCCTCGCCTTGACTTGCATAATCTTCATCATCATTAAAATATGACCGTAGACCATCCATATTGTTACTAGATGTATTTGGATCATCACTTTCTATACCATCCATATTGTTGTCTTTTGTAACATCATGTAACTATGCATTGATGTTGTCTTCTTCTAGCTGAACATAACCATCTTCAACATCATCATGGATGTCAATTTCTTTGGTATTCTCTAATCCCTCTCTCTCATTTTTTTGGCCATCATTGTTTATCTTAGTATCCACTAATGCATCATCAAATACATGCCTTAATCCTGGATCATAATGTATGAAAAATATCCATTTCGGGTCCAGAATATCTTCATAGAAAATGCCCGCGCATGAACGAGTACATACATATATTAGACGTATGTTATAACAATTTTATTGATTAATAAACACATGTATATATTTGCAATAAACACATGTATATATTTTCAATAAACAATGTATTAATAGATTATTGATCACTACTACTTCTAATTCTTTGAATTAAAGAAATACTTGGTCACAATGAATTGGTAGAACATAACGCTCCTTATCCTCTGGTAGGAACTTTGAGGAATCTATAGAAAACAATCCACTATGGGTATCGTGTCTTTGTGTCCTCTCAAATGCTTTATACCATCTACACTTAATAATACAATGTTTAAAAGAGTTGTAATCCAACTCAAAAATTTCTTGTATTTCCCCAACATATTGTAGATTCCCTTAAATAATATTCTTATCTTTTGAGATTGATCAACTAGATTGTTTGAAGTCAACCATGTTGCCACAATCAAAGGATTGTCTCTTTACATGTATACGTTCTACACGATAATGTCGACCATATGCCCACATTGGTGGATATTTCCTTGTCTGTGAATGACCATTTATTTCAATTAAAACAAATATAATGATGAATATTAAAATAGTTAACAATGTCAAAATTGTAAGGAAATAATGTTCAGTAAAATTCCAACTGTACCTTTCTGTCACATCCTCTAAACATGTTGATATCATCTTTTGTTATGTTTGAATCTATACTTGCATCTTCTATTTGATTTTGAATTTATTTAGTAACCCATTATAGTGCGCAATCTTTGGCCCATTCCCCTTGCAAATCAATAGGAAATGGGGTATTCCTTGGGTTTGAGCTCTTAAATTGTGTCCTTACTTCTAACACTTTTTTCTTTTCATACAAATCAATCCATTTGTTCATAAATTCCACATGGTACATAATAAAATTGTCAAGTATAACACTCTCGTCTACACCTATGACATGTCAACATACTTATTTCAAACTCCAAAGGCCATGTTGTTAATTTGACAAATAAATTATAAAGTAAATTAATTATTGCAATAAAAAAAACCACAATGATCATGAGTTTACTTACTAATTTCTATTTGAACACCATTAGATTGTGGTTTTTCTCCATCAATAATATCTAATGCTTGTTCTTCATCCTAGAAGTGTGGCCCATCTTCGAAATCCTTACCAAGGAATTCACATAGGAAGAAAAATGCTTCATTCAATACATACCCTTCAACCATGCAACCCTATGGATGTGCCTTTTGTTAGACATATCTTTTTAGAGTTTTCATATACCTCTCAAAGAAAAACATCCACCTCATCGATACGACACCCTCCAATTCAATGTCATTGAATAGGTGTATAAGTAAATGGACTTGTAGGTCCATGAAACTTGTAGGGAGCTCCTTCTCAAATACACCTATAATTTCTGCAATTTCCTTCTTCCATTTTGGCACTTCATTTTCATGGATCTCCTTGGGTGTCACCCACCTTATATAAGAATACTAAATTAGTATGAACCTTTAGGCAAAAATTAAAATGCGATACAATATCTCTATGTCTCTCATACATGAACATTCCATATCACATACCTTGCAAATGATGACAATCAACTTATGGCATTCCTCAATTCAACGGTAAAACATGGATCCCCCCTAATTGACAATGGCATGATATGCTGTCAAACATATTTATCAAAGATCATCATTAGTTATTTTTGTCAAACGATAGAATAACATAATATATTTAGCACCTAATCAATTTTACCAATAAATGTTAAATGATGATATCTAATACCTTCATAAAATTATGAAAATCATGTGATATGTCCATCAACTGTAAAAGCTTTATTTAATGATGACCCATAGCCAATAGGCATCCTTATTGAACGTATGGAATTTTTAGTTGGTCTAGCTCTTTCTTTTTCAAAATCGATGGAGCTTCTGCATATTTTTCATTTTCCCTGTTTGGCTACAAATGTTTTCTATCAAATTTGGTATGTAGAAGAGAAATATCTTTCCTCGAAGACAAGGTGTCCTTCTCTTTTCCTGATATATGTCGAAAAATTAAACTTGGGACATTTTTTAAGACGTGCATGGGATTTAATAGGTGAGATATTAATAGATCCTTCCAATATGGGAGCTCATAAAATATGGATTTCCTTTTCATCCCTTCTAGCATCTTAATTACAACTTGTTCTAGTTCTTCAATAGAATCACCCCCATCAAAAAAATTATGCCAAGATTTCAATTCAAAATCTTCATACTTCTTAAGACAATCAGCTGGACACATAATCATGGGAGGGCTTCTATTTTCAACTTTTCCATCAAATTGATTCTTATGGAAGTTTCTAAACCTATGATCTGGTGGTAGAAAAACCCTGTTGTTTGCATAAATAAATTTATGAATATCTTTAGAATACTACCCTCAAAATTATTCAGCACATATTGGACACACAAATATCCCCTTTGTTTGAAGCCTTGCAATTCAATAAGGTTAATAAAATCAAAATAATATTTCAAAACTAAGTATGAAAGTTGGGATTACAATAAATTATAAGTGTAAATAGGTAAAAAAATTTATCTTATCGGAACAACAACCAAGTCTCGGGAAATCATGAATAGTCCAACATAGGACACCATACAACATTAAGGACCTATTTGATGGAGGACGTGATATGTCATACATTCTTATGCCTTTCCATAACAATTGCATCTCAACAATAAAAGACGCAAGATAAACATCCATGGTTTTAAATTGATGTTTTCTTGGAACAATGAGAGTCAGTATAAGGTGCTCCTTTCTAACACTTTTCCATGGGGGAATATTGTATACTATCAACCCGACTGGCCAAACACTGCAATTTGAGCTCTTGAAAGAGAATAGGCAAACTCCATCAATTTCAAGACCAAACATGATACTACAGGGTTCATATTTGAATTTTGTTGGCCATTTTTCCTCTATGTGTTTCAATGCTTTGGAGTCAGCTGGAATTCACATGATACCATCTTTAATCCTATTATTTGCATGCCAGTGCATCAATTGTGCAAGTGACTTGCAACAAAACATCCGTTGAAGTCTAGGTATAATTGACATGTGAAGTAAAACCTTCTTTGGAACTATAGGTCCTTGTACATTTGTACGATATATATTCTTTTTGCATACATGGCATTATACCTTGTCTTGATATTTATTTATGTATACAATGCAATCATTTTCACATGAATGAATTTTCTATATTCAATCCCCAACTCAACCAACAATTGACGTGCCTCTTTGCAAGTCGATGGCAACACATTCTCTTCAGGAAATATTTTAGTTATTAGTGCCTTGTAAGATTGCCAAAGATTACATCAATTGAATGTTTGACTTATGATGAACATATTTGATATGTCAATCTATATTATGACTATTCATATATAAAATATGGTTTTAAGATCTCCTTAAAGTAATATAAACGAAGTTGATGAATGTTTACGAATTACGTAGACCAATTGACAATGCATTGTAAGAAATAGATTTCAACTCACTTCAATAAGGTGGTGAATCATTTGTTTGACCAACCAAATAATGACTTGATTTCTAATAATATTAATGTGCATGCTAGTTTTTAGGTTCTACTTTCACTTGATTTGAACACAGGTGTCTTTGCTGCTTGCTTGATGGAGTCTTTCAGCATGTTGTTATCATCAACATTATGTTGGTGGTAATTACCCCTGTTGTCATCATTACTATCAACCATATGATAATTATTGTCATTATTGTTTCCATCCCCAAAGAAACTTTTAAGCATATCATTCAATCCTTCTTCATGCATTGAATTTTCACTATCATGCTCATCATCATTAAGGCTGTTAGATGGTAGCATATTGCAGTCATAAGTGTATGCGAATCTCATCAACTGTTCAAATTTCTCAGGTGGTAGAGTTCTCTTTAAATATGATTTTTTTCCCTAGTATGGTTTAAAGGATGGTTTGGATCATCCCGTCCAAATCTTAATAGCCTAGTTAGATCAACTTGGGTATTAGTAGTCATTCTTTCATCATCATCTTCTACTTATTGACAAACACAACCATTATTTAATGTTTGGAAATAATTGGATAAATCACAAATGTATCAATTTCAAAAAAATATAATCAAATATTGCTTAACAAATCCCATCCCATGTAATATAGTCTTGACCAACCTTTTTTTCAGTGCAATTATTTGTTGTGTCTGAAGTATCCATTTTCAAATCCTTTTCCACCCACTTTGTTCCAATCTCCATCTGAAATATCAAAAACATGCATTAATTTATTTCAAGGTTGTATAATACACTATAAATTCTAATAATACTGTGAAAAAGGATTGACATATCACAAAATGCTTCCTAAGTTAAGTCAAAATTTGATAATTACCTAATGTCCTGCGACATTTGTTGTGTCCTTATTTAATATGACAGGATATGTTTTCATGGCTTCATGTTGCCCCTATAATATGTAACATAGTCAATGATGTTTAGTACACCAATTATATCATTTCAACCAATATGCTATCCAACACAAAGCCTCACTTTACTCATATATTTGACATATTGATATCATATTTTGGTTTTTTTTTTTTTGTAAGCTTGGCAACACCTTTTTCATCCATTTTCATCAAAAAGAGCAGGTTACATCCACATTCAAATGGTGATGTGGCCTCAACCTACCCATTGGGAAACCAGGTCTGTTGGCCACCTTATTGCATTAAAGCCATCCAAAAATAAAATATTTTGAGACTATTTAACATAACTATATATGTCTAATTATCCTTAATTCTCCTAGTATCTAGATAACTAAGACATAAAATCAAAGTCTCCAAAGCCTTCATCTATGCAAAGAAAAAATTAAAAACCAAATTGTGTACATCATACTACTACTCATCAGAAGAGTCCACAAGTGTTGTATCTTTCGCACTCGAACAAGGTAATTCCGTTTGAGGAAGACAAGGAATATGCTTTTCTATGCGGCTGAGGTGGGCATTATGTTGTTGAATCTGGAATTATATGCGCTGAAATTCATTATGAATTTCTTAGAGTCTAGGATCAGTTTTGGATGGTCTAGCTAAAGGAGTCATCAAGGCTCTTGCCACTATAATATTTATCGACCAATATAGATAGAAAATTTGTTTATAACGCAAGGACTGTTGGCATTATGATTCAAGTGTTGTCCTTGATGGCAACTCACTCAGAGGTTTGTACAGGTGCTCAGAGGTTGGTACAGGTGATGGCAACTTAATCAGAAGACAGATCTTAGTACAGCAGGCCAAGAAAGTTCATACACGCAGGTTCATTAAGCCCAAGTCGCGTGTACACGCAGGTTGGCTTCAGTAAAAGAGCGTGTATGTGGAAAAGTACCTTTGGTCCGTGGTGGTTAGTCCTTGGAAGTTGTGCCTATGGTTTCGGACCATGGTGTCTCGACGGGCGTGTCGATCCCTCGTTTTGAGGCTGATGGTATTGGGTTACTATGGTTTTGGCTCTTGGTATTGAACAAGGCCTAAGGCTATATAAGGAGAAGATCATTAGGCAAGTTGTGCAAGCAATGTGTGTCTGACGAAGTGAGAAGATCTGGTATTACTGTTTATCTGTTCGGGACGCTTGGCAAGGGTCGGATCTGACAGCGAAGGCATAAGAAACTATTTCTAGATCTGCACGCGGGTTGCCCTTGGTGAAAGCGCGTATACACGCGGTTTTGGTACAGTGAAGTAGCGTATGCATAATAAGATTTGATATTTCAGGTTGCTGCTGATTCTGGTGGTTGTTGCAGAGTTCTGGGCTCTGGTTTGGGTTCTGTGTTCTTGATGACAGGGTTTCAGTGATTCAGTATTGGGTTGTTTAATGAATTATGATGCAAGTATAAGTTGACGATTGTATTGTAGTAATGTTTGTTTTGTACTCTTGGATCCAGTCTGAAAATTGATGAAACGTGGTCCCTGAAGGTTGTAGGGTCAGCACCTACGTACTAGTAAATGGATCAGCTAGTACAAGAGCTGAGGGGGTTGTAGCTCCCTTCCAGAAGTAGTTGGAAAACGAGAGAGGGTTGTAGCCCTCTGCAGGTTGTAGCCTACGTACTGGTAAAGGACTGCACCAGTACATTGTAAAAGAAGTTTCTCATTAAAGAAGAAAGAGACGAATTGCAGCAGGTGGTTTTCACCCACATTGGGTTTCCACCTTATATCATGGTGTTCATGTGTGTGGCTCTTGTGTGATGTTCTGTTCTGTTATACTGCACCTGTTTACTGTTAATATGCTTAATAATGTTCTGATGCATTTACAGAAGATTAAAGCTAACTGAATTATAAGATCTCTGGGTATACGCTTGTTGCATTAGACACAGTCGCGTGTACACGCGGGTTCACTTAATGAAAGTAGCGTGTATGTTTCTGAGCATTGAAAAAGTTTTATAGTTCTGATAATACTGATTCACCCCCCCTCTCGATATTATTTCCAACAATTGGAATCAGAGCAGGTCCTTCACAGGAAGCTTGGTCGCTTGAAGGAAAAGATCCATCAGAATGGCTAATCCAGAAAGAGAGGCACACATCAGGCCACCAGTCTTTGACGGGAACAATTTTACTCACTAGAAGATAAGAACCACTGCATATCTACAATCACTTGGAGCAGAAGTTTGGGGAATCGTAGAAGGAGGATACAAATTCCCATCAGCAACTCCTACAGATCCAGCAGAGAAAAAGCAATATGAGCTCAATGCCAAAGCTGTTACTGTCCTATTGAGTAGTTTGACTCAATCAGAATTTATGAAGATCATGCATTTCAAATCAGCTAAGGAAATATGGGACAAAATCGTTACAAGCTACGAAGGAGATGATCAGGTAAAAAGAGCAAAGCTTCAAACTCTCAGAATCCGGTATGAAACTCTTAAGATGCGTAGTAATGAAAGCATAGCTAATTATTTCCTGCGTATGGATGAGATTGTGAATTGTATGAGGGATCTGGGTGAAGAATTTGAGGAAGTTGTCTTAGTTGAAAAGGTTTTGAGATCTCTGTCTACTAAATTTGATTCTAAAGTATCTGCCATAGAAGAAAAGGAGAATGTGCAGAAAATCACCATGTCACAGCTTCACGGGATCTTAACTGCTTTTGAAATGCGACAAGAGGTACCACCAGAGGCCGCATTCGAAGTGTCAGAGGAAGAAGATGAGGTAAATTTTGTCAAGAATCTTGAACAGGGAATTGGACGGTTCAAAGGTAAGCTACCTTTCAAATGTTTTCTATGTGGTAGAGTTGGTCACTATGCTGCTAGATGTCCTCATAACAAAGGAAAGATATCTGAAGAAGATGGTAGAAGCTATTATACCCATATTAAAAGTTCATTCAATGATAGTGAAGATATTAGAAGTCTCATGGCACATAAGAAGAAGAATGCTTCATCCAATAATAGCGAAGATATTAAAAGTCTCATGGCACATGAAGAGAAGAATGCAGAAACTGAAGAAGTTGCCAAATTAAAAGAACAATTGGAGACAGAAATCAGGGTAAGGGAGCAATTGCAGGATATAGTAAAGGATCAGAGTACAACTATTCAGAGACTTGAATCAAAGATCCTCTCTCTAAAAGAAGATCTTAAAAAATCAAGAGAACAGAACAGAGAAGATCTTGAAGATCAAGAACATGAAGTGACCAAACTAAAGCGACAAATGGAAGAAGGAAGAAAAGCTGAAGAAGACCTAAGGAATCAATATCTGAAAAAGGAAGAACAACATCAAGTTGAGGTAAATATCTTGAAAGGTAAAATAGAAGAAAAGGATAAGCTTTTACGATTTCAAGATAGTACTAAAGTCTTGGATGATATTCTTAATAGTCAAAGGTCTCCTGCTATCAAGACTGGTCTTGGTTTTCATGAATATGTTGAAGGTGAATCTAGTTCACAAGGTGAGGCAAGAAACTCTAATGAGAAATCTGAAATGCTCAACAAGGAACAACCAAGGAAAGAAATTCCTCAAGGAAGATCCTTTACTCCTAACTATGGACGTGATAGACGATTATTTCCTCCACTAAATAATGTTGAATGTTATGTATGTCATAATCTTGGACATGTTGCAGCCAGATGTAGAAGTAGAATGGTTCAAGAAAGATCATTGCATCCCAGGTATTTCAGAGGATTTTGCTTTTCCTGCAATGCATATGGACACAAAGCAATTGATTGTGATAGAAGGAACATGAAAAATGTAAGGTGTTATACATGCAACAACTATGGGCATAAAGCAAGGGAATGCAAGAGCAGATTTCAAAATTCAAGACAAGAGGACCATACATCATCACAGTTGCAGGAATTGAAGAAGACAGAGATAGAAAGGTGTGGCATAATTCAGACAGCGGACATAACAGACACAGGGGAATCTGAAAGTGATGAAATTCAGTATTCCATCTTGCATACGCTGGTATAACGAAGACAAGTCGCGTATATACGCGAGTTACAGGCTGCAAAGTCGTGTATATGAAGAAAGGGCAGCAGAACAGACCCAGGTTCAGTCATGGTTGGCTCAGGCTCAGGGGGAGCAGAACAGACTCAGGAGATGGTTCAGTTATGGTTGGCTCACATTTAGGGGGAGCATATACTTCAAATAATTCATTGTTGGCATTATGGTTAGAAGTTGCTGATGAAACTAAATGATACATCTTATTGTTTGATCAAAGGAATAGTATTGCAGGCTGATGCTTATGATACAGATCTGAATGGCTGGTCTTAGAACCTGCATCTGCTCAGGGGGAGCATGGATGGATTGATACAACTTGGCATATACGAAGGGGGAGCCAAATCAGAAACTTCAGCATGTACTCAGGGGGAGTATGGTCAGCAGTGTGGACAGTAGAAGGTATACCAAAGAAGAGAATATCTTGGTCCGCCCTTTGCCCTTGATGTCAAAGGGGGAGAGTGACTTGGTGTGGTGGTTGCCATCAAGTCCAAAGGGGGAGATTGTTGGCATTATGATTCAAGTGTTGTCCTTGATGGCAACTCACTCAGAGGTTTGTACAGGTGCTCAGAGGTTGGTACAGGTGATGGCAACTTAATCAGAAGACAGATCTTAGTACAGCAGGCCAAGAAAGTTCATACACACAGTTTCATTAAGCCCAAGTCGCGTGTACACGCAGGTTGGCTTCAGTAAAAGAGCGTGTATGTGGAAAAGTACCTTTGGTCCGTGGCGGTTAGTCCTTGGAAGTTGTACCTATGGTTTCGGACCATGGTGTCTCGACGGGCGTGTCGATCCCTCGTTTTGAGGCTGATGGTATTGGGTTACTATGGTTTTGGCTCTTGGTATTGAACAAGGCCTAAGGCTATATAAGGAGAAGATCATTAGGCAAGTTGTGCAAGCAATGTGTGTCTGACGAAGTGAGAAGATCTGGTATTACTGTTTATCTGTTCGGGACGCTTGGCAAGGGTCGGATCTGACAGCGAAGGCATAAGAAACTATTTCTAGATCTGCATGCGGGTTGCCCTTGGTGAAAGCGCGTATACACGCGGTTTTGGTACAGTGAAGTAGCGTATGCATAATAAGATTTGATATTTCAGGTTGCTGCTGATTCTGGTGGTTGTTGTAGAGTTCTGGGCTCTGGTTTGGGTCCTGTGTTCTTGATGACAGGGTTTCAGTGATTCAGTATTGGGTTGTTTAATGAATTATGATGCAAGTATAAGTTGATGATTGTATTGCAGTAATGTTTGTTTTGTACTCTTGGATCCAGTCTGAAAATTGATGAAACGTGGTCCCTGAAGGTTGTAGGGTCAGCACCTACGTACTAGTAAATGGATCAGCTAGTACAAGAGCTGAGGGGGTTGTAGCTCCCTTCCAGAAGTAGTTGGAAAATGAGAGAGGGTTGTAGCCCTCTGCAGGTTGTAGCCTGCGTACTGGTAAAGGACTGCACCAGTACATTGTAAAAGAAGTTTCTCATTAAAGAAGAAAGAGACGAATTGCAGCAGGTGGTTTTCACCCACATTGGGTTTCCACCTTATATCATGGTGTTCATGTGTGTGGCTCTTGTGTGATGTTCTGTTCTGTTATACTGCACCTGTTTACTGTTAATATGCTTAATAATGTTCTGATGCATTTACAGAAGATTAAAGCTAACTGAATTATAAGATCTCTGGGTATACGCTTATTACATTAGACACAGTCGCGTGTACACGCGGGTTCACTTAATGAAAGTAGCGTGTATGTTTCTGAGCATTGAAAAAGTTTTATAGTTCTGATAATACTGATTCACCCCCCCTCTCAGTATTATTTCCAACAAGGACCAACCTCTGGAGTGTCTAGGATCTAACACCAAATCTCTCCATTCCTCCACATCCATGTCTTCACGAGTTGTCTTTTGATTTAATTCTACTTCCCATCCAGAGATGAGCTGGCGAATCTGAGGCTGAGAGCTAATTTGATATATCTAAGCCTATTATCAAATGAGACCAGAGGTAGACTTGCGGCCTTGACCCCGAGCTGGACGTGGCTAGGGTTGGTTGCCTCCCCTCTGTAGACCATCACATCGATTTCACCCCCTGCTTCCTTCTGTCGAGGTGTCTTTGCCAGAGGAAAGGTGCACCATAATGTAGTTCTAATGACCAAGAGAGTGATATGGTACCCTGAAATGGAAAACCAAGACCACCAGCTCAAGGCATTTGACTAGCTTAAGGACTTGGTGCAGACACTAAGAATTGAAACATGTAGGTATATCACAACAAAATTCCATATAAATGTGAGCGATAAGCAAACAAAACAAAATTTTTCCCACGAATATGAGATGGTTATGCGAAGACAGGCCAAACACATCAACCAAGGGCTCCCAGAGCCTTCTTGAGATAGAACACAAAATCCATTAAGGAGTATCCTCTCACAGGAGACCCCTTCTCTTAAAGACCAACAGGTACAACAAGAAAACATGATACAAGACTAAATCATCCATACATAGAATGCAGACTAAATTCCAATGCTTAAACCTTGAATACATTCCCATTCAAGAAAGTAAAATTCCATAACAAACATAGACAATTCTACCATTTTGAGACAACCCATTAGAAAAAACAATTCTTTCCTTCCAGATTTCATGGGATATTTCCTTTCTAACCCAAAACATCGTCTAAGAGTCTCTTTGCCAACATATTATCAAATAGAATTTAAGCGCAGGGGTAAGGAGATAAGAGAAACACACTAAGAGAACATACTTGCTGTCGCTGTCCACAGGGAAGAAGATGAGATCGGCTGCACCAAGGTGGCGGGTCTCGTGAAGAACCTTCAAGAGTGCCCTAGGAAGTTCCATCAAACCTGTAACCATTCCAATAACAACACCTCCCACTCGTTCTAAGCTCATGACATAAAACCCTAAAAAGGAAATGTAGCATCGTCCTCTCTACTCACCATTAATATCTTGCATGCACATTTCCACCTTGCAGATGATGGCAAGTGTGTGAGGGTCGAAACATGACCACCCACCGTCTTTTCTCATAAAAAAACATCCATGGCATACATCCCACGGTATCCAATTGTCTACTCTCACCCCAATCAGGGAATCATGTTTTGAATTTGAAAAAAACAATGTATTTTATATAACATTATCTTGTCTATGTTGTAGCATTTGTGAATTCATAAACACCATCCTTCTTTGGTTGAGGTTGATTTGTCTTCCTACCTTTATTGTATCTGCAGATTCCATATATGATTCTGTGGCCACCCACTTTCCTCTCGTTGATTTAGTAGGTCTACATCGTCCACGTCCTCTACTCATGGCCTCTTCTATATCCTTGTTTAGTCAATTTAGTGTGTCCTAAATTGCTACATAAGTTATCAATCTCGGAGTCATAAACTGATGAAGTGTAGTGCACTCTATGTGCTAGACAACCCTTTTCTTACCTCACTGTTTTTAGTTTTATCTTGTTTTGGGGTTTTGTTCTGTTGATCTCCTAAAGTGGTTTAATGCAATGGAAATCCTAATCTATTGTTAAAGCAAAAGTTTAAGAATACTTTTAAAGATCAAGTGTGGATGTAGAGTTGAAGACAAGGTTTATTCTCTTGCTTCTTATGATAATTTCCAAACTTTGAACTTAAGAGATCTTAAAACATGCTGTCTACAAAATCAGAACTTGAATAAGAGTGTAAACATGCAGCTACATAAACCAAACTAAAAATGAAGTACTGAAAATGAGATTACTATCTCTGCTGTCCATCCTAATTGCAAAATTGAAATCTAATAAACTGCTGCAACTCAAACCAAAAAGTAAAGAAACTGGAAACTAGTCAATGATTTCATCCATAATCACAACATTTCGCCAATTAACTTCTAAAACGGGGTTAAGCTAAAGGCTCCGGAAATATCATCATATGGCATGAAAGAAATGACATCTAAATTATCTAATTACACACTAATGAAAGCAAAGCCAATTACTTCACCTATAATCACAATATTTCGCCAATTAACTTCTAAAACGGGGTTAAGCTAAAGGATATGGAAATATCATCATATAGCATGAAAGAACTGACATCTAAATTATCTAATTGCACACTAATGAAAGCAAAGCCAATTACTTCACCTATAATCACAATATTTCACCAATTAACTTCTAAAACGGGGTTAAGCTAAAGGCTCCGGAAATATCATCATATAGCATGAAAGAACTGACATCTAAACTATCTACTTGCATACTAATGAAAGCAAAGTCAATTACTTCACCTATAATCACAATATCTCGCCAATTAACTTCTAAAACAGGGTTAAGCTAAAGGCTCCGGAAATATCATCATATAGCATGAAGAACTGACATCTAAACTATCTTGAACAGTAAACAAATCTCACTAAGTAAAAGCATAAACAACTGAAATTGAAAACTAAAGTTCAGCAGAGGAAGCAAGTCTCAATAACACCACTTGATGCAAAAATTACACTAAGAAGCTCGAGCATAACCAAACTTAAAGACCTATTCTGAAGTGCACCTATCAGTGTTAGTAAGAAATGTGACAAGTTGCAAAAACATGTACAAGATTAGAATGATTAAGATCATAAGCAAAACATGAGAAATGTACAATTCGAATGAGAGAAAATATACATGAAAACTATACAAAAACAAAAGAAGGACCTCAGCTACGCAGGGGCCCTCTGCACAACTTTGGACTAGCACGCTGTTACTTCAAAACATGCTCAAACAACCATGTGAAAAACAGAGTTTTGTATTATGAAACAGAGTAATATGTCTCTCAGTTACAGAACAACAAAATAACACTATAACAACAATATCAAGAACATCCTATCTGCGTTGCAAACACTTATATTTATAGAGAAAATGGATAACTGTATCTCAGAGGAATTTCTTCAACAATAGACACGTGAATAGGTCAAAATCGAGGATTCAGCCTCTCGGTTGCCATGAGCAGTAAATCTATGCGAGGTGGATGTTGGATTACGTTATGGAGATGGCATGTAGGTGGCAAAAATGGATCCACGAGTTCAGGAACGGCCTCAGGCTTCTTTTATGTGCAGGAACAAATTTCTAGTTGGCATAGAACTCTCCGTTGACCTCCCTTTGACCGGGACCTTTCCTTCTGAATTTGGCTAAGTAAATAGGACCTCATCCATGTGTGGACAATTCCTGAGCTGCCCATGTGTCTCATTCCTCCTACTGACACCTGTAACCTACAAAATAATGGAAATGGCTGTGGAATTGCTAGTTAGCTGCGGAAAGTGGCTACATTACGTAGCTGATAAACAAAACCTAGATCAAATAGCACGCACAATGATATAATTTTAAAATCACTCAAATACACTCCTGAAATCAAAATGTAACAACTTTTGATAGCTTAGGATGCACTGACATGGGAAAATAGAAGAGAAAGGGTTTAAGAAAATGCTTGGAAGAGAGGTAGTTTTGGGGCTCAACAATCCTGTAATACACAAGAATGACATTATTCACATAACATCTATGCACTTTGTTGTTTCTCCATCCAATTTTCTAAACACACAATCGATTTAAGCTCAACTGGTTTTCACTGCACCTTTCTAACCAAAATTCCCCTATTTTCAATATGTACCCTTGTTGTTAATTTCTACTCCCAATATGGTGACATGATACAAATCTTAGATGAGGATTATGAAAACTAATGGATTTATTTATTTATTTTTTAACTTAATTCAAATCCTTCATCCATAACTTTAAATCACGAAATATAGGTATTTTTGAATATTTAAAAAAATATTCCTTTGACCCTATATGTTAGAGAATATACTATTTTCAAATTTTGATTTTTAAGTCTTCTAAATGAACTCAATATATAATATAATAATTAGTATAAGTTAACTTGTGGATGAGATATATTTTCAACACCACCATCCACCCTATAAAGGAGTAAAGAGTGAGTGGCGGGATCGAAAATGTTTGTGTCACATGTATACATAATCACTAAGCAACACAACCTTTAAAGGTGAAAATGTGTGTATGTGACTATAACTAGTGGATTGTTACATTATGAGTCATTGGCTATTAAAATAAAATTAGAAAGTTTGAAATCACACCAAATTCATTAGTGGGCTAGGAAAATATGACATAAAACACCCTTCATTTCAGGGTCAAAACACCATTTATAAGGCTTTACAACGACCAAAATTTCATCTTATCCCATGTGCCTATGCACATTGCACATCCAATATTGGTATTCCAGTAGCTCAACCACATTAGAAAATGTGGTTGATAAGCGCATATTAAGCATATTTATTAATATTTATATCAACCACAATTATTAAGATTTATAATAATAATAATAATAATAATTATTACTATTAATATAAAATAATTATATTTATATAGTAATAATTATAAATATCCCATGTGCCTATGCACATTGCACATCCAATATTGGTATTCAATTAAACCTCATAAAAAATGACAATAACATGGAAGCCTCCCACATCGACATTGCAAAGTGCAAAGATGACAATGAATACAAATTAAGACCAAATCGAAAAAAAAACCCTCCAATCTATAATTGGTGCACATAATGGATAAACATATTGTGTATCCAACCTATTCAACCAAAAAAATGTAGTACGTTCACCATATTTCCATTCTAATACTCACCAATTGCAAATCGAGGGAGCTTTGAAGTTCTGTGTGGAGTTGGAGCAGACCATGATTGGAGCAATGTGTTGAGGCTATGAAAGCAAATAACTAATTGATTGGATCTCTATTGATGGTGGGCAAAGATATTGATGAACCTCTCCTCCCCTGTTGTGGATTTTAATTAAAAAAAATTGATTTGTGGGTGTGATTCGACCTCTAGCAGTCACGAAATCAATTTGTGCATCTCATTCACCCCCTACCAAAGACAAAAATCAAACCCTTATCCATCCATTTTGCACTACTGTTGTTTAAAATAGTTAGAGGGAAGGGAGAAAAACATAGGGAGCAAAGAGAAGGGATTTTCCACAGTGTGGAGGAAAAAAAATCGCCCTAGGATGCCAAAAAATGTCAAGCAACAGTAGAGGGAAATGAGCAAAGGGATTTGATTCTTGCGAGAATGAGGTATTTCATACTCAATTTATAGATTTGCACATGTTTCCATTGCTTGTTTGAATTGTATTTTTTAGTTTTTAGTTTCAAAATTATAAAAGAAGAAATTAGGGTTTATTTTTTTTTCTAATTTTAAAATAAAATTTTTATTGTACATATATAGGGACATGATAGTGAGAAACTGAAAGAGGAAATGGCTTCTATATTGGGGGTAGAAGTAGTGAATAAACTAGAAGGTATGGACTTGTCCATGCTTTCCAAATATGTGGAAGAACGTACTAAAGGCACTAAAATAGACCAACCAAAGCAACCTTGTCAAAGGGAATCGATTGATTCCCCATCAACTCCTGGATCTAGAAGCAAGGAACAAAGGCGTCCACTCTCCCACCCACCCCTAGGACACAAATTTATTCCACCACTAGTACAAGTACTTATGCATCTTGCATTGGTACATATGAAACCAAGGTAGAATATGATGTTGTCTCTGGGGAAATTAGAATGACAGATGCTAGGAAAGTGTTTAATCATAGGTTGAAGGAATCATGCCTTCAATGGTTCAAAGAGCATCTACATCTTCCATTATCAAAGATACCCATGCACCTTGAAAAGACAGTCATCCATGACATGCAAACTGAATTTGGGACAGGTTGGTCAGTAAAGCAAGTAAAAAACAAATGACTCAAAACTACAAGAGATTCTATTGCAACCAAATGAAAAAGATAAAATAGATTCCTCCCAAGCTAAGGGCCAAAAGACGGGTAATTGATGTAAGTGTGAAAGGATGGAAACAACTCATGAAAGCATATGATAGAGTATATGCACAGAGGAAGTCCGACGAGGAGAGCATACAAGTATTTAAATTTGGTCATAAGATTATTTCAAATTCATTAAATGATTTTTATATTTTACTGGTGCATAATTAAATTGAATTAGTGTATGTTTCAGGACATGACTTTGAAGGCTAGGCTTTCCAAATATCGTACCACACATCATAGTGGCCAAACAGGTTTAGAAGCCTTAACATGAAAATTTGTAAGTATATTTAATATTTGAAATTATATTTTTTTTAATTTTGTACAAAAAAGTAAATGATTGGATATTAATTACTTTAACTTGTCCATATGCCATGTTTTGACACGAGCAACAATATGGGCATTATCCATCACAATTGGAATTTGATATGATATAATAAAGAAAGTGGTTCGATTTTGTTATCTAGATGGAGAATAAGGTATCATTAGTTAACTTTCAATAACTTACTTGGATATTGTTATGTTAATATGTCGATTTGCATTTCTTGTGTTGAGTTGTTTATTTATGTGTAGCTTGAGTTCTTTTGTGCTCCCATCAATCATAACACCCTCATAAATCACCAACGTTTCAGTGTGATCAAGTCCTTAGAAATCAATATCCAACCATGGGTTTATCAAGTGCTTTGCCAAAAACCTTAGGCCAAAGGAGGGATGCAAGACCATGTAATACATAACCGATATAAAATAAAACAAATCACATGGGATTAATTATAGATGCTTGGGTTGAGATCACATTACATGGGATTGATTATGGACCCAAAATACATGTGTTGAGGAGCATGAGATGATTGTCTTAGAAAGCAAGAAGCCTTGTGATGAAGAGCACTTGACACTTGCAACCCATGCTTAGAGAGTGCACCACCTGAGGATTGGTCTCTTGACGTGTATACCTTGGAGAGAGAGCACTTCACTTGGAGACCTTATCTTGTGCATTAAATTAAATTGCTTGTGTAATTAGTCCACTTTACCAATGTTGGCCTCCCTCACCTACTCTGTATAGAGGGAAGAGAATTTATTTGTCTACACTATACTCATTATTCCATCTATATAATTTTCATGGAGAGTTATTAGTGCTTGTGTGATGCAATAGAGGAAGACCTAGAGTTTGTGATGTAAATCCTAGAGAATAAATGAAGATGAATGTTAGCACTAGGGATGATCTTGAGTCTTAACACTTGTCTTAGCAATTATTTTCCATATGGTAGGATGAAGGGTGTATTGAGGTCTAAAACATTTATTTTGTAGTGATATATATATTGAATGAATTAAGTAGATATGTAGGGACATAACTATTAGAATAGGAACATTTACAATGTAGGCCTATGTTGGAACCTGTTTGAACTTTGAAGGCCTGGTTTGAAAGAAAGGACCTGAAACTCTAGAGGACACTTCCTTTTCTAGTCCTACGGGGAGTATGGTTAACACACACCTTGATTATTTTTAAAAACAAAATTCTTACTACATTCTAGACTACAACACAAGTCTGCTCACTATTCCAACTCTACCATACCCTTAATAATTGTAAAAAAATCAGACAAGTGGGGCAGGTGATGATAGACCTATAGGTGCAATGTGAGCTAGTTTTTGGAGAAATTATTGACTAAATTCAATTGGCCTACTTATCTGTGATTACAACCTTTAATATTGACGTTGTAGTATGTAGAGAAGAACATATAGAAATTCGAGGTTTAAAGCATAGGGATAAACAAAATCCTATGCATTAGATCTATAACAGAGAGCATGAAATGAAAGAAAATAAAATGCAGAGACTACAAATTGCTTCATTAAGGTTTCTTAGATAAAATTCACAAGTATCTCAACTTTCACAAAACATTGATAAATCTATTAGTGAAAGAAATCAATAACTTTATTACATAGGTTTCAGAAGAAGAATAACACAAATGCAAAGTTAGTAAGAAACACCTCTTTGGCTGCCTACTTTCAAGCTTTGACAAGCAAGATGAAATGGCTTGTTGTTACAACATGCGATGTTACAACATCTGTTATGGCATCTTTTGTTAAAACATATGCTATTATAACATTTGATTCTCAATCCACCGTTACCTATGTTTTTGCTTCTCAATTTGTTTTCTTGACCCCCTAAGTGCTGGTGTAGTGTTAGGGGAGAAAAAAACCTCTTTGACTACCCACTTTAAAGCTTTGACAATCAAGACGAAATGGCTTTCTACCCCCTCAATTGTTACAATATCTATTGTTACAACATCTGTTGTTACAACATCCGCTGTAATGGTCACTGTTTCAGTAGTTTCAATAGTATTAGTTGTTATAACATCAACTTTTACAGTAGTTTCAACATTTTCAACAGTAATGAGTGTTACAACATCAAATGTTATAGCATTTTAAGTAGATTTAATATTGACTTGTTTTTATGGCATCTGTTGTTACAACATTTTCTCTTACAACATCCATTGTTATAACATCTGCTTCTCAATACGTTGTTACCTATGTTTGTGCTTCTCAATTTGTTTTCTTGATCCCCCATGTTGTATCTTTGTAGACAATCCTTGGCTAAAGAACTAAGCCAAAGCATCAATGTGAGGAATTGAGAGGAATTTAGAAGGCTAAACATTCTCCCTGAACATTTAATCATCTAATAATAGCAGAGATGTATAGATGAACCTCTATAGTCAACACAAATATATCCAAGTATAACATAGAAGCAAAAATCTAAATATTTTTGGGTAGTAAATTAAACAGTGTGTTCAATTTCTAACTTAGTTGTGAACATAACTTTGCAGAGGGACGCCAGGAAGATTGATACTCAATATAGCCCTTCCTAATGTCCTATACTATTCTAAAATATACATAGAAAAAAACTATGAAATTAAAAGAAGAACTCACAAGTACACAATTGCTGTCATGAACGAAAACCAAAAGCCTTTAATTATATCAAAGTTGAAAGTATTACAACAATATTACAAAAAAATAATCTAGGTATCAACCCTTTCTTAAAAAATAAGGTATATATAGAGTGCTTTACAAAATACCTTATCTCTTAAAAGATTTACATTCAAAGAATTATTTATCCAAAGCTTTGGATAATGTTTAAACAAATTTTAACAAATGTTGTGAACATCGACATTGGGATAAATCAACAAGGTTCCGGAAAACAAAAAATCCTAAAAATTGGGAAAATATCTGTAAAAATTGGTAACATCGGTAAAACAAAGATACCATCAAAATATCAGTAAAACTCAGTAAACATCGACTAGGCCAAAAAATCATTATTTCGAGATAAAATTGGGATGTTATCAAGATGTTTGCAACACCAATTTTAACTAAAAGTAGAAACCTGCTCAAAAAACTGCTCCAAAATTGTCTACAACTACACTTGATCTTTACATTCAAGTTCAATGTATTTGAAACTGCTCTTTTCTTGTTGCTCGAAATGCTTAATAGTTGTGATCTGTTGCTAATATGCTACATTGATACGCTGAATTTATTAAAGAAATTTGACCAACTACTCCCATTCTTCATCTTTCGTGTAAATTAGATCCACCATTTGTTTGTACAATTCATCTGCATAAGTATACTTCTCATAAGAAGGTTTTAATATGAAAAAGTGTTTGATTTCGTAGCTGATGAAATGTTCATCAACTAACATTTGAAGTAGATTTTGACTGCTAATCTCTCCCTTGATTCCAACAAACTTTGTCCTATCCCTTGCCTCTCTCTTCAACAATCTTTCATATTGGTCTTCTGTTACCATTTGGCCATATGAATTCTTAAATGATGGAAGACCTCTCTCTTGCAGAATATAAAATTTTATGTAGAATTTATTGATTTTCACTAGAATATTTTCACACTTTTCCTTTGTCTTCAACATCAAAGTTTTCTTCATGAGAACTTTTCTAGTCTGAATAACTGATTTTGTTCTATCTACAATTCCTAGTTCTTCAAGTTCTTCTCTGGACCTTGTCTTTAGAGCTTTTATTATCTGACTTGCTTGTCTAGGTTTATTTCCCAATTGTATTTTGATGTCATTAATAGCTTATTTGGATCTTTCAATCAACTCCTCATGTTCTACAATAATCTCCATAGACTGCAAAATATTAGACACAAATGCTATAATTTCTATCCAAATTTGTTCTTTGGCTTGTGATAAATATTAAATATTGTTAGAACTGCTCAAATACTGTTCTAATTGCTTTTTCAAATTTGCATTTTTCTTTATTTCCTCGACTAAGGCATTGTCTGATTCATTTTTGTTCATCTCAACTCTGTCCAATTTTTCTTTCAATATGCTAATCTCAACATCCTTTAGTTTAAGAGAAGATAATGTCTGTGATAGAATTTCTGTGGAACCTGTTTTTGTTGTTGGAATTACTACACTGTCAGTTTGGGCCTTCTCTTTTAACAACTCTTCCATCCTTTCTTGCATTTTCTGAATCTGTAGGTTCTGTTCAATTAGATAGGATAATATAGTTTCCTTCTCCTTCTCTAATTCCCCAATTTCTTGTGTTTGGGGATGCTCTATTATGGGCAGCTTCAACTGTCTTCTAAGTGCTTGAATATCTTCATTTTTCTTCTTAACAATCTCTTGAGATGCATCCACATTTTTGGGATCCAAACCTAATTTAATTACAAACCCTTCGAGTGATTTGATCCTAACATCCTTCGCCAGAGAAAAATTGATGTGGGAGGTTGACGAAAATGGGGTGGTAGAGTAGATTTAGACTACTAGTTAACTTTAGAACCAATCACCTGTGCTTTAATCAGATTCTGTACGTGTATTTCCTCCTGAGGGTCCCACCTTCCTGACCAATCACCTACGGTCCTTCTTTGCATTTTCCTTTTTTCAGGCGCTTCAATCCATGCCGTCGATTTCACTCCTTCAGATCCAACAGATATTGCACAATCTCGCGTGAAATTTTGCACGACTGATATCAGGTCGAGAACGCGCAAAATTTCTGGTTTTCTCGTGCTACATGTCACCCACTTAGGCTAATCACGTGAATTTTAGAAATACCGTTTACCACTTTTAAGGCACGCGAGATACCGCTTACCACTTTTCATATACTACCCACGTGCTTAATTCATACTTTTAAGAAAGACATTTAAGGAAAGGTTTAGTGCTTAAGCTCAATATTAACCCTTAATACTAATCGACTGTGATTATCAATAAAATGTATAAAAAAAGAAAAATGCCCGATTAGGGTCCAGAACATCGAAACGCAAATACAAATGAATTTCTACACTAGGATTAATGCGCAACACCACACTTAATCATTTATTCAATAAAATATAATTTCCAGAGTCTTGCCCTCTTGGCTCAATTACAACAGTTTGTTTGACCTTTGTTCACTCTCCAACCCTGTCTCTCACACATCTCTCGCTTACTTACTCTATTCTAGATCATCTAAAATCTCTGCCATTACATTATTTCCTCTTTTATGAATCAAATCCTATCCTAACTACATTGACAACTCAATCTCTATTTTTATCAACTCAACCATTAAATCGCTATTCTCAAGCTCTGATACAGACCTATACTAACAACTTATCTCCTATTCTAAAAATAATACAATATTCTAATTATTACAATAATTGGAGTAAAGATAATTTCGAGAGATCCAACCCTCTCTACTAAGTATTGATTTTGACCACTCAGGTCAATGAAATTCATCTCTTGTTAGCCATAACATGTGAACATACAATCACATTGCTGGTTAAGTCTGGATGTTCCTGCATTAGACTCCCAGGGAAGAAAAGAATATTTCACCAAACTTTCAGGATTGACTCCATACTTTTGTAATTCTGATGTTGTTATCCAATTGGCATCCTCCATTGGCTGTCCCCTCCATTTGACTAAATATTGAAAATAAACATGTCCTCTGGTTCTTTTGGATACTCTTTTCTCCAAAATAGCTTCCACCTCTTTCTTGACTGTCTTTGGCATTTGTTCTTCCCAATTTAAAGTTTGAACTTCATCTCCTACAGGTTCCTTCTGTAGCTCTAACTCTATCTCCTTATATGGATACAAATCTGCAACATTGAAGATAGGTGATATTCCAATCCCTTCTGGAAATTCAATTTCATAAGCATTAGTTGAAAACTTCCTCACAATTCTACATGGCCCTATCTTTTTCATCTTTAGTTTATTGTAAGTCCTAACATGAAATCTTTCTTTTCTCAAGTATACCATCATTAGATCTCCCACTTGGAATTCTTTTTCTCTCCTCCTCCTATCGGCTCTCTGTTTGTATTTTCCACTACTTTCCTGTAATCTGTCTTTCACATCTTCTTGTATTCTCTGCATCTGCTCTGTAAACTCTTCAGCTTTTGCACTTCTTGTCTCCTGTTTACCCAAATTTCTGAGTTCATACACACCTCTTGGATTCATTCCAAAAACAATCTGAAATGGACTCATTCCAATACTTCGGTTTGGAGTGTCATTATAAGCAAACTCAGCTTGAGCAAGTGCTAAATCCCACTACTTAGGATTGTTATACACTAAACTTCTCAATATGTTTCCCAAGCTTCTGTTTACCACTTTGGTCTATCCATCTGTTTGAGGATGATATGTTGAACTGAAACTAAGGTTGGCACCTAGTTTCTTCCAAAGAGTTCTCCAAAAATGCCCAACAAACTTTGTATCCCTATTAGACACAATACTTACAGGCAATCCATGTAACCTTACAACCTCTGAAAAAAACAGATTAGCAATATGTGTTGCATCACTAGTCTTTTTACATGCAATGAAATGTGCCATTTTGGAAAATCTATCTACCACAACATAAATGGAATCATTCCATCTTTGAGTTCTAGGTAAACCCAAAACAAAGTCCCTACTAGTTGCATCCCATGGTCGGTCTGGTATTGGCAATGACTGGTACAATCCTATATTTTGGCTTCTCCCTTTAGCATGCTGACAGATTCTGCACTTCTCAACAAATTTCTTAACATCAATTTGCATCTTTGGCCAATATTAAAAAGCATTTACTTGAGCAAAGGTTTTGTCTTGTCCAAAGTGACCAAATAATCCTCCACTGTGTTTCTCCTTGATTATGTTTTCCATAATAGAACATTTGGGAATGCACAATTTGTTACCTTTAAACAGTAAACCTCCTTGGATATGATAATCTAACCACTAACTTCTATTATGAACTGTTGGATTTTGTACAACTGCATAAATATCTTTGAATTCCGCATCATCTTTATACATATCAACCATTTTTTCAAATCCTACAACACCAACTCTTAGTTCTTGTACAATGAAATTTACCCTGCTCAAAGAATCAACAACTTTGTTCAACTTACCACTTGCGTGTTTATCACAAAAGTGAAACTCTGTAAAAACTCTACCCACTTGGCATGTTTCTGGTTCAATTTTGGCTGGTTGTTTATGAACTATAATGCATGATTGTCAAAATATAATACAAACTCTTTTGGTAGCAAATAATGTCTCCATTTTTTTAAAGCTTGCACAATAGCATAAAATTATTTATCATAAGAAGAATACTTCTTCTTAGCTTCATTTAGTTTCTCACTAAAGTAGGCTATTGGTCTCTGTTCCTGACTCAAAACTGCTCCAATTGCAACTCCACTAGCATCAGTTTCAACTTGGAAAACTTTCCCAAAATCAGGTAAAGCTAAAACTGGTTTCTCTGTAATTTTCTTCTTCAGCAACTTAAAATTTCGATCTGCTGCTTCTGTCCACTTGAATGGCTGATTAGTCTCTTTGATTGTTTCAATAATTGGTGCACAAATCTGACTAAAACTTTTGATAAATTTTCTATAAAAACTTGCAAGACCATGAAAGCTTCTTACCTCAAATATGTTTCTTGGAGTAGGCCAGTTCCAAATTGGTTAGACTTTCTCTGGATCAATTTTCAAACCTTCTTTAGAAACTACAAATCCCAAATAGATTAATTATTCTTTCATGAAACTACATTTCTTCAGATTTATTAGTAGTTTCTCTTTCTGCAGAGTTCTTAAAACCAACTTAAGATGCTCCAGATGTTCTTCTTTGCTTCTACTGAAAACTAGAATATCATCAAGATAAACAATGACAAACTTTCCTGCATATTCCTTCAAGACTTAATTCATTAATCTCATGAATGTGCTAGGTGCATTAGTGAGTCCAAAAGGCATCACTAACCATTCATACAACCCACTATTTGTTTTAAATGCAGTCTTCCATTCATCTCCTTCTCTAATCCTTATTTGATGATATCCACTCTTCAAATCTATTTTAGAAAAATACTTTGACCCACTTAAACAATCCATCAAATCATCCATGCGTGGTAAAGGAAATATATACCTGATAGTAATCTTGTTTATGGCTCTAGAATCTGTACACATATGCCATTCACCACCTTTCTTTGGACTGAGTACTGTTGGTACAACACATGGACTAAGACTCTCTCTGATTAATCCCTTATCCATCAGTTCCTGTACTTGTCTTCCAACTTCTGCATTTTCTTGAGGAGTTAACTTGTATGCTGCTTTATTTGGCAAACTTGCTCCAGGTATTAGATCAATATGATGACAAATACTTCAGATGGGTGGTAATGCATTTGGAAACTCATCCACAATAATATCAACAAAATCATTCAACAGAGTTTTGATTTCTTCAGATAAATCATCTAAGTTTGTGGAAGTTAAAATTACCTTAGGTCTCCTTATGACAACAAAATGCATCTGTTCATCCTTCTTGACTTCTTGCAGCAATTCTTTCCCACTCATCAGCATAACACTATTTCCAGGTGCTTCTTTGCCTGCTTCATCCTTCAATGGCAGCAGTGTGTGTTTATTTCCATCCTTCTCTAGAGTGTAAGTATTTATTCTCCCATCATGAATAGCTTTCCGATCAAACTGCCAAGGTCTTCCCAGAAACACATGGCATACATCCATTGGCATTACATCACACAATATCACATCCTTATAAGTACCAATCTGTATCTCTACCTTGCATTGTTCTGTCACAATAAGCTGATGTCATTTTTGCAGCCATGATACTTTGTAAGGAGTAGGGTGTACTATTTTCACTAGTCCTAACTTGTCCACCATTTTTGTAGAAACAAGGTTATTAGTGCTTCCACTATCAATTATCACTTTACAACATTTTCCTTTAGACTTGCATGTAGTTCTGAATAAACTCTTTCTCTAAGCTGGTTCTCTGGTCCCTTTCTTTGCCTTAAGCAATACCCTTTTCAACAACAAGGATTCTCCTACTTCAGGTGATTCTTCCTTGTTTGCAATTTGAGGTTTTTCTTCCCTTGCCTCAGCCACATTCACATTCCTCTTATTTGTTACTTTATTATGAGGACAATCCCATGATCCATGTCCCCATTCTCCACATGTGTAACACTGAATTTCTCTTCCTCGGCCTCTTCCTCTGGGTGCAAATATTCCTCTACTAAATTCTCCTCTCTGTGGTGGTCTAAACCTCCTGTTTCACCCTTAGGGTGCTGAAATCTTGATCTGGTAGTTCCTCTACCTCTTTCTGAACTTTTTCCTCTATTCCTCTGATTTTGCTTCCTCAACATATTCTCTTCTGCCTTCAAAGCTGCTTGATAGGCATCTTCAATTGTCTTCAAACTCAATAAGCTAATTTCATTCTGTATGTCATATCTCAACCCATTTATGTATCTGGCTACCTTTTCTACATCATCCTCTACATGTCCTGCTCTAATGCTCAGCTTATAAAACTCTTCTATGTATTCTTTGATAGTCATTCCTTTTTGCCTCAAATTTTGTAACTGTCTGAAAAGATTTAACTAATAATATTTTGGCATAAATTTGGCTTTCAATCTACTTACCATTTTATCCCATTGTTTGATCTTGGGCTTTCCCTTTCTCCCTCTGGATGTTTGTAATTCATCCCACCAGATAGCTACATGACCCTTCAATTTGGTAACTGCAAATTTCACCTTCTTTTTATCATCAACCTCCTCATAGTCAAAATACTTGTCTAATGAACTGATCCAGTCCATCAATTCTTCTACATTGAGATTCCCATCATACAAAGGTATTTCCACCTTTGGCCAATATCTTGAGAACTTTGACAGCTTCCCTTTCATCCTCTTCTTCTTCCTCAGAAGATTCTTCTGCAGAACTGGCATCTCCTTCATCAGGTGCTCTCCTCTGAGCAGTCTCTATTGTCTCCATCCTTGTACGCAAATTTCGGATCTCATCTAGCAAAATTGTATTCACTACAGGTCTTCCCCAACCTATGCCAGCTCCTCTCCTCGGTGGCATGTTTACTGTAGCAAAAATTAATCTAGCTCCGATACCAAAATGATGTAGGAGGTTGACGAAAATGGGGTGGTAGTCTATAATAGACTACTGGTTAACTTTAGAACCAATCACCTGCGCTTTAATAAGATTTTGTACGTGTATTTCCTCCTGAGGGTCCCACCTTCCTGACTAATCACCTCCGGTCCTTCTTTACCTTTTGCTTTTGTCAGGCACTTCAATCCACGCCATCGATTTCACTCCTTCAGATCCAACAGATATCGCGCAATCTCGCATGAAATCTTGCACAACTGATATCAGGTCGAGAGTGCGTGAAATTTCTAGTTTTCGTGTGCTACGTGTCACCCACTTAGGTTAGTCGCGTGAATTTTAGAAATACCATTTACCACTTTTAAGGCGCACGAGATACTGCTTAGCACTTTCCGTATACTACCAACGTACTTAATTCATACTTTTAAGAAAGATGTTTAAGGAAAGGTTTAGCGCTTAAGCTCAATATTAACCCTTAATACTAATCGACTGTGATTATCAATAAAATGTTTAAACAGAGAAAAATGCCCGATTAGGGTCCAGAATGCTGAAACACAGATACAAATGAATTTCTGCACCAGGATTAACACGTAACACCACACTTAATCATTTATTCAATAAAATAGAATTTCTAGATTCTTGCCCTCTTGGCTCGATTACAACAATTTATCTGACCTTTGTTCACTCTCCAACCCTGTCTCTCACACACCTCTCGCTTACTTACTCTATTCTTGATCACATAAAATCTCTGTCATTACATTCTTTTCTATTTCATGAATCAAATCCTATCCTAACTGCACTGACACTCAATCTCTATTTTTATCAACTCAACCATTAAATCCCTATTCTCAAGCTCTGATACAAACATATACTAAAAACTTATCTCCTATTCTAAAAATAATACAATATTCTAATTATTACAATAATTGGAGTAAATATAATTTTCGAAAGATCAAACCCTCTCTACTAAGAATTGATTTTTACCACTCAGGTCAATGAAATCGATCTCTTGTTAGCCACAACATGTGAACATACAATCACATTGCTGGCTAAGTCCGGATGCTCCTGCATCAAAAATTCTTTTCCCTTTTAAGTTCCGTAATAGTATTATTCAAAGAATTATGCAATTTTGATACATTTGAAGTAGAATTAGTGAGAGAGGAATAGATCATGTCATTAGTTTGTCTACACAGATCAATTTTATCTATAAGATGGACCTGTTTAGTATTGAAAGATAAAACATAAGTCTTATAATCTCCAGAAGCTCTAGGAGCAGAAACTTTAGGTTCAAGAAATTCTAACTTAAATTCACCTTTTTCAGTATCAAGAGCTGAAGACAACTTGTTTTCATTGGAAGAAGTTTTCTTCTATAATTCAATATAAGTTACTGCCTTCAAATCCTCATTCTTTTAATTTATTTCCAAAAATTCAGAAAAGTTGTTTTGGTTAGAAAAATAAGAAGGAGAAGATTGTTCTGTCCCTGGATCCAATTCTTGCATTCTGAAAACAACTCACCTAAAATAATAGTAACTGGCGAAGAAATGCCAGATGAGATAGTTTCTGATACTACTCCCTCCATATTGTTTGCCATCTTTCTCTTTTATACTCTGAATTGTTCCATTTCTGACTCTGATAAGCTTTGATGTGCCCTCTTAAGTTCTTTTTCTTTCATTGGAGGTATAACCAAAACTTTTTGTCCTACTGACTGCTCCATAGTTTTTATTTTGTCACTTCCTGCAAAGTGTTTTCCTCCAAGGATTCCTTATTAGAAAACTTCTGTATCTTAGGCTTGGACACATGAAAATAAGGTGGGGATTTCTGCTGAACTTTGATGGTTGAAATTCTCCCAATGGGGTCATATGGCCAAGTAACCCCCAATTTAAACTTCATTTGTGCCAATAATTGTTCCACCTCTTTGTCTGCTGACCTCTGATTCACTATAAATGGCCCTACCTATGCCTTCAGTTTAAACAAGGTTTGTTTCCTTCTAGGTAAAAAATGCACTTGATCTACATTGAGGCTTTGTATGATGAATTCAAGCACAAAAATATGCATAGGCAAAAAAACTGGCAACTAATAGGGTGGAAGTTCACACCCATACAATCTAATTTCTGTAAAATGTTGGTACAAATACCAATCACCAAGCCTTGTTTGTTCACTAAGCTGATAATCCTTTTGATTTCAGGTGAAATTTTGGGAGGACTATCACTAATCAATAGACTATAGCATATGTGAAGAAATTTGTTCACAAAATCAGTGAAGGAAAATTCCTCAGAATTATTTTTGACCAAGGACATCCAATGAATCACAGACCATTGATTCCCTTAAAGATACTGCTTTTGCAATTATATTGGGAATCTATCTGACAAATAATAATGAAACAAATACACCAGGATTTATTGATATTTAAAAGCTTTTTCAACTCCAAATTTAAGAAACTGGTCATGAATGGCCTTAGATAAAAACTGGCTGAAATTGAATAAGATTTGTGGTTTCTTATCTGGACAAAAAAGTTGACAGAAAAGCTAGAATTGCTTCATCCACTTTCTCATCACTATGATACCCTAAAATACAACATAAGAAGGATATAATTTGTTTTGAAAATTCTGGAAACGTTGGTGAAGGGGAAGGTAGGTTGTGATTGGGAATACCGGTCCCTTCAAACATAGATAATTCAAAAATAACGACTCTTTTTTCAAAAGTTAACTTATGATATATATCTAAGAGAATCTCACTAGAGAATGGGTGCAAAGAGTTGGGAAAGGATATGCACAGGGCTTTTAAAATGGATTTAGAAGTTACAGAAACAAGGTTTCACCATTTTGAGCAATTATGGTTTTCTCACTGGGTAAGTACTTGTCCACACACCATACTACAAATTCCAAAAAATGATGAGTTTGAGGAAATATAAACTGGGGTAAAAAGGACTCCCACAAAGAAAACTCATCGCTATTATCTTGAAACTTTTGGGAAGCCTTATTCTGTAATTCATATAGGTCAAACTATGAGTTTGTATATTCTATTCTACTTTACCTATAAACTAAGGGAAATTCATCAATTTTTGGGAGGGTTTTAGACTTAACCTTAGTCTCTTTTCCTTTAGTTGAACTCATTTTGAACTATCAACTTTTATCAAGGAGCAGAATTACCTATACAATGTACCGTGTGCTGTATTTCAGAGTTATCAGTGAGGGCTTTCTGTTATTATGCACTTTGATTCTCTGTGTCCTGCGACTAAAGGAAAGGTGAGAAGGAACAGAAAAAGGTGGGAGAAATTAAATTATGAACGAGAGTGAGAACACAGTGGAATGAACGTTCTAATAAGGGGCATATTTAGAATTAAATGGCAAACAATATTCAGAATTAAATTGCAAATGGTTAAAAAAATGGTGGTGGGCGATATTTATTTATTACAGAAAATGAGAATGGTTTTTTGCATGGGGGTGGGGGGTGCACAATTCATATGTCGCTGCCATGTTGCTGCAAAATTTGTTTTGGAAAAACAACTTTTTGCATGCCCCTACCCCACCCACCTTCATTAAATGTCGAGCAAGTGGGGTTGGGGGGGGGGCTGTGCAATATAACAAGAGTCGCTGATCACCAAAGTATCAATATTTGCCAATAGAAAATGCATGATAGTTAGTGTGTGGTGATTTGACCTCTTATTTATTAAAATAAAACAAAATAATATATTGCGGCATTATATATTTGCACACAAACTATTACGAAGTGCAATAAAATAAATTATTTTGAAATTTTAATCAAAATTTTGAAATTTTCAATGTAACAAAAAAATGTTACAACTCCCCAAGTGCTAATGTCGTGTTCTGTGGAAAAAACACCTCTTTTGCTACCCACTCTCAAGCTTTGACAAGCAAGATGAAATGACTTTCTACCCCCTAAATTGTTACAACATCTGCTGTTACAAGATCCACTGTAATGGTCACTGTTTTAGTAGTTTCAATAGTAGCAGTTGTTATAACATCAACTTTTACAATAGTTTCAACATTTTCAATAGTAATGGGTGTTACACCATCAACTGCTGCAACATTTTCAATATATTTAACATTGAAATGTTGTTATGGCATCTGTTGTTATGACATATGTTTTTCAATATGTTGTTAACTATGTTTGTGCTTCTCAATTTGTTTTCCTGATCCCCTAAGTGCTGTAGTGTTTGGTGGCAGAAACACCTCTTTGGATGCCCACTTTCAAACTCTAAAAAGCAATATGAAATGGCTTGCTATTACAACATTCGTTGTTACAGCATTCATTGTTACAACATCTACTTCTCAATCTACTATTACCTATGTTTGTGCTTCTCAATTTGTTTTCTTGATTCCCCAAGTGTTGGTGTAGTGTTGGGTGGTAGAAACACCTCTTTCACTGCCCACTTTCAAGCTTTTACAAGAAATATGAAATGGATTTCTACCCCCTCAAAATTTTCCTCAAGGTGTTACATATCCTTCAAGGCTACAAATTCAACTGCTTTGATAACATATGATCCATAAACAGTAGGCCTATGGCCTGTTTATCTCATCAACATGGATCATTGTGAAAATAAATATAAAAGAAAACAATGATGTCTTTAAAACTCAATGATTGTTTAGAATGAAATTTATTAATTAGTTGTTAATGCGATTCATGTACAAAACCAAAACTTTGTCAATTTGAGTTCAAGGATAATTTGTTAGTCCAAGCGAGTTAAAGGATCATACCCATGATGCATTGTTGTAATTCATGTAACCATTGCTCAAACTTCAACTTGTATACAATTGAGCAAAAGGAACATTTGTTTGGATCAATTCTCTTGATCAACAAAGGGCATAATTGACGATGTTTGCATTAGGTTTCAAGCCTAATTCCAAATGGATTCCAACATTATAATTCATCAATAAGAGGCTATTTCATAAGGAAGTTCGACTTGTTCAGTTGAAAATTGTTGCAACATATAAAATCCATAGGTTCACCAATGAATAGAGGTCCATCATGTCCAATCTTTGAAGTGACCGATGTCAATTCATAGATTCCATGGATTATCTTGATTTTGACTTTGACCCATAATTACTATCCCTGGCAAACTCTACCTTAAATATGTTCTCAATATGTTAGGAAAGGACAAATAATTTGCAACAATCATTTATATGGAAAGTGTTTACCCTGTAGAAGTCACAATGCACAATCATCTTATAGTTTTAGTGTAGACCTTTAGGAGCCCTAGTTCACATCTAAGTCACCTTCCTTGCCTTTATTCTTAGACTAAAGTCAATTTATTTCATTGTACCAAAAGTCGTTGGCTTATTTTGACCTCTAAGACTAAGCCTAGGGTGGAATGATCCCTATATCTCCTAAATATCCTATGTTTGATCTTCAAACACAACCATTTCTCTAGGAAGTGACATAGACAAAGGGAAGCTCCCTTTCACCACTTCTTGCAACTAGAGAGTCAAAGGCTACCAGTTACAATTGCACTTGTGCCATTCTTGCCGATCCTTTTGCTCCACCTGGAGTTGACTCTAGTCTCATTCCCCATAACCATTTCATCTTCAACACCTTTACTACATCTAGCTACTCAACATTGAAAGGAAACATTGACTATCCCTTCACTTAAGTGTGGAAATGTAGTTTATATATAAAACAAAATTTTACAAAAGTCGGGTCAAAGGGTGCCTATATCTCCCTTTTCTTTTTGTGTATCTATCTTTATATATATATTTTTGAAAGACAATGATAAAATAGCTATAACACCATATTTTAAGAAAGACTTCTTCAAATTGTTGAAAAGTGGTGATACTACTAGGTTGAAGGGATCTGAATGGGTGTTACAACATTAACTGTTACATCATTTTCAGCAGATTTAACATTGACAACTGTTATGACATTTATTGTTACAACATCTGATGTTACAACATCCACTATAATAGTCACTGTTTCAGTAGTTTCAATAGTAGCAGTTGTTATAGCATCAACTTTTACAACAATTTCAACATTTTAAATAGTAATGGGTGTTACAACATTTTTTAGCAGATTTAACATTGACAACTGTTATGGCATTTGTTGTTACAAAATCTACTATTACAACATCCCGTGATAACCCCACCCATGGTTCTATCATAAAATGCATTGTAAATTTTTTTTACAAATATGTGAAATTAAGAAAGATGGACTGAATCAAAGGGACACATATTCCACAGTTGGGGAGGAATATTGCTTGCTTGGGAGGTTGAGGTTTTCTTGTGGAGAAAATCTGAAATGTTTGGGACAACCATTAAAAGCTGGCTAGTGCATGAATTAATGAACTAGTTCTTAAAATTGAATGAACTACAAGGAAGGTACACATGCCCATGCACTTGGGAACCTTCACAAGGAAAATGGACAAGAAACCAAGAGGGGATTATACAGTCCAAGAAAGAAAGGACGAAGAAGTAAATTCAAGATAGGAAAAAAAGACAATGCACGACATTTTAATTCATGTTGAAGGAGAGAGGATACACAATTTGAGCAACATAAAAACATAGAAATCTGTTTCGATCAACAGGCAACATAGAACAAGAGAGAAAATAAGGGTATTGGCTCTCAGTTTCCTTAGAGGCTATGGGTTGAGCTGCTAATATCTAGAGCCCTATAATAGTTTGGGGTTCCCTAGATGCCATGGGTTGAGATAGGATCCATGGAGCTCTGTAACAGCTTGGGTCTCTAGGGACTGTGGGTTGAGATAGTCTTTGGAGCTCTGAAACAACTTGGGTCCCTGGAGGTTGTGGGTTGGGATGTAATCTATGGATCCCTATAACAACTTGGGTCCCCTAGAGGTTGTGGGTTGAGATAGCAAGCTCTAGAGCCTTGAATAGCTTGGGAAGATGCTAATCCTGCAGAAACATTAAAAGAATACTTGATTAAAGACATTGGTTACTGCATTACTGTTACAGTGGAATTTGAACTCCTTGGAAGGGAGTGAATCACTCTATATGCACTTGGGGTGAGGAAAGAACCTATATAATTCCTGCGATGAGATGATGGCAATGTCAACTAGTGGGATTGAGGAAGAGGCCCTCTAGGTTCCCTGTTTTCATTGGTAGTTGGTGTTCTAATACCTTAAGCAAGCATCCCCCTCAAAATATGGAATCTGTCTCGGGGGTGACAACTGAAAGTGTGGCTGCAACTGTCTATGGTTGGGTGGAGATTCCTTGTCCCAAACTTAGTTTTCATGCAGCTTTAAAGATAAGTATCTATTTGTGTTGCTTAAATATTAATGAACTTATGAAGCATTTTTGTTGAAATGGTTTGGGTTATTTTTGGACAGTAACAATGTTGTTGATGTGATGAACATGTGGATGCCTCTCTATGCAGAGATAGCTTTATAGTTATGATAAATAAATGCATACATAAACACATGTGTCACACCTTCGAAATGAACAATGTTGATAAACAAGTTGAACTAATGTATGCATATGCAATGGAATGAAGTGTTGTGTTAAATGCTCCTTACTGTAGTTCATAACATATACTTTGTAGAAAAATGTATAATGTTGTATACAATAAACTAACTTGAGTCATGTTCCTAAATCAAAATCCTGTCTTGGGGTAAATTCTCATTCATACTGATTAACAACGCATATGTAAGTAACAAAAACATTTCATGAAATGCCACAAGTAGCTGAAAGATCCATAAGGATCTAGAATAAAAACTTGGAACATCAGGCACAAAGGCCCCTTTTATTAACATAAAATAAGTACATAAGAGAGTGCTCGCTTGACAGGGTCTGTACATATACATGGATGTTCCTTCACTGGGATATAAGCCCTTAAACTTGTGCAAAAGATGTTGAGTCAATGCTGTAAGGGTTATCCCCCCTTTAAGTGTAGGAATAGCCAAAACCCATGCAGGTAAGCTTCATCAGCCTTGCATTATAAACAACCTAGATATCTTCTGCTTGCATCAAGCTATAGCTAGCTTGGCCCTAAAAGTACCTGCATATTGCCATGGATATTCTTATAATCCTGCTTTGAAGCCTGAAACCTTTGCTGTGTGGCAGGCGAGGTGGAGACCTTTCATGAGTTCACACGCAACTAGTGGTATCTAAGGGATGCAAGAACACTTATGACAACATGCCTAGAATTCCCTTTTTGAGAACGGGGAACGCAGAATGGCCAAGAACACCTTGGAGTTGGATTGGCTCAAGCTTAGGAGGGATAGCACCATAGGACACCTTAATAAGCCATTGACGTCGGCACTGAGTACTGGCATTGATCCGGAGGTCTGCAGGACCTTTGAGATAGAGCCATGGTCAAAATAACCAGCTAAGGGAAATCATGGCAGGGTCGAGACTTTCACTTACGATTGTCGTAAAGATCCCCATTTGATGCATTGCTTAAGATAGTGTCAAGATACCTGATTTGAGCCATGGAAGAGATTGAAGGTAAGCTTGATGCATTGCAGGGGGGCAAGCCTTAAACTTATAACGAAAATTGGGCAAAATCTTGCACTGTTCTAAACCCTAGCCATGGAGACTCTTCATTGGCGCCACCTAATTTTTTCATTAACACAATTGGATGAGGAAGTGACGACGTGGCCCAAAGGTACAAACTCAGAAGATTACCTCAGAGGATTGTGTGGTGAAGCTATGGGATCAACCGAAATGATTTCAACTGGGATGATCTGGTTGACACGCCAACCCAAAAGTTCTGCGATTGGTAAGAGGTGGACCCACTTGACATTTCGAAAACAGGTTGATGCGGTGAACAGAGGCCATTGCATTTGGCAGGGCCTGATATATATATATATATATATATATATATAGATATAAGCATGTAGAGTAACAACTCTAGTTGTGAGGCCCTTATGATGAGTTGGGAAGTCAAGTAGAGTTCAGAGGAAAAAAATAAATAAATATGTTTTACCCCATTCCTCTAATAGTATGAGGGGTTGGGTGATGTTACACATCTATTGTTACAACATTTGCTTCTCAATCTGTTGTTACCAACGTTTGTGCTTCTCAATTTGTTTTCTTGATCCCCCAAGTGCTAGTGTAGTGTTGAGTGGCAAAAACACCTCTTTGACTACCCACTTTCAAGCTTTGACAAGCAAAATGAAATGGCTTTCTACCCCCTCAGTTGTTACAACATATGATGTTACAACATCCGTTGTAATGGTCACTGTTTTAGTAGTTTCAATGGTAATAGTTGTTATAACATCACCTTTTATAACAGTTTCAATATTTTCAATAGTAATGGGTGTTATAACATCAACTGCTACAACATTTTCAGTATATTTAACATTGACACGATGTTATGGAATTTTCTCTTACAACATCTACTTCTGAATCCACTGTTACCTATGTTTGTGCTTATCAATTTGTTTTCTTGATCCCCTAAGTGTTGGTGTAGTGTTTGGTGGCATAAATACCTCTTTGGATACCCACTTTCAAGCTTTTACAAGCAAGATGAAATGACTTGCTGTTACAACATCCGCTATTATGTCATCTGTTATGGCATCTGTTACAAAAACATCCACTTCTCAATTCATTATTACCTATGTTTGTGCTTCTCAATTTGTTTTCTTGATCCCCCAAGTGTTGGTGTAGCATTGGGTGGCAGAAAAACCTCTTTGACTGCCCACTTTCAAGCTTTAACAAGCAAAATGAAATGGCTTTCTACCCCCTCAACTGTTACAACATCTGCTGTTACATTCGTTGTTATAATGTCTACTGTTATGACATCCACTCTAATGGTCACTGTTTCAGTAGTTTCAATAGAAGTAGTTGTTAAATCATCAACTCTTACAACAGTTTCAACATTTTCAACAGTAATGGGTGTTATATTTTTTTAGCAGATTTAACATTGACATGCTATTATGGCATTTGTTGTTACAACATCTACTGTTACAACATCCGCTGTTACAACATCCGTTGTTACAACATCCGCTGTTACAACATCCGTTGTTACAACATCTGCTTCTCAATCCGTTGTTACCTATGTTTGCGCTTCTCAATTTGTTTTCTTGATCCTCCAAGTGTTGGTGTAGTGTTTGGTGGCAAAAACACCTCTTTGGCTGCCCACTTTCAATCTTTGACAAACAAGATGAAATGGCTTGCTGTTACAACATCCACTATTACAACATCTTAGTTGTAACTTATTTGAAATTTTATTATTGTATGTGCACTTTGATACGATGTAATATGATTATTGTTTCATTGTTGTAATATTAGATATATAACATAAAAAGTTAATTATTGCATGAAATAAATAATAACTTTTCATTATAATTTTTTTTTTTTTAGCAGAACAAGGATCTTCCAAAAGATCTGAATTATCCTCATCACATAGATACATACCATGTTGGCTCCCATGTTTAGATGGCATATGATGCTCATGATGACACAAATACATATGACAATGAGGCCGATGTTGATACAAAAGATGATGATCATCATCATGAGGCAGTTGTTGGTAGCAGCTAGTGACATTCATGATCATATCAAATTCATCATGGATCAATTTTGATATATTGTTTATGATGCCAATTTTCATGGTTACTATCATATGATTCATTTTAATGGCCTCCTGTATCTAAGTTGTATCTTTTTGACATGTATCATTTCAACTTATATCATTTGGACATGACGTATCTTATTGACTTGTATAATTTTGTCCTACATAATTCATCATTTTATTTATATCATTTGTACATGATGTATCATTTTGACTTATGTTGACTGTTGGACGTGCATCATTTTCACATGTTATTTTAAATAAATTAAGGAATTTATATCAATCAAACTAGAATCCGGCCAGTGCCATTACATTCAAAATCATCAAAAGTTCTAGAGTCCTCCAAAATTGCTATGACCAGTATCTTTGGGTATGTAGTAATGTTTTTTTCCAGATTTACTACATCATTCTTCTTGTAATTTCTCAAATTTTATCCATTAATACTTATATACCTACATAACATAATCTACCTAACTATTACTATGAAATTAACTACCTAGTTCCCTCCACATTGTTTTGGCTGAGTTCCTCCATAGAAGCCTTTTCCTCTTCCTCATGCTGGAATGGTTTCGCTGCTCCTTGCTACCCCTGCTCCTACTCCAACTCTTGTGGATTACGAAACGCTATAGGGAGAATCCCTCCCTCATCAATCACTATATCCTATTAACTGTTGTCATAGAGGTCAAATATTTCTTTTAACATTGAAACAACTGCATTCTCCACATTGACCTCAGATTTCTCCACCTTGTAATCAAGATTTTCTATCTTGGATATAATTACCTCCACCGTCACTTTCACAATTTCAACATCTTTTTTGATACCTTCCAACTGACCTGTTACCAGGGTGAAATGAGAGTGAGCCTCAAAAATTATTTTCCCACTTGTCCTAGAGATCATTTCCTTGATTTCTTGCTTGAACACCCAGTTAATCTCATCTGGGGAGCCACCAATGCCATTTCCTGACGAGGAGGCCATGATCTCTTCGACTTGGAAAGAATGTATGGAGAGCCACTTTGTGTCAATTTTACACAACCATCCTCTTATAGCCAGATTTAACTCCAAAATGACGGCAGGGGAGTTCCTTAGAGTTTAATGTTGTTCACATTAATAATTGCGAATTCATTGCTTCTTGTACTGGACCATAAATACACATGGTCGAATTGAGACATTCTTCCTCGGTCATAGAAATATCAAATCCTTTTTTGACAACATCACACCTGGCCACATGCTTAGCATTAATCCTCATGTTTAACCATCCGTTGGATGAATGGCTTGTCACTTTACTTGAGAGATCACCAATGAGCTGAAGTGATCACCGATGAGCTTTTGTATGTGAAATGACTACCAAATTTATGCAACCTCAGTTAATCAGAACCCTTAAGCATCTTGAGATCCTCAACTTATCAGTCATGGTATGTGACTTATAATTGTTATGCTACCCTCCTCCATCAACTCGTCTTGAACCAAATTAATGCCTTTTTTGGTTTGATCATCCGCCAAAGTGTTGCTCCCTCTCTTGATATTATAGAACTCCAAAATTTAAAATTTATCCATGATCAATTGGATTCTTTGTAGAGTTGATCTTGTATTTGGGTCCTTGCAATGATTTAATTTGATACATTTTTGAATTGTAATGAGAGAGTCTCCAAAGACATATATGATGATGATCTTATCAGTATTGACTCGTCAATTTTTATATGTTGAAAGTGGTTGATGATTTGGATGCATATTTATTACGTATGATGGTTTTGATTTACTGCTCATGATGGATGTTGTCAAATTCACTTAAATTATAGATATTTGATTCACTTGTTTTAATTATAGATGATGATCATGTTACAATAATTATCTTGTTATTTTATATATATTGGATGTTGTAGATTCTATTTTGATGGAGATTTAATAAGTATAATGATGTTGTTAATTTGTATGGATGTCTGTTTCCCTAAAAATTCTTTATAAAAATTATCCTATAAAATATTTCAAATGCATTCATATGATGTATAATCATATAACTTATTTAAGAGACATGATATATTTAACTAATTAAATTGAAATAAACATATTAATTTAACTGTATGCAAAACAATAATCATTTTTTGGAAGCAAACAAAGAAGCAACAATGGAAGCCAAATTGGAAGCCACACTAGAATCAAAATGGGAAGAAAAACTAGAAGCCAGATCAGAAACCAAACTGGACGAATATCTTAGCACTAAACCTAGCACCACACTTGGCACTAAACTGGTGCTACACTTGGCACTAAACATGACACTAAACTTGGAGTTATTTCCTACGATTGGAAGCAAAAAAATAGGAAACAATGAAAACAAAATTGGAAGCCACACTAGAAGCAAAATTTGATGCAAAATTGGAAGCCACACTAGAAGAAAAACTGGAAGCAAAATTGGAAGCAAGTCTAGAAGCAAACCTAGAAGCGAAATTGGAGGTAAAATTAGAAGCCACACTTGAAGCAAAACTAGACACAAAATTGGAAGCCACACTAAAAGCAAAACTAGATGCAAAATTGGAAGCCACACTAGAAGCAAAACTAGACACAAAATTGGAAGCGATATTAGAAGCAAAACTAGACGCAAAATTGGAAGCCACACTAGAAGCAAAACTAGAAGCCACACTAGAAGCAAAATTGGAAGCCACACTAGAACCAAAATTGGAAGCCACACTATAGGCAAAATTGGAAGCCACACTAGAAGCAAAACACGAAGCAAAATTGGATGTTAAACTAGAAGCCAAACCAAGAGCCAAATTGGAAGAAGGTCTTGGCGCTATTTCTGATGCTAAAATGGCACTATTCCAGGTGTTATCCCCAGTATTATTTACGATGTTCTTTTCGGCAACTCCAGGCAAATTATGGGGTGCTATTTTAGGCGCTATTTTGGGCATTATTTATGGCACTATTTTCCTGCGCTATTTCTGATGCTATTTCTAGAGCAATTTACAGTGCAAAATCTGGCGCTAGTACAAACACCTGGTTAAACACATTTTTGTGCTCAGAAAGGTGTCCAATTCGTGAACTGAAAAACACTAAATTCTGTCGCAATTTGAGGCACTATTTCTCTGTCTTGTTGTAGTGAAAGGCCATTAGAATTTGAAAATTCAAGAGTCATGAGGATATGAAAGGTCATGCCTCAATTTATAAAAGGATCCTCATTACTCAAGCAAAGGAATTTTAACCTTGGCTTCTCCCACAAGGCATTAGAGAGATAGAGATAGTACTTTTGGGGAGTAAGTAGTGTCTCTAACACTCCACTATTGGAGCTAGTGATGTTCACTGTACCTATCTATCTTGGAACTTTTACTTAATAATTAAAGCCATTTGGACAACACACTTTCATGCATAGATTGTGGATGTTTTGAGACTATTTTAATGTTTTTGGTTTATGTTGGCTTTCACATGTACTAAAGTATTTGAACTATTTTGGTGACATTGGTGCTTAACTTGTTGGAAATGTGTTGTGAGGATTTAATGATCGTTGCATTCATGTGAACTATTTTACTTGATGTCTAACGATTCTTTCTTGTTTATGTGTGTGTCTCCACTATATTAGTACTATTACATTTCTTTTAGAGGATCACTTTCTCTCCCTTGCAGTGAAGGAACCTTGATACATCTACGGTTGAAAATTTTACAAGGCACACTCTCATGGTCATTCGAAAGCACATGTGCACTACTCTCTCATGATGAATGCTTCAGCCAAGGCAAATCTCTAAATTAATGGTAGTCATGCCATATTTTTGGTGGGACTCCTACACCAAACAATGTGAGGTCTAATTGGGACCTCATATTCGGTAGATCCCTTGTATTTGGCGAGATCCAGCACTGTCAACGAGACTGAAAAACAATTTTTTTTTTTTGAGGGCTTCGTCCCCCTCTATAACCCCTTCGAGCAAGACAGACTTGTCAACACGTCCAAGGTGACCCGCTTAGCATGGCCAAGGCATATGTACAACACATGGGATAATTGTACAAATAATATAACACGTACCCAACATTCTCCCACTTGTTGTTTTCTTTGTATACAGGGGGCACCAAGATTACATGGTCAATAATCTAGGGCAACAATGCCCATTGTTTGTCTACACCAACAAAACTTCTCAGTGCTAACAAACTTTATCAATGAATTTACAACATTCTTCAAAATTTCCACCTTCATCAACAACAACTTCTTGTTTTTGACCATGTCTCTCACACAATGATAGTTAACATCAATATGCTTAGTCTTAGAATGATAAATCAGATTCTTTACTTGAAATATTGCATTTTTACTATTACAATCTAACCTTATAGCTCGCTATGCAAACTTGTTTATCTCTTTTCCTGTTATAGACAAGAGTTAACCTTCTAGGGTATTCTTAAAGAAGTTATTAAAATCCTTGCTATGTTTTCATAGAGGTAGAACTCCTCTTTCTCACTCAATGCTTGTTCAAACAATGAATTCAAGCTTTTATTATATCTAAAATTATGAGTGGATCAAGTGATGAAATATTTAAAAAGGTAACAAACAAATTGTAGTAGGAAAATAATAATCTCACTTACAATAAACATAATAGCTACATCCATCCATTCAAGTAATGAGAGAAAAAGATTTTAAGTAAGGCTCATTGATAGAAGATAAAATTGATGGTCTACAAAATCACAGAGTTTTGAGTTCATTCATTTATAATCACAATATGTATAGGATAGACATACATAAGATCTCATGTTTATATAAAAATGAAACCACACATGTTATGTACTCCTGAAATAGCGCTCTACAAGAGTAAAAGAATATTACAATTTTGATGTTCAAGTTCTAATAAAGTGCATGACTATCACAAAACACAATGTATTAAAATGAATGCATTCATCGAAATGGACTATGATGGGGCTCCCATAGACCAAATAAAATAGTAATAGAAACTTGGGAGAAAAGGATAAATGTGGTCAAGGATTGAATTTATAAATGAATAATACATCGATACAGTTGGATGATCAAAAACTGGGGCGAAAGAAGGGAAATGGCTCAAAAATTAACACACTTACAAAAATAATAGAGAAATGGTGGATGGATGGATGCATCTCTATTTAAAAAGTCGTTTTGGTGTTGGTATATTCACACATATATCTGCAGCTTAAAATATTTATGGCATAACCACTCCTTAGTGGTTATTATAGAATAACAACCTTTTGATCCACTCTTTAATATACTCCTTCATTAGTCAAATTATGATGTCTTACTTAACCTAAAGTGAAAATATCTATTTTTCTATTTCTTTAAATTTAGAGTGTAGTTGTTCACAAGCAGTCTTCATTGTCATTCATGAAAGAAACTAACCATCACTTAATTTCTTCTTCCAGAAAGTAAGTGAGATTGTCAAACTCATTGGTCCATGAAACTCTAATTACATTCAATTTCATCTCCAATTTCTCCTTAGGTATAAGCATAGACTCTCTTATTAGTTGCGGTCCCTCAAGATCCTCAACAATTTTAAATGATTTAAGGAACGCATTACTGTTTTGTCATTATTCTTTGTATAGTTGGAAATTGAATCTCATAACATTTTCATCCTTGAAAAAAATCACGCCTTCACTTGTTTTAATCTATGATTTGAAGGTAAACCTTGTTGATTTCTATGGAAATCATTTCAACTTGAAACTCGTGTAACAAAAATACTTAAATAATTTTCATAAAAGTATTCATCATGGTCCAAATCCTTTTACAAATATTCCATAAAGGTGGAGATTTATTGTGACAGGTTCCTCAAATTTTGACTGACCTCCTAGGCTTATGAAATAATACTTAGTCACTAATTGATGTTTTCCAAAACATATAATATCACTCCGCTAAGCAATTTCGCATATTTCTTGAGCTAATCCTGAGTATCCATGCAACCTAGTGGGTGTATCGACAACAATTAATTACAAAGAAGTCCTAACACCATAATAATGCCAAAGGAGTTACCAGGTGAATACACATTTTTGTAATTGTAAATAAATTTATATGTAGGAAACCTAAAACTCCTTTTTTGCAATGTTTTGTAACAAAGGATTTATGTGCCGATCAATGCAATTGACTTGTCCAGAAGATATATTTTCCTTTCATGTATGGTAATTTTTAATGTTTCTAGTGTTTGAATTTTGAGTATTTGTATAAACTTATGAGAATGTCAGGATTCAATTATAACTACTTGATCGATCTTAATGTGAATTTCCATTTTAATGGGTGTAGAATGAACCAATAGTTTGTTAAGTTTGCAATCGTTAAACATTTTACTTTTCTTATCGGTCTCCAGTTTTGTTTGGTCTTGTAATTAACCTCCTATTGTAGTGGTGTTGAAGCCTCTAAAATCGTTGCCTCAACATGGGGGAAAACCACCCGGTCCAGACCTTGGTTGGCAGCTCCTTTTCCGTTTGGAGTAGTGGCTCCAACTAGGGATAATGGGACCAATTTCCCAATCTATTAATGCTTGTGCTAATGGGGTGATGTATGATGTTTTAAAGTAATGTCTAAGCTAAAAGTAATCTAATCTAAACTAATCAATCACAATGCATTTTATTCTAATTTAAGAACTATCTAATTATAAATATACCCGAGATTAACTTGATGTATGCAATCTACAATAATTTCTGAAAGCAATTGGTAATAAATATCATTCAATTGCAATTAGAAGTGAATCCATTTTAACAATAATCATTTCGTATAAAAATTTAGCCGAAAAGATTGTGAAAGATATATCGCATAAAGAGTTATTCATATATTCAACATAAAATAAAGATCATCATCATATAGAAGTGCAATAACAATAATCAAAATTCAGATTTTCATACATAAACAATTAGAAAAGAAATGATTTCTTAATACATAAGTAAAAAGGATTACGAGATAAAAGTACCATTTATAATACGTCCTACTCATGTGTTTCAACAATATTGATCTATCTTCAATCCATTCAACATCATCTAAGAGTACAAAAGTGCAATTTCAGTAGAAGATGCTAATCAAATAAAAATAAATCATGTTCCATATATTTCACCAGAACTTCCTCAAAGGGACAAAAGTGCATGTTTTGAAGAGAGTTTCTGATAAAATTTTGGACCCCTCTCTAAATTCATGAGAGGGGTTTAAATAATAAAACTATAAAACTAAAAATAGATTATTACAAAAATAGTTGAGGAGGTTTAAATGACCTACCTCAAATTGTGCAAAAATAAAATCAAAATGGAAATAAACAAGGTGACTAACTATCCTGCATTTGATCCTTCAGATCGCAAATATCTATCATGGGCTTCAATTGTGTTGGTTGGCCGACTTCAGCTTTCAACTGTCCAGCGAATATGACATCGGTCAGTGCTGGCGCCATTTTCTCGGTGGAAGTGGTTAGGCATCGCAAGGTCATCCATTGGCTGTGAGGATTGACCAAATGTTGCCAATATGCCTCCCAGTCTAACTTGGTCATTTGCCTTATCACTTCTGCCTTTTCTTCCGCTGCCTGTTTCCATTGTTGTTCGAGCTGTTTCACATTAGGAAGGAAACCTGGAATGGATTCTGCCACAAGATTGGCACTATGAAAATTCTCGTTGATATTTTCTATGACACAGTTTGCTGCTACCACTATTGCTTTTTATGCTTCTTTGACGCAGGAAAATCCTGCGATACCCACAGTATTCATATAAAATGCATAATCTCATCTATCCCAGGAATTTCATTGACCTGCCTGGTCAACCTTCATAAATTAAGGTTTAAGGCCCCTTAATTAAATCTCATGCGAAACACTTTAATAACTAGCCTAGTCTATGTACCAGCTCATCCTTTATCGCTATCGTGGAGTTTCAAAGGACTTAATAGAATATGAATTCAAAACTCCCGACTTACGATATGCGATTTCCCTTTTCCACTGTTGATTTCATTCATCAGATCAATGACTATCGCAGTATCGCATCACACCAACATGTGACTTCGTCACATTCCTCTCCTCTCACATGTGATATGTGATAACACAATCAGACTTCAAATGAAATAAAACCGTGCCTATAGCCTTTTCGGGTCCGCTCTACCCAAGCCTTATCACTCAATCTCCACCATTGATCTTACCTTCAATTCGATGGTTGATATATTCCCCCGATCAACAGACTTGCTCGGTGATCCTGCGCCATAGATCAAAACCCATTTGATCTGACGGTCCACAATGATACTACACACGCCACTTGCACGACATTTAACTTCCTTACGAATCCGATAAGGAGTATACAACCTTAATCTATAAATGTTCGGGTCCACCCTTGAGGTTAAGGTTAGATCTCTTTACAACCCGATATCCATTGGATGGCGAAGGCCATCAAATCCTACGGTTTGCGGCCCTTCAATTAGCATGCGGGTTATCAACCAACTTAACCCTGCAGTTGACTGTGACGTAAGCGTTGACTGTGGGATCGATGGTTAGGATTTACTACATGACTTCAACCACGATCAAGGGAATTTGTTCTCTCCTACCTCTGCTGCTCTTTACTTTGGGTTTATGCTGTTCCTTCAATGTCTTTCTATGGTTTTGACTTCCTTTAGGGTCCTGGTCCTTCGTTGTTCCGCCACAACTCTATCCTTAACTTAACTCCACTAGCGCCTTTATGATTCCTCCTGTACTGTCAGTGTGTGTAAAGCCATAACACCTCTCAGTCACTCTTCTCTGTATTCCGCTTCTCTAATTCTGTACACCTGCAACATAATTTATGCATAATTACTCTAGTCACACACATATTATAATTCAGTTACACAGTACACATTATACAAACTCTAAATCGAGTAATCTGTATTAAAAAACAAACATTTACACATGAATTTCTTCCTTGGCCTAATCTTCTATATCAATGGCCTTTTTATTCTCTGCCCGTAGGCTTAATTGACTCTTTGACTCACTAACTACTCTCTAACTACTGACTCTTTATGCCTTTTAGGCTTACATTTATACAAAAGGTTCTGTTGAACTAATTCTAGTTCAGATCCTTAATCTGCTGAACTAAATCCTAAATATCCTCTAAGTCCACTTTTGACTCCTACTTATCCCTAAGAATCCTCTCTAGCTCCTCGAATCATGAAACCACTTTCTAGTCCAAGACTTACAATTGATTTCTAACTCTCTCATCATCATTAATCACCCATGTTCTCCTACATTCGAGAGCATTTACAAATATCCTCACAATATCTAATTAATTCCTATTCTAATCACTTAAAACATTAATAATTACATACATAGGAATCCAACTTCCTTGAAAACACAAGACCCCTAAGTTAACTAGACTATGATGAAATTGTTGAGCTAAATGCTCCTGCATCAGACTCCCAAGGTTAAAATAATCATGATCTCCTGATCATGTGTTCTCATATGTTGATAGAAAACCTCTAGGATCCCAAACCTTAGTTTGTAATTTCCCAAATACCTTGTACCTTTGCTGCTGCTTTAATTTTGTTGTCTTCTAGTTTATCTTCCTCTCCTTGTCAATTAGTTTAAAATTCTGGTTGATCATTCTTCCTGTTGCTGTCAATCTCCTCCATATGGACTGCTTCATCATTAATTGCCATAACTCTTCTATCTCCATCTCCAGCACATCCTTGGGCTGGTACATCCTCTGCCATTTACTGCTATCTCTTTCTCTCTGTTTCAGGTTGTTGTTGCTTTCCACTAACTTCGGCACCTTCACATTCTGCATCTCATTGCACGTTTTCCATTCATATTTAAACTGCTGATTACTTTCTTCAAATTTTTCTACTTCATCTTCTGCTATTACTCTTGAGATTGCTCTAGGTATTTTTGTAGATATTTCTTCCACCCAAATTTCCTGAATATCCTTGAAGATATCTTCCTCTGCGACATCTAGTTTCTGCTCCTTTTCCGCAAATTTACTTTCCAATGATTTAATGTTTTCATTCCATGGGCTAAGTACTATCATGGAATCTTCCTTTTCTTCCTTCATTTGACTATTCTTCTGTGCTAAATATTCTTTTGTCTTTGCAGCAGTATCTTCATCACAACCTGCAATCATAAAACAATTGTTAAAATAAAAAGCATAAGGCTTCAATGCCTTTTCCTCCTCTGGAAACATCTCAGTATGCTGCTCTGATTTTTCCTCTTTTATCAACACATCAGTATGTTGATTCTTCAAAGGACTCTCAAGACTGTCAGCAAGTCTCTCTTGCACACCATTAGCTTCAATGATGTCTTTCTGCTCTTGTCCACTGTAGTGAACTTCTTCATTCTCATTCAAAATAAAATTATGATCCTCCATCTTTGTGATAGTTTTAGATGTCTGTCCATCACTCTTCCTTTGGCCATTTAAGAAAATCAATTTCTCTTTGTCCTTACCAATAAAAATTCCTTATCATAAGATATAACTATCTCATCTCTACTGAAGATATTTCCTTCACTAAGCAAGGAATTTATGAACTGCTTCTGCTTGAATAACTCAACTTGATCTTCATTTGAAAGACAATCGTCATCATACTTTGCTTGGCAACTTTCAACTTCACTCAAGACATTTCCATAGGATGGTTTGTCTTCTGCAATACCTACATTCACACACAACTTGTCAGTATTAAAACCACAAGACCTCATGATCTCACTTGATGATTCAATCACCAAGTCCTCCTGCTGTTCCAAGTACTCTACATGACTCAGAAATATTTCAATGGTCTTCTCTTCAATCTCCTCGAATCCTTCACTTGGTTGCTTGATATACTTCCCTACTTCTTCCTTCTTTTGGCCATCATCATGAGTCAAACTTCCTCTGCTTTCAGTCCTTGCAATATGCTAAAAAGTAAAACTTTTTCCCAACTGTGTACAGGCATTTACATGAGACTTATCTATCCTATCTTCTTTCAGAATAGAATTTAGATTCTGCCTGTCTTCTTCCTCCTTTATGACAATATCATCGAATTGTCTCTCTTCACATGTTTCACCTGCAATCATACACAAATTATCAGATTTAAAATCATGTGACCTTTTGGTCTCACTTGAAGTTTTAGTCTTCAAGTCTTCATCTTCACCTAGAACTTCACCCTGTTCTGTTTCACAAATGGAAACTTCCATTCTCAACTCAGCTTCTTTGAGTTCTTCCACTAGCCACTTCACTTGCCTCTGTTGTAGCCTTTTCTGTAACTCAGACCATTTCACTTCCTTTTTCCTCAAGACCCAACCTTGTCTTTGGTTTTCCTCTATATCATCCTTAATACATTGAGTTGTTCTTTTAACTCTGCAATCTCTTTGTCATGTTCCTCTTGGCTCATTCTCTTTCCATTTTCCTTGCCATTCTCTTTCTTCACTTTTCTTCTATTGTGGTCTTCCTAAGAACCTCTGTTATCTCTGTTATGACTATCAATTGTCATATTCTTCTCTATCTTCATGAGTTCCTCACTCATTTACTATGAGTTGCATTAAAGCCTCTGCAACAACAAGTCCTCCTTGCTGCCACTTACCTCACCAAGCTTTCCTCTGTACTTGGTCTTTTGGCAAGCACTTGGTTCTATATTCTCTGGAATCTCTTTGGGAACTTCTCTCTGCTCCTTCTAGGCTTCAACTCATCTGCACCTTTCAAGATCACAACTATCCTCTTGTACTTCAATCACAAATGAAATACTAGGTTCTGACCACCTCTTCTTTCACTCAGAAACTCTTACCAACTTCCTTCATTACTTAGCAATTCTACCCATGTCCTTTGTGGAATTTCCTTTATGATCTTCTTGTGAGTTGAAACAATACCTCTATAGTAACAAGTATCCTTTCTTGCTACATATGCCTCACTAAGCTTCTCTCCTTTGAGCTCAGTCTTTTAGCATTTCTCTGGTTCTTTCCTTTGGAACCAATTGAGTACTCCTTGCTCTAGGTTGCTACAATCTTCTCACCTTCCTTTGCTGTCACCTGTGTATATATATAAAGACCACACACTCTCCAATCTTCAAATCAAATCAAAATAAAAACATACCATCTCACCTTCAAGACTTCTGCATGATCTTGCTCTACCATTCACTTGCACTTTGAATGGATTGTCCTTTGTTCCCTTGCATTTGCAATTCTCCCAATATTATGCTATACTTTATCTCTGTGTGCTTACTATTTGTCATATTAGAATCTGATCTCTTCTTGCCTGTTTTTATCACCATTTGCATGTATACACACCTTCAAAACATAACCTTTTTCTAAATTTTTTCAAAGAAATTTTCACACAGATTTTTTTTGTGTTGCTTTAATATCAAAGGTTTCAGCCACAATTCTGCTATGATACCACTTTGACACAAGAAAATCCTACGATACCTACAATATGCATATAAAATGCATAATCTCATCTATCACAGGAATTTCATTGACCTACCTGGTCAAACCTTCATAAATTAAGGTTTAAGGCCCCTCAATAAACCTCATGCGAAGCACTTTAATAACTAGCCCAGTCTACGTACCAGCTCATCCTTTATCGCTATCGCAGAGTTTCAAAGGACTCAATAGAATATGCATTCATAACTCCTGACTTGCGATATGCGATTTCCCTTTTCCATTGTTGATTTCATTCATCAGATCAACGACTGTCGCAATATCACATCACACCAACATGTGACTTCATCGCATTCCTCTCCTCTCGCATGCGATATGTGATAACACAATCAGAATTCAATTGAAATAAAACCGTGCCTATAACCTTTTTGGGTCCGCTCTACCCAAGCCTTATCACTCAATCTCCACCGTCGATCTTACCTTCAATCCGACGGTTGATGTCTTCCCCGATCAACAGACTTGCTCGGTGATCCTGCGCCATAGATCAAAACCCATTTGATCCGACGGTCCACAATGATATCGCACAGACCACTTGCATGATGTTTAACCGCCTTATGGAGCCGATAAGGATTATACAACCTTAATCTATAAATGTTCGGGTCCGCCCTTGAGGTTAAAGTTCAATCTCTTTACGGCCCGATATCCGTTGGATGACGAAGGCCATCAAATCTTATGGTCTGCAACCCTTCAACTAGCACGCAGATTATCAACCAACTTAACCCCGTAGTTGACTATGACGTAATTGTTGACTGTGGGATTGGCGATTAGGATTTACTGCGGGACTTCAACCACGATCAAGTGAATTTGTTCTCTCCTACCCCCGCTACTCTTTACTTTGGGTTTATGCCACTTCTTCAATGTCTTTTTGTGGTTTTGACTTCCTTCAGGGTTCTGGTCCTTCGTTGTTCCACCACAACTCTCTCCTTAACTTAACTCCACTCGTGCCTTTATGATTCCTCCTATACTGTCGGTGTGTGTAAAGCCATAACCCCTCTCAGTCACTCTTCTCTGTATTCCGCTTCTATGATTTTGTGCACCTGCAACATAAGTTATGCAGAATTACTCTAGTCACACACAAATTATAATTCAGTTACATAGTACACATTATACAAACTCTGAATCGAGTCATCTGTATTAACAAACAAACATTTACACAAGAATTTCTTCCTTGGCTTGATCTTCTATATCAATGGCCTTTTTCTTCTCTGCCCATAGGCTTAACTGACTCTTTGAATCACTAACTACTCTCTAACTACTGACTATTTATGCCTTTTAGGCTTAAATTTATACGAAAGGTTCTGTTGAACTAATTCTAGTTCAGATCCTTAATTTGCTGAAATAAATCCTAAATATCATCTAAGCCCACTTTTGACTCCTACTTATCCCTAACAATCCTCTCTATCTCCTCGAATCATGAAAACACTTTCTAGTCCAAGACTTACAATTGATTTCTAACTCTCTCATCCTCATTAATCACCCATGTTCTCCTACATTCGAGAGCATTTACAAATATCCTCACAATATCTAATTAATTCCTATTCTAATCACTTAAAACATTAATAATTACATACATAGGAATCCAACTTCCTTGAAAACACAAGACCCCTAAGTTAACTAGACTATGATGAAATTCTTGAGCTGAATGCTCCTGCATCATTCTTTAAGCCGAGAATCCCAGCTCACAAATAAAATTTCTTTGTGCGATTCTTCTAGTTTGGGTAGGTCAGATTTTCTCCCATCCTCTGTATTTTTCCAGGCGATGAAATCAAATAATTTTTTAAAGATCTCATCATATTCAAGTCGCATTTCTACGACTTGACTCGTCAATTTATTTCTTGTTTCGCAATAGGATTTCCAATGTGAAATCTTCTGGCACAATAATTCTTTCTGATGCATTAGCTAGGAGTTAAGACCGAGTGCTTCAGTAACAAATTGATCAATTTTTGGATTGTCTTTATGTAGATCAGTTATTAACTGCACCTGTGCTTCCTTCTCAGCTAAGCTGGTTTTATGTTCTATTTGCATCTGTTCAAATACCTTTTAAAGCTTAGCCAACTGTATCTCTGCTTTCTGGTCGGATTTGACTTACTGTAGTTGTTACTCAATTGACATTATTTTATTCTCTTTTTATCTAATCAACATTTGGATTTCTGTTGCTTTGTCTATGGTCGCTATAGCATAAGCACCTACAAACTGCGAGAGTCTAGTTTTGGCGGATGGATCGACAAGTGAGTCCTTCCATAGATTATCCATTGGTTCATTTTCAGGGGTAGTAGCAACTATAGAGTCCAATTTCCTTTTCTTTCTTTGCCTTTTCACCACGACATTATGCTGTGGGCTATAAAATACATCCAGAGGGGGTATTTCTTCAATTCTCAAAATTATTTTGGAAGTAGGGGTAACAGGGATGTGCTCTACCTCTTGCGTATTTTCAGTTTCTTCCACTGTAATTTCGAGGGCTATTTTCTGTTGTGGAGTTTGCAACTTTGGCACCTGTTCCTCTACATTGAGACTTCTATTAAAATTGTCCCACTCTTCCTCTAAGTCAATTACCATGGGTTTTATTGGCTTTGCTGAGGTAACAGGGAATTCAGCCTACTTGCTAGATGAAGCTTCTTCAGCTATCTTCTATGTAGATTGGGATGTATCCCTCACTAACTCCATACTTCTGCTTTTCCCATTTTGTGATGAGTGTTGCGATTACTCGATAGATTTGTCTTGAGATTCTGCTCCAGAATCGGACTTGGAATTATCTTTGAAGTCACCTTCTATAGTCACACTAGGAGTAGGCTCCCTTATTGGTTCAATCAATAATTGGTCCAATGGGACTGTTGCTAGCCTTCTTTCTCTGTAACTATAAAAATTTTCCAGGTCTTCATGGTCAAAAAGTAGTTGTGCCATATGCTTCACCTCTGTGAAGGTGTTCTTCTGCAAAAATATGTCATAAAAAACATCCTCCTCATTACTGGATACTTTTATTTTCACCAGAGTGGTGAAATCCTTTATAGTGCCTAACGGGTCATATTGCTATCCAGGGAATTTAGGTAATTGCAGAGATAACATGTTCTCTGCTTCTTTGAACGCATGCCCTAGGTCGTGTAATGCAAATGCTTCGCACTGTACAGGGAATGTAGGCCAAATGGCCTTTTTTGATTCTTTCAGTGTCTTGCTCATTCCTCCCTCACTAGCTGTTTGATAGGCTATCTCTCTAGCCATTAATTTATCTGGAACATAGTATGGGAGGACATGGGGGGAGTTGATGCTGCCAAAAACTCTGATATATGAAAATTTTTCCTCCCCAAACCATCTGGCCACTAGGAGGATGTCAACTTCATCTTCTTGGGAAAACCTGGGGGAATCTCGATTATAAATCCGCTTGTGAATAGGGAGCATAACTCCATGGCAAATCTTGAAAAAATGTGGTTCAAAACTGGATTCCCACATGTCGTTGTGGTATATGCGAATAGGGAGTGGATTTTGGATAGTCCATTTCCACCCCATGATAGGGAATTTTGAACTAAAACAAATAGAATCCATGACATAGGCGCTCATAAAAAATGGAGGGTAAACCATCGATGCAACACTTCTTTTCCTTCTATACTCGATAGTTGTTTTTTGCTAAATTGTCTGACAAAATTTGTGCCCAATTCATTACAGTTGCGTTAAAAACTGCATCTATTAACAACAACCATTGTGGGGAGAACTTAGTACTATAAGGTTTTCCAAACAATCTACATAACATAGCCGCTGCAAAACTATAAGGGGGACAAACAGACGAAGTAGTGTACATACCATTTTTGTCTTTCTTGATTTTCTCTTCATTATTCGACTAGGCACGGGTGCAGTCTGCTGGGTCGTTGTTCTCTTTAGAAAACTTCTCTACAAATTACCTGTTGTAGATGACTTGGGGTTCTGGTAGGTGGTACATAAGCCGTAGGTTGTCTGGGGTAAAAGACCCCATAACCTCTTGGCTCCTTGTCTTGAATTCTCTGTCTGAGATGTTGGCTTCATCGATGACCCATTTTACCATATCGGTATAAGGGATTATCTTTGGCTGAGCGGCTATGCTGTTCAAAAACAAGCATGCCGTCTCCAGCATGGAAGCATCTAAGGAATCACATCCGTCAATTGTAAATTTTGTTTCCATAATCCTCGACTGTTCTTCCTCCAATATGTTATACATAGCTTCTCATGTATAGGTTCCTCCCTCTCTGCTGCATGTGGAATCTGTGAACATGGGAGTCATCTCTGTCTTCTCAAAGGTGAAAACCTTGCCTTTCTTCACCATTGTTCTCAATGCTTTGCTCTGCGGGTTTTTCCTAAAAATGGAGAACAACAGCTATCGGATACACAAAGATGAACGTAAAAATGAAATAATGCAGATAGCTTGTAAAGGTGGTAAAAAGAGTTTTATTTGAACACACGTAAGAAGATATCATATCAAGCTAAATGGATTTTCACACATAAATGCAATTATTTCCCACTAAATGCCCACTAATGATTTGTTATCCCTTAGCTTTAATGCTCATAAATGTTTGTATCGTAAAATGGGACGAAAGCTTCTAGGGTGGCGAGCCATTGTACTGCGATAATAGCGATTGTGCAATTTGCGAAGCAATATCGCAGATCGCAATATCACAATATGTCCCTATTACCTTTCTTATCTCCCGCTGTGTTTCTGTGGGATGCAAGATGCGAGCCGTCTGTTAGTTGTTTCAAAACATAGATAATTTCTAGGTTTATCCTATGTAAAAGATTTGACGGACTCAAAACATTTACTCATAATATTTAAGGTGTGGGTCTAGGTGCTAATCGCATTTTGCAATATCAGCTAGTGGTAAGTACAAGGGGTTGGTTTGAATGCTCGAAATGCGATGCGATAAAGGTCACAATGCCATCACAGTTTCGCATCTCACATATTTCACAATATCGTGTTAAAAGCGGGTCCTTTACTAGTGGTGAGATGTGAGGCGAGACTTAAGCCTGAAAAAGCCTAGGGTCTTATGTTTGCATAAGATTTTATGATAAATTCGACCATAGAGTCCTTTGGTGGGTTTTAGACATGCTATATATGAAAAGGTAAGTAGATAGTAGTTCCCTAAAAAGATTTTGGTTGTTATCTTTACTTTATTTCAAAAAATAAAAGAAATGCCAAAATGATAAGTTTGGTTTTTTGGATAATTTTTTTTTAAAGGGTCCCCATTTATTAATGTAATATTAACTACTATCATTAATAAATGGGGGGTTGTTGAATACCACAACAATTGGCGATTCACTTGGAAGAACCAGTTATCTCTGAGAGTTTTTTGAAATTTCTAAAACTTCCAAAATAAAGATAGTTTTGAAAATAAATAAAATTACATGGAATATATAAGGTAAGTAATATTGCTCTTTTATGAAGAAAGCAATCATCTGCCTAACTATCGTTCTTTTGACTATTCTTTTCTTATAAAAAGTAACTTTGTCTACATCAGTCTTTACTTGGTTTTTTAAAGATAAAAGCAATAAGTCTCTCCCCAGATCGGTTTTTGGTTTACTCCATTGTCATAGGTAGAGCCTCTGCTACGAGTAGGCGTTCATAGCCTCGACATGGTTACCTTTTAACCAACAATGATCCAGTATTAAATTTAAGTTAGAATGTAATTTTAAAGATAAGCTCATAAGTATACTTATTACTTTCTTTAATTTCTTGAAGTAATTCATTGTTGCTTCAGCCCTTCATCTTTTATTTCTTAAAGGACAATGTCTTGGTTTGGTTACCAACATTGACAATGCCATTCACTTGATTTGTAACTTAACTGAACAAGCTGGCTCGTGATGAGACCCCTTGTCTTTTGATTAATATAATCCTAAGCCATTACCCTATTTTGATCTGCAGTATTGGTAATGTCAGTTTGTTATAATCTTATGATCATGGTAAGCCGACTCTTGATGAGACCTCTTATCCTTTAAGTTTTAAGTATATTTTAGAATTACACTCTAAAAATGAAAACTGGTTAAGTGGGGAGGATCATTGGCTCCCTAAGAGCTTCTGGATGACAAGTGTAGAGTTTTTTGAAGATGCCTTTCTGGAGAGGAACTTTTCTTTGTTATAGATACTTTTCTAGACTGATGTAAAGGAGAAGTTTCTCTCTTAAAGCTAAGTTTCATAAAAAACAAGATAATTAAGGGGGAAGACAGGAAATTTAAGAGCAATCAAACTTAACTATACACTTCATATATGAAGATTACTTTCATAAAAATCTTTACTTATACAAGCGAAAAGTCAAAATAAAAAAGAGACTACCCTTTGTAAAACCAAAAGTAAATGCTTTTTAATTGGTATTATTAGTCGTAAAGGAAACTTTCAACTAAAGGCAATAATATACAGTGAACATAAGAGACCATCTTCTATGGAAAGTATTTCTTTAGAACTTGTCCATTAACGGGTAGAGACTCTCTCTTACCTGATAAATCTTGTGGCAGAAAAGTCGATGGGCCTAATTGTTACACAATCTGAAATGGGCCAAGCCACATTTATTGGAACTTGGTATGCTTACCTTTCTCTTCATGGGCTTTATCCCATTTTAATAATAGGTATTCGAGTTGAAAAGATTTTGAAGCTAGAAAATTTGAATCAAAGGAGGCTTTAACTAACTGCTGATGATGTGCATGCGTGGTCCTGGATTTTTCCCTTTCCTCTTCAAGCTTAAGAATTTGTAATTGTCTAAACTGTATAGATGAGGAAGGAGTTTCTCCAATGAATTGAACTAAGGCTAAGGAGGGAATAGCTACGTTTGCTGGTAAGACTGCTTCTTTCCCTTAGACCAAATTAAAAGGAGAAGTGCCAATGGAGGCTTTCTAAGTTATTCGATCTGCCCATAGAGCAAACAATAAAGACTTATGCCAGTTATTTTGACCTTGGTCAACGGTTCGTTTAATAATCCTGATGAGATTTTTGTTTGTGGATTCGGCTAATCCATTTCCTTGCAGATAGTAATTGGCCGAATACTTAAGCTTAAAACCTCTTTTAAGAGCAAATTCTGTCATAGTGTGGCCTAAAAAATAAGACACGTTATCAAACATTAAAGCAGATGGTAAGCCAAATTTAGTGATGATAAATTGATCTATAAATTCAATAATATTTTCTGAACTGGCTACCTTGAGTGGAATTACTTCTACCTAGTTGGTGAAATAATCAGTGGCTGTAAGGATGTATCTATGCTGTTTAGAAGAATGAGGAATGATCTCACCTATTACGTCCAATCCCCATTGTTCAAATGGTTGGTCAATGTTGATTGGCTATAATGGTAGTGCAGGTTTTCTCTGTCTTCCAGCAGCTGTTTGAAAAATCTTGCATCTCCTTACATAACTGTGTGCATCTTTGAACAACGTTGGCTAGTAATAACAGACATGTAGGATTTTATGTGCTGTAGTATCACCTCCAAAGTGATCACCAGCTGGTCCATCATGTAGTTCCTGCAACACCTTCTCTGCCTTAGATTTTTCAAGACATCTAAGTAAAACAGAATCATAATTTATCCTGAAAAGCACATCGTTGACAATCTGATATTGCCTAGCTTTTAACCTCAAGGCTCTTTTCTTTGTGTAATTTAATTGGGTTGGTGCATATCCATTTTTTAAGTAAAACATGATATCAACATACCTTGATTATGTATCGTTGAGGCTTACCTCAAAGAATTGTACATCGTCACCTAAATGTTGCAACTTTGATAGATTCGATGCTTCCGCCAATATCCTGCAAAAACATTAACCTTTTATAATTTTCGTTGGTTTAATTTTATGTCATATTTTGCAGTGCGGTCACCCAATTTGCTCTTTTTCTCCTATGTCCCTTTGTATTAAAAGATTTCTCACTGCTGAGAATTGTACTATGACTTTAGTGTGGGTTTTGAGGAGAAAAGGTCTGAAGTCTTTCATAGATTTGAAAACAACAAAATCCTGTTTTTCAACATTTGAGTAATTTAATTCATCTCCTTGTAAATTGGAGCTTAAGAAAGAGATCGGAGCTTCAAATTTACCTTGATTTGCTTGTGTCAATATGGTTGCATATGATTTCTCGGAAGCGAAAGTATATAGAATGAAATGACTGGAAAAATTCAGAGTTGCTAGAGATGGGGTGTTTATAATTGCTTGTTTTATCGAGCTAAAAGCTTCATGTTCTGAATGTCCCCATTTAAACAAAGATTTTTTCTTTATCATGGTTTGAAGAGGTAAAAAAATTCTTGAGAAGTCAGGGACAAATCTTTGAACAAAATTTATTTGACCCAGGAAAGATTGCATTGATTTCTTGTTGCATGGTAAAGGTATTTCAGAAATTTCTCTAATTCTATTAAGGTCAATATGAATTCCTGCTTTGGAGACAATGAATCCAAGAATATTTCCTTCACTTAACGCGGAAAAAGACTTTTTGGGGTTTAGAGAAATTCCATACCTTTGGTAGCATTCAAAAATTTGTTTTAAATCTCTTAGATGATTACTGCATTTTTTGGAGTATACTGTTATATCACCCAAGTAGATCACCATTGATTTATTTATTAAACCTTTGAAGGTTATATCCATAGCTCTCTGGAAAGTAGCACCAGTATTGATCAGTCCAAATGGAATTTTCTGATAAGCGTAAGTGATCCACTTTGTTCATAATGTAGTTTTCAGCTGGTCATCTAGATGTACTAAGATTTGATTATAACCTGAGAATCCATCGAGGAAAGACATTAGCTTAGGGCTTGCTACTGATTGCAAAATATGTTCCATAGGAGGTAATGGGAAATTGTACTTTTGGAAAGCTTTATACATATCCAAATATCGCTGTTCTTTTTCCTGACTCGGACAAGATTGGAAACCCATCGGGAGTGTCTCACAGGAAAAATAATTTTGGCTTTTAGAAGTTTATTCAACTCAGATTTAATTTGACTTTCTAAATTAGGAAGGATCTTCCTCAATTTCTATTGAATAGGTTTTTCGTTAGATACCATGGGAATGGTATGTTGAATAATAGAGGTATTGTATGTCCTGTGATCTTCATAGTTCCATGCAAAGACATTCTTGTATCTCTTCAACAAACCTATAAAAGCTGTTTTTTCGTCTGACGTAAGACTGAGACCTAAGTTAATATTTTGAGGTTTCAAATCAGTCCCGAGATTGATCAATTCAAACCTCAGAGTTGAACTTTGAATTTTTGAATTGGTAGATCGTTTAAATCTGTCTTTAAGGTTGTATAAATCTTCCAACTTAACTACAGATTTTGGTATAGCATTAATGATTGTTTCTTGTTTAAGTTGGTTATCATGCTAGTCTTCATCAACTATCTGGTCATCGTAAGAGCCTTATGAGGTCAGGAAGCTTATGATATCTGGATCGTTATTAAAGACTCTCCAGTTGGTGATATTTTCAGGAATAGAAGGCCTAAAAATTAATTCAATGGAAAATTGATCTGGGCTGTAATCTTCTGGAGGAATAAACTTGGAAGCGACATTAGCTAGAAGATTGGCGCTGACATTCTGGAGTCTTGGGATAGGGGAAATATTAAACGCGGTAAAGTGGAGAGTCAGATCTTGGACTAATGACTGATAATGTTTCAAGTGTCCTGATAAATAGTGTATAGTGTTCCTTACCTATTTTATGACAATCTCTGAATCTCCGAATACTTGAAGGTATTTTACATTAAGGCCAATTGCCTTATACAGACCTTGAACTAGTGCCTCATATTCAACGGTATTGTTGGTGCAATCAAATTCAAGTCTGCATGCTAGCATAGTTTTTTCCCCTTCTGGGCTAACTAAGATGCAACCTGCTCCTGCTCCATCATTGGATTTAGATCCATCAAAAAATAATTTCCAAAATAAAGATTTAACTACAGGTTTATCTACAAAATTTACACATTTAGAAGTGTCTGTTTGAGAAAAATTTTCAACTTGATAGACAATAGAGTTTTCTAAGAAAGGTGAAGTACGAGCATTAAAATTTCCTAGAAATGATTCTACATAATAATTTTTGATGATATTATTGCTATACGCGATTGGTTCATTTTCTCCTTCTAGTTTTGTTAGTATGAAATTCTAATGTTTCTCGCAATCAACCCTTATTTGATTTGGTTTACCATTATAGGAAAGCCACAAGTGATACTAGTCAGTTGCAAAATAACCATGAAGTTTCTATGACCAGTCTCTACTAAGGATTAAGCCATATAACTCAGGAATGTCAGCTACAAGTATGTTGATGACTTGACAAACTTTAGGGTTTGATGAATTTTTGATGGTTACTTGGTTAAGTTCCCCAACAACTTCAACTTGAGAGAGATCTAACTGAACTATTCGTACAATAGATTTCTGAGGCTGAACATTCAACTTAGCGCAAACTGTTCTAGGCAAGATGTTAGATGAATCTTTGGATTCGACCAAATAGTTGTGTAAGTTTTTGTTAAAGACTTCAAAAGTAAGGAGAAATGGTGGAGTGTGAGATTTTGATCTTCCCCCAATTAAAGCTATATCAGTTGGATCAATCTTATTCAAAGAAGCACTAGGGGGTCTTCCCATTTCTTGGGCAGCTTGTGAGATCATGGCAGTAGGAAGTGGTGCAGTAGGTACTGCTTTAAGTTCTTTCATAAGTAACTTCTGTTGATGCTTCAATTTACTAAGCTCATGAAATGTAATGTTTTCCCTAGTCTTCTTCTTTTTTTTTTCCTGTGGAAAAAGTCGTAATTTTATTCATATGAAAAAATTACATTTTGTAGATGCTTAAAGCATATGCAGATGGCTATCCCTGTAATGACAAGAAACAAAGGTTACAATATAAAAGAAAAAATAAATTCTAGCTGGCCTATACTTTTCTGCCCTTCTTCTTCTCCACCCTTTGCCAACCTTCAGAGTTGGGAGTGGGTGCAATTATAGCTAGCTGGTTTTCCATTATGTTCATTGGATGTTCTTTGTCAGATTCTAATCCTTTAGATCCATGAGTTCGTTTGATGCCGCTTACTTCTAGCTGAGGTTCTTGTTGTTGTTTCATATTGTCTGGCCCCAAATGAGTATCTGGGGTATTTTCTTCCTGTGTATATTTCTATCCCATTTGTATGTTAGGTTCTGATTGGTTCCCTGTAGGTTCTGTCTGCATGTCCTTTTCTTCCAGCAGGTTGGTATGCTGCACCCTTTGGGCTTTTTGTTGTTGTTTCTTATTCCCTTTGGGGTCCTTCCTGGGCAGTGGGTAGGTGTATTGGAGATGCCCTGTTTGTATGCAGTAGTGGCATCTGAATGTTGTATTCTCATAGTCAAGCGGTTGAGTCCTCAGTGTATTATTGTAGTTCGATGTAATGTGATTAGGTAGCCCCTGACTTAGGTTCACTTCTACACATATTCTGGCAAATGTGAAAATTCCCCTGATAACTCTATCTTCATCTATTTTTAGGAATTTCCCCAAGGAATTCCCAATGGCTATTAGAACTTTGTGATGCCAGAAGTGTAGAGGGAAGTTATGTAGCCCTTGATTGATAACACTGTCTCGTTCTTGTTTTGTGTTGAATCTAACTATGAAAAAACCTTTTGAGCATAGGTGAATTTCATAGTTAGGTGACCATGTGGAGAAGATCCATTGATGCAGAGCGTCAGAATTTGGGCAGAACCCATTAAATCTACAGATAAAAACATTTTTGGATAGATCAATGTGTAGATTAGTTACCTCTGGCAGAATTACTTGGAGCATTAGAGATTCCAGTTTTTGTTCCATAATATAGGGACCTGGTAGCTCTGGTGCTGGTGCTAGTTTGTGTTGCATTTTTTCCTTTCCTTTGACTGCGTCACGAAAGGAACCTGTATTTTTAGAACTGGCTCCATTGCATCCGCCACGCAGTCTCAGATTAAGAATGATAGTTGAATCTTTGATGATACCATATTCCTGAAGTGTATGGGTATCTTGTAGACTACGTCCTGTATATATCAGATTTTGGTATTTTGTGGGGGTTCCAAGTTGAATCTGGATTTCCTTCTTTAACTCCTGAATATACAACCCCTTTCTAAACTGCATGCAGTGATGTTTGCCCCCTATCAATTTGATGAAGATTTGTATCAAATCTTCGCCCATGCAGTTTGAAACAACCTTTTTGGAGCCTCGATTTATTGGATTGGGCATTTTCTCTGTAAACCCAAATGCAACACTGATTTTTGTATTCTTTCCGCGCCATGGTTCCTCCAGATCTGGTTTGTATGGGTCATTTTTCAAGTACCCAGTCACTGCGTCAAGTTTTACTGCGTCCTCTATCGTCGACCTCCATACATTTGCGTAGGACCTCCCCTGTCCAGTTGAAAACCGGGACGCAACAGGCCCCTCGGCCCCTTTCCACTCTCGCCTCATCTTGTGGGTGACGGATCTGTTGCCAAGGTTTATCTCTGGCCGGTCTGGTTGATGCAGTGCGTCGTCGGTGGCGTCGCCAGGGTATATCTCTGGCCTGAGGAAGAAATGATCTATGATAGAGAAAACATTTCTTGTTCCAAGATCAAGCCAGAATACTGCCCCAAGGTCAAGATTAGTTTGCCCTTCTGCCGCTTTCTTGTGTGGGCTTCGTTTTGATCTCGTGTAGCTCCCATCCTTGGTTTGCAGAATGGTAGCGGTGCAAATCACTGTTCCGTAAACCCTAGCCACGAATCTCTCTCGTTCATTCTTAGAATTTCTTTCAAACTTTAAGTTAAAATAACATAATGTTCAATATCTACTCACTCTAAATCTTCGTTTGCCCTAGTCTTCTTCATATCATCAATAATATTATATTCCATTTCATCAGAAACTATAAGAGTTTTAGATGAGGGAGAAGGATCCAATTGAGTAGGTGTAGTTTGAGTGGATTTTGATACAGATTTCTTACCTATTGCTTTGTCCCTAGGGGGTGGCATTGAAGCCTTCTGTTTCAGATTTGTTTGTGACGATTCAACAGGATTTTTACTTCGGCTAGCGACAGGTAAGGCTTCTTGAGTTTCTTCACTGGGAAGTATAAAATCCCACATCCCTTGTAATTCTGCTACTTCCTCGTCGTCCGTTTGTTCTTTGTTTGTTGATACTTTGTCCTCCTCTCCATCTGATTTGGCATTTGATATGGAATTTGGGGGTTTAGGATCAACAGGGGAATTCCTTTTGAATGGTCTAAAAGGTTTTTTAGAGGAAGTCTTTGCTACCTGTTTTTTAATATCAACCATTTCATTAGACATGGTCTTGAGGACTTTCTGCAACCCTTCAAGATCAAAAGGATCTTTCGGTGATTTCTTCTTAGAGTCTATTAGAGTCAGTGTTTGCAGCCTTCCACCAACAATCAAACATGCTCTTACAAAGTGGTCTTAGGGTGTCAAAGTCAAATTTTGTCATTTTAGTGAGTCTTCAAGTAAAATTTGGTCACTAGGTATTAGGTCTAGGATTGTTTTCACTCCTTCAAAAGTTTTCCAAATATTGGTCCATGTCACCATTCAGCTGAGTGTACCATCATTCAAAGAGTTGCCATCATTATTTCAAGTTCCAATGGGTCATTTCACACCTTGTTTGTGCTTTAGTTGTGCTTAGTTAAGGCTCATTTCCCTCTCCTAAGGTTTTGAAGGCAATTTTCCTTGGATGGTCAAATAATCAACAAAACTTGTATCCTAATGCTCATACACCTTCCCCTACCCTTAAAATACCTTCTTAAACACTTTCCATCACTGATATCCCTTAAATTCATCATTTTCCCACAAACCCTAGCCTATTGCTACAATTTGAAACTTTTTTAGGTTAGGCTTGTAGTTTTCCCTTTTGGACCCCTTTCCCTCACTCAACCTTTGAAATTCCACTTTCCCCTGCTTCCTAACATCCCTCCCTACTTCCAAAAAATTTTCTCAAGAAATTAGAAGCTCCTCATCCTCTTCATTTCCCTTCATTTCTACAAATCCCCCATTCCACACATCGGGATAGGTTTTATTAAAATGATGTTTCTGAGCAAGAAAAGATGAATTTGACAAAAGTGAGAGAGGTTTTTGTCCATCATAGACTCAAGAAGAAAAAAATCCTTCAGTTTTTACACAGGTCTCATGGTTTGGGAGAAATGTCCAAAACATCATTTGCCTCAGGAGAGTTACTGCACTTCTGGAGTGAATTTGGGAAAATCAAGATTTATCCTCGCTGGAATGTCCAAAAGACTTGTTTTATGACTCAAATGATAAATAGACATAGAGAGATTTCCAATGAGCTATCATGAGCTCAATTTGGAGTTGAGGAAGACCTCCAAAAGTTGACTGGAACAACACTCTACATTTTGGCAGCCTTATTCTTCACATTTTGACCAATCTTGGGAGATTGAGATTTTGATAGGGAAAATGAGCTCCAAATTGAAAAATTCAAGATGTTATGGAAATTAGACTCGAAAAGATTTCCAACGAGCTATCCCTCGCCCAATTGCAACATCGAGAAGGCAGTAAAAAGTTGCCTTAAAGTGGCGCTGCGCACTCCCTTTAGGCGCTGCACACTCCACATAGTTTTCTTCAGGTAATTTTTGTATCAATCCCTTGGTCAAACGCGCAGCGCCTAGGGCGCTACACACTTTTTGGGGGAATTTTTTGTAGGAATGGCCACCACCATTGGATTCATAAGACCACTTACACTCAAGAAAACCATGTTTCCAGATTTGAAAGTCAAAACTACTAGGTGGAAAAGGCAAAAAACCACCTAAAAATCATGTTTCTGCCTATTTTCTGAGCCAGGCGCTGCGCGTTTGAGTAGTCTTGGGAGATTGCAGTTTTGGAGGGGAAAATCAAGCTCAATTTGGAAACTAGGGGCATTTTTGGAACTAGACAAGATAAGCTTTCCAATGAGCTATCCTAAGCTAGATTTGGACATCAGGAAGGCAGTCAAAACTCACTTTGAAGATGGCGCTACGCAATTCCTTAATGGCGCCGCGCGTTTGACACTAGCGCTGCGCACTTGACAGGCAGCCAAATTTTTCATTGTTTCTCTCAGAAAATACTTTTCACCCGCGGGATTTTGATTTTTCACTGATTTAATTCATAATGATGATGTAATTAAAGTGTGTTTATGCTACCTAGGGTAGATACTTCAGATGAATGGCCTAAGTGGCATGTAATGAATTAGTTTGCTTCGTATTAGGGATGAATCAGTTTGACCACCCTAGTCTTTAGCTATTAGTTCAGTCTTTTGTGCAACTGCTCCTCCTCTCATGGATTCGACCCCTGAGGCTAGGATTAGTTGTTTTGAGGCCTATATCATGTACTTTCTCAGTCATTTTACTAGTTGGACTCAGTGTGGATGCTCAGAGCTTGATTGTACACCTTTGTAAGCAGTTTGGCAGGAAATTAATAAGAATTCCAGCCATTTTTATGGGATCCCTGTGGTATGGAGTTCTACTACAATTTCTTCTTCTGTGATTATACGTTTATATGTTTTTATGTATGCCATCAATCATTTCATTGCTTCTAGTTGAATGTTTTCAAGTTTGATAGGTAGAATCCATTGTATTAGTGCTTTTCCTTGGGAAACCATTCACCATTTCATGTTTTCTGCAGTCCAGGAAGGATCCATGATTGTCACATGCCCTTCTTAGCTTCTCACAAGTCTTAAACATCTCACCTTATCAAGCCCTAGAGTGCTAAAGCCTATGCCTACCTTGCCCCATAGAACACCCTGCATTTCTGATTTAATTTCCCAGATCTAAACTGCCCAGCTCCTCCTAATCCGGCAAAACCTCTACAAAATCCAATTAAAAATTTTGAGCTACTATACCTAACCTAAAATCCTTTTACCTGATCCAGTCATCTTGACTAAGATCCTTATGGAGAGAGCCCTCTCTCGGCCTAGTAGGGCTAGCTACTTGGCTAAGCTTGGTTTGTGGTTACCCTGGCATTGCCTCCCTTCAACCTGAGGTCAATCTAGGTGATAACAGAGTCATATCTGAAGGTTACCTTCTTAGATTTCTGTTCTTCTAATGCGTTTTTCTTTTCTACAGATATTGTCTCTTTCATATTTTCTACCAAGGTGGGCTTGGCAGCGCTATCAACGAAGATTGCTATATTTGACGACATAGTAGAGATGTGCCACTCATTTTGGACCTCATCGATAGGCTTAGATGCCACTGGTATTTTATTCAATAGTTTATTGAAGTGAGAGTTGAAGTCCTTAATGGGTTCTCTTGGCTTAGCTTTCAAATTGGAGAGATCATTGATTAAGGTAGTTGTAGATCTATCATCTCCAAATTTTGTTAAAAATTGTTCTTGAAAAGCATCCTAGCTGTTAATAGAACCTGATGGTAATGAAAAGTACCATGATCCTGCTTCTCCCTACAAAGTATATGGGAACAGTCTTACAACTGTGTCTTCCTCCTCTACTTGATTCAAGTTAATGGACAACATAAAATTATTTATATGTTCCTCAGCTAATAGACCATTATCAGGATTGAATTTGGGTAGCCATTTTTTTGGATGTGCTAGCAATTGATGTAAAGGTCTAGCCATCCTAACAACCCCTGGGTTTGTCCATGGCCTTGGAGGATTCTGTGCCATTGCTGGTATGTGGGTAGGGGAAGGTGTAGTAGTAGAGTTTGAAGGTGATTGGAAGATGTAGCTTCTGTACCTGTGTGAATCACGATCTGGGTGGTGGGATGGATGATTGATCCCGTGAGGGTGTATATGGAATGAATGAAGATGATGATAAAACCTCGCCGTGAGATTTAGGTGGTGTCTTCTTAGCTTTCTTTCGGCTTGGCAGAGGAAATTTGAACAAAGGAATTCCGAACTTTTCACTCTTTGCTCTAGTTAACCGTTGAGATGGAGTGAACTGAGAAGTAACACTATCCTGGGATAACTTAGATTCTTCTTGAGATAGCGAAATCCCCTATAATTTGTGAATCAAAGATTGAACTTCAGGGGCTTCGGTAAGAGAAGAATGCTCTGGCTTGTTTGGGATTTCAGCAACGGGTTGTATAATATTCTGTGCAACTTCTCACTTAGGATGAGGAGATTTGGAAGACTTTCGAGAAGTTGGAGGTGAGGGTGAGGAAGTTTCACTCTTAGAATGGCCTGTTAATTTAGATTTACTTGCCATTCATAGTTCAGGCCATCCTTCTAGCGCCAAAATGTTGAAGCCTCGTTGATCTATCTTTTCTATATTTTTGTGAGCTGGTTTCATAACAAAATCATTGCCTCAACATAGGGGAAAACCACCCGGTCCAGACCTTGGTTAGCAGCTCCTTTTCTGTTTGGAGTAGTGGCTCTATTTGGAGATAATGGGACCAGTTTCCCAATCTATTAATGCTTGTGCTAATGGGGTGATGCATGATGTTTTAAAGTAATATCTAAGATAAAAGTAATCTAATATAAGCTAATCAATCACAATGCATTTTATTCTAATTTAAGGACTATCTAATTATAAATATACCCAGGATTAACTTGATGTATGCGGTCCCCGGATGCGGGTGTTTAAGGCGATGGGACGGGAGTTGGAGGCTGGCCACATGCCGATCCACGGGCATCACGTGGCACTCCATGCGAGCGGACGTCGAGATCATTCCCGGTTTAAAACGAAGGGACCAGGGACGACAACAGTAAATGCCCAGAGAGTGCACTCGATCCAGAGCATTGCTGCAGTAATGGCGGATGGAAACTCGAGGTGGGTGGGTGACGATGAAGAGCATAAATCCGGTTTGGAGCAGGGAATGTTGGTCGTGTTGCATTTGGCTGGCCTCTCTGGCGTTGAAGCGGTCCCTTCTCAGACGGTTGGGTCCATTACGGGGCTGGTTCTGGTAATCGACAGTCTGGTTCACTTGGCAGTTTGCCGGGAATCTCATCCCAATATGGTGAGACCCAGACAGAGGTTGCTGAGCCGTCGTGGTTCTTCTAGAGGAGGGGGTTCGAGCAGACCTGTGAGAGATGATACGGGGCATTGCTGCCACTGTAATCTGGCAAGCTCCATTGGAGCCATTCCCCTGCACTCAGGCCAGCATATGGATGCTGGGGCCTCTAGCTCGGCCTCCCTGCCAGCTTTTGGCTCCACTATTTTCAACTTCACCAGCTCTACGGCAAACCCGAGAATCAGTGCGCATGTCTCCATTCTGTTCATCGAGAATCCTCCTGAGGTGGATGACCCCATAGAAGCTCGGGAGCAAGGGATGCAGGACTACCACGGGGAAGCTGAGAAGGCTCCGACAGCTGAGTTGGAGCAGGAAGAAAAGAGCCGGGCCACCGTCGAGGAAAAATCCAAGCATTCCCAGAATGCTCCTAACGTGACTACTGGGGAAGCGGAAGCGACCTCGCCTATTGAAGCTTTGCCGGATTACTACGGCTGGTACCCAGTTGTGGAAGAGCAACCAGATGAGCTGAATGAATAATCTCGCCGGCGCCCTTGCTCCACCAGGTCGCTCCAGGTTCAGTTGCCGTCTCCTGGTTTGTTGTTGGTTCAGTCAATGTTTTTTTTTAGGATGTCAAAGCTGTTGGTTTTTTGTGTTAATGATGAGAGCACTTACTGTTTCCCCTGCGCGGGACGACTTGAACAGTTCTTTTTGTCTAAAACCCCTGCGCGGGCTTCCGTCTATGGACAGTCTTGGAACTTCATGGAACCACCCCTGCGAGGGCTTGCTATGGGGAATTATGTCTGGGTCTTTGTCAGTCTTAGTTTTTGTCTATGTCTGGTGCCCTTTGAGGGCAAGAGCATACTGGTCTTACCTGTTGTAATTTTGCACTCTGTACATATTTAATAGATTAGCCTTGTTACCGAGAAAAAAAAAATTGATGTATGCGATCTACAATAATTTCTGAAAGAAATTGGTAATAAAGATCATTCAATTGCGATTAGAAGTGAATCCATTTTAACAATAATCGTTTTGTATAAAAAGTTAGCCGAAACGATTGTGAAATATATATCGCATAAAGAGTTATTCATATATTCAACATAAAATGAAGATCATCATCATACAAAAGTACAATAACGATAACCAAAATTCAGACTTTCATACATAAGCAATTTGAAAAGAAATGATTTCTTAATATATAAGTAAAAAGGATTACGAGATAAAAGCACCATTTATAATACATCCTACTCATGTGTTTTAGCAATATTGATCTATCTTCAATCCATTCAACATCATCTAAGAGTACAAAAGTGCAATTTCAATAGAAGATGCTAAATCAGATAAAAATAAATCCTGTTCCATATATTTCACCAGAAATTCCTCAAAGGGATAGAAGTGCATGTTTTGAATAGAGTTTCTGATAAAATTCTAGACACCTCTCTAAATGCATGAGAGGGGTTTAAATAATAAAACTATAAAACTAAAAATAGATTATTACAAAAATAGTTGAGGAGGTTTAAATGACCTGCCTCAATTTGTGCAAAAATAAAATCAAAATGGAAATAAACAAGGTGACTAACTATCCTGCATTTGATCCTTCAGATTGCAAATATCCATCGTGGGCTTCAGTTGTGTTGGTTTTCCGACTTCAGCTTTCAACTATCCAGCGAATACAACATCGGTCAGCGCTGGCGCCATTTTCTCGGTGGAAGTGGTTAGGCATCGCAGGGTCATCCATTCACTGTGAGGCTTGACCAAATGTTGCCAATATGCCTCCCAGTCTAACCTAGTCGTTTGCCTTATCACTTCTTCCTTTTCTTCCGCTGCCTGTTTCCATTGCTGTTCGAGTTGTTTCGCATTAGGAAGGAACCCTGGAATGGATTCTGCCGCAAGATTGGCACTATGCGAATTCTCATTGATATTTTCTATGACACATTTTGCTGCTACCACTGCATCCACTTTTACATTTTCTGCTTCTTTACGCTGAGAATCCCAGCTTGCAAATAAAATTTATTTATGCGATTCTTCTAGCTTGGGTAGGTTGGATTTTCTCCCATCCTCTATATTTTTCCAGGCGATAAAATCAGAGAATTTTTTAAAGATCTCATCATATTCAAGTCACATTTCTACGATTTGACTTGTCAGTTTATCGCTTGTTTCGCAATAGGATTTCCAATGTGAAATCTTCTGGCACAACAATTCTTTCTGATGCATCAGCTGGGAGTTAAGACTGAGTGCTTCAGTAACAAACTGATCAATTTTTGGATCGTCTTTATGTAGATCAGTTATTTCCTGCACCTGTGCTTCCTTCTCGGCTAAGCTGGTTCGATGTTCTATTTGCATTTGTTCAAATACCTGTTGAAGCTTAGCCAACTGTATCTCTGCTTGCTGGTCGGATTTGACTTGCTGTAGTTGTTGCTCAAGTGACGTTATTTTATTCTCTTTTTCTCTAAGCAACATTTGGATTTCTGTTGCTTTGTCTATGGTCGCTGTAGCATAAGCACCTACAAACTGCGAGAGTCTAGTGAGGTTGGCGGATGGATCAACAGGCGAGTCCTTCCATAGAACATCCATTGGTTCATTTTCAAGGGTAGTAGCAGCTATAGAGTCCAATTTCCTTTTCTTTCTTTGCCTTTTCACCACGGCCTTATGCTGTGGGCTATAAAATACATCCAAAGGGGGTATTTCTTCAATTCTCAAAATTATTTCAGAAGTAGGGGTAACAGGGATGTGCTCTACCTCTTGCATATTTGCAGTTTCTTCCACTGTAATTTCCAGGGCTGTTTTCTGTTGTGGAGTTTGCAACTCTGGCACCTGTTCCTCTACATTGAGACTTTTATTAAAATTGTCCCACTCTTCCTCTAAGTCAATTACCATGGGTTTTATTGGCTATGCGGAGGTAGCAGGGATTTCAACTTGCTTGCTAGCTAAAGCTTCTTTAGTTATCTTCTGTGTAGATTGGGCTGTATCCCTCACTAACTCCATGCTTCTACTTTTCCCATTTTGCGATGACTGTTGCGATTCCCCGATAGATTTGTCTTGAGATTCTGCTCTAGAATTGGACTTGGAATTTTCTTTGGAGTCACCTTCCATCACACTAGGAGTAGGCTCCCTTATTGGTTCAATCAATAATTGGTCCAATGGGACCGTTGCTAGCCTTCTTTCTTTGTAACTGTAAAAATTTTCCTTGTCTTCACGGTCAAAAAGTAGTTGTGCCATATGCTTCACCTTTGTGAAGGTGTTCTTCTACAAAAAGATGTCATCAAAAACATCCTTGTCATTACTGAATACTTTTATTTTCACCAGAGTGGTGAAATCCTTGATAGTGCCGAACGGGTCATAATGCCGTCCAGGGAATTTAGGTAATTGTAGAGATATCATGTTCTCTGCTTCTTTGAACGCATTCCCTAGGTTGTGTAATTCAAATGCTCCATACTGTACAAGGAATGTAGGCCAAATGGCCTTTTCTGATTCTTTCAGTGTCTTGCTCATTCCTCCCTCACTAGCTGTTTGATAGGCTATCTCTCTAGCCATTAATTTATCTGGAACATAGTATGGGAGGACATGGGGGGAGGTGATGCTACCAAAAACTCTGATATATGTAAATTTTTCCTCCGTGAACCATCTGGCCACCAGGGGGATGTCAACTTTAGCTTCTTGGGAAAATCCTGGGGCATCTCGATTATAAAGCCGCTTGTGAATAGGGAGCATAACTCCATGGAAAATCTTGAAAAAATGTGGTTCAAAACTAGATTCCCACATGTCCTTGTGGTATATGTGAATAGGGAGTGGATTTTGGATAGTCCATTTCCACCCCATGATAGGGAATTTTGAACTAAAACAAATAGCATCCATGACATAGGTGCTCATAAAAAATGGAGGGTAAACCCTCGATGCAACACTTCTTTTCCTTCTATACTCGATAATTGTTTTTGCTAAATTATCTGACAAAATTTGTGCCCAATTCATTATAGTTGCGTTAAGAGCTGCATCTATTAACGGTAACCACTTTGGGGAGAACTTAGTACCATCGGGTCTGCCAAACAGTCTACATAACATAGCCACTACGAAACTATAAGGGGTACAAACAAACGAAGTAGTGTACATACCATTTTTGTCTTTCTTGATTTTCTCTTCATTATTTGACCAGGCACGAGTGTAGTCTGCTGGGTCATCATTCTCTCTAGCAAACTTCTCTATGGATTGCCTATTGTAGATGACTTGGGGCCCTGGTAGGTGGTACATAAGCCATAGGTTGTCTGGGGTAAAAGACCCCATAACCTCTTGGCTCCTTGTCTTGAATTCTCTATTTGAGATGTCGGCTTCATCGATGACCCATTTTACCATATCGGTATAAGGGATTATCTTCAGCTGAGCGGCTATGTAGAGAAAAAATGAGCATTTCGTCTCCAGCATGGAAGCGTATGAGGAATCACGTCCATCAACTATAACTTTTGTTTCCATAATGCTCGACTGTTCTTCCTCCAGTATGTTATACATAGGTTTCCATGTAGAGGTTCCTCCCTCTCTACTGCATGTGGTATTCGTGAACAGGGGAGTCATATCTGTCTTCTCAGAGGCAACAACCTTGCCTTTCTTCACCATTGTTGTCAACGCTTTGCTCTATGGGTTTTTCCTGAAAGTGGAGAACAACAACTATCAGATACACAAAGATGAACGTAAAAATGAAATAATGCAGATAGATTGTAAAGGTGGTAAAAAGAGTTTTATTTGAATGAATGTAAGAAGATATCATATCAAGCTAAATGGATTTTCACACATAAATGCAGTTATTTCCCACTAAATGCCTACTAATGATTTGTTATCCCTTACCTTTAGTGCTCATAAATGTTTGTATCGTAAAACGGAACGTAAGATTCTAGGGTGGCAAGCCATTGTACTGCAATAATAGCGATTGTGCGATTTGCAAAGCAATATCGCAATATGTCCCTATTACCTTTCTTATCTCCTGCTATGTTTCTTCGGGATGCAAGATGTGAGCCATCCATTAGTTGTTTCAAAACATAGCTAATTGCTAGGTTTATCCTATGTAAAAGATCTAACGGATTCAAAACATTTACTCATAATATTTTAAGTTATGGGTTCGGGTGCTAATTGCATTTCGTAATATCGGTTAGTGGTAAGTACAAGGGGTTAGTTTGAATGCCTGAAATGCGATGCGATAAAGGTCACAATGCCATCATAGTTTCGCATCTCACATATTTCACAATATCGTGTTAAAAGCGGGTCCTTTACTAGTAGTGATATGCGATGCAAGACTTAAGCCTGAAAAAGCCTAGGGTCTTCTGTTTGCATCATATTTTATGATAAATTTGACCATATAGTCCTTTGGTGGGTTTTAGACATGATATATATGAAAAGGTAAGTAGTTAGTAGTTCCCTAAAAAGGTTTTGATTGTTATCTATGCTTTATTCCAAAAAATAAAAGAAATGCCTAAATGCTAAGTTTTGTTTTTTGGATATTTTTTTAAAGGGTCCCCATTTGTTAACGTAATATTAACTACTATCATTAATAAATGGGGGGTTGTTGAATACCACAACAAGCAGCTACAAACATGATCCAAAATTTTTCCTTAGCTTCATTTTGGAGCCTCCTTAACAACCATCCTCCGCAACATGTCTTGCACCGTCAAGCATATAGGATTCATCTGTTTCTGAGTGTCTTGTTAGCCTGTGCATGTTAGTTTGATTCACTCCCCTCACAGGCTGTCTTTCCGGACTTAGACCATGAGTTGGCCAAGCAGCTCCCCCAAAAAATTGTGCAATTCTGGAGGGGAACCAACCTTCCCTCCAGAAATTGCGCAAATCAGCAAGCCAACCTACTGAGCTCAAGAATTGCGCAAATCACTCTGTCAGGCTTCCCTCAGAAAATTGCATAATTCTAGAAGGGAACCAACCTTCCCTCCAAAAATTGTGCAAATCAGCTTGGGAGCCTGCCGGGCTCTAGAATTGCGCAGAGCAGTTAGGCAGTCTTCCTCTAGAAAACTACGCAATCTGACCCAACAATGCTACTCAACCCAGAAATTGAGCAATTCTAGGAGGCATTCACCTGCTGACCCCAAAAATTGCGCAATCCCTCTGGGAAAACTAGCCCAACTCAGCCTAGAGACTGCACAAATTTTCATCCCAATCTCGCAGACCGATGCATGTGCCTTTAGGCTGACCGATTCCCTAAGAGATCGAGAAAAACTAATTTGCATGGCTTTTCCCAAGGTAGCATGCAAAGGCATCCCTAGATTTAGGGATCTATTTTTAGCAGCTGGAGGTTACATGCAATGCTCATTTTAGAAACCTCCGTCCAAGTGTCGCTTTTCCTACATTTGTGGCATGCGCTACATAACCTCAATTTTACCAAAACTTATGAACTGGACACTGCAGAGCTCATTCCTCACATCGATCTTGTAGCTTTGACATCCCACATTGCATCTAGGAGTTGTCGGCACATTCAGCTCAGCTGTTGTGGGGTAAGCTTACTTTGCATGTCTTGCACTGCGTTTCTGTCTCTTTTTGTGTTTCAGCTTATGTGAGTGATGTTTGCTTGCTGTCGTTTTGATGTATGTTAGCTTGGAGAAGCATCGTTTCAGTTTTCATTTGCATCTTACCACTGTCGCATGCATGACACTATTTTTGCACCAACGGTTGCCGTTGCGGCGACCCGTTTCACATACATGCATGTTTTCCCTTTTTCTGAATCCTGCACTTGTTGTTTGCATGTATGATCATTAACTCTTGTTTACACTCAGTTTCACTATCCATCCAAACTTCTCATGTTTTCAGTCGCCCGTCGGCAGGTTTGGGCTGCCTTAGCCTGGACCTTGCCTTACCCGGCTAGCATTGCACATTTTTGGAAGTGAAGGCTCTGCCTTCCCTCCATAAATTGTGCAAGTCTGGCCCAATAGTGACCTCTAGGCTTGCATTGCGCAATTCTAGGAGTCAATGCCTTGCTAGCCACAGAAACTGCGCAATGCAGTTTGTTAGTTTGCATGTCACTGATGACTGAAATTGCGAATTGCGCAGTTTCAGTCCTTAGCAGGCTAGCGTGGACTATGCATTGCACAGTTCCAATATTTTGTCAGCCTCTCGATAGCCCAGACTCTGCCTTGCGTAGTTTTGGCAGTCAGTCTCCCAGCCTCCCGGTGAAAATTGCGCAATCTTCACAGAGAATCACACAGGTATGAAGCATGTCAGTCCTCCAGTTTGTTTTTATTTTCAACTGATAGATTTATTTCCATTAGTGTTGCTATGTATCCAGGTATCACAGGTGTTCGTCTGTCTCTCAGCAGCACATGTACAATGGCTTCTAGGAGAGCAGATTCGAAGACACCGTTCAGAGAACAACTGGGGATGCAGTGTATCAAGTGTCTATGAACTTTCCCATCTATGAAGACATAAAGTTGTTAATGGATAAGGATATCAAGATGAAATGGTAGCAGCGTCACAACGAGCAACACCATCAACATTAGTAGAAGGTAGCACACCTGAATGTGACAAATGCAAGAGGAAGTTTGTGGACAGGGCAAAGGCGGAACAAAGTTGCAAGCTCAAGCAGATCCACCTGTGATGAAAGCAGCTTTGGAGATTAAGGATATGAGGTGACAAAATGACAAGAGGATAACACGAAAGAAGAGAGAGAAACAGAGAAGGAGTTCCAGGTGCTGAAGCAGCAACTCAAGGAAGAAAAGGAGCTACATAGACGAGAGAAGGAGTTGCAGTGGGAACATGTACAACAAGAGGCGCAACATCCACAGACTGATGAAACTATGCCAATACAGGTTATGGATCCATACAACAGCTAGCATGGAGAAGACAAGGTGAGCAGTGTTGTCGATCACATGCAAGGGTATTCAGGAGCATCGATGTCACTGTGCGCACGAATGTGATCCCACCTATTTGACACACTCACTAAGGCGAAGGCAAGAAGCAAGTTCAGCTGAAGCTGAACATGTATTTTGACAAGTTTATGCGCATGGTCACCAACACACACTTGGAGATCAACACAGACATTATGCATTAGTATGATGCTGGTCCAGTTGCACTCATGACGATGATGCACATGTTATCAGACGAGTTCGAGAGAGGAGCCATATCAATGTACCTGGATGTAACAGAGGTAAGAGTTCACTTTCAGCGAGATGTCACCATTGAGCGCACAGACACCATATGGATGACCAAGCTTGGCATCAGTTCACCACTGTCGATCATTGCAAGGATGTCAAAGAGTTGGTCTCACCACAATTGTCCGAGTGTTAGTGATGTCTTACATGGATTGCTTAAGCCTATTTTGTCTCACATGGGTACATGTGCAGATTGTAATGTAACGTCTTGTCAAGTGGAAGTTCAATTGTCGATAGCTGAATGTAACAATCATAGAGTAGTTGAAGAGTCATGAGGGTAGGTGTTACACAATATTTTGTCATGCCTCCTACACTTCCCTGTGACATACCATGAAGTGTCTGAAACATGATCATTATACAATACACTCATCCATGTATACAACTCAGATCCCTTGTTTAAATTTTCTTAGAAAATGTCTTGAGCTTTCCCTAAAGAAATAGCTCTTAAAACTCTAAAATGAGGGTCATCGCTCTTGTGAAGCTCAAAACCATGATGGTCGCCTGTTGCACCATGTTTGACCTGCGATGGCATCGCTATGTTCCCTATCATACCCATGATGAGCCCAAAAAGGCAATTTTCCCAAAAAGGATGACAAGCTTCGTAATCTAGAAGCTTCCAGAGCGACGAGCTGGAGGTGGTTTCGCATAGATGAGGTCGAATCCTCCTAACTTGAACCCTTTGTCTTATCCCTATGAGCTACCTTCTTGAGATGTGGGCCTAATATTATCTTTGGAGGAGTCATAACTCCCTCTCCTAGCCTATAAATTCCTCCTCTCCCATTCCCAAAATGGTTGGTCTATGTCCATTTGCACCCCTATGCCGAGCTTGTTCTTAGAGGCTATTCATTAGACTTGGAGAAGGAGTGTTTGCAGAGTTTCTTGGCTTGGACTTGGATTACCACTCATGGAGAGCCTTTCAACATCAAGGATATTGTTGTAAGCTTCCCTTTATTCTTTAAATAATATATAACTGTTGGTTCATCTTCCCAAAATATATATGTTCATGTATGTATTAGCTTGGCATTCCTTGATAAGCTAAGTAGGTTATTATTGGATTTGCTATTGGTTTTGGCATGCTTTGTTGTCTCTTGATTACTTGTGCAGGTACATAAGAAATGAGAGAAGCAGGAACAATTCTGTGACATAAGCAGTTCGAGGATCTCAACAAAGGAAATCAGAATAACATCAGAACAAGGTAGGTCATCTCTCTTGTTCTACTTTTCAATTATAATCCAGAAAGGTGTCTAGTTGATTGTCACTTTAGTTGCTAGACCCACTCATTGGGCTAGAGGGATCACCTTTGTTTGTAGAGAGGATTAACCTTGTCAACAAAATGGCGACTTCCCTGGGGAGCCTATGACCCTTTCCTTCCCTTTCTTCACCTTGTCTTTTGGCGAGTTTGATCAACCATTCATTTTTATAATTCATTACTTGTCTGTAGTGAGAGTCATTTTTTGGTATATGTTTGAAGGTTGTTAATTTGAACTATTCTGGAAGATTTTGAGTTTCTTTTTTGTTTTCCTTGACCATCGCGGGCTTGACCTTGACAGTTGTGATGATATCGCGAGTTTTCTAGTTACAATAGTGATGATCTCTATTTTCCTCCTGACAGGTGCGATGATTGTAGAGAATTAAGAAATTTAGGGTTTTTCTTCTCATTTTCAGTTCTGTGTACCTTCTTCTCCTAGTGATTTACTAGTGTGATCTTCATTGACTCTTTTGTTGTAAGATTGCAATTGTATTTTAACATGGTTTGAGTGTTCCTGAAGTTTGATTAGCCTTTTAGGGTTTCTAGGTCTTCTAGGTCAACCTTCATCCACTGGTTGGTCTTCCTATCAGAGATCAGAGATTAGTAGCCTGTGTTAAAGAGTATTTGTGTGTTCAGACATACTTTTTAGATCACTTTTTGGTTCTTTCTTCTTAAGTTGTTTTCATTAGTATATATTGTGAAATTTGCTTAAGTTCTCTTTGACAAATGATAGATTACAAATCGATTGTCTCATTGGAATAAAAAGGAAGTGTTTTTGAATAATGAGTCCATACAAGTTGAGAGTATTTGAAAGAATGTGAAATGACCTGTGAATGAGTCTTTTAAACCCAACGTTTCGGACTAAAAAGTGAGTCCATCATTAGGGGAATGCTCTTAATATCATATTAAGCATTCCCCTAATGATGGACTCACTTTTTAGTCCGAAACGTTGGGTTTAAAAGACTCATTCACAGGTCATTCCACCCTCTTTCAAAAAGGAAGTGTTTTCTTTGATTTTTGTGTTTCGAAAAGTGAAAGTGCTATTCTTTTCATAGTTTTTGAAGCATTTTGAGTTTTATTCAAATCATTGATGTGAAAGGGATTTTCATATTTGTTGGCTTGCTTGCATTCCCTTTTACGATTACATTAGTTTCATTTTGAAGAAGAGAAAAAATCATCATTATATCTTAAGGAAATTTTACTTTAAGGTTTGTTTTGGCATTGCATTTTCTTATCATACGAAAGATTATATATCATATTTTTTCATTTAGCGTTTGAAGATTGTCATGGATGCACTTTTGCATTTGGTTTGATGCATGACTTGAGTGATATTCTTCCCTACATAGATAACTTTCATCGAATTGAAAGATTTCATCTCATCATCTAGTTTTCATTTTAGGAACATTTAACATCGTTAAGGCCTTGAAATTGAAACATGATTCCAAGATCAACTTTAAAATCTATCAATTAATCTAAGGAGCATTTGAAAAATTAACGTTTATATTTAGTGGTTTAGATTAGAGACGTGTTTTGACGTCTTTAAAACTTAGCAGTTGTTGTTCGCTTCGACATTAGACATCGCTAGCATGAACTTGTGCTCCCCATACCATTGCGTATATAAAGGGAGACCCCTTTAGGTTGCAAACTTTTATTCAGAGGAAGCTGAGTCTGCCGCCCTGTAAACGTGATACACCGAATGCAACATTCAGGGAGATTGCCTACACGTACATCAATTCATTGGTAAATTCATTTGCTGAGGTGTATATTTCAGTTCATGGTTACTTGGTGCTCCTTTTACCTAGATTCACCTGGGCAATAATTTCGATCTTTTCTGACTCATTAAATTTGAAAAGATCATCGAGCAAATTGTCCTTTCAAGATTGCTAATTATTGAAAGTTACTAAAGTCACCTTTTCGCCCTTTTCTCGACTCTTAAAAGATGAAAAGGAAAGGTTTTTGTTTCTAAAAATAATTGCCCACAATAAACATGTCGAACCCAAGCAGTGGCTTCTTAGACCAAAATTGAGTAATTCCCTATTAATTTCAATATTGTTAAAATACCTAAGTGAATCTCTTTTCCTTTTTTTTTTCATTTGAGAGGAATCCATCATGGCTGAACCATTGAGTTCATCCTACAGTTCCCCTTCCTTGTCTGATACTGAAGGGTCCTCCCAAGGAGTTCATCCGGAACTTCCTCGATCACTTGAGGATCAAGGTTTTGAACTTGGAATTGTTCTGAGCATCCAACCTTTGTCTTCTCGTATGCCTCCATCAGATTCCCAGTCATATGAAGAATATGATCCTAGTACCTCTGATAATCCTATTCAGACCCCTGAGAGTTCGCAGGGGCTGGTTGTCTATTTGCTAAATCCATTATTCGGTCCTTTGTGATATCTCCTCAATGCCCTTACAGTCTGTACGATCGGCCTGGTATTCCTTTGGAGTTATCTCCTCGTACATCTCGGGTTCCTTGTCACCAATTGTTTCCATCTATGGAGTCAGAAGGTGAAATTCCAGTCTCTTCTCCGGGTCATTCGAAAGTTTTCGCTACCCATACTCCTCACATCGATGACGAGAAAGGATATGAATTTCCTCCAGAAGGGTTTCCTTATACATGAAGATTCCCATCTCTCACCTATCCTAAAACTAGTGGACCCATGTTGCCACATGGATATACCACTCTAGCTCAGTTAGTTTCGGGCACTCGTAGTGACTCGTCATTGTATCAGAACCCCATTTGGTTTTCCAATGCCATGCCTACATCAAGTCCATTTATTCCGAACACGACCTCTCGAACTACTGTACAAACTGTAGTCACTTCAGTTCCTATTCAACCTACCATTCCATCACAACCTATTTCGTCGTTTCAACTGACTCTTCCAGTTCAACCAACTGTCTCAGGTTAGGTCTTGGTAAGTTCTTCTATCCCTCCATAAAGTAGAAAGACTGTGCCACTGCCTGGGGGGAAAGATACAAATACTCCTCTTGTGTCAGGCGAAACCAATGTGAGTGGATTACAAACTCACATGGTTGGAGTTAACCAACCTTATTATGGTGTTATTACTAACCATGCTGGTCCATCTGGTTCAGGTAACATACAATATCAACAGCCGCATATGGCTCAGGTCCCACTCCAACCAGCTTTTGTCTTGTTAGGTTCCTATACCAATAGGTGTCATAATTTATGATTGACTTAGTTTATCTCTGTAATATGTACATACCATTGCTTTCTGCAAATGTTTCCATATTTAGAAAATAAAAAAATTTAAAAAATGTAAAGAGGGTATGCCCTAAAAGAAAATTCAAAGGGAAAAAAGAAGGAAAAAGGTAAAAAAATATGAAAATGAACCCCAAAAATAAAAGACCATGAAAGTGTGCAAGCCCAAATGCCACTACCATTTACTTTTATGCATAATAATGATTGTGTGGAACTTGTTATTTATGCCACAATCCATGGTAATCAAACAATTTAATCTTGATTATTCCATGTTTTGAATTTCATGTTGATAGATAGAGAATAAATATCTGACCAAACAGTGTAATCTTGGTAGATAAGTAGATAGGTAGAGTGAATAAAAGGAGCTCAACTGTTTAATCTGAGCCCTTGGATGTAATAAGGATAGATTTAGATAGATTTCTATTGTAACAGAAAAGAAAATTTTTTGATAAGGGTTTGCCAGCTTAAGTGCACCCTAATAAAGAGTAGAAAAAATGGTAGGATGAGTAGATGGGTAAGTAGTTGAATGGTTGCAGAATTATGATGAATGGTTAGTTAAAAATCATATCATATGCTTCATCATCAAGTTACTAAAGCATGGATGATAATTGAGTAGTTACAAAAAGTCAAATGGTTAATTTCCCCATTCATTTCACCCTCAATTTACTAATTTCCCACAAGTAAAGACAAAAGTACCTAAAACCTTAAGTTAAAGGGGCTCAGAGCATTTCTCTGACTTCTGGAGGGACCAGACCCTTGGCCCAATAACTTATAGGATCCAAGTACTGAAACCCCCTTACCAACATTCACCCCCTTCATAATTCATTCATTTCATCTAAAAATCCCTTTTCCTAAGGTGAAATCACCATTTGCCTAGGGAAAATAATTAACCCTACATAAAACCCCTTTTTTCCACAAAAAACCCACAAAAAGGCATTTAGCCTAAGTTATAATGTGTAGGTACGAATTGTGTAAATAAATGTTCAACACATTATACTTAGCGCAAAAACCCACTTTTCCCCTTTCATTTCATATTAACTTTAATATTCACTATATTTATTTAACTCCCTAAAATAAACCCCTTTCCTGTATATTTATTAAATCCCATATGATAATATCCCTTTACTTAGTAAATTAATTAAATGGATTAATTAGCCGATCAACGACTAGTTAAGAGCCATAACCCTCCACCAAACAAAAAGGGGTTAATTAATCAAACAGTGATTAATTAATAACCTGTTCCACCAATCAAATCGTCCCCGACGTCATTAAGTTTCCTTAAACCGCAGTTGCTATCCCGTCGGGCCCCTCCATTAACTCCCCGATCAAATCACACCCTGACCACCGTATGATCTAACCCATTCACATCCGACGGCTGATGCTCATATTGGGCGGCCTCCGATGCCGAACGTTACTCGCTCGATGTGAGCGGTTTCACTGTTCACCCCACTGCTACATGGCGCCCGATGAATGGCATCGGGTAACCTTTCCTCAAAACCGCCCATGCCTCATAAGCGGTGCAATGGCCTTTCAATACTGCTTCCCCACCATTTCAATAAACCGCTCGTGCATTCATTTAATTGAATTTCGCGCCATATTTCGAAATTATGCCTGTTAAACCTTATAATGTGAAAACCTGTGTTTTTATGGTTTTCGCCCGTTTGACTGTGTAAACCTATGAAACCTTCCAGCGCCTCCCTGAACCTCTGCAACACGATTTCACCATTTGTTTTCAGTCCAAAACTCCATTGTGACCCCTTTCCCAGTCATCCCTATGCCAGAGAGCCATCAAGCACCCTTCATGAAGACCTGTATTCTCTTAAATAATATTGAATTTTTTTAGGTTATCAAACTAAGATCAGAGCTTGGATAAATAGTTCTGATACTAGTCACAAAACTGGTTTATTCCAAGAATCAACAGAAAACCTCATTCAGAACTTGTGCTCAGAGGATGAACACAATTGTACAAGGAAACAGAAAAGAAGACAACTACACACATCATTGACAGTCAAAACAGAGCAACCAAACAAAGAATATAGTTACAAGGCAGATGAATACAACAAGCACAGACTTAACCTATATCCACTACCTGATGCTGATATACACAAGAACAAAAGAAATTACTGATTGAAATACACAGTAAAAAGTAAAATATACAGTGAAGGTAAAACGACACAATAAAGAACAGTCAAAGTGTATCAGGGTTAAATAGTATCAGACTGAAGAACAAGTCAAGTAAATCAGTTAGCATGAAGATAAATAGTAGGGAAGGCAGTTACAAAGCATAGCATATAGTTTTATGTCAAAGTGAATACAGATGAAAAAACAGAATGATTAAAGTAAAACTGTAAAAGTAAACTTGGATGCGGTAAGGGTTAAACAAAGATGAAAACACTTTCACTAGCAAAAATGAAGTTAATCCAAAGTAAAAGTGAAAAATAGTTAAAAGAAATTTGAGGTTAAAAGATGAAATCAAAGCAGAAATGGTACATTCTTCAGGAATTTCTTGTTTAAGTCATAGTTTTGCAGAAACTATTGTGGCCAATACAAGAAGTATTTTGAGAAACTGGAGGAGGTTTTTGTTCCTAACATGCCAATCTACAAAACCTATCTCACTTTGTACACATGTATTACCAAAAGTGAGATAAGTGCATGTATTCACAACCTATTTTTCAGTTTGTGCAAAGTCTTGTTTTTGACATCTTTTTGCAGAGAATATTGTGAGCATCTGGAGCTGAGTTTTGGGAAACTGAGAGATGTTTATCTCAAAAACATTCTTATCTACATTAAACTCTTTCACTTTTTCCATATCTATCTCAGATTGAGATATACAAACGTATCATTGGACCCTAAGTTTGCAGAATTTCTGGGGCAGAATGCACAAAAGAAGGAAGCAGTTAGTGACTGGGATGCCTCATCATCACTTAAGAGTTGCTATCAAATTCAAATTTCTCTTTTCTGTCACCATAAATCCATAAAAGTAGTGCCAAATAGATTCATCAGTTTTGAATGTCCTTTATTTGAGTTTTCTTAATGTATAACAGTTTGAGATATTTTTAAAACCAATATTGATATTTCTTCAAGATTATTTCAGTTTAGAATTAGTATAAATACTTCTTCAATTGAAATATTTTGGGTGGATTAAAAAGCATTTTTGGAGACATTTTGTTTTAAGCTAAGGAGATATTGTACTCAAGACTGGACTAGTTTACTGGATTATGAAATAAAGCTGAGGACATTTCACTCGATTCTTGTGCACAGTTGGAACAAATAAGTATCATTTTCTCATGTTTAGATATTGTATTCTCTTTATGTCATGAATTATTCATATGTGTTTCTTATAAAATTTTAAAAGCAAACAAGGAATGATATCATCAGAATTAGCTTAAGTGCTCTCTGTTTTAACTATTTGCTTTACTTATGTTTTCTACTAAACTGCCTTTGTCTGGGGATTCTTAATTGCCCCTTACTTTCGTAGTTTATCCCCAGTTTGGCCCATAGTACAAGATTCTTCATTGCCCTTTGCTACTGCCCATCCTTCTTTTCTTCATCCCAATCCCGGTTAAGTATTCTTAATTGCCATTTGCCCTGGTTAGGACTTTCCATTCATTGAAACCTTTAGATTTTCTCTTGCTGTGTTAGCCTGCCCTATGAACTCTTAGCTCAGTGATAAATCAAATCCAGTTAAGCCTTTCTTGATTGACTCCATAGCCCAATGGCCTAAATATTTGCTCTGCCCATCTGTCTTCTTAATTCCACCACCCAATCAAAACAAAACACCTTGAGCACTAATAATTAGCCTAAAATCTACCCAAAACAAAGTTAAATTATAAAGAGAGAGCCCTCTCTGGACTTAGGTTGGCTAGAACTTGAGTCTAAAAGATTGGTTTGTGGTTACCTCAGAAATTTCTTTCTTTAACCTTGAGAAAATTCTGAGTGATAACATGTCCCATATGGTTCACAAGCCTTGGTTAATCCACCTTACATTCCTCAAGCTGGACCTTATGTCCAGCCTGGTCAATCCACTATGCCTGGTATCGATCCAGCAATAGTGGTGCATGAGATTATGACGTATCCCAGTACTAAGCTTGTTTGACAATGGATTCACCCTGTGCACCCTCGAAATGCTGTTGCTATCAAATCAGAAGTGGACAAGCTTTTAAAAGCGGGTTTCATTTATCCTATTCCATTGATGGATTGGGTATCCAATATCATCCCTGTTGCCAAAAAGTAGGGCACGATACATGTTTGTTCTGATTAGTGTGATATCAATCGTGCGTGTCTTAAGGACAATTATCCTACTCCCTTTATCGACCAAATCATCGATGAATGCACTGGGAGTGAGGTTTTTTTGTTCATGGATGGTTTTTCTGGCTATAACCAGATTAACATTTCACTCGCCAATTAGCATAAAACGACCTTTATCTGTCCCTGGGGTACTTTCGCTTATAAAAATCTTCCTTTCAGTTTGAAGAATGTTGGTTCTACCTTCAAATGAGCAATGTCTTATGCATTTCACGACATTTGACACATTGTTCAGCCATACCTCGACGGCTTACCAGCTCATTCTGCTAAGCGTCATGACCATCCATATCACTTAAGATCCATCTTTTTATGATGTGGGCATTACAATATCTGTCTGAATCCACACGTGTGTGTTTTGCGTGAGTCTGGCCGGCTCTTGGATTTTTTGGCATCTCTTGAAGGTATCAGGATTGATCCCTTGAAAGTTGAGGCCATTGTCAATTTACCCCCCCACATCATTACTGCAACTGTAGAGCCTGTAGGGAAAGGCTAATTTTCTCCATCGATTTGTCTCTATTTACACCGAACTTTCCAAGGGATTTACTCGCTTACTTAAGAAGGGGATCCCTTTCATTTGGGATGGAGTTTCCCATAAATCCTTCGATGCTTTAAAAAATTCACTGATCAATGCTACTTTACTGCATCCCCCTAATTATCAACGCGATTAATTCTTATACTTGGCTGCAACTGATACTACTATTGCTATGGTATTAGTTCAGGATGATGACGATGGCAATGAGCACGTGGTTTGTTATTTGAGCCAGAATCTTATCGATACTGAGTCTCGATATGCTCATGTTGAAAATATTTCCTTGGCAACCGTTCATTACATCCAACAATTTCGACACTATATCCTTTTACGGAATACCATCATGATTTCTGATTGCAACCCCATGACATATATACTGACTTGCCAGTTATTGGGGGGAAAATACTCAAAATAGATCGTAATCTTGCAGGAGTTTGATTTGGAATTTACTACTACCAAATCAAAGAAATCGCTCATCTTTGCTGAGTTAATCTGTGCTCTTCCATCTGCAAAGCACCCCAACTGATTTTACTGAGCATATACCCGATGAAAATCTATTTCTCATCAACACTCTTGACCCATGGTATGGAGATATTATTGTTTATCTCTAAACCTAGACTTTCTGATCTGAGTTGTCCCGATATGACCAACGCCGCATTTGGCATCAGTCACAACCCTATCGGATCCTTGGCGATACATTATATCGGGTCGGTGTGGACTCTGTCCTTCACAGGTGTCTCACCCTAGAAGAGGCTGAGCAGGTCTTAAATGATTGCCACTCTAGTGCTTGTGGTGGTCATATATCTGGATATTCCACTGGGCAAAAAATCCTCCGCGTCGGTTATTTCTAGCCTTCTATCTTCAAAGATTTCATTCTAGCTATCAAAAAATGCCATGAACGCCATATTTTCAACCGTAAGCAGCACGCCCTAACCGCACCCCTACACCCACTAATTACCGTTTTCTCATTCTCCAAATGGGGCATTGATTTCATGACATGTAACCCTTGATCGGCTGGGGGGCATGGTTATATAATCGTCGTAGTAGACTATTTTACTAAATGGGCCGAGGCGATGCCTTCATACAATGCTGACGATATTATTGCTGCTCGGTTCCTTTTTAAAAATGTCATAGCACGTTTTGGTGTCCCTTAAGCTATCATGACTGACCATGGATCACATTTTCATTAGCACATGATGGAAGAGTTGACTTCTCAGTTGGACCTTCAACATGATATCTCAACTCCTTATTATCCACAGGCCAATGGCCAGGTTGAAGCAATTAATAAAGTTTTGATTACTATGCTTCAGCGTACCATTGGGAAACACAGAAAGGATTCAGATTTAATGTTATTCTCAGCTCTTTGGGCTTACATCTACTAAGACGACCACTGGATTCACTCCATTCCAGCTGGTGTATGGTTTAGAAGTAACTCTTCCAATCGAATGTGAAATCCCTTCGCTTAAGCTAGCTATTGAACTTCTTCTGAATACCTCGCCTGAAGAGGAACAACTACTATATCTTGAGAGGCTTGATGAGACTCATCGCATTGCTGTGATGGTCATTGAAGCTCAAAAGAAACGAGTCAAAGCTCATTTTGAACTGTTTCTCCTCGTACTTTTGCTGAAGCCGACTTGGTCCTTCTTTACGATCAAGCCAACGATAAATTGGGAGCAGGAATGTTCGAACCCATGTGGCATGGGCCCTATATCGTTAAGCATGTATTAAAAAATGGTGTTGATGAGCTATGTGATTATGAGGGAAATGCATTGTCACAACCCCGTAGTGGGTTGTATCTCAAGAAGTATTATGCATGAAATTTGTGTAATAACTTTTGTACATTAGTGTGTTTTTTTTTTTTTTTTTTGTGTGTTTGTTTGCTTTACAGACGTGTTTTTGCTTACCCTATGTCCCACTAGGTTTGCAGATGTCGTCAGGCCATTACGTTGGTTTTGCTAATGGTGCTTGTCGTAGCATACATAATTTTTCTTCTGCGCATGGGTACTCTATGACCCTGATGACGAGCTGAATAAATTATAAGGTATTTTCCTTGGTCGAACAACCAATAATAATGCTGAATACAATGCAGCTATTGAACTCTTGTCAAAAGTAGTTGCTCTTGGTATTAGGGATTTAGTTGTCAAGTTGGAATCGCAACTTGTTGTGTTACAATTAAAAAATCACTACTCAGTGAGAAATCCACAAATATTGCATGTGTTAGATTGCTATAAAGAAATTTTGATTTCATTACATATCAACATATTCCACTTAATTTAAATACATTAACAAATGCATTAGCAAATTTCGTTCTTGATAGGAATTTGCGTCATTTATAAAACTGATCATGATTATGGACACATAAGTAGAAAATACTATATATATATATATATATCATGTCTGTTGGAGTGTTTACATCAAAATATAAAAAAATAGAGTGTTCTGGGACACTTGGCTTTCAAAGCCTACAAAATGTGTAAAAGACTAGATAAACTATCAGATTGTATGGTGCTCATGATAGCACGAGACCGCCTTGATAGAAGCCACCGCAGTCTCGCAGAAACTCCCACAGTGTGTCTCTGCCAACGCAGTGGAACATCATCAATAGTGGCATAATATGGAACTCCTCGAGTTATTTCCTATAGATTGCGCTCCATCTCGGCTAAGGGGTCAGTCCCTTCTTTGTAGTCCGCACCCACTATCCGATGAGTAGCTCACCGTGCTATTGGCGACATGCCTAGTGGTCTCTCTGGTCCCACATCTACACATTTATCACAAGTTGAGTCTCAACTTACACTTTTACAAAAAAATATAAAACTTGAAAAAAAAACAAAGTTTTTACCTGCATCGGTCCACTGTTGTCCTAGTGGTAGAGGAAGATCTGGATCCTACCTAAAATCTGTGCCAACATAAGCATAATCATCCACCACGAGTAGTTGGCATTCTAGAAAAACAAAGAATTGTGGTGGGTAATGCATGTGCTGACTTGTTCCTCCTCGAGGCATTAATTGACTCCATTGCACGAGTCTCGGATCTCGGGGGGCAGGATCTGGTAGCTCTGCTCACTAATACCAGAATAGGGGCACTCACTCCAAAAAGAAGGTCACCAGTATAGAACCAAACCCAAATTGATTTAGGTGTCCATGATTGCCCTTAGTCAGTTGTTGTTTCATGCTTGCCAAAAGGCCTCCACACTAGTTGAAGACGGTGGGGGTCAAACATGCGATAGCATATTGGAAATGGGATTTTGAAGCCTCATGCAAGGCTTGCATGCCGGATACATGCACCATAGTGAACAAAATCATTCTCAAGATGAGATTGTTGGTGACTGTTGCTATCTTCACCTTACCTCCGTTGGTTATTTCGACACCAGGACAATACCTCTGGACTAAACCCCTGGTACTCTCACCTCCTTGGTGAGATCCAAAGAGTTGAACTGCTTCCCCTCGTCGGGACAATCCTGTGATGAAGTAGATATCCATCTCCTCCAGTTCTAGTTCCTGGCCTTTTATGATGAAGATCTCTCGATCTACATCCCAAAGACTGATAAGATAGGGCAACAACTCCATCTAAGCCCTTAACCCCGTGGTCCTGAAGAATTTTAGCAACCCGCAATTCCTTAGAGCATTTATGCATGCAAGATCTTGACCTGCTTGATGATCTTCAGCCTCATGGCCTCTTTCTTTCCACTCTAAGACCATATTCTCCTACAAAAACAACATTTAACACCTATTAATCCCTTTTTCATGGATCAAAAACATCAAATTTTGCTTAAAAGAGAGTTCTATTTCTCAAAAAACCGTCCTCGACACCATTGTGCATGTTTTCACAAATGGTGTGATGGCATCAAGCAAGCCTTTAGGCTCAAGTGTGACCATCGCGGGTTTAATGAACATACCTACGATGGTCACCAGCGCCCTAAATTTTTGAAATCCTCCTTTCTAGCATCAAAATTACCATTTAAAATGCATAAAAAGTGATAAAATGCAAGAGCAGGGATGAGGCTATTACCTATCATAGATGGTTCGTGAAACGGTACCCTGGATCTCCTGTAGTAGCCACAAGAAAATCAAGAGACTTAGGGCACAAAATGCACTTTCAGAGCTCACTTTAGTACAATGGTAAAAAATAAAATTACTTTTGCTTATTTATAATTTTTGCAAGTCATTTTTGTTGATATTTTCGTAATATTTTAATATTTCTCTCGATATCAATGATGGGTGTGTTTCTTGTATAGTTACAAATACCTTCAAGGTGAATAGTGATCATTATTGACTGTTTCTTGCGAGTTTTATTTTATCTTTTTTTTCAGACTCATTAAATAAACGAAAAAGGAACCCCCCAGGAGTCATATTTCAACTCTTTTCTGACTCTTGAAAATTGAAAATATTGTTGAGTACTTGTCGTTTTGAACTCGTTAACGTAAATGAATTGACGTCACCTCAGTATATGTTTACCCCTTTTTTGGGCTGAGATTTACTATTTATGAAAAAGGTACACCTTGGTCGACATGGTCAAGAGGTTACCTCAGATATTGTTTTCTACCTTTTTGGATTCGAGGGACAAATTACTAAAAGGGATAAGATGGAGTTTTCTTTTCCGTTTCTTTTTCAAACTCTCTACATATGAAAAAGATATCGAGTTATTATTATGTCGAACTCGTTAAAACTTTACGACGAAAGACTCGTCCCCATGATGAGACCGAGCTTCTCCTTCCTAGGGCTCGTAAACTTATTAGGATGGATTCATTCGAAGAATGAACTTACATGACAAGCATATGTTATCCCCTTCAAGCTTGTGATAAAAATAATTGGGGTACTCGCTATAAATAGCGGGGGAAAAATGAGGATGAAACATCCTTTGTATAGGCAACATGTCACTCTTGAACATGACACCCTTCTGCTCTTGTGTCAGGTTTGGGATATCCTCACTCAGTCACTTGTCCTCCTGGGTTTGGGTGATCCATTTTTCATCTCATTTTGACTATTCCATTCTTTCATCGTGACCTTTAGTCCTATGTCGAGTCAAATGTTGCCACACTCCAGAGTCATGTGACCAGTGTTCAATAGAAGTCCAATATGTATTTATTTACCTATACATTATTTTGAGTCATTTCTATAATCCTGAATATTATTCCACTTTATTCCTTGTTTCGTGTTGATGATGGGGGATTCATCATTTCCCTCTTTCGATGGGTCACTTCCTATCGACTTTAGCTCATTATCCAGGAAGATGACTTAGGAACTCCCTTTCAGTACCTTAGAGCTCGCATGCCCTAATGGCCAGTTCTTCACATTCGATGACAAGTCTTCATTATTAACTTTCAATCGGGTGATTCCACAAGTGTTCGACCTCGGCTTCATTATCACATTCACGGATTGTACTGTTGTACATTGAGAGCCATTATCATTATTGGTGGTTTCTCTCGTACTTGTTAATGGTCCACATCATTGGCTAGTAATTAGGTGGTTTTATAGCACGTTTGATTTCAATACGTTTATTCGCATGTTAGGATTCGTACGTTGATTGGGTCGAGATGGAGAGAAAGATTGTGAATCTTGTATGTTATGGCTCAGGCTGCACGAAGTTATATGTCATTCATGATTGTACACATGTTTCTACTATACGGATGGCTGTGACCATACCGTAAGACTTTATGTTTATGATGATCCTTGTTATCTGGATGGCTGCGCCCATACCATGGATCTTTTATCTAGTCTTCATCATCCGGATGGTTGCGTCCATGCCGTAGATTCATGTCTTGATCTCAGATATGTATATGTATATGTGTCCTTGATTTGCAGGTCTCCTCACATTGTGTGTCCTCGTCCTTGCCAAAATATCATAAAACATCTAAGCCATCACTCCTTGTTCTGCCCTTTTGCTTTAGGGGGCATCTGTTACACAATATTTTGTCACACCTCCTGCACTTCCCTGTGACATACCCTAAAGTGCCTAAAACATGATCATTATACAATATACTCATCCATGTATACAGCTTAGATCCCTCCTTTAAATTTTCTTGGAAAATGTCCTGAGCTTTCCTGAAGAAATAGCTCTTAAAACTCTAAAATGAGTGTCATCGATTTTATGAAGCTCAACACCATGATGATCTCTTATTGCACTGTGTTTGACCCGCGATGGCATCGCTCTGTTCCCTGTCCTACCTGCGATGATCACAAAAAGGTAATTTTCCGAAAGAGGATGAGAAGCTTCGTGATCTAGAAGCTTCCAAAGCGACGAGATGGAGGTGGTTTCGCATAGATGAGGTCAAATCCTCCTAACTTGAACCCTTTGTCTTATCCCTATGAGCTACCTCCTTGAGATGTGGGCCTAATCCTATCTTTGGAGGAGTCCTAACTTCCTCTCCTAGCTTATAAATTCCTCCTCTCCCATTCCCAAATGGTTGGTCTATGTCCATTTGCATCCCTATGGTGAGCTTGTTCTTAGAGGCTATTCATTAGACTTGGAGAAGGAGTGTTTGGAGAGTTTCTTGGCTTGGACTCAGATTACCACTCAAGGAGAGCCTTTCAACATCAAGGATATGGTTGTAAGCTTCCCTTTATTCTTTAAATAATATACACCTGCTGGTTCATCTTCCCAAAATATATATGTTCATGTATGCATTAGCTTGGCATTCCTTGATCAACTAAGTAGGTTATTATTGGATTTGCTATTGGTTTTTGCATGCTTTGTTGTCTCTTTATTATTTGTGCAGGTACATAAGTGCTGAGAGAAGCAAGAACAAGTCTGTGACACAAGCAGTTCGAGGATCTCAACAAAGGAAATCAGAATAACATCAGAACGAGGTAGGTCATCTCTCTTGTTCTACTTTTCAATTATAATCTAGAAAGATGTCTAGTTGATTGTCACTTCAGTTGCTAGACACACTCATTGGGCTAGAGGGATCATCTCTATCCATAGAGACAATTAACCTTGTCAACAAAATGATGACTTCGCTGGGGAGCCTATGAACCTTTCCTTCCCTTTCTTCACCTTGTCTTTTGACGAGTTTGATCAACCCTTCATTTTTAGACTTCATTGCTTGTCTGTAGTGAGTGTCACTTTTTGGTATATGTCCGAAGGTTGTTAATTTGAACTGTTCTTGAATATTCTGAGTTTCTTTTTTGTTTTCCTCGACCATCATAGGTTTGACCCTGACAGTCGCGATGATATCGCAAATTTCTAGTTACAGTAGCGATGATCACTACTTTCCACTTGACAGGTACGATGATTGGAGAGAATTAAGAAATTTAGGGTTTTTCTTCTCATTTTTAGTTCTGTGTACATTCTCCCAGTGATTTACCAATGTGATCTTCATTGACTCTTTTGTTGTCTGATTGAAATTGTCTTTTAACCTGGTTTGAGTGTCCTTGAAGTTTGATTAGCCTTTTAGGGTTTCTAGGTCTTTTAGGTCAACCTTCATCCACTCGTTGGTCTTCCCATCAGAGACCAGAGATCAGTACCCTGTGTTAAAGAGTCTTTGTGTGTTCAGACATACTTTTGTAGATCACTTTTTGTTTCTTTCTTCTTAAGTTGTTTTCATTAATAGATATCGTGAAAGTTGCTTAAGTTCTCTTTGACAAATGATAGATTACAAATCAATTGTCTCATTGGAATGAAAAGGAAGTGTTTGCTTTGATTTTTGTGTTTGAAAAGTGAAAGTGCTATTATTTTCATAGTTTTCAAAGCATTTTGAGTTGCATTCAAATCATTGATTTGAAAGAGATTTTCACATTTGTTGGCTTGCTTGCATTCTCTTTTACTTTTGCACTAGATTACATTAGTTTCATTTTGAAAAAGAGAAAAAATCATCATTATATCTTAAGGAAATTTTTCTTTAAGGTTTGTTTTGGCATTGCATTTGCTTATCATATGAAAGATTAGATTTCATATTTTTTCATTTAGCGTTTGAAGATTGTCATGGATGCACTTTTGCATTTAGTTTGATGCATGATTTGAGTGATATTCTTCCCTACATAGATAGCTTTCATTGAATTGAAAGATTTCATCTTATCATCTAGTTTGAATTTTAGGAACATTTAACATCGTTAAGGCCTTGAAATTGAAACATAATTCCAAGATCAACTTTAAAATATATCAATTAATCTAAATAGCATCTGAAACATTAAAGTTTATATTTAGTGGTCTAGGTTAGAGATGTGTTTCGGCATCTTTAAAACTTAGTAGATGTCATTCGCTTCGACATTAGACAATGCTAACATAGACTTTTGCTCCCCGTACCTTCTTGTATATAAAGGGAGACCCCCATAGGTTGCAAACCTTTATCCATAGGAAGTCGAGTCTGCTGCCCTGTAAACGTGATACACCGAACACAACATTCGGGGAGATTGCCTGCATGTACATCAAGTCCTTGGTAAATTCATTTGCTGAGGTGTATATTATAGTTCACGATTACTTGGTACTCCTTTTACCTAGATTCACCCGATCAACCATTTCGATGTTTTCTGACTCATTAAATTTGAAAAGATCATCGAGCAACTTGTCATTTCAGGCTCGCTAAATTATTGAAAGCGAATAGAGTCAAATTTTCACCCTTTTCTTAACTCTTAAAAGATGAAAAGGCAAGTTTTTTATTTCTAAAAATAACTTCCCATGATAAACATGTCGAACCCAAGCAGTTTCTTCTTAGACTAAAATTGAGCAATTCCCTGTTAATTTCAAGATTGTTAAAAGCCCTAAACAAATCTATTTTCTTTTTTTTTCATTTGAGAGGAAGCCATGGCTGAACCATTGAGTTCATCCCATAGTTCTACTTCCTTGTATGATACTGAAGGGTCCTCCCAAGGAGTTCATCCAGAACTTCCTCAATCACTTGAGGATCAAGGTTTTGAATTTGGAATTATTCTGAGCATACAACATTTTTCTTCTAGTTCTCCTCCATCAGATTCCCGATCATCTCAAGAATTTGATCTTGGTACCTCTAATAATCCTATTCAGACCCCTGAGAGTTCGTAGACCCTTGAGTGTCCGCAGGGGCTAGTTGTCTATTCGCCGAATCCATTGTTCGATCCTGTTGTGATATCTCCTTAGCGCCCTGACAGTCCGTATGATCGACCTGGTATTCCTTGGAGTTATCTCCTCATACGTCTCAGGTTCCTCATCACCAATTATTTCCATTTATGGATTTAGAAGGTGAAATTCTAGTCTCTTCTCCAGGTCATTCGGAAGATTCCGCTACCCATACTCCTCACATCAATGATGAGCAAGGATATGAATCTCCTCCAGAAGGCTTTCCTTATACAGGAAGAGTCCCGTCGCTCACCTATCCTGAAACTAGTGGACCCATGTTGCCACATGGCTATAACACTCTAGCTCAGTTAGTTTCGGGCACTCCTAGTGCCTTGTCATTGTATCAGAACCCATATGGTCTTCCAATGCCATGCCTAAATTAGGTCTGTTGATTTTGAACACGACCTCTCGAACTACTGTACAAACTGCAGTCACTTCAGTTCCTGTTAAACCTACCATTCCATCACAACCTATTTCGTCGTTTCAACGACTCTTCTGGTTCAACCGACAGTCTCAAGTCAGGTCTCAGTAAGTTCTTCTATCCCTCCATCAAGTGAAGAGACTGTTCCACTACTTGGGGGGCAAGATACGCATACTCCTCTTGTCTCAGGCGAAACAAGTGTCAGTGGATTACAAACTCACATGGTTGGAGTTAATCAACCTTATTATGGTGCTATTCCTAACCCTGTTGGTCAATCCGGTCGAGGTAACATCCAATATCAGCAATCGTATATGGCTTAGGTCCCACTCCAATTGGCTTATGTGCCATATGGTTCACAAGCCTTGGTTAATCCACCTTACATTTCTCAAGCTGGAACTTATGTCCAGCTTGGTCAATCCACTATGCTTGGTATCGATCCAACAATAGTGGTGCATGAGATTTCGACTTATCTAGGTGCTAATCTTGTTTGACAATGGCTTTGCCCTGTGCACCCTCGAAAGGCTGCTGCTACCAAATTAGAATTGGAGAAGATTTTAAAAGTTAGTTTCATTTTTCTTATTCCATTGACAGATTGGGTATCCAATATAGTACTTGTTGCCAAAAAGCAGGGCATGATACGTGTTTGTGTTGATTACCACGATATCAATCGCGCATGTCCTAAGGACAATTATCCTACTCCCTTTTTCGACCAAATAATCAATGAATGCACCGGGAGTGAGGTTTTTTCGTTCATGGACAGTTTTTCTAGCTATAACCAGATTAAAATTTCACCCGTCGATCAACATAAAACAACCTTTATATGTCCCTGGGGTAATTTCTCTTATAAAAAGATTCCTTTCGGTTTAAAGAATGCTGTAGCTACCTTCCAACGAGAAATTTCCTATGCATTTCATGACATTCGACACATTGTTCAGCCATATCTCGACGACTTACCATCTCATTCTGCTAAGCGTCATGACCATCTAGATCACTTAAGATGTCTTAATCCACATAAGTGTGTGTTTTTGCATCGAGTCTGGCCGGATCTTGGGGTTTTGTGGTGTCTCATGAAGGTATCAAGATTGATCCCTTGAAAGTTGAGGCCATTGTAAATTTACCCCCCTACATCATTACTGCAACTGCAGAGCCTGCAGGGGAAGGCTAATTTTCTTCATCGATTTGTCCCTAATTATGTCAAACTTGCCAAGGGATTTACTTGCTTAATTAAGAAGGGGATACCTTTCATTTGGGATGGAGTTTCCCAAAAATCCTTCGATGCTTTTAAAACACATTGATCAGTGCTCCTTTACTGTATCCTCCTGATTATCGACACGATTACTTCCTATTCTTGGCTGCAACTAATACTACTATTGCTATGGTATTAGTTCAGGACGACAACGATAGCAATGAGAAAGTGGTTTATTATTTGCACCAGAATCTTCTCGATACTGAGTCTCGATATGATCATGTTGAAAATATTTCCTTGGTAGCAGTTCATGCCGTCGAATGATTTCGACACTATATCCTTTTATAGAAAACCACCGTGATTTCTGATTGCAACCCCATCACATATATAATGACTCGCCAATTACTGGGGGCCAAATACACCAAATGGATCGTAATCCTGCAAGAGTTTGATTTGAATTTACTACTCCCAAATCAAAGAAATCGCTCATCTTTACTAAGTTAAAATGTGCTCTTCCATTTGCAAGCACCCGAATTGATTTTACTGAGCAGATACCTGATGATTTTTTTTTTGATCAACACTCTTGACCCATGGTATGGAGATATTATTATTTATCTCCAAACCCAAACTTTCTGATCTGAGTTGTCTCAATCTGACCGACGCAACATTTGGCATTAGTCACAACCCTATCGAATTCTTGGCGATACATTGTATTGGGTCGGTGTGGACTCTGTCCTTCGCAGGTGTCTCACCCTAGAAGAGGCTGAGCAAGTCTTAAATGATTGCCACTCTGGTGCCTATGGTGGTCATATGTATGGATATGCCACTGCTCAGAAAATCCTCCGCGCTAGTTATTTATGGCCTTCTATCTTCAAATATTGCATTCTAGCTGTCCAAAAATGTCATGAATGCCAGATTTTCAACTGTAAGCAGTGCACCCCATCCACACCCCTACACCCAGTAATTACTGTAGGCCCATTTTCCAAATGGAGCATTGATTTCATGACATGTAACCTTAGATTGGATGGGGGTCATGGTTATATAATCGTCGTCGTTGACTATTTTACTAAATGGGTCGAGGCGATGCCTACATACAATGTTGATGGTATTACTGCTTCTTAGTTCCTTTTTAACCACGTCATAGCACGTTTTGGTGTCCCTCAAGCTATCGTGACTGACCATGGATCACATTTTCATCAGCGCATGGTGGCAGAGTTGGCTGCTCAGTTGGGCCTTTGACATGATAGCTAAACTCCTTATTATCCATAGGCCAATGGCTAGGTTGAACAATGAATACAATTTTGATCACTATGATTCAACGTCTCGTTGGGAAGCACATAAAGGATTGGAATTTAATGCTATTCTTAGCTCTTTGGGCTTACATAAATTCTGCTAAGATGACCACTGGGTTCACTCCATTCTAGCTGGGGTATGGTTTAGAAGTAACTCTTCCAATCGAATGCAAAATCCCTTCGCTTAATCTAGCTATTGAAATTATTTTGAATACCTTGCCTGAAGAGGAACGACTATTATATCTTGAGAGGCTTGATGAGACTTGTCGCATTGCTGTGATGGTCATCGAAGCTCAAAAGAAACGAGTCAAAGATTATTTTGACCAAACCGTTTCTCCTCACACTTTTACCGAAGGCGACTTGGTCCTTCTTTACGATCAAGCCAACAATAAATTGGGAGTAGGAAAGTTCGAACCCATGTGGCATGGGACCTATATTGTTAAGCGCGTCTTACAAAAAAGTTCCTATGAGCTATGTGATTATGAGGGAAATGCATTGTCACAACCCCGTAATGGGTTGTATCTCAATAAGTATTATGCGTGAAATTCGTGTAATAACTTTTGTACATTAGCGTGTTAATTCATTAGTGTGTGTTTTTTTTATTTTTGGTGTGTTTGTTTGCTTTGCAGACATGTGTTTTTCTGCTTACCATGTGTCCCACTCGATTTGCAGATGACGTTAGGACATTACGTTGGTTTTGCTGATGGTGCTTGTCATAGCACACATATTTTGTCTTCCGCAACATGGGTACTCTATGATCTTCATTACAAGCTGATTAACTTACAAGGTATCTGCCTTGGTCGAGCAACCGATAATATTGCTGAATACATTGCAGTTATTGAACTATTGTCAGAAGCAGTTGCTCTTGGCATTAGGGATTTAGTTGTCAAGTTGGATTCACAACTCGTTGTGTTACAATTAAACAATCACTACTTAGTGAGAAATCCACAAATATTGTGCATGTATCTACGTGTTAGATTGCTGGAAAGAAATTTTGATTTCATTACATATCAATATATTCCACGTAATTTAAATACATTAACAGATTCATTAGCAAATTTTGTTCTTGATAGGCATTTGCGTCATTTATAAAACTGATCATGATTATGGACACATAAGTAGAAAATAAAACATGCACACACACACACACACACATATATATATATATGTGTGTGTGTGTGTGTGTGTGTGCATGTTTTATTTTCTACTTATGTGTCCATAATCATGATCAGTTTTATAAATGACGCAAATGCCTATCAAGAAATATCTCTCTCTCTCTCTCTCTCTCTATATATATATATATATATATATATCACATCTGCCAGAGTGTTTATACCAAAATATAAAAAAATAGAGTGTTCGGGACACTTGGCTTTCAAAGCCTACAAAATGTGTAAAAGACTAGATAAACTATCAAACTATACGGTGCTCATGATAGCACGAGACTGCCCTGATCATTTGGCCTAGCGGCCGACGTAGTCTCGCAGAAACTCCCATAGTGTGTCTCTAGCAACATAATGGAACATCATCAATAGTGGCATAATCTAGAACTCCTCGAGTTATTTCCTCTAGATTGCACTCCATCTCGGCTAAGGGGTCAACCCCTTCTTCGTAGTCTGCACCCACTATCGGATGAGTAGCTCATCGTGCTATTAGCGACACGCTTGGTGGCATCTTTGTTCCCACATCTGCACATTTATCACAAGTTGAGTCTCAGCTTACACTTTTACAAAAAATTATAAAACTTGAAAGAATTAAAAAAAACAAGTTTTTACCTACATTGGTCCACTGTTCTCCTGGTGGTAAAGGTAGATTTGGATCCTACCTGAAATCTGTGCCAACATAAGCGTAATAGTCCACCACGAGTAGTTGGCATTCTATCCAAACGAAGAATTGTGGTGGGTAATGCATGTGCTGACCTGTTCCTCCTCAAGGCATCAATTGACTCCATCGCATGAGTCTCGAATATCGGGGGGTAGGATCTGGTACCTCTGCTCACTGATACCCGAATAGGGGCACTCACTCCAAAAATAAGGTCACCAGTATAGAACCAAACCCAAATTGATTCAGGTGTCCATGCTTCCCCTTAATCAGTTGTCATTTCATGTTCGAAAAGGCCTCCACACCAGTCGAAGATGGTGGGGGTCAAACATGCGATAGCATATTAGAACTAGGATTTTGAAGCCTCATGCAAGGCTTGTGTACCAGATACACATGCCATAGTGAACAAAATCATTCTCACGACTAGTTTCTTGTTGATTGTCGCTATCTTCACCTTACCTCCATTGGTTATTTTGGCACCAAGAAAATACCTCTGGACTAAACCCCTGGTACTCTCACCTCCTTGGTGAGATCTAAAGAGTTGAACTACTTCCAGTCGTCGGGACAATCCCGTGATGAAGTAGATATCCATCTCCTCCAGTTCTAGTTCCTGGCCTTTTATGATGAAGATCTCTTGATCTACATCCCAAAGACAATCAGATAGGGCAACAACTCCATTTGAGCCCTTAACCCTGTGGTCTCGAATAATTTTAGCATCTCGCAATTCCTCAGATCATTTATGCATGCAGGATCTTGAGCTGCTTGATGATCTTAGGCCTCATGGCCTCATGGAACTAGACTTCCCTCTAGAAATTGTGCAAATCGGCCTGGGAGCCTATTGGGCTCCATAATTGCGCAGAGTAGTCAGGCAGTCTTCCCCTAGAAAAATGCACAATCTGACACAACACTGCTGCTCAGCCTAGAAATTGCGCAATTATGGGAGGCAGTCACCTGTTGACCCTAAAAATTGTGCAATCCCTCTGGGACAACTAGCCCAGCTCAGCCTAGGAACTGCGCAAATTTTCATCCCAGGCTTGTAGACCGATGCATGTGCCTTTAGGTTGACTGGTTCCCTTCGGGACCGAGCAAAACTAATTTGCATGCATGAACTACTTTTCCCAAGGCATCATGCAAAGGCATCCCTATATTTAGGGATCTATTTTTAGCAGCTGGGGGTTACATGCAATGCTCATTTTAGAAACCTCCCGCTAAGTGTCGCTTTTCCTAGATTTGTGGCATGCATGTCATAACCTCACATCGATCTTGCAACTATAACATCCCACATCGCATCTAGGAGTCGTCAGCACATTCAACTCAGCTGTTTCTGGGTAAGCCCGCTTTGCATGTCTTGCGCTGCGTTTCTTTCACTTTTTGTGTTTTGGCTTGTGTGAGTGCTGTCTGCTTGATTTCCGTGAGATCTTGCTATCATTTTGATGTATGTTAGCTTGTAGAAGCACCGTTTCAGTTTTCATTCGCATCTCACTGTTGTCGCATGCATGGTACTATTATTGCACCGACGGTCGCTGTTGTGGTGACCCATTTCACACACATGCATGTTTTCCCGTTTTATGAATCTTGCAGTTGTTGTTTGAATGTATGATCATTCACTCTTGTTTACACTCAGTTTCACCATGTACCAGACTTCTCATGTTTTCAGTCGCCCATTGACGAGTCTAGGCTGCTTTAGCCTGGACCTTGCCTTGCCTGGCTAGCATTGCGAATTTTTGGAAGTTAAGGCTCTACCTTCCCTCTAGAAATTATGCAAGTTCGTCCCAACACTGACCTCTAGGCTTGCATTGCACAATTGTGGGAGGCAGTGCCTTGCTGGTCCTAGAAACTGCACAATGTAGTTTGCTGGTTTGCATGTCACTACTGACCAAAATTGCGCATTGCATAGTTTAAGTCCTCAGTGGGCCAGGCTAGAATATGAATTGTGCAGTTCTAGTAGTTAATTAGCCTCCCAACAACTTGGATTGTGCCTTGCGCAGTTTTGGCAGTTAGTCTCCCAGCCTCCAGGTGAAAATTGCGCAATCTTCGCAAACAATCACACATGTATGTTGCATACCAGTCCTCTAATTTGTTTTGGTTTTCAACTGACAGATTGCTTGCCATGATTGTTTCTGTGTCTCTAGGTATCACATGTGTTCTTTTCCCCTTAGCAGCACAGGTACAATGGCTTCGAGGAGAGCAAAGTTGAAGACACCATTCAGAGCACAACTGGGGATGTAGTCAATCAAGTGTCTATGAAATTACCCATCTATAGAGACACAAAGTTGTTCATGGATAAGGATATCAAGATGAAATGGTAGCAACATCAATCGAGTAGCACCATTCGTAGTAGCAGAAGGTAGCATGCTTGCATGCCACAAATGCAGGAGGAAGGTTATGGATAATGCAGAGGTCGAACAAAGTTTCAAGCTCAAGCATATCTACCTGTGATGAAAGAAGCTTTGGAGATTAAGGCTACGAGGTGACAACGTGACAAGAGGATCATGTGAAAGCAGAGAGAGTGTTGGGTCACGGAGGTCCCGCATAATAGTTTTTTGGGCTTAAAGCCTATAAAATAGGATAACAATATTGTAAATATCCAAAATATGCGGAGCACGGAATGTAATAGATCGGCCTGCCCTTGGTCTGCGGACCATGGGAATGTATAAATAGAGCGTGGCTCTAAGGGAAAAAGGCAGTTAGTGTTTTTGATGAATCTTGGTGTTATGGTTGGGTGAAGACAGTGTATTCTGCATCTGTAAGTCTGAGTCAAGGGTGTTGGTAGATAGATAGAGGCTCTACAACTGTGTGCACAAAGGCCTGCTAGAGTCTGCAGTTGTGTGCGCGGACGATTTGGTTGTAGTAGCACGAAATTGAATAAAGATAAGTTGCTTCTGAAACACTCTGTTAAATTTGAAATATTGCGGATTTGGTTAATTTATGATTGATCTAACTACTGGATCTATGCGTTTATGAGCTTATGCAAACCTATAATGTTTCTGTATGCGCAAACTGGTTATCTCCATTAAATGTTTGTTTAAAGACTGTAAACTGTAGATTTGATCTATACCAGCTCATTAAGAATAAGTAGCAAAGATTTATCTTGTTTCGAATCTACGCGGAGGCAGAATAGCGTAAGGCCATAGAATGGTGTAGGAATCTTCCAGACCACATCAAGACATCCCAAGGGTGCGGAAACTTGGTTCCAGCACCCTCCCCTGCTACCTGGGGTGAGACCTCAATCCGCGCTCCGTGGGCTATTGCCGAAAGGGCCGGTAGCTATGGGATTTGTTTGGCTAAATAACTCTTCCGAACCTGGGTCAAGCCCATATAAGCCAACAAATGGTTCCATTGTCGGGACCGGGATCTGCCTAAGGGATGTCTGATGTCGGGACACTGAGATCCTATGAAGAAAGAGTCTAAGGATTGAGTAAATCAGGAGCGGTACGAGTTCATAAAAGGTCATAGTGCACTGACGCGCAAACCAATAGTTAAAGATGACAAGCGCGATTCAGTTGGCGGTATTCAAAGGAGCAGGGAGCGAAGATCCATAAAAATTTTGGTTCGTGGTAACAGTAGTATGGGAAGCGCACGGGGTTACGGACGACAACATCAGAAAGGCTACCTTGGTTAGCGCGCTGCAAGACCGCGCACTGACGTGGTATATAAAGTAGTCAAGTGATCACTTGAATGCGAGGACGATGGATGTCCGTGATGAATTGAAAAAATAATTTAGCTGGCAAAAATCAGAAATGCAGTCGATCATAGGGTTCAAAGAGCTCGCGATGATGCCTGGTGAAACTTCGTGGGATCCGGATCATAGTTTGAAAAGTACAATCCGCGAGGCAAACATGACGCTGTCAGATGCACAACACTGCGCGTGGTTTGTGGCATCATCAACACCACATCTAAGGATGGCACTATCACAGCAAAAGATCTCAACCCAGGCTGAAGCATTAGAGACAGCGATGAGGTTACATGAAACTTCAATACAGGATTCGGGGTTGGGAGTTCAACAATTCTATGCGAAAATACAAAACATATGTTTAGAAATGCAGAACTTAAAAAAGGAAAAGGCGCCCCAGCCAGAGGTCAGGGAGGAAGTGTGGTGTATAAAGTATAGAAACCAGGGTCATGATAAGTGATGAGCCCCAATTTTTGGTACAATTTGGGCTCATTTGGCCTACTTACCTTGCTCAACCATTCATCTTTTATCACTTATGCATTCATTTCTTAGTATATTCGTGTTATTTGTAGGAAGAAGGGCAGGCATTATATCTATGTGGCTAATACATGATGATTTCAGGTTTTTGGCATTAAAGAGAGCAAAAGACCACGCAAATGGAGACAAGGAGACAGCAAAGGTGACATTGCGGGTTCATAGGGAGGTTGTCCACAGTCTTGATGACCTTCCTCGTGATTTTCACCTAACTTCGAGCTCCAACAGCTCTCCCCACCGAGCTTAAAGGCAGCCAACGGATTCTACAGGATCAGCAGTTTGACTTTCAGTTGGACAGCCAAGCTCCACGAATGGAGGAAGCCAGCTTGATCTTCATTGTGTATAAATATGAAGGCCGTAGCCTTTGATAGGAGCTTTTTGAACTTTTGAACTACTATTGTAATTTCTGAGCACGAGCTACAGCTCGGTGTTTGTTTTTGTAAGCCAGTTTTGGCATGACATTAGACTCTTGATTATGAATAAAGGCAAGCAGATTTGGATCTAATTCTGAGCTTTTAAGGGAGCTATAGCTCTCAGGTTAGGGCCCAACCTGAGAGCAATAGACCTCCTCTTCTTTGTATTGTTACTTGTTTCCTTGCAGCACTTTATTTCCTCTGTTTTGACATGCATTTAGAATTTACAGTCTGCTGATTTGATTTCTTGTATGTGATTGAGTAGGATTAGTTTACAGTTCAAGTGCTTTCAGTTGCTTAGATTAGAGTAGGAGGATTGTAATTCATTAGAGCTCCAAGAAAAGGTTGATAGTGCCTTCACTGCCATCTCTGTTTAGAGATTGGGGTGCAGTCTGTACCAACCACCAAAAAACGCAGTCTTTTTTACTTTTATGCAAGCTGCAACACAGTCATTTTAATTATAGATCCATCCATGCACTATGATCTAGAGCCATACTTCTTCATTCCAATTCCATGCACGACTTCTCTTCACGATTTACATTGCTGTTCATTGGTTTAATAGCACAGGTAGCACAGGTTAATGGATTCTCGTTTTTGGTGCAAGACATAAGCAATTTGTTTTATTTACACTGCTCAGTATCATTCCGTTTCCTTCTTCTTCTTCTTAACCATGCCTAAAGCCACCTACTCGACCTCTGTTCAGCTCGTTTACCTTCCAACTCTTCCATTGCCCACGTAGCTCCATTTTCTTGACCTTTCGTTGCTTCCATCCTTCTATCCACCAACCAACTTCATGCACTCTTTCTCCATCTTATTTCTCTGCCCCTGAGCCATCACAAGCTCCATCTCCATCTTACCTATCCACCCATACCGCTCCATCACTTCACCATCACCCAAAACTCCCACGGTAGAACATCCTGTAGAAGTTAGCAAACTTCCTGTAGAATCCCTGAGTTTCCTGTAGGATCCCCTGCAAACATCCTGTAGAAGCCTGCAAACTCAGTTGCCGAGCACCTGAACGTTGTGGACTTCTATGGACTGATGCTAGGGATCCCCTGGGACCTCTCCTAGCCCTCCTGACCTTTCCCAAGCTTTCTCTCCCTTCGCACCACCTCTGCACAACCAAACCCTAATAAGAAACAAAATCATAATCACTCCAACCACTTAAGCAAAAATACAAAAACAATGTTCTTTTCAATGGAAATAGTTTAAGTTCATGCATTTCACATCACTAGAAGTAATGGCATCATTCTTAGACATTTGCACTCCCACCATTGCATCATAGAGATTAAGCTAGTCAGATTAGGGTTTACTAGGGTTTCCATGTTTTGGTTGGCTTTCAGTTCATTTTTGCAAAGTAGATTAATTTCCTTTGGGATAGCCTTCGTCCATCATTTAGAAAGCTTCTTCTAAGAGCATATAGAAGTTGGCTTGAGCCCTAGCGGACTTGTGCCAGCTGACCAAGTGACAGCTGCGACAAGAGCTAGTACTTGTGCATACAACACCGTCGCTTCCAAGTTTGTACGAACTACCGGGTTGATAAAATTAGAGATAGGAAGCCCCAGGAGTTGTAGCATTATTGCTACAATACTGGAGCCCACCATCTTTTTGGCGCCGTTGCCGGGGAAGCGTCAGAGTATTAGTAATTGTTGCTTTTCTTCTATTTTCTTACTCTTGCCTTCTGCTAAGTAGTTTATTTCATTTCCATTCTGCAAAAGTAGCATAGACATTTCCTGCTTTCATAGATTAGCATTTCCTGCTTTCATAGATTAGCATTTCCTGCTTTCATAGACTATCATTTCCTGCTTTCATAGATTAGCATTTCATTTCTACAAGCGTAGATTAGTGTTTCAATTCTACAAGCGTAGACTAGCATTTCCATTCCTGCAATTTCATTTGAGCAAAGTAGATTAGTTCTTTCCTGCTTTCAGTTTAATTCTGCATCTTTATAGTTAGTTGTAGATCAATCTGTTTCAGTTTTGCAGGTACCACAGAAAAACAAAATCAATCAAAAAAGTATTTCCATTTCATGCCTCGTAGGAATCGAGATAAAACAGGCAAATTCTTACCCAACACCCCCACCACATCACTGAGTCACCCTTCTCTCTTCTTCGGTGACAGTGATCCAGAAGAACCTATAGGTGAACCTCCTGAGATATACGAAGATCCTATAGCAGAAGAAGAATTAGAGACCACTCCATCTGAAGCTATGGCTGACAATAGAGGAGAAGATGAGAGAATAGAAGGTGCCTTCCCCATCCGAGAGATCAATGGAGAGATGAAAATGAAGAACATTAGCCCCTCTGCTTTACCTCACTTCCATGGACTGACTACTGAAGATCCTGATACCTTCCTGTTTGAGTTTGCTGTCCTTTGTAGAACCTATGACTATACTGAAGATGAGCAAAAGCTGAAACTCTTCCCTTCAACTCTTAAGGATGCAGCATTACGCTGGTTCATGGGCTTACCTGGGAATAGTATCACTACTTGGGCTCAGATGCAGCAAGCTTTCAATACCAAGTACCGGGATTACTGTAGGTCCAAGGAAACCAAGGGAGAAATCTTTCGGATGACCATGGGAAATGATGAGTCCTTAGAGGATTATGAGGAGAGGTTCCAACTTAGCTATAAGCGGGCCAGGTGCACACTTGACCCTGAATCCCTCAAGTTGGTCCTTCTCCGAGGAGTCCCTGAAGACCTCTTAGATACCCTTCACATGTTAGCTGGGGGGGACATTTACCAACTGCCTTATGAGGACATCAAGACTGTGTTTAGAAACCACTCCAGGGCAGCACGGAAACGAGGTAGAGGAAACCTCCTCTCAACTGGTGTCCCTTTCTCCAAACATGAGCTTGCAAATCAATTAGAAGATCTTAAGAGTGAGGTGAGACAGACCATTGCCATGCAGCTGGACACATTCAGGATCCAGCAGAAGAAAGAAGAAGCTGAGAGAGCCTTGGCTATCTTCTGCCCTAGATGTACCAGGAGGCACCCTAAGAACGAATGTCCATTGCATTCGGTTGAAGTGTGTTTCGTTTGTGAGGAGGACCATCCCACAAACCAATGTCCAACCTTACCTGGATTTAAATCCATGTACCAAGGGACAGAAGCTCCCACTGAACCTCTCTATTACCTCAACCAAAGGAGGCCACAAGGATCTAGACCTTATCAGCAGGGAATGCAAGGGGCACCTCAAGCTTATTACAGCCCCAACCAATCGACTCCTATGCCTTCCTGGGGTCCCCCTGCTCATCCTTCCTGGTCCATGCCTCCTCCATGGTCTTATCCACCTCAGTACCCTACTCAACCTACTTCTCATTCATATCATTCACATGCCCAGCCACCGCCTCAGTGGAATGCACCTCAGTCGGGGTGGAGGCCCCAGTACAATACTCCTCCCGCCATTTTGCCTCCACCACCAGTTCAACCTCAGCCATTACCTCCTGCTCCTCCAAGGCAACCTCAAATGCCTGCTCAACCGAACCCAAACCCCAACAATAGACAGGCCCAGCAGGTATACACTGGGGAAACCTCATGCCCTACCTATGCTGTGGAGATCCAGGAGATCAATCTTCGATCTGGAAAGACTCTACCAGATCGCCAACCTCCTCCCCCAGAGGATGAGGAAGATAAACAGGAAAGTGAACCAAAGGCTATTCCACCCTTTCCTGAGAGACTAACAGCCACCACACAACCCAACCCAGAGGAGGATGAGCTTCTGGGAGAGCTCAAGCAGTTGTGTGTGAAAATACCACTTCTCCAAGCCATCAAGGATGTGCCAATATACAACAAACTGGTTAAGGAAAAGTGTTTCAAACACCCAGGCAGGCGGAAGAAAGATGCTTCAACCATCAATGTCATAGGACAACTGTCTGACCTTATGTTAGGACAAGTCATCTGCCCAAAGTACCTAGATCCTGGAAGTCCTGTAGTAGATGTCCACATCAATGGCACCATCATACCACACACCTTGATTGATCTGGGGGCTGCCATTAATGTGATGACCAGGGATACCATGCTCAAACTCAATCTTCAGGGTTCCTTGAGGAAGACCTCGACAGTACTGCAATTAGCAGATCGCTCCACTGTGACTCCCGAAGGGATTGTGGAGGATGTCTTGGTCTCTATCGACTCTTGGGAATACCCTGCAGATTTCTTGGTTCTGCAACCCAAGGCAAAGCTTACTGGATATCCTCTCATTTTGGGAAGGCCTTGGTTAGCCACTGCAGATGCTTACATAAGTTGCCGTGCAGGAAATATGACCATCAAAAATGGTCCTATGTCCAAGCAGCTAGTCCTATACCCTCCTGCCCAACCCTCCTTAGAGCATGACTTACCACTCTGGTTGGAGGAAGGAGAGGAAGACGAGGTGTACTCAGCACCTCTGTGCACCCTAGATACCACTAGAAGAGACCCCCCAACCGAGGATGACTTGATCGAGACCTTGATCCAGAATCCACCTTCCAGTGCACTATCCTTAGAGAAATTGGTGGAGGATGCCCAAGCTAGCACCTTAGTGGATCTTTGTACAACCAACCCTATCACTCCCAGAGTCAAGAATGTGGAGTTCGGCCCTGAGAGAACGTTAAAGATCAGCTCCTCCCTATCTCCTTCCCAGGAAAAGGAGCTGTGTAGCCTGTTGGCCAGTCACCTAGATGCTTTTGCTTGGAGCTATAAGGAGATGAAAGGAGTCCATCCTTCGGTCTGTACCCATCACATATACATCAAAGAGGATTGTAAGCCGGTTAGGCAACCCCAGAGGAGAATGAATCCAGCCCTTAAGGACATTGTCAAGGAAGAATTGCAAAAACTGTTGGATGCCGGATTCATCTACCCCATCTCAGATAGTGAATGGGTGTCCCCTCTGGTGTTGGTTCCCAAGAAAAATGGGAAATGGAGAATCTGTGTGGACTACCGAGAACTGAACAAAGCTACCAAGAAAGACCATTTCCCTCTACCTTTCATAGATCAAGTGTTGGATGGACTGGCAGGAAAGAAGTTCTTCTCTTTCCTGGATGGGTTTAGCGGGTACAACCAAATCCAAATCAGCCCGGAAGACCAAGATAAGACCACCTTCACTTGTCCTTGGGGCACCTTTGCCTACCGAGTCCTTCCCTTTGGGCTATGCAATGCTCCTGCTACATTCCAGAGAGCTGTCTTAAGCATCTTCTTGGAGCTGGTCCATGATGCAGTGGAAATCTATATGGATGACTTTACTCCTTATGGGGCCGACTTCCAGGAAGCATTGTCCAATCTGGGAAAAGTCCTAACCAAATGCATTGAGATGAACTTGTCCCTTAGTCCTGAAAAATGTGAATTCCTAATGACTGAAGGGACCGTGCTAGGCCATACCATTTCTTGCCAAGGGTTACAGGTGGATCCTAACAAAATTGCTCTCATCAAGAAGGTTCCACCTCCTCAAAAGGTAAGGGATGTTCGGAGTTTCTTAGGATTAGCAGGGTATTACCGGAGATTCATTAAAGACTTCAGCAAGCTAGCCTCGCCATTGTTTGGCCTGTTGGCAAAAGATGTGGAGTTTAAATGGACTGACGATTGTCAGAGGGCTTTGAATGAATTGAAGGACAAGTTGGTGTCAGCCCCAATCCTGAGAGGTCCAAACTGGGCCCTACCTTTCCACATCCACACTGATGCCTCGAACAAAGCCATAGGTGCAGCTTTAGGACAAGTTGAGCAAAAACTTCCATATGCCATTTACTTTGTTAGCAAAAACTTGTCCAAAGCTGAGCTGAATTACACTGTAACCGAGAAAGAATTCTTGGCTGTGGTCCATGCACTGAACAAGTTCCGACATTATATCACTGGCTATCAAACCTTTGTACATACAGACCATGCTGCAATTAGATATTTAATGAATAAACCAGATGTGAATGCTCGTATTATTAGATGGTTACTTTTATTGCAGCAGTTTGATTTGACCATTGTTGACAAACCAGGTAGAGAAAATGTTGTTGCTGACTTTTTATCTAGATTGGATTTGTCTGCAGATGAGGATGGAACAGTGGATGACCAGATGCCCGATGAACATCTGTTTGCTATTTCAGTACTCTCTCCATGGTTTGCTGATATAGCAAACTACCTTGTTTCAGCACAGTTCCCTCCGCACCTATCTTCAAGAGAGAAGAGCAGAATCATCAGAAAAAGTGCCTCATTTACTTGGATCGGGGGCAATCTGTTCAAGCTTGGCCCCGATCAGATCTTAAGGCGTTGTGTAAGGGAGGAGGAAGTCTTTGATATCCTCCTCACCTGTCATGATGGGCCTTGTGGAGGACATTTTGCAGCAAAGAGAACTGCCTTCAAAATCCTGCAGGCAGGCTACTATTGGCCCACACTTCATCAAGATGTCAGAAGATATGTCAGCCAGTGTGACCAATGCCAAAGAATGGGGAAACCGACCCAAAGGGATGAGATGCCTCTCCAACCTCAGGTGACTCTTGAGCCATTTGAGAAGTGGGGTATGGACTTTGTGGGCCCAATCAACCCTCCTTCGAGGCAAAGGTCTTACATCATTGTGTGCACTGACTACCTGACAAAGTGGGCAGAGACCAAAGCAATCAAAGCAGCAACAGAAGAAAAGGTGGCCGAGTTCCTAAGAGAAAACATCTTCTATAAGTTTGGCTATCCAAGAGAGCTGGTCACCGATCAAGGGAGCCAGTTCACCTCCAACCTGGTTGAAGATCTACTAGCTCATCACAAGATCAAGCATAGGACTTCCACCCCCTATCACCCTCAAGCAAATGGGCAGGTGGAAGTCACCAATAGAGCATTAGAAGGGATCTTGACTAAGGTGGTGAGCAGCAGCAGAAAGGACTGGGCAGATCGCCTGGTTGAAGCCACATGGGCTTACAACACCACTTGGAAGACCACCACCGGCTTCACACCTTATGAGCTGGTCTATGGGAAGAAAGCTTTGCTGTCCATTGAATTTGAATACAACACGTTGAGGATGGCAGCTCAGCTGGACCTAGATCTCAGCCATGCACAACAAGAAAGGTTATTGCAGCTGAATGGACTGGATGAGCACCGAATGCAGGCCCTCCTTCACTCAGAAGTGGTTCAACTTCAGAGAAAGGTGTGGCATGACCAACATCTCCATGACAAGCAATTTCAGCCGGGAGATTGGGCTTTGTTGTATGACTCCAGATACAAAGATTTCAAGGGGAAGCTGAGAACCAGATGGCTAGGGCCATATTCAGTGGAAAAATGTCATGACAATGGATCTGTTCTTATTCGGACCATTGATGAGGAAGCCATCCCCATGCTTGTCAATGGGCATCGATTGAAGATCTACAGGAAGCCTCTCTCAAGACAAGAGTTCATCAAAACTATGGAGAAGGCAGTGTTGGTCATAGAGAAGGGTTCTGCCTCTGCTTTGGGCATACCCTGAAGAATCTAAAAAAGAAATAAAAAAATAAAAAAAAATAAATAATAAAGATCCTTGGGTGAAAACCTTTCTGAGGCGCCCAAGGCAGGTGGTAGGGGTGAAAACCTCATTGAGGCGCCCCTATTGTCTTTCAAAAAAAAAAAAAAAAAAAAGAGAAAAATTTGGAAAAGATCCTTGAGTGAAAACCTTTCTGAGGCGCTCAGGGCAGATGGCAAGGGTGAAAACCTCATTGAGGCGCCCCTGTTATCTTTCAAAAAAAAAGAGAAAAAGAAAAAGAAAAAGAAGAAAAAAAAACAAGAAAGACAAAGACAACAAGTTTATCATGTGAAATTGCATGCAGATTGCAGGTGTTCTATGGAGGAGAGGCAGCCTCTCAACTCAGAGCTCAGGATCCTTATCATGCTGTCAGGAGACCTCACCAGCACCTCCTCCAAGAATACTCATTTTCTCCAAGGTATGTGCAATTTTATTACAGCTTGAGTCTTCTACAGGAAGACGCAGATTTTCTACAAGAAGATGCAGATTTTCTACAGGAAGGTGCAGACTCTCTACAGGAAACGCAGCCTTTCTACAGGAAGCTCTGTATTTCTACAGGAAACTTCCTGTAGAAGCTCAGAACGGCCCAGAATCCATTTTGTGAGGAGATCGAACGACTAAGGATCGGTTTGGACGCATGCAAGCTATTGTTATCTCCCTTGCACATTGTTGTCACCTCGTCCTACCATCCTTTTCGACATGCAACGAAGTTACCTGCACCAGCAAAGCAGATCAATGAGTTCTCAAGAAAAAGAAAATTTTAAATGAAAAAACGCTGGAGATCTCACACCATATTCATCCCAGTCATCCAGAAGCTCCGGGAGCGTGATCGTGAGGCCAGATCCTTCGTCGTGCAGCATGCACCCAAGGAGGAAGAACTGTTACAAGACATCCCGCGGGAGTCCTGTAACAGTTAAGCCCGCTAGAGTGGATACCATTCACAGCGCCGGCCATATGCAATGAAACGCGGGCGCATGCAACCAAAGCATCCAATCCATCGTCGGCAGCCTGTAAACATGGACCTCCGGGCCTGTGTAAGTTCGCCAGCAGCAGGTAAATCCACTCATCAGCGTCCAAGAAACCGAAACATCGTGTGCAGCTGCGCAGGTAAGTGTCTCGACCCTTCCTTCCATCAGATGGCATGAATTTTACTTTGAATTGATTGCAAAGTGTAAAGGTGAATGGGTTGAGCGGCCGTATGGCCATTTGGCCGGCCACGTCGGCCAGTTAATGGTCTAGTTGGATGTTTGGGTGGCGGCCATGACAAAAAGAATGGGCAGCACGCACGTGAGAGCAATCCCGTCGGGAAAAACCGAGTTTAACAGAAGAGGCGGCGGCAGATCTGCGGGAATTGATGCGGCAGCAAGGGAACTCGCAGGCAAATGATGGGATGACGTCGCCCAACGGTCCGGCGGGGACAGCTCACCCCCGCGCCACGGATTCCGCCGATTCAAAATCTAATCGGCTAGATTGCCCTCATGCATTTATCAACCACCGTTTTGAACTCGAGTGGCTATCCTGATCTTTCTGCAGTTCGATACGCCGAGCCTTTGGCTATCAGAACGCTTGTGAAGCACACCCAGAGCGCAGACCAACTGCAGTCTTTCCCGAAAATCGCGCGCTGCTCCTACAGGAACGCTGTTTCTACAGGAACGCAGTTTCTACAGGAAGGCGGGTGCCTCACATAAAAAGGTAACCCTGAACTCTTCATGCAACTGGTTTTTAAAGGTGGCAGAATCGTCGTCCACAGTCTGGTCATAGAAAAGTGATGAAATTGTTGTCTGCTGTGCCTATACTGTCATTCTATAGGATGTCAGGGTAATTAAACTGTGTTAAGTTCCTCAGGGATAAGTTTTGTGGATTATGTGCATGACAAAAGCGTAATTCTACGCTCCGTCTCAGTAGACCAAATTTCTTCCACGATCACCACCTCTGGTTAAGGAAACTGTTTTATCATGCCGGGTGGGTTTATTAGACGAGAACCCACTGATTCAACCAAGTTAAGGGAAAACCAGGAGGTGGTGGAGCTCTTCACACGGGTTCAATGGATATCTTTTTGTGACAAATTGCAGGGTTATGACGATGAAGTGACAGAAGAATTTTTGCAGGCTCTGAGGCCGAAATCCAAGACACTGGCCACAGTGAACTTCAGGGGCCTAAGCCTCAAGCTCACCCCGCAATATATCAGTCGAATTACTGAACTTCCAATGGGTTTGCCATGGGATAAGGAAGAAAGGAAGTTGAGCCAGCAGGCCAAGAAAGAATTCTTTCCACCTGAGGAGGAATTCTCGGAGGACAAAAATGGGGTGCGTAGAACCAGTTTGCTGCCACCATGGAATGAAGTTAGCATACAGATCATGAAGTATATAACCTGTGAAGGCCGTTATAGCATCGTGTACGGGTATCACTTTCGGTTGCTCACTGAATTGAGGCACCGGATTGATCTTCCTGTAGAAAAGAAACTGAGCATCCCTTATTTCCTGCTGCAGTCTCTAATTGAGTGTGCCACAAAGCTAAAAGAAGGCATACCAGATCAGGTAGCCCACCATGGATTGATCAAACTTCTTGTGGAGGATGCGCTTCATTCATATAAGGTTCCCCTCTCATGGGAAGCATTCAGGAATTTGACAAGAGACGGAGACATAAGGATGCTGATTGAAGAAAGTGGTTCCTCCAGCAGTGAGGAAAAAGAATTAGTGGCTGAGGGAAAGAAGGAAACAGGCCAGAAGACCCCGACCACAGTGCAGAAGAAAGAACAAAAGAAGAAGCATGAGAAAAAGGATGACAAAGAAAAAGGTGACACACCCATCTTGTCAGCAAGAGAAAAGAGGTTGCAGAGCAGAACGGACAAAGCTGAGATGGTCCACATCAGCCCAAGTACCTCATCAGCACCCACAACCAAACCAAAAAGCAAAACCCATGTAGCAAAGCAAGCAAAGGTGGTGACACCTGTGTCTACAGGAAAGCAGAAACAGGCTTCTACAGGAAGCCCGAAAACAGAGAAAGGGTCTCCTACAGGAAGCCCGAAAACAGAGAAAGGGTCTTCTACAGGAAGCCCAAAATTGGTAAAGAAAGGGTCTTCTACAGAAGGCCCGAAAGTGGGTAAAGCAGGGTCTTCTACAGGAAGCCCGAAATCAGAAAGGAAGGGGCCCTCTACAGGGAGCCCTGGGAAAGCAAAACGCAAGAAAGAGAAGGCTGGCATTCTCGAAAAGGAGGCAGCAGCTGCGCTGGCCGCCCTCAGTACACCTCCAAAGCCAAAGGAGAAGAGAGAGAGGGAGATCCCTCTACCTTTTGAAGCTAGGAGAAGTAAGAGAATAAAAACGGGCAAGCCGCAGCCTCCACCCAGCAGCCAAACCATTTTAGGGGGTGTCCCTACTTCACCCAGTGAGAGATCCCCCTCTAAAACATCGGCCACCCCCGAGAGGGGAAGCCCAAAAATAACTACCTGGACACGAAGGATAGGCCAATCGGCTTCCGAAGCCCGGCTCAAGGAAACAGAAAAGAGGGAAGAAGCGCCACCCTCGTCACCGCCAGGGGCAGAAGAGGCAGGGCCACCAAGAACAGGAAAGGAAGAGCATGTTCCGGGCCCTAGTTCTCGGCCAAGGACAAGGAGCTGGAGCAAAGTTGCTCAAGGATGAGCAAATATTTTAGCTGGGGGGTGATGATGAGCCCCAATTTTTGGTACAATTTGGGCTCATTTGGCCTACTTACCTTGCTCAACCATTCATCTTTTATCACTTATGCATTCATTTCTTAGTATATTCGTGTTATTTGTAGGAAGAAGGGCAGGCATTATATCTATGTGGCTAATACATGATGATTTCAGGTTTTTGGCATTAAAGAGAGCAAAAGACCACACAAATGGAGACAAGGAGACAGCAAAGGTGACATTGCAGGTTCATAGGGAGGTTGTCCACAGTCTTGATGACCTTCCTCGTGATTTTCACCTTAACTCCGAGCTCCAACAACTCTCCCCACCGAGCTTAAAGGCAGCCAACGGATTCTACAGGATCAACAGTTTGACTTTCAGTTGGACAGCCAAGCTCCACGAATGGAGGAAGCCAGCTTGATCTTCATTGTGTATAAATATGAAGGCCGTAGCCTTAGATAGGAGCTTTTTGAACTTTTGAACTACTATTGTAATTTCTGAGCACGAGCTACAGCTCGGTGTTTGTTTTTGTAAGCCAGTTTTGGCATGACATTAGACTCTTGATTATGAATAAAGGCAAGCAGATTTGGATCTAATTCTGAGCTTTTAAGGGAGATATAGCTCTCAGGTTAGGGCCCAACCTGAGAGCAATAGACCTCCTCTTCTTTGTATTGTTACTTGTTTCCTTGCAGCACTTTATTTCCTCTGTTTTGACATGCATTTAGAATTTACAGTCTGCTGATTTGATTTCTTGTATGTGATTGAGTAGGATTAGTTTATAGTTCAAGTGCTTTCAGTTGCTTAGATTAGAGTAGGAGGATTGTAATTCATTAGAGCTCCAAGAAAAGGTTGATAGTGCCTTCACTGCCATCTCTGTTTAGAGATTGGGGTGCAGTCTGTACCAACCACCAAAAAACGCAGTCTTTTTTACTTTTATGCAAGCTGCAACACAGTCATTTTAATTATAGATCCATCCATGCACTCTGATCTAGAGCCATACTTCTTCATTCCAATTCCATGCACGACTTCTCTTCACGATTTACATTGCTGTTCATTGGTTTAATAGCACAGGTAGCACAGGTTAATGGATTCTCGTTTTTGGTGCAAGACATAAGCAATTTGTTTTATTTACACTGCTCAGTATCATTCCGTTTCCTTCTTCTTCTTCTTAACCACGCCTAAAGCCACCTACTCGACCTCTGTTCAGCTCGTTTACCTTCCAACTCTTCCATTGCCCACGTAGCTCCATTTTCTTGACCTTTCGTTGCTTCCATCCTTCTATCCACCAACAAACTTCATGCACTCTTTCTCCATCTTATTTCTCTGCCCCTGAGCCATCACAAGCTCCATCTCCATCTTACCTATCCACCCATACCGCTCCATCACTTCACCATCACCCAAAACTCCCACGGTAGAACATCCTGTAGAAGTTAGCAGACTTCCTGTAGAATCCCTGAGTTTCCTGTAGGATCCCCTGCAGACATCCTGTAGAAGCCTGCAAACTCGGTTGCCGAGCACTTGAACGTTGTGGACTTCTGTGGACTGATGCTAGGGATCCCCTGGGACCTCTCCTAGCCCTCCTGACCTTTCCCAAGCTTTCTCTCCCTTCGCACCACCTCTGCACAGCCAAACCCTAATAAGAAACAAAATCATAATCACTCCAACCACTTAAGCAAAAATACAAAAACAATGTTCTTTTCAATGGAAATAGTTTAAGTTCATGCATTTCACATCACTAGAAGTAATGGCATCATTCTTAGACATTTGCACTCCCACCATTGCATCATAGAGATTAAGCTAGTCAGATTAGGGTTTACTAGGGTTTCCATGTTTTGGTTGGCTTTCAGTTCATTTTTGCAAAGTAGATTAATTTCCTTTGGGATAGCCTTCGTCCATCATTTAGAAAGCTTCTTCTGAGAGCATATAGAAGTTGGCTTGAGCCCTAGCGGACTTGTGCCAGCTGACCAAGTGACAGCTGCGACAAGAGCTAGTACTTGTGCATATAGCACCGTCGCTTCTAAGTTTGTACGAACTACCGGGTTGATAAAATTAGAGATAGGAAGCCCCAGGAGTTGTAGCATTATTGCTACAATACTGGAGCCCACCAATAAGGATCACTGTCTGGTTTTTGCGAACTATGTGGCAGTGGGGGGACCAATGCCTTTGCGACCAGAGGCACAAGCAGGGCTGAGCATGGCACCCTTGCTCTGGTGCGCAATCTGCCAGGTGGGATGATCCGGATTTAAACAGGAACGCAACAAATTACAGAGATAACCATATACACAAAGATGCAGCAGAAAGAATACTTCATTTCATTAATGGAAAATACTGAAATATGCTTACAAACAGAAATGGAAATAAACTAGCTAGGGCGATGGTAGCTGATCTCTGAGAAGAGATGTGATGGCTACATGCCTCTGAACTGTGTTACAATGAGGCTCGAAGGCCTATTTATTGTTGAGAAACAATGGAAAACCCTTAACATTCCAAAACCTAACCCTAGGAGATGAAACGCCAAACTGTGGGCCCCGTTTGGGGGTAAATTGGTACATCAACTTCCCGGGGTCGTAACTTTGGCATATGATCTCCGTTTGACGCGTACAATAGCTCGTTAGAAAGATCTATCCGAGTACTACCACTTTGGGAGGCAACATGGGTCCATGGACCCATGTTGCCCCAGATTCCCAAAAAAACGTCGTTTAGGGCCTCGAAACGGCTCCGGAAGTTCAGGACCCGAAAAACTGCTAAAAATAGTAAACTGTGCTATAATTAAGGAAACTGAAAATGCTGAGAAAGACAATGGTGGGGGTCCAGGTGGACTTGGCAGGTGGCCACCAATATCCACCTGGATCATTCCTCCCCCCTTAGGAAGCAATGGTCCCCATTGCGTTGAGCTCCTCCATGAGATGAGGAAACTTCTGCTGAACTTGTTCCCTGGTGAGCCACTTGCCCTGCTGAAGGAGTTGGCCTGCTTTGACAACTCGATACAGTTGGATATTCTGTTGGCGAGTGTTCTTGATCTGTGTGTCCATGATCTGATCAGTTGCAGCTTGTTCCATGCAATCTGGATTTAATTCTGTGGGTTTGAGCTGTTCTGCAATGTCGGATGTGTCTAGCAATGGTGGAAAGTATGGCCGAAGGCGGTCCACATTGAACACTGGGTGCAGGCCAAGGAATGGGGGAATGCTGAGCTCAAATGCATTGTCTCCCATAGCCTTAGTAATGGTGTAAGGACCATATCGGAGTGGTCTCAATTTCCGATAGGCTCCAGTAAGGCGTTCCTTTTGCAAATGCAACCAAACTTTGTCGCCCACCTGAAACTTGTGTGGCACCCGGTGTTGATCATGTCGCTGCTTATACTTGGCATTTGATTTCTCAAGAATGTCATGGACTTGCTGGCGAATATGTTGGATGCGCTCAATGAAGCTGGTGGCCTTATCTGTTTCGGACTGGACATGAGCTGAATTCATGTGAGTAGCTGCAAGGGGCATGGCCACATCAATGGGGCATAGTGGCTGGAATCCCAAACCCACCTGAAAAGGGCTATGGCCAGTGGAGCTGTGAAGAGCTCGGTTGTAGCTGTGCTGAACATAGGGGAGGCTCTCATCCCATGTGCGTGGATGCTTTGAGTTATACATGCGCAAAATGTGCACAATCATCCTGTTGACAACCTCTGTCTGGCCATCAGTTTGAGGATGGAAGGCTGTGGACTTCGTGAGTTTGGTGTCCAGCATTGACCAGAGACTGGACCAAAAGGTGCTGAGAAACCGACTGTCCCGATCTGAGATGATAGACTGTGGGATCCCAAAGTGCACCCACACTCGTTCAAAGAAGAGTTTAGCAGTGGCTTCTGCTGTGATATTCTTCTTGCAGGCCATCATAATGGCCATCTTTGAGAACCTGTCGACGACCACAAAAACACAGTCATTTCCATGCTTAGTGGAAGGAAGGCCTGACATGTAATCCATGGAGATGGATTCCCAAGGTCGACTAGGGGTAGGCAACGGGGTATAGAGGCCTTGCTTCTTAATGGTCGGTTTGGCAATGGCACAGGCAGTACATGATCGGATGTACTTCCCAACATCCTGTCGAAGATTTGGCCAATAGAAATAGTTTTGCAGTACTGCCACTGTTTTCTCGACCCCGAAATGCCCAGCAGCCCGACTGTAGTGTGCTTCCCAAATCATCTTGGCACGCTCGCTTGAAGGAACACAAAGGTGACCGAGGTGGCATAATAGGGCATCTTGGAGGTGAAAATCTGCAACCTGCCGACCCTCCAAGAGTGTCTGGTATGTGTGGCCGAATTCTGGGTCGCTTTTGTAGAGAAGTGGCCAATCAGAAGTCTCGTGCCCGCAAGAGTTGAGCACGGTGGTTAGCGCCATGATCGGTGGTCGACTGAGGCAATCTGCAACATTATTGGTGCTGCCCTTTTTATACTTGATATTCAAGTGAAACTGTTGCAGGTATGTAGACCACTTCTGATGGCGATCATTCTGCAATTTTCCTTGGGTCTGTATGAACTGCAGAGGTCGGTGGTTTGTGTGGATGACCGTTTCCTTCCCCAAAATGTAATGCTTCCATTGTCGGCAGGCCTGTACAATGGAATACATCTCTTTATCATAAGTGGGGTACTTCCGGATTGTGTCTGAAAGTGTTTCACTGTGATATGCCACTGGATGTCCATGTTGAGTAAGGACTGCCCCAATAGCATAGTCAGAGGCATCTGTCTCGACCTCAAATGGTTGTTGTAAATCTAGTAACGCGAGCACTGGTGCCGTGCAGAGGCGATCCTTCAACTCCCTGAATGCCTTCTGTTGAGATTCAGACCAAAAGAATTTTGCTTTCGCCCCGCCCTTGGTGACTTGACTCAAGGGCCAAGAAATATGAGAAAATCCCAACACAAACCTGCGGTAGAAGTTGGCAAGACCTAGAAAGCTGCGGAGCTCTGTTAGAGTGGTTGGAGAGGGCCAATCCCGAATGACTTGGACCTTGGCTGGATCGACATGCACCCCCTGTTCATCAATGATGTATCCCAGATACTGAACCTCAGTCATGCCAAAAGTGCATTTCTCCAAATTGGCACATAGCTTGTGTTGCCGCAGTGTTTGGAGAACCTGTCGGATGTGGTGGAGGTGCTCTTCCCAACTCTGGCTGAAGATCAGAATGTCATCCAGGTATACTACTACAAAGGAGTTGGTGAATGGCCGCAAGATGTCATCCATTAGCCTCATAAAGGTTGCAGGAGCATTCGTCAATCCGAAAGGCATGACCAACCATTCGAAGAGGCCCTCCTTGGATTTGAAGGCAGTCTTCCACACATCTGAGGGTTCAATTGGTACCTGGTGATATCCTGACTTCAGATCGATCTTGCTGAAATATTTCGCCCCCTTTAGTTGGTCGAGGAGGTCATCAATCCGCGGGATCGGGTACCTATTACGGACAGTGATCTTATTCAGCGCCCGATAGTCAATACAGAGTCTCCACGTCCCATCCTTCTTCTGTACCAACACTATCGGGCTCCCACAGGGCGAAGAACTCGGACGGATGTGACCTTTCTGCAGGAGCTCCTGAATCTGCCTCTTGATTTCATTGTTCTCCAGAACGGAGCGCCGATAAATTGGTCCATTGGGTAGCGGCGCACCTGGGGTCAGATCGATGGAGTGCTTGACTTGACAGTGTAGAGGAACCCCTGCCGGGGAGGTGAAGATGTCTTCGTACTCCTCCACAATCTTGTCCATCTGTAGCTGCCGTGCAGAGGGACCCCGTTTGGAGGCCGCGGCCACTGTCTTCTTCTTCCCTTGAGGGCGTATCATCAGGAAAACAAATTTCCTGGTTTTGGAAATGATCTTACTGCATTGTTTTGCAGTAATCAAAGAGATGGCGGTAGGTGGTGCTACCTCTGGTATCCTGAACAATTTATTTCCCAATGTAATAATAACAGCACGGGGCCTTGATTCATACACAGCATGTCGCTTCCACAAGTATGGTTGTCCTAGTAATACATCACAAACTTCAAGGGGAGCAATGTCACACAATACCTCATCCGTGAAGGGCTTGATGTTGTATGGAAGGCGACACTGCTGGCTCACGCGAAGATCTCGCCCTTGGTGAAGCCACCCAATGGTGTATGGTTGTGGATGTGCTGTGGTCGGTAAGCCCAACCGCTTCACGGCCTCTGCCGAAATGAGGTTCTTTTGACTCCCGCTATCAACAATGAACTGTATCGGGGAGCCCTTTACCCACATCTGGGAGTGGAAGAGATGCTCCTCCTCCTCTGGATCTTCGGGTTCATTTTTCTGGATCTTTGCGGTAGCAACAGTGGCGCTGGGATCCGCATCAATGATCTGCTTCCCTTTTTCATACCCCTTATCGGGTTCTGACTCAGAGTCGGAACATGCATCTGATTCTGAAACCTTTAGCTCAGCCACCAGCGACTGCTTGGCCCGACACTCACTTGTGTTGTGAGTGGAGCTCTTATGGAACTCGCACCATTTTCCAGTGTCCTTTCTCGGCTTCGCGGCGTTGCTCTTTGCTTGCAGCTTCGGCTGGTTGTCTTGGGTTGTCCCGCCTTGGCTTTGTCCTTTGTTCTGTGGTTTAGGGGCACCTTTCCCCTGCTTTGGATTTGCAGATCCAAAGTCTCGCTTCTTTTGTTTAAACTTCTGCTCGACCTTGACGGCATACCGGTATGCTGCGCCGAGCGAGGGGATGTTTAGGAACTGTATTTCTTCCTGGATGTACTTGTGCAGGCAGCCACGGTATTTGAGTATCAAATGTTGCTCCGAATCCTTGATACCCAACTTGGTGCGAAGGGTATGGAAAAGATTGGTGAACTCCGGCATGTCTTGGTCCCTTCCCTGCCGCAGCGTGGTCCACTTTATGTATTCATCCTCATAGCTTCCGACAGGGTAGTACTGCTCCTTGATGGCATCCCGGAACGAATCCCAGGTGGGTGCGACTGAAAATAGTGAGCCAGTACTTTCATCCTTCTGCTCGCAGTAGGTTTCCCACCAGTCCTTGACGTGGGGGGCTGCTTTGAGAAGAGCAAAAACAATCTTTTCCCGACTCGAAAATTCATGAACAGAAAAATAACCCTCTAGCAGATTTAACCATTTATCTACGGCATCGGCGTCTATCTGACCCTCGAATATGGGGGTTTCAAAATTAACTTGTACCTTAAAGGGTGTGGCGTTTCCAGAGGAGCTGCTGGAAGCCGATGCGCCGCTTCTGGGTAGCCGCTGAAGGATCTGCGCAAAGCTGTCCATCATCGCGTTCCGTTGTCGCTCGAGCACTTCTTCGAGCAAGATTTTGATGGGATCTCCTGCCCCCTCGTCTTTCTTCTCGTCCGCCATGGGAGGCCGTCGGGATTTGCGAGGCTGGTCTTGCAAAGGTTCAACCAGTTCAAGCCCTAACTCCTTATATCCCGACCTTGTTGGGGACATGCAAAGAAAAACAGAGAAAAAGCAGACCGCTCTGATACCACTGATCCGGATTTAAACAGGAACGCAACAAATTACAGAGATAACCATATACACAAAGATGCAGCGGAAAGAATACTTCATTTCATTAATGGAAAATACTGAAATATGCTTACAAACAGAAATGGAAATAAACTAGCTAGGGCGATGGTAGCTGATCTCTGAGAAGAGATGTGATGGCTACATGCCTCTGAACTGTGTTACAATGAGGCTCGAAGGCCTATTTATTGTTGAGAAACAATGGAAAACCCTTAACATTCCAAAACCTAACCCTAGGAGATGAAACGCCAAACTGTGGGCCCCGTTTGGGGGTAAATTGGTACATCAACTTCCCGGGGTCGTAACTTTGGCATATGATCTCCGTTTGACGCGTACAATAGCTCGTTAGAAAGATCTATCCGAGTACTACCACTTTGGGAGGCAACATGGGTCCATGGACCCATGTTGCCCCAGATTCCCAAAAAAACGTCGTTTAGGGCCTCGAAACGGCTCCGGAAGTTCAGGACCCGAAAAACTGCTAAAAATAGTAAACTGTGCTATAATTAAGGAAACTGAAAATGCTGAGAAAGACAATGGTGGGGGTCCAGGTGGACTTGGCAGGTGGCCACCAATATCCACCTGGATCATGGGAGGAAAGCACAACACGAACAACTCTCATCTACTGCCAAAATTTAACTAGACCTCCTAGCATCTGTTTTGTAACTTTTGTCGATCGCTGGGCCACAAGGAGCGAGACTGATGAAGTTATCAATTATTGATGGACCAGTCACCTGCCTAAAGAATGTAGATTGAAGCGCGAGGACAGGATCCAGCTATGACCATAGCGCGCGATGGATTCCAAGGGCATGGACGAGGATGGGGAGGAATGGGGCCAGAAAGGGGTCGTGGGCAGCTACTCTGTTACAACTACAGTGGACTAGGACACTACACATGGGACTGTACCAACCTGATCAGAATATCATGCCTTTACTGCCAGCAGTTTGATCACGAGATGATGGATTGCCCCACATTGATAGCACAGATATGGGAGAAGAGGGTGGCGCAACCTACAATGATGCAGAACGTCTAGATGATGAGGGCTGAACCATGAGAGGAAGACCCAAACATAAGCATGGTGCTCAGAAGTGGCGCAACTACAGGGGAAGATAAGAGGAAAGTGGCCAAGGATGATGCCAGGGTTCACAAGGAAACAGATCTAGAAGTTAGGGAGAGCTTCGTGGAAGTCTCTACCCCAGGTAGTAAGGATCAAACTGAGCTGGAGATAGATCCCTCAATGTTAACTACCTTTTTGGAGACATGTATGAAATAGCTTCTTGACAATCGGGCAGTTAAAGGATTACAAGAATTGATAACTAGGTACGTAGGGTCGGGGGAACCGAAAATTGGGAAAGCAAGCATCGTGGACTGGGCGAGAAATGTGGCTAATGACGCAGATTGGCGACTTTGAGATGGATCAGATCATTTTGGACTTGGGCTCGGATGCAAATGTACTACCTAAACAAACTTGGGAACACATGGGCAAACCTACACTACAATGGTCTCCTATTCAATTGCGGATGGCGAATCAACAGAAGATTCTGCCCATGGGAAGACTGTAAGGAATTATAGTAGATATAGAAGGTGTGAGCACCCGAACGGACTTTGAGGTAATAGAAATCATGGATGAAACTAGCCCATATCCTGCGTTGTTAGGGATAGACTGGGCCACGAATATGAATGGGGTTATTAATTTAAAGAAGCAGAAAATGATATTTGAGAAGAAGTCACTCCGCGTAGTCATTCTGATAGACCTGGCTGAAGGACCACGTTATATTGAGTCTATGCGCGACGAGGGAGGTGATTATGAGTTAGAATGTATCTACAAAATTACCACATAAAATCAATATTGGGTTAATCCAACTATGGGAGGAAGAATATCGTGGGGGCATGCAGAATCCTGCACCAAAGATTCAGATGAGGAAGATGAGTGGTGGCATAATCGGTTGAATGGGGTAACCACGTTAAACTGCAATATGATGACTAAGTCGCTGTATTGCGTCAAAGCTCAGGATCATGAACTACCAATGTATGATGGGATCACAACAGTAGAGGAATTCCTGACCAAATTTGAAACTGTGGTTCCAGAGCCCCAACGGTTTGATGCGTTGCGATGGGCATTGCGTGCGACACCTGCACGTTGGTGGGGAACACATGAAGGAACTTTCGATGACTGGCACAACTGCAGGCACATGATGTAGCTAAGATTTGGGAATATGGAGCTACGACTAGCCGAGAAATATGATGGACGTGATGACCCACACAGGCACCTTACTAGATGGGTCCAAGCCTATGGGGAAGAGCCTCAACCAGAGTGGGTACACTTATTTTATCATACCCTGGACGTCATTCCAAGGAACTGGTATACCGAAACCGAGCTCCGACATGGCACAGGCGAGTGGGATATCTTGCGTGAAGGCTTTTTGTTAACATTCCTCTTTGAAGATCAATGGATGGATATGGTGGATGACACGTTGCAGCTGGTCAAGGCTGCTATTTTCAAAATACCACTGGAACTAGAAGAAGTCGTGTAGCTAGACTGGTCGCGACAGTTGAGCTAGGCCCTGGAATGTTACAATGTGCAAGTAGATGATGATGAGGACGATCCTAGGAACATCAATATTCCGGAAACAGAGGGGAGTCACGAGGTTTGTGGACCAAAATTGAGGATCCTGACATCACAGTGTCACTGAAGACGAAACAAGTAAACATCGGAATAGAGGAAGAGTTGAAGTATGCAACGCTTGTGGACTATTGGGACGATGCCATGGTGGAAAAATTCGTCGAACTGTTTTGAGAATATCAAGACTTATTCCTGACTAAAATCACGGAGTTAAAAGGGATTCTCGGCAACCTATGAATGATGAAAATAACCCTGAAGCTAGACGCGAAGCCAGTGAAGCAGTGGCCCAATCGATTGAATCCAAAATACAAAGAAAAGGTCTGCAAAGAATTGGACAAGATGCTTGCAGTAGGAATAATTGAACCAATGGAGGAGTCTGACTGGGTAAGTCCTATGGTTGTACAGGATAAAAAATAGAAAGGAGAAATTCGCATCTATGTGGACCTCCAAAAGCTCAATGATGCATGTGCTAATGATCCATTTCTGACGCCATTTACAGACAAGGTACTGGAAAATGTGGGAGGACAGGAAGCCTACTCCTTTACGGACGAATTCTCGGGGTATCACCAGATCAATATTGTGCTGGAGGATAGGAGTAAAACAATGTTCACTATCGAATGGGGCTGCTTTCAGTATACGGTGATGCCCTTTGGATTAAAGAACGCGTCGGCAATATTCTCGCGGTCGTGGTAGCTGCCTTCAAGGAATTCATACATAAGTTCTTAGAGGTATATCTTGATGATTGGACTATATTTGGGCTAGTTAAGAAACATACCGCGAGCTTACGCCTAATGCTGGATACGTGCCGATGACACCAGATTGCGCTAAACCTAAAGAAGTGTACTTTCCTCATCCCCTTCGGGAACTTGCTCAGCCATGTGGTCTGTAGGCAAGGCCTCATGGTGGATCTGGCAAAGATTGCTGTTATACTCAATCTACAAGCACCGCGAAGTGTCAAGCAGCTACGCACCACACTAGGACACACTGGTTATTATCGGAAGTTCATCAAGAGCTATGCGCAGATCACGGAACCGATGGAACAATTATTGAAAAAGGACGCTACTTATTGCTGGAATGAGGAATGTAACAAAAGTCTAGAAACACTCAAGGAAAAGATGGCATCAGCTCCGATCTTGGTCTTTCCAAAATGGGACATCGAGTTTCACGTACATGTTGATGCGTCGTGTATCGCGTTGGGCACAATACTCACACAGGAAGGAGCAGAAGGAATTGATCACCCGATATCGTTCGCAAGTCGACAATTATCCAAAGCTAAGAAAAATTACTCCACTACAGAGCGGGAGGGATTGGCGATGGTGTACGCGCTCCAGAAATACCGCCACTACCTACTTGGAGGACACTTTAAGATGTACACTGATCACTCTGCACTCAAATACCTAGTGAACAAGCCTGTGTTGGGGGGGCGCATTTGCAGATGGTTGTTATTATTTCAAGAATATGATTTTGAAGTCATCGTAAAGCCGGGACGTCTAAATGCAGGCCCAGATCACCTATCTTGGATTGAGAACGACGAAGAGCCCACAAACTTAGAGGAAGGGCTACCAGATGCACAGCTGTACGCAGTACGGGTCACAGATGGCCATTTTGAGGATATAATCCACTTATTAACCATAGGAACCACACCGCAGGGATATTCCATTCAACAGAAGAAATAATTGGTGATACGTGCAGTAGACTTTACTGTTATTACAGGGCACCTCTATAAAATGGGCAACGACGGAATATTATGCAGATATGTACCTGAATTCGAGTGAGGGAAGATTCTAGTCGAAGCACATGGGGGGGTTGTTGTAGGACATTATGCGGGCCACGCCACAACACAGAAGATTCTTCGTGCCAGACTATGGTGGCCAACTCTACATCAAGATTCGAAAGCATACTGTTGGGACTGCAACGTATGTCAACGGACTGGGAAACCATCGCGGTAGGATGAAATGCTGTTCAAGCCATAGATGACGCTGCAACTGTTTGAGAAATGGGCGATCGATTTTGTGGGACCGATCACACCTCCAGGAAAGATTGGGGCACGCTATATTATCACGGCGACAGATTACTTGACCTGATGGGTGGAAGCACAACCGGTTAAAGATTGTACGACTGCTACAACTGCGAAATTCTTGTTTGAGAATGTGCTAACACGATTTGGTTGTCCAAGAATTCTAATCAGTGACTACGGAATGCATTTTCTCAATGAGACTATCAGCGCGCTCACTGAGGACTTTCAGATATATCATCAGCAGAGTACGCCATATCATCCTCAAGCGAATGGGACCATTGAAGCGTTCAACAAAATTTTGGAGACAATGTTGACCAAGGTATGTAATGCACAACACAACGATTGGGATTTACGCATACCTACTGTGTTATGGGCATACCAAACAACATGCAAAAAATTGACAGGCTAGACACCTTTCCGGTTAGTCTACGGCAAGGAAGCTGTCATGCCCATGGAGTACATTGTACCTAGTTTGCGAATAGCAGCAGCGACAGGTATGGCAGACCGTGTGGCTTTGGAAGAAAGGATTGCACAACTAGAGGAACTAGAGGAGGAGCGATTTCTGGCAGGATTTCATCAGCAAGTACAAAAGTAGCGAGAGAAGGCTTGGCATGATCATCATATCACAATACACACGTTCAAAGAAAATGATTTAGTACTACTATATGACAACAAGTTCGAAAAATTCCTTGGTAAGCTTCGCATGCACTGGTTGGGACCTTATGTAGTCAAAGAAGTTATAGATGGAGGCGCAGTCTAGCTTGCTAAGCTCAATGGAGACCCCTTCCCGGGAAGAGTAAATGGCAGTTGCCTGAAGCTCTACACGGGTGGGCCGACCACCTGACTAACCATCTGGAGGACAGTCTCACCGCTCCAGCCAGTTGAAAGAGAGCGTGGGATGGTAAAGCAGTCTGGGGAGCAACTATGTGACAACCGGGGTGCACGTAGATTTGATCTGTCACAAGGGTTGCAGATGCACAGAAAGGGCTGCGCTGCTGCGGCAAAAAGCAGAGAGGTGACTGTTGCTATCACTATTCATGACAAGATGTCTGAGTTATGACAAAAGGGAGTGGGCGGCGGGCAATTAAGAGACGGGGTACGAGCCAGATTTGGAAAAATTTGCTGTAGGCTTAGCATGAGGACATCAGAAAAGGCGGGAGCCAACAAATTTGAAATTTGAGACAATTATAATTCACAGGGGGCCATCCACCAAACGAGTTACGCTTCTGAAAACTGTGAGCTATTGTGCCTTCCCACCGCTATGGAACTATTCATTATCTACGCTCAAGGAGTAAGGCCAAGGGTTGTGATCTGGCCATTGGAGGTGCCGGGCTTTTTGAAAAGGATGGTGGTGACAGCTGCGGGCACCGCACAAAGTTCAACATCGCTAGTAGGGTATGTGCCGAAAATTTGTAGACACGAAGCAGAACTGGTCCGGATGCCACTGCCTCAACCATGGGCTGGATGGCGAACCATGAAAGATAAGGGAAAGGCTGTAAATACAGAGACAAATGATGGAATTGCAGTTAATATGTTGTCTCTGATGCACCTTGAAGATTGGGATCCCGCGGATAGCGGCAATGGTCTTGCAAAATTGCAACACAAGCTGCAGCAGAAAGTGTGTACAGAAGATACGGAATTGGAAAATGGCTGTGTTGGTACGAGGAATTCCCGTATGCGGCACCCCAGCTAGAGCTAAAATCCTATGAGGGGGTGTTTTGTGTTAATTTAGCAGAGAAAAATGAGCAGTATCGGTTGTGTGAAGTGGTAGTGACACTGGAGCAGGAGTTGGAAGAAGCGTTGCAAGAGACGAAGAGGGCGCAGTACATCACTCACAGGAAGGTGAACCACGGAGCCTAGGCAGCGCGTATCGCCGCACTAGTGTTATCAGATGAGTTGGACAGAGGAGCCATATCAGTGTACTCAGATGCAACAAAGGCAAGATTTTGCTTTCGGCAAGATTTCACCATTGAGCACACGAACACCATCACAGACGACCAATATTGGCATCAGTTCGCCACCGTCGATCATCACAAGGATGTCAAAGAGTTGGTCTCACCACAACTGTTCGCGTGTTAGTGATGTCTTGCATGGCTTGCTCAAGCCTATTTTGTCTCACATGGGTACATGTGTAGATTTTAATGGAACATCTTGTCAAGTGGAAGTTCAAGTGTCGATAGATGAATGTAACAATCATAGAGTAGTTGAAGAGTCATGAGGGTAGGTGAACAGTCATAAAGGGTATTGTCAAGGGTCACCACACCATTTGCTATATATAGTACCTCATAACTCATTGTAGAGGATTTTGGTATGCCAAGCTTCCAATCAGAGTATCCTAGATAAAGCTTGGAGAGTATTGTAACAAGACTTGGCTTCTCTAGTATATCTCTTTGGAGGAGAAGGAGGCAGTGACTGTAATGTTCCGCTGTTGGAACTAGTGGTCGGTCATGGTTGTATTGTATGAATGGAACTTTGAATTTTTAATATAATAGAGCCAACATGTTTCATGCATATGTCATATTGTATTTCAGCTATCTTGTTTACTCTAAATGATATATGTATCTATTTTCTCACACATGCATGTAAGACTTTCCTATATAAGTATGTATGAATCTCACTGAAATGTGCTGTTGGTTTAACCATCACTTTGGATTGTTAGCTTACTTACTTTCCAATTTGTGATGCATCTTTGCTCGTGTGTTCCCTTCTTAGCTACCTGCTTTCACAATTTTCCAAGGGGCACACTCACCTCACTTTCCATGTGTTGGAACCATTCATGCACCTTCCTTGGCTTGCTGCGCATGTCACACCCTTGCTACCAACGTGGACATCTTACTTGCCTCTGTGCGCAACCACAATCAAGGCGATACCATGTGATCCATTGCTGGGACTCCTACACCAAATGGTCTGAGGTCTAGTTGGGACTTCTTATCGGGGAGATCCCCTGACATGTTGGAGGGTCCAACACCATCAACACCTCCCTTGTCCTAAAAGAATTATTATTCCCTATAAATCAAAGTAGCTAGTAGAGGTCATGATTAATATATTACTAACAATAGACATAGTTTAAGACTTATAGAAACAATTCCTTACCCTAAAGTAAAAACCGATCCCACATACTAGTTGAATATTACCACTCCAAATGAAAGTGGGTCTAATTGGGGCCCATTATTGGGTTTTCTCCCCTCGTGGATGAATTCTCTAACAACAGTCACACATCAATTATAAATGGGGCCCCAATAGGAATATTTGACTACTTTAATATGGACCTTACACAATCACGAAGGCTATCAGTGAAAATGTTTTTGAATTGAGCATTTCCCCTTTCCTTGGATTGCACCCAATGTTTAATGTGGAGCTGCTTCAACTATATTTTCCACCTTCGTTGGACACCTCATAGGTAGCTAAGAAACTGGCCCCCAAAGAAATAAATCTTGACTACATTGAAATGGCTACAATGGATTAGATCATGGACACTAAGACAAAGGATACCCACCAACAACACCTACAACTCTATCGGGTTGTGAAAGCAGGGAAAATTCTTCACCAAGGCAAGTGGATCACCAGGAGCCAAATTTATTAGAAATTTCCCCATCTGATGGGGTCACCCATCACAATGGATACCATTACTTCCTAAGGGGGAAGGACTAGTCTAGGTGGATATTGGTGGCTACCCACTTATTTCACTGGCTCAAAGCATAGTTCTCCATCTTGGAAAATTTTCTATAGTGTTTCGAGTCCTAAGATTCCAGGTCCATTTTGAGGCCCTAAACAACATTTTTTTGACATGGAAATGGCCAAAGAAATATCCATAGTCATAGGTTAGGCCCATTAAAAATAATTACTTCTCTTATATACCCTTCCATTGGGTTATCGAGCATGCCAAACAAAGATCGTATGAAAGAGTTAGGACCTCGAGAAGTTGATGTAACAACTAACCCCATTGGCACCATAAAACTTTTGGTATTTCATATCCTAGGGTTAGTTTTTGGATGTTTAGGGTTTTCTCATTGCTATTTTATGTTGAAAAGGGCCTTTCATCTTCATTATAATAACTTTCGTGCATGCACATAACTCCCATCTATCTCTATTTAGAGATAGCTACCACCATTCTAGCTAATTTGTGTTTTACAATATTTTGTTATTTGATTTAATAATACAAGTTGGGTATCCACCACATCTTTTTCCCACGAAAATATCCTTGAATATCCACCTGAAGGAATCACTTTCTACTGGCTAGTTAGTAGAGCCTATCCCTGAGAGCATCGAGGAGAATTGACCCCGTGACCTCCCATTGGCAAGGTGACTTTTAACTATGGGAACTTGACCAATTAAGATAACCCTCAGGGCTGGGCATCCACCACATTATTGTAATATCTACTATATTTATCATTGTGGGTTCTATTTATGTTCTTTCATTTCATTTCATTCCTTGTACAACCTAGATAATAAAAAAACTATTTTTGTTTCCAATTCAATCATCATCTTATTATGAAAGTGAGACCTATGATCTATCATAATCGATTTCAGAACGTTGAATGTAGCAATAAAATGGTGTTGACGATGCTGGACCCGCCATCATGTCAGGGGATCTCCCTGGTTAGAAGTCCCAACTAGACCTCAAATCGTTTGGAGTAGGAGTCCCAACAGTGGGTAGTATAGTATCGCCTTCACTGCGGTTATGCGCAGAGGTAAGTATGATGTCCTTGTTGGTAGTAAGGGTGTGACCTTACAACAAGTCAAGGAATGTGCATGAAAGGCTCTAACACACGGAAGAGGGACTGAGTGCGCCCTTTAGAAACCTATGATAGAACACAACTTGAAAGGGAACACACTAGCAGAAAGACATCATGAGATGGAAAGAAGGACAACTGACGATCAAAAGTGATGGGTTATACCAACAACACGCTTCAATAAGATTCATACAAACACATACAGAATAGTCCATACATACATGCATAAATTACAACTACATACATCACTAAAGTAACCAAGATAGTTGAACTACAATAACAATATATGTATGAAACGTGCTGGTTCAATTATATTAAAAGAGTGAAAGATCCAATCATACATACAACCATGACAACCACTAGCCCCGATAACGGAACATTACAGTCACTGCCGCCTGCTCCTCCAAAGAGATGTACTAGCTCTGCACTGTGGAGAAGCCAAGGTTCGTTACAATACACTCCAAGCTTTCTCTAAGTTATCCATATAGGAATCTTGGCTCCCAAAAGCCTATACAATGAGTTATGAGGTTCTATAAATAGAAAAGGGTGGGGTTATCCTCGACATTACCCTTTGTGACTCTTCACCTACCCTCATGACTCTTCAAATTACAAATGATTGTTACATTCTACTATTGACACTTTCTATTTCACTTTTACATGTTTACATTACAATTTACACATGTACCCATGTGAGACAAAAATAGGCTTGAGTAAGCCATGCAAGACATCACTAAGACTCGGACAACTGTGGGAAGGCTAACCCTTCAACATCCTCTCGACGATTGGCGATGGCGAACTAATGCCAAGCTTGGTAGTCTATTATGGTGTCTACATACTCTGTGGTGACATCCTTCTTAAAGCAAACTCTTGCCTCTATTGCATTCGGGTACACTAATTTGGCACCTCTATCCAACTCGTCAGATAATATGTGCATCATAGGATGAGTGCAACCAGACCAACAACATACTGGTGCATAGTGTATGCGTTGGTGGTTATGCACATCAACTAATCAAATTACATGTCCAGCTCTAGTCGTACTTGGTTCTTTGACTTCACCTTGGTGAGTGTGCCAATGGATGGGATCGCATGTGTGCGCAGAATGACATCCATGCTCCTGAACACTAGTGCATGTGAAGCTTGAAAGCTGGTGATAAGCTGCGGGAGTTCCTCATAGTTCTAGATCTGACTCCAGATGCATGCCTTAAACTCTACCACCTTCGGCTTCATCATCTTTGGTAAGTGAAATGGGCCTCCCATGTACCTCATTGCCTATATTTGCATGTGATCGACAAAAATGTGTAAATTTGACAAGATACATGCTCTCCTAGCACAGTGCTCCTGCCAACCGTTGAGATGGACAATTGACTTATGCACGGTGATGAAATTGAAGTACAACTTCCGCATGACTGTCTTGAGATATGATACTTCATCTAGTATCACTCTCCTCAACTTTGCTCTGGCGGATGCTATAACCTGCTCTTTTCCCTGGTTGGCCGCTTGTAGCTCCTTAGCCATGCACTCGTTCTCAGCTATCAAGAATCTAACACTCGAGCTAGTGGCTTCGTCATATGCCTTGGTAGCATCGACCAATGTAGTTGCATGTCTGTGCACATCAGACATGATCAACCACTCTTCAAACTACATAGGAGATATATGGACATCTAGAGTGGGCACTCTGCATGACTGCACAACTCTATGTTGTGACTTGTCGAAAGATATGTTGTGCACATCCGCTTCTAGATTGTCCTCAAGGATTTCAATGTCTCCTTGATCGCTTTGGACTTGCTTTGCTTTCAGATCTGGAGAAGCTGATGGGGTGACCTCTTGGTTTTGAGGAATGAGGCCAATGTCCTGATCTAACTTAGGCTAAACCATATCCGTGTCCATCTGCTCTCGCATCTGTTCAATCTCTTAAGCAAAGTCTTGCTCCTGCAACTACTCACCCTATCTCCTATGTTCCAGCTGCTCAGATGAATCAATAACATGTATCGGTGCAGTTTCATCAACATGTCCATGCTGCACCTTCTTCTGTTCCTGTTCTTGCTGCTCTTCCTTCTCTCTTCTGCGCAACTCTCGTTCTTCCCTTAGTTGCTGCTTCAACTCCTGCAACTCCTTTTCTGCTTCCTCCAACTTCTACTTCTCCCTCCGCCTCTGTGCGATCCTCATGTCACGTTGTCACCTCTTAGCCTCAATATCCAAAGCTTCTCTTAATACAAGTTGATATGCTTTGAAATTGCATCTTTCCTTCGCCTCTGGGTTGTCAACAACCTTCCTCTTGCCTTTGTCAAGCGCAGGTATGTTGCCCTCTGTTGCTACTGATGATGTTTCTCTATGAGATGTTGCTCTATTCTGCACTACTAACCACTCTACAGCCATTCTGACTGGTTCATTGAGCCTTGAGAAGTTGTAGCAATATCTCCATGGGTTTTCCTCAGGCTAATGGCATGCCCCATGGATCCAAGGATGATGCTCTATCGCACAATGGTCCTTCACTAAGTAATGTGGGTCATATTGATTGAAACTTTTGGTGCCGAAGGTGAACCTCTTGAATTCCTCCATCTTGGCCTCAACATGCTTGAGATTTTGGATCTCATACAACCTGATCCACAAAGGAAGAGCAAGCCAAGGTGCCTTCTTCTTCCTATGCAGTCTCGTTGACAACCCTGTCGAGATGTGATATGAAACTTCTTGCATGACCAACTTATCCATGGAAAACTTCGGTAAAACATGTGGAGCCTTCTCCGCACTGTACATCCGGATGAAGGTGCCAAGGGGTGAGGCATACCAATCTGCTATGTGAATTAATGCCTTCATTGCTGCCTGTGACATGCAAGGTGGATCTTGCTCAAATATCATCCTATATACTGGGGTGATGAAGTGTTCTAACAGTTGTATGATAACTCCACAGAAGCTACATTCAGAGAACAACCTGCAATAGGTGTGCACAAAGGTTTATGAAGGTGTCCACACCCAACACAAGCCTTGGAACTGCTGATGGGCACAGATTGCATCAAGTATGTAAGCAGAAATGAAAAGCTTTGCTTCTATCCCTTGTGTGGATGCTGGGGTTCTGTTACTTGTTCCTTCAACTGGAGAACCAACATGTCAGACCAGTTGAAATGTCTCCCTTCGTTCGCCAGCTGATCCAACACAATCACCCCACTTCGCGGGAAGGTATCTGTACTCTCTTGGTCATATAAGTGACATTCGAATATGACTAAGAGATGATATGCCTTTTGCAATATCCTTGTCTTGCAAACCTATTTAGGTGTTGTCCTAAACATAGATGGATCTTTCACCCAACTCTTCAAGATGTCTCTTGAGTTTGCACTGCTGCTGGGTCTGGTGAAGGGTGTATCCATCACGATATTGGCTGTGGCAAGTGATACATCACCTAAAAGTCCTTTTCCCTGAAGATAGCAAGTTCTGTTCCACTGACACTACTCAATACCATTGTCTCTGGGTTAGTATGCGAGACAATCCAATGGATCATGTCCCAACATGGAAATGCGGGATACTTGCATGCAATCCGGTATAAGCTAGACTTGTGTATGTTGACATAGACCCTGTAGTCTTCCAGGTTCTCCTCAAATGTGCCTAAAAAGGTGTCATTGATTTCCTGCCATTTCATCTTGATCTCCTCTTCTACGAACAACTTAGTGTCTTCATAGATGGGCAAGATCATATACACTTGCTCAAATGCATCTCCAGATGCACTCTTAACAATGTCCTTTGATCCTACTCTCTTGTAAGCCATTATACTTGTACCGTTGAGAGATTGATGAACACCTGTGATACCTGGAGACAGAGAAACACTCATGGCAAGCACAATGTTAGTTGAAAACCAAAAGCAACTTGAGCACTGACATGCAACACACCTGGGTGACTAACTGGAAGATTTGCACAATTTTCACTAAGAGGCTGGGAGATTGACTGCCAGTATGGGCTCAGAACACAACCTGGACTGTTAGTGGGCTGACTGACTACTGAAACAATGTAGAGCACAGTCCAACTTGGCATACTGAGGACTAAAACTACACAATGCACAATTTCAGTCGGTAATGACTGTAAACTGGAAAATTGCATATACGCAATTTCGGGGGCCAACAGGGCACTGCCTCTTAGAATTGCGTAGAGCAAACCTAGGAGGCTAGTGTTGGGCAAGATATGCACAATTTCTAGGAGGAAGGCATAGCCTTCACTCTCAGAAATGTGCAGTGCAAGCCGGGCAAGGCAGCCCAGACCCGTCGACGAGTAACTGAAAACATGAAAAGGTTGAATGCATGTGCGAAGCTGAGTGTAGACAAGATTGAATGATGATGCATGCAAACAATGAGTGCAGAATTCAGTAAATGGGAAAATAAGTAAGTGTGTGAAGCGAGTCGCTGCAACAACAACCATTAGTGCATAAATAGTGTCATGCATGTGACAACACTGAGATGCAATGAAAAAATTGAAACATTACTTCTACAAGATAACATGCATTAAAACAACAACAATCATTCAAAAAAACCAATCAAACAACACACACAAATTGAAATACAAAAGTGACAGAAAAGCAACAAAAGACATGACAAGCGGACTTACCCAGAAAAAGTTGAGCTGAGTGTGTCGAATGCTCCTAGATGTGATGGGGAATACCAAATCTTTAAGATCGAAGTGAAGAATGAGCTCTAAAGCGTTGAATAAATAGTTTTGATAAGATCAAGGTTTATGACACACATGCCACAGATCTACGAAAAAGCGACACTTGGCGGGAGGTTTCTAAAACAACTTTTGCCTGTAACCCCCAACTGGTAAAAATAGATCCCTAAAATCTAGGGATGTTTTTTGCTTTTTCTGGATAATGAAGCCCATGCATGAAAATCAAGATTGCTTAGTCATGGAGGGAACCGATCAACTTGGGAGCACATGCAACAAACTAGAAGCCTCTAGATGACTTTTGCGTAGTTTCTGGGCTGAGTGGCTCTAGTTGCCCCTCAAGCTCTACGCAATTTCTGGATTGAGGCCAAGGCTATCAGCCAATTTTGCACAAAGTTTGAGAGCAAGCCCAATGATAGGTTTCTCTACACAATTTTCATAGGGAAGGCTGCCTGCTTGCTGTGCGCATTTCTGGAGAGCAACAGGCTACTTTGATGGTCTATGCAATTTTGGAGAGGAAGTCTAGTTCCCCTATAGTTCTGAGAAATTTTCCAAGTGAGAACAATAGCCAGAAAATGACCAAGTTCCAGGATGTCAGCTTGTGGGTGGAAGGGAAACAAGCTAGCAAACACAAGTTGATAAGCCACTGAAACTCACCTGAAGCATAAGTACTTGTTAGTGCAAGACATGCTACTAAGGATGGTTGGTAGGGAGGCTCCAAAAGAAAGCTAAGGAAAATTTTTGGAGGGTGTTTGTAGCCGCTACAACACTTGGCGACACATTGGTAGAACTTCAACTCTGAATGGAACTTTTTCTGTGAAAATAAAGTCTAACTCCTCCAGAATTATTATTCGATTTTTAGATCATCATGGTTTCCACACTAGCTTGATTAAAATATGTAGCACATGTCATGCTCTTGATTGGTCAACACACATTCCAAGCCAAGACAACACAATTGTTTTGATTGGGGATGAGGGGTATGTTGGTGCGCAAGCAATATGATTGTCAGAGTTTAAGTTTCATCTCTGGTGTTGCTCCTCTGCCAGCAGGCCTAGATAGTACCTCGAAAAAGTCACGTAGGAACACAAGCATCTCTCCGTTGCCAGTGAGCATGGTCAGTACCCTGGCGGAGTTACTTGCATCACCTCTCTGCGCAAGAAGTCTTTATCTTCTTTCGCCTTATTCATTTTTTCAATTTTTTTTCACATTTTCATTTTTTATTTTTCATTTTTTCAAGAACTATGCATAGGCACTTATTTATTTCAGAGACAGAAGAGGGACCCCGACTTATTGAGAGCATAAGAGGTTGTTCCTTAATATAATTATGTTATATATACCTCTGATAAACTTGTTAAGGTTTTCTTCCTCACCTTACTCTACTTGATTGAGATGACAAGGGTTAACCCAAAAACAACTGACTAGGGTAGGTGGTACTAGTTAGAGTGAAACTGTTGTGTTTTCACCAAGGTTCACTTAGAACAAAATATATTTTCCAATGGTGTATCATTGACTGAAAACAACAAATTCTACATAAAGAGGGGACAACAAATAACCAAATGTTGGTAGCTGTACAAGTACTCTTGTACTTTACCCTGCTTGTTTCAAGAGTCGTACATGGTTTCATGTGAAACTAATCTACGAACGTAAACAATCAAACAAACAAAAGAGAAAAGAGCATATGTAAATGCGCAAGAAAATCAAGCAAGCAAAGTAGGTTGGAACACAAACAAATAAACAAAGCAAGAAAGCAAACATGCATGCAAGCAAACAAGACAAAAGAAAACACTACTCCTACTCCTAAGCTAATGGTGCATGGGTTTGATAACATGAAGTGATATTTCCAATGTAGCCACTGGTGCATTGGTTGACCCATGTTGGTGAAGGCATGGTTCATAAACAACACAATCAGGCGAACCAACAAACATGAAAGATATAATAATGAAGACAAACACACTCCGAGTTTAAATGTGTCTGCAGAAAAGAAATGAGTGAAAGCACATGACATGCACTCTGTGGACTTACCATGGTGTTATGATACATTGCATGTAGATGATAAGCATATGCACTCTCTTGATTGTGACGTGCAAGAAAACCTAAGAAACATAGTCAACTTGCGTATTGCAAGTGTGTTTGCTGTGTAAGATTCCTCCAATGCATGAGTGATAGGATCATGTGGTTTGAGTGGAGGAAGCGAAATATGTGTGTTGTATTGATCTTCAATGAATATATATGAGTGATGAGGAGCCTTGGGTGGTTCAACAATTTGTTGATTAGGAGTGAAACCAACCCCAAGACAGAGAGGCCCTGGCATAACCATCACCTTGGGTTGAAGTGCCTCGACAACCTGCGGGGTGTTGGCTTCATCGACAGATAGATCATCATAAAAATGTGGCCTGAAAGATCAACAATGATAGAATCAACATCATGATCAAATACATGAGTAAATAGATCACGAAACCTATGATCAGAAAAATCAATGAGTTTGTCGGCCTCCTCATGATCTGGGGTAGATGAGAAGCAAGAATGTTCACCCTCTGTGTTTCTGGAAAAGGTTAGATGAAAAATTAAGTGGATTTTTAGTGAAGAATTTATCCTCTTCGTCATCAAATGATGGAATGACATTAGGTGCGTTCTGCAAATGATCGGAAGTAGATGCATTCGTGGATGGATTTACATAAGGAAAATCAAAGATAGCAAAATCACCAAAGTTGTTAGGAAAAAGCAGAGGAGACATGGAAAGAAGGAGGTCACCCTTCACTGCGGGTCGATGTTCATATTCCCAATCATAATCATCGTAAATGACAACGCAGGTTGGTTGTGCAACATCAAATATATCGATGGTTTGATCCTCGTTCACAACAGGTGTAGAGTCCAGAACGGAAGAACACAAGATAGTGCAATCTAGAGGATCAACAGAATGTGAAGACAAAGGTTGAGGTAACAAGTGCATATGACAACTCGTGGGCTTCACAACCAAATTTGTGCAAAAATTAAGGGTGGTGATGGTGGGAGGATGTGATAGTTGAAAAAACGTGTGTGAACATTCTCCCACATCAATCTGTGGGGGTGGAGCTGTTTAATGAGGGGAAGGCAGACAATCACTTATGACAACGACTGTATCTGCTTGTGATTGTGCAACTCGATCACCGAAGTATGTTGAGTGGGATTTGAAATTTATCTTCATTTTGGGACAAAGTGATTTGGTAAGGCAATATTCAAATCTGTCCATGGGATATTGCAATTTCATATGACTTTTCGGAGCTTCAAACATAAGTAAATGGAAGCGCTTCCAAAAATCCATAGTAGGTTCATGTGGGGCCTTTCGTTGTTTTAACATTTTCTTGTCAAGATATTCAGGACAAAATGATGGAAAACAGATTCGATTATACCACTGAAGTGCTTAAATGAGTGCATGCAATTGGTAGGCAAGTTGTGGCACCACCGTTTCGGGGATTCACTAAGTCTGTGTGTAAGTAGCATGCTGACCTCAACTTCATCAAACTCTTCCTCGTTCCCAAAGAATGAAAGGAAGTCATGTAAGTTCTCAGGCTAGGCCACTTCAACTTTACCATCATACATGATTTCAGACAAAACTCCTTCGTGATTTCAAAGGAATGTGAATTGGACAGACATCGCGGAGGGTTAACTACAACAATATCCATGCTAGATGTGTGAAGATTCAAAACAGGACGTCAGGACCCAACTTGTCATATGGCCCTCCTTCTAGCGCCAGAAATGTTGATCGTGCTAGACCCACCTACATGTTAGAGGATCTCCCCGGTAAGAAGTCCCAACTAGACCTCAAACCGTTTGGAGTAGGAGTCCCAACCGTGGGTAGTACGGTATCACCTTGACTGCGGTTTTGCGTAGAGGTAAGTATGATGTCCTTGTTGGTAGCAAGGGTGTGACCTTGCAAAAAGTTAAGGAATGTGCATGAAAGGATATAACACACAGAAGATGGAGTGAGTGCGCCCCTTAGAAACCTGCGATAGCACATAGCCTGAAAGGGAACACATGAGCAGAAAGACATCACAAGATGGAAATCAGGATAACCGACGATCCAAAGTGATGGGTGATGAGCACCAATATTGCAGCAAGAACATTGCAACTCCTAGGCTACCAACTTTAATTTATCAACCCGAGGTTCATACAAACTTGCAAGTGACAGTGCTATATATGTTAGTTCTAGTCTTCGTAGCATGTCACCAGGGATCAACATGAGCTCTTACTATGTCTGGTTTTGTTAGATGTTTTGCACATGATGTTTAGCACAAAACATGTCACAAGTGTGTCCATCAGAATAAGCTCGGAAAAATCTTTTCAATGGTATATCACACTCCCGTAACCGACTCCCGGATTAGAAGATATGATCGAAATGAATGAGTGATTCTTGGTTATGCATGTTTTGAGGTCAGTTGCTACACACAATGACAAGTTTATTACAAAATCAGTTTCTGAAATAATGGTAAGGAATTTTTCAAAAGTGAAATAGGTTTTTGTTCAACACATACCAAATAAAAAAAACCTCCTTCATTTTATGCACATGCTACTATGTGGGAGATATACAGTGATATTTGGAGCCTACATTAAAACAAAGCAAAATTTTCATATTTTTTACTGTTTTAGTCATTTTAGTGCGGTGCCATTTTACAACAGATGGAAAGTAATTTTGAAAAAACCAAGGACATTTTGTTAATCACGAGCCATATAACAGAAACCTCTTTCAGTTTATTCACATGTGTCATGAATTGGGATATGTGACTAGATCTTTACAGATCATTTTCATAGATTTAAATTTTTAATGATTTTTTGTTTTAGAGATGATTTTGTGGCACAGATTACGAGAATCTGGAAACGAATTTCCAAAATTTTAGAGAGGTTTTTCTCCAACCTGACCTTATCTACAAAAAAATCTTTCAGTTTTGTAACAGGTGCTATGGTTTAGGAGATACGAGTTCATCTTCAACACCTATTTTCAGAAATTCGGTCCAAGTTTAATGTAACTGTTTCTATTTTGAAGAAAATGGTTGAGCTCAATTACCTTAGTACAAGGATGAGAAAATGTATATATTTTATGAATTTCATAGTGTAGGGGTTGGAATTTTGTAGAAGGTTTGACTCTTGTGAATGCTTTGAGCATTATTGTACATTCATCTTTGTAGTTTGGCAAGGAAATAGACTAGGGTTTGCAGCATTTTGTGGGATTCTTGTGGCAAGGTGATTTAGTATTGTTTTTCCTTCTGTGATTCAAGTTATCATGTGTTTATGTGTGCCATCATCTCTCTCTTTTTAGCTTAACTAAATGAATCAAGTATAAAGGTGGAATTCATTGATGTTGCAGTGCTCTACCTTAGGGTTTATTTGGTTTTACATGTTTTCAACTATTTGAAGAGGATTCCTGATAATTTCATGCCCTCTCCAACTCCTCATCACTATTAAAACTCACCATCACATTCATTTCAAAGTGATAAAACACTTTCCTACCTCGCCCCACAGAAACCTTTGCAAATTTGAGATGATTTCCCGGACCCAAAGTTGTCTTCCCCATTTGATCCAGCAACCAACCATTAAAATCAATCAAAATCCTATGAGCATATAACTAGCTTAAAATTATTCTTTACATCAGCCATCTCAAGCCTCATTTTCTATATTTTCCTAATATTGACAAGGAGAGAGCCCTCTCTCGACCTGGTAGGGCTAGCTACCAGGTTAAGCGTGGTTTGATGTTACCCTAGACCTGCCTTTCTCAGCCTAAGGTAGATTTAGGCTATAACAGTATACACAAGTAGATGCAATGGGTCCACTCTTTGTCACTGTTGGGCTGGAGATAGATGACTAGGTTTTCTCAAACCAACCATATATTGATTTAGAAGAAGTTTGATTACCAATGGAGAAAGGGGAATTTTACCTTAATTGAGAGAATTGCAATATTGTCTACTACAATAATGAAAGACTAAAATAAATGATTTAAACACACCACTCATCTAACTACTTGTTAAGAGATCTTGCTTCAGAAGAATCCTAAGCTAACATGTGCGTAATCCTAACTATCCTAGGTATGCAATCTGAGATAATCAAACAATTTACTGTTGTGCACATGAATGAACATAATAACCTTTTTTTCTTTTTGTCCTTTTTAGTGAAAATATGAATGCTAATTCTTTTTGGTGGTATGGTAGGTGGGTTAGAGATGGTTTTGAAAGGTCAGATGGATTGGGAGGCAAGTAGGGGTCTTGTCCTATCTTTTTGGATGCCTTTTCCACAAATCGACCTCAAAACAGGCCACTACAGGTCATCCTACTGGATGTCCTAATGCACCTACAGGATGTCCTAGTGCTCCTACAGGATCCCCTGTATTCCTACAGGATCCGGCTGAAAGAAATAGGAGGGATTTGGAAGGTGGTATAAGGCTTAGGGAAGGTGAATGATGGAAGAAATAAGGCAAGGGAGTGGCTAGGACTTCCTTAGAACTCAAACCAAATTGTGTAAGATGGTTGGATTTGCTCAAAAAATCATGGAAAGTTGTTCTTATGGAATGATAAATTGGTTGATGCACTTAGTGGCTCTTGGTGATCATGGATAGATGATGTTAGGCTGGGACTACTGACATGAGATCTTCCTGCATTATTGAAACTCTTGCAATACACACATCATTGGCATTTACCCATGAATCATGTCAAACAAGAAAGATTTCCAATCAACATAAGAAAACAAAATTCCATTATTTAATTTCCTAGTTCATCCATGGAAATATTTGCAGAATTTTGTGAAACAACATGAGATCTAATACAAGGCTGGAGATAACAGAGATAACAACTAAAACCTATTCTAGAAAACTGGAAAGATGTTAGCTTAAGTAGCAAAAAACCCTAAATTTTATAAGAAATCAGAATTCTGTCTTGTTGGGGCTCAATAGGAGCTTTTACTCAAACCATGGTCCCTGAAGGGAGGAGTGAGGCCAAATCTACCTACTATCAGCCTTTTTGGTATTCCTTTATCTCTCTAAAGCTACTGCTAAAGCTATGCACGAATGGAAGCAAACTAATCAAATTCACCACTACTTGCAGTGAAACAATGCTAAAGTCAATTCAACAATTAATCTATGAAATAACCAAAGCATACAAGTATAATAAGAGGAACCTTTGCTGCTAGGGTTGGGCCCTAACCCAAGAGCTTCATTCCTCTGAGTCAACTCAGTGTTGGATCAAGGAAATGCTCATTCTCATTATCATATCAAAAAAATTACATAACAATGTTTACCACAATCCTTTAACTTGAAAATGATTAGTGCTCTTACATAAAAAATCTAAATCCTAATGAGGCTCTAGGCCTCCTTATTTATACAAATGAATTCTCCAACAACTTCCTTAAATATAGGGAGGCTTGGCTCCCAAAATCAAGATGAACTAGTTCTTAACTATCACTGGCTCGACTGCCCATGATCTCCATGACTCGGTTGCTTGCAACTCCAAGCTAGTGTGATTTGATTGAGGGATATTCGAATGAGTGAGGATTTAATGAGGAAGATCCATCTCCTATAATCTCTCCTTCTTGTCTCATTCGAGTTCCTGCACCTTAATTAGCCAAAATTGCCATGATTTTCTCCCAAAAACCTGTAATCAATGCACATTAGACCACTAGACATAACATCTTACTTTTACTCATCTCATTAAGCAAAATATAATTAAAACATGTAAGGAATTATGAGAAGAGTTGATTTTAGTAAGCTTGGAGGTGTATTAAGGTCCATATAGTTACCCAATGATGAGGCTCATCATCACCCCCTACTGAAAGTGTTTCTCATCCTCTGAGCAACTTAATCTATGTCCATGTCCTTCATTGCTTTGGTGGCCTCCTTGACATCCCATGCTTTTGCTGTAGTTTCCTCTTCCTATGAATAAAATCCTGCCTTCCTCTCTATCTCTTCCCACTGCTTTCTTTCTTCTTCTTCTCTCCTCCCTTCCAACATTCCTAAAAGAAGTGGTGGACTGAGTCTCAAGCCAATCCAATTGACTTTGAGTCTTTGTAGAGCCTGCTTATACATGGGTGTTTTATTTAGTGCCTCTCTCATTCTCTGAGGAGAATGGTATTCTCTGATTTTTAGGTTGTGAGGCAAGGTGTTCCACCTCCTTTGGCAAGCTTGCATGCTGTCATCTCCTAGCAATCTGAACATGTCTTCAAAGTGCGTGACTGCTTGTTCTTGTGTAGCAAGGTACCTAGGTGCAAGCTTAGGATCATTTGCAATGAGTTTGTGGGTGCTGATGACAACCATTGGATTAGATTGTCCAGCTCTAATCATGAGGGTTTCTGTCTCTTCTCTTGCCATTACCTTTTTCATCTATGTAGCTCTTGCCTCCTCATTATTCATCCATGGTGCTAAGGCCATCAATTGCAAGTCTCCTAGTTTTGAATTTGAGTCCCACACATTCAAATATGTCAAGGCCAAGTTTTGTAGGCAGAACTTAGACATTTTTACTCTATCTTCCAAGGTGCTTTGATCACAAAGATCAATGAATTGTCTATAGTATTAGAAGGGCATAATGCCTCTCTGTGCTAAAGTCTTGATTTGGAATTGTAGCCATTGTTCCTTGAGATACAAGGCATAAGACTTTGCTGGCATCCTGCACTAGATTTCCTCCAAGGATAAACTGGCCATAGTTTCCAACTGGATTTCCCTTTCTTGTAGCTATCCCCTTAGCCATGCATTCTCTACTTCTAACCGAGATTTCATCATTTCCTCTCTGTCCCTTATGCTGCTCAATTCTTTGCCCATCTCCTTTAATTTCTCCTCCATGTGGCCTACATCCTCCACTCCTTTTGATTTGGCAATTTGCATCCACCTGTGTGTCCTTGCCCTCTCTTTTTCAAGTTCAAAGAATAAGGGGATGGAAAAATTTTGTGGGATTACCCTACCTCCTTTAATGAATCTGTAATAGGAGCTGAGGTTGGGTTGTGGACTAGGTTCCCTCAGTTCTTGGTCTTCTTCCCTTGTTTCTTGTGGAGTGATACCTTCTTGGTCCATTTTCTGTACATCCTATACGGTTGACAGGATTTCCCGTAGGATGGCCTCTGCTTCCTGTAGGTCTGCCTGTGTCTCCTGTAGGAGACCTTTTCCTTTTTATGAGGCTGATCTTGTGACAAGCATCCTAACATAAGTGATGGGAGATTTGGGAGAGGCTTGTCATGATGATCCTTCTCCTTGAATTTTCTCTAGAGGGGCTGCCTTTTCTTGCTACTTTGGTGAATCCTCAATGACAATTGGAGTTTTTCTAGGGGTTTGAGGTCTTCCTTGCCTAATCCTTGTGCTCTTTATTGTCCTGAAGTATAGTGGGGTTTGTATTTGCCTCTTCCCTTTTGACTTGATAGGTTTACGTAGGGAAGTAAGAGCAGCTGCTGCCTCTTCCTCAGTGGGTTCTAGAGATACCCTTGGTGATTCTTCCCCTTCTTTGTCTTGAACTGCAGACCTCTGTTCTTCCTTTTGTTCTGTTTCTTCTTTTCCATTCTCCTTCTCATTCTTATCTTTCTTTTTCTTTTCTTCCTCTAGTTCCTCACTCTACTCATCTGTCTCTTCTTTTGTTTCTCCTTTTGTCTCTTCTTCATTCTCCTCCTCCTTTTCTTCCTCTTTTTCCTCCTCTGTTTCCTCTTCATTCTCCTCTTCTGTTTCCTCTTCATTTTCTTCTTCTGTTTCTTCTTCCCTTTCACTAGCAGTGGAGCTTTTGTCATATTCAAGAGCTTGAATTTCCCCTCCTGCTTGCATGTCTCTGAAGGTTTTCCATGTAATAGGGAGTCTTAGGTTTTGTAGAGCATCTTCTAGGATGAGTTTGATCAACCCATGATGGGCTAGTTGTTGATGTTTTCCCTCCTGCACTTTGATTCTCATGTCTATCATTGATTGAAGAAGAAATTAGGGTATACTTAATATATTTTGAGGAGGCGTGTCTGCTCCAAATCTCAGTTCTTGGAGGAGTCTGAAGTGGTATCCATACACCACACTGTATCTCCCTCCAAATGATATGTATTTAATGAGGTGGTAACTAACTTCATTCCAAGGGCATGGAATGCTTTCTCTTATGATCCCAATTTTGTCCTCCATTGGCTCCTCCCCTTCTAAAAAGAATATCTTCTTTGCAAGGCTGTTGTTACCCTTATATTCTTTTCTCCAAGGTAACCCTAAAGGGAGTGTAGTGATTCTGCTTATAACTTTAGGGGCGATTTCTACTGATAGGCCTTTACCATAGTAATGGCATGGGTCCTAGTGAGGGGTATGAGTGAGAGAGAAAAACCTCTGGCCACCTCATCATCGTATCCTCTTATCCTCTCAAAGAACCCCATCTGTTGGTGCCTTGTGAAAATTTCTACTACAAGAGGATGATGGTGGATCCTTACTGTGTTTGTGGGTTCTCTTTTGTTAAAACCTCCTGTCATCTTTCCTTGGTAATTATGGAGGCTTGTATGGATAAAATTCAAGTATTCTGGTAGTTGAGAGAGGTTTGAATGTTAACTCTGAAATACAATTCTTCTAGATTGCAATTCCCTTAATCAAATTGATGATTTTTCTTCTTTTAACTGGAAAACATGGAAGGTATAACTTCTACCTCACTTGTTACGATCTATTGAGGAAAACCTTTGATTTCTCCTCCCTTAGTGCCCACTGATAATCCTGTAGGTTGACTGCTCTGTATCCTATAGGTTTTCCTATAGGATCCTGTAGGTCTCCTACGCTGCAAATGCTAACTGTCTCCTATGGGTGGTGCTTCAAGAATGCTGAGAACAACCTCTTTTCAATGAATTCTTGAGATTACTAATGCTCTCTTTGTATTGGAATCAATGTTTTATTTCCATATATGGATGATCATGTGGGATGGTGTGTTGGTTGTCTAAGTACAAGCACCTCCTTTTGGACCATTGGTCCCACTATTAGTCCATCATTCCACCTTACCTCATAATCATCTCCCACTTCGTTCCTCCGTAACTTAACCATTTTTGGCCTTATCTCCTTTTTCTTCTAATTTGACTGCTACCACGCGTGGAGTGGTCTAACTGTTTTCTCCTCGTCAAATAGCCGAAGGTGGCCAAGTTAACTGGCCACCTTTGCTTATAAAACCAACTCTCACATAATCCTATAGTTTTGATCATATCGTACTAACGAGAGAGCATGAGTAAGATGACATACCTATGGGTAAGATGATTTGATGAGGATGCATGCTGGGGAGTGATGTCTCTGTGTTGTGTTTTTGCTGCATATTCTTCTGTGTTTTGGCCTCTTTTGATGCTTGCTTCTTTTGATGTGCAGGTGTTGGAGAGTGATGCTGGTGATCTTTCTGCTGTTGCTGAGCTTTGGAGGAGCTGCCTCAACCTTGGAATCCTTGTGCTGAAGATGTCTGCAAACCTGTGAAGTTTCGTTTGTGGGATAGGATGCTACATGATTTCCTACAGGAAACCTACAAGATGTCCTGTAGCTGCCTCTCCCTTAAAATTTCTTCCTTTTTCTCACTTTTGGAGCATGAGGCTTGTTGACATGAGTAGAGAAGGGATGTAGTGAATGGTAGGTGAGAGTTGTGGCCTTCAGGTATTTCCCCTCTATCCTTGATCTGGAATTTATCTAGGAAAAAGAATTAAAGGTATTACAGACTCATGTGCATGGATGTGCCTATGTTACTTTATGCAATGGATCGATAAGATTACGTAATACATATACATGGAGGCAATCAAAGAACCCTTTGTGAGGTGCCGTGGCTTTCTCTGTTGCATGCCTTCATTTCCCTTTATGCATGCTGTCTTTGCTTGCTGATGTGTGGTTGTGTGCTTGTGTAGGTTCTTCTCTTGCTGGAGCTAAGCTTCATGTGCCTTTTCAACCTGCAGATGTGCACTCTTTGCTGCTGGTGTTGGAATTCTATGGGATCAGTTGCTACAGGAATTCCTACATGAGCTCTTGTAGCTGCTTCTCCCCTGGAAACTTCAGCTTTTCCCTATGTTTGGAGCTCAATAATAATGCTAGAGGTGTCATGAATGATGGAGAGATGGTAGGTAAGCTTCAGGTAAGGTTATTGGTGCCTTCCTCTTTTTATTTTTGTTTTTTCAAAACCAAAGAACTATTTTTCTGTGTTTTTTTTTTTTTGCTAGACAGGAAGAGAGGAAAAAAATAATGATGCTTGGGGTGTGATGCAGGCTTGGAAATGATGGCAAGGAGGTTTGAAGATGGTAGGAGGGATTATAGGTTCCTTATAAAGCTTTTTTTTGTCCCTCAAACTGCCTTCTGTAGACACTTTTGGCTCTCTATAATTCCTACAGGAGCCTCCAATAGAAAACACAGAGCCTCCTGTAGAAAGCGCAGTTTTCGAAGAAAAAGGTATTGTGGGGCGAAAGAGATGCCAAAAATGATGGAGGAAGGTGTGGAGAAGATGAGATAGATGCTGGTGTGAATGCTAGGGTTCCTGTGGCACCTTTTTCTGCTCCCTGTAGTCCTCCTGCAAACCTGCAATGCAATAAAAATTCATTTTTTTTCTGTTCTTTTTTTTTTTTTTTTGAAAACAACTAGGGCGCCTCAGAGAGGTTTTCACCTTAATTTCCTGCCCTGGGCGCCTCCAAGGGAGGTTTTCACCAGGGATATTATTCTTTTTTCTCTCTTTTTTTGACATCACTAGGCCGCCTCAGAAGAGGTTTTCAACCTAATGATGGGACTCAAGCGCCTCATGGAGGTTTTCACTTGAGTCCTTATTTCTTATTTTTTCCTTTTCTTCAGTGAGTGGGTGAAGTGGAAGTTAAGACATGCTCCACTACCATCACTTTTTTATCCAGATCTTCAATAAACTCTCGCTTGGAGAGGGGTTTATTGTAGACTTTCAACCGATGTCCATTGACAAGCATGGGGATGGCTTCATCATCAATGGTTCTGATCAAAACTAAACCATTATCATTACATTTCTTCATAGTGTATGGTCCCAGCCATCTTGTCCTCAGCTTGCCTTTGAAATCTTTGTATCTTGTGTCATAGAGTAGTGCCCAATCTCCCTCTTGGAATTTCTTCTCCTTGATATTTTTGTCATGCCATATCTCTCTCTGAAGTTGCACTACCTCTGTATGGAGAAGGGCTTGCAATATGTATTCATCCAATCCATTGAGCTAAAGTAATCTCTCCTTCTATGCATGGCTGAGGTCTAGGTCCAGTTGAGCTACCATCCTTAGGGTATTGAATTCAAACTTTATTGACAACAAAGCCTTCTTCCCATAGACCCGTTCATAGGGTGTGAACCTAGTGGTGGTCTTCCTTGTTGTGTTGTAGGCCCAAGTGGCCTCAATTATTCTGTCCGCCCAATATTTTATGCTGCTACTCATTACCTTGGTTAGGATCCCTTCCAATGCTCTATTAGTGACCTCCACTTGCCCATTGGCTTGTGGATGGTAAGGGGTGGAAGTCCTGTGCTTGATCTTATGATGTGTGAGTAGGTCTTCAATCAGGTTGGAAGTGAACTGACTGCCTTGGTCTGTGACTAACTCTCTCAGATACCCGAATTTGTAGAATATGTTTTCTCTCAAAAACTCAGCTACTTTTTCCTCTGTCAATGCTTTGATTTCTTTTGTTTTTGCCTACTTTGTCAGGTAGTCGGTGCACACAATTATGTACTTCTTCTTCTTTGAAGGGGGGTTGATAGGCCTCAATTCTCAAATGGCTCAAATGTCACTTGAGGTTGCATGGGCATTTAATTCCCCATCCTCTAACACCGATCACACTGGCTTGTGTATCTCCTCACATCCTGATGAAGAGTGGGCAAGTAGTACCCTGCTTGCAATATCTTGAAGGCGGTTCTTTTTGCTACAAAATGACCTCCACAAGGCCCATCATGATAGGTTAGGAGGATGTTAAAGAATTCCTCCTCCCTGACACATCTTCTCAAGATCTGATGTAGGCCCAGTTTGAAGAGATTGCCTCCAATCTAGGTGAAAGGGGCACTTTTCCTTACTATCTTGCTCTTCTCTTTTGAGGACAGGTGTGGCGAGAACTGTGCTGAAACCAAGTAGTTTGCTATATTAGCAAACCATGGAGAGAGTATTGATATAGCAAATAGGTGTTCATCTGGCATTTGGTCATCCACCATTCCTTCTTCACCTGTAGGCAAATTTACTCTAGACATAAAGTCAACAACAACATTCTCTTTACCAGGCTTATCAATAATGGTCAGATCAAACTGCTGTAGTAAAAGCAACCATCTAATAATGTGAGCATTTACATTTGGTTTTTTCATTAAATATATAATTGTAGCATGATAAATGTGAATAAAGGTTTGATATCCTATGATATAATGTTTGAATTTGTTTAAGGAATGCACGACAGCTAGGAGTTCCTTCTCGGCCACTGTATAGTTTAACTCTGCCTTCAACAAGTTCTTGCTTATAAAGTATATGGAATAAGGTAACTTTTCATCAACTTGTCCTAAGGCTACTCCTATCACTTTGTTTGAGGCATCTGTATGAATGTGAAATGGCAGGGCCCAGTTTGGGCCTCTGAGAATTGGGGCAGTCACTAGCTTGCTCTTCAAAGTATCTAATGCTTCTTGACAGTTTTCTGACCATATGAACTCAACATCTTTGCCTAGGAGGCCAAACAAAGGAGAGGCTATCTTGCTAAAGTCTTTAATGAATCTCCTATAATATCTGGCTAAGCCTAGGGAAACTTCTGACGTCTCTCACCTTTTGAGGAGGTGGGACCCTTTGGATGATGGCAATTTTGTTGGGGCCCACCTGCAGTCCTTGTTGAGATATTGCATGACCTAGCATGATCCCTTCAGTCATCAAGAATTCACATTTTTCCAAACTGAGGGACAGGTTCATCTCAATATACTTATCTATAACTTTTCCTAGGTTAGATAAAGCTTCCTAAAAGTTAGAGCCATAAGGAGTAAAATCATCCATGTATATTTCTACTGCATCATGAACCAGTTCAGAAAATATACTCAATACCGCTCTTTGGAAAGTGGCTGGAGCGTTGCACAAACTAAAAGGAAGGACTCGGTATGCAAAGGTACCCCAAGGACAAGTGAAAGTGGTCTTATATTGGTCTTCCGGGCTGATTTGAATATGATTGTACTCGCTAAACCCATCTAGGAAAGAGAAAAACTTTTTCCCTGCCAGACTGTCTAACACTTGATCTATGAAAGGTAAAGGAAAATGGTCCTTTGTAGTGGCTTTATTCAATTCCCGATGGTCAACATAGATTCTCCACTTACCATTTTTCTTTGGCACTAGCACCAAAGGAGAGACCCATTCATTGTCAGATATGGGATAGATGAATCCTGCATCAAGCAATTTCTGCAGTTCTTCCTTAACAATATCTTTAAGTGTTGGATTCATCCTCTTTTGAGGCTGCCTGACTGGTTTGCAATCTTCTTAGATGTATATATGATGAGTACATACTGAAGGGTGCACTCCCTTCATCTCCTTATAACTCCAGGCGAAGGCATATAGATGTTTTCTCAGCAGGCTGCATAGCTCCTTCTCCTGGGAAGTAGATAGGGATGGATTGATTTTCAATGTTCTTTCTGGGCTGAGTCTATATTTTTGACATGGGGAGAAGTAGGATCAGCCACATAGAGATCAGTTGAGGGGTTGTTTTGGGTTTCTCTTAGTATGTCTTTTAATGGTGATACACTGGGAGGTGGATTCTGAATCAAATTTTCAATCATATCGTCCTCATCTTGCGGTTTTCCCCCCATGGCGATTTCTAATGTACAAAGTGGTGTAGAATAAACTTCATCCTCATCATCCTCCAACCAGAGAGGTAGATCATGTTCTAGCAAGGGTTGGGTAGGAGGATATAGGTTTAATTGCTTGGACATGTGCTTGTTCTTTATGGTCATGTTCCCAGCTCGGCAGTTGATGTAGGCATCGGCTGTAGCCAACTAGGGTCTTCCCAGGATGAGAGGATACCCAGTGAGCTTTGCCTTTGGCTAGAGAACTAAGAAATATGCAAGGTACTCCCAAGAATAAATGGAGACCATCACATCTTCCACAATCCCATCAGGGGTCACGGTGGAGCGGTCTGCTAACTGTAGCACTGTCGTGGTGTTCCTCAAGGAGCCCTGGAGGTTAAGTTTGAGCATTGTGTCCTTTTTCATCACATTAATGGTAGCTCCCAGATCAATCAAGGTATGTGGGACCATTATGCCATTGATGTGGACATCAACTACTGGGCTTCCAGGGTCTAGATATTTTGGACAGATTGTCTGCCCCAACATCAGGTTGGATAGTTGTCCTATGACATTGATGGTTGGGGCATCTCTCTTGCGCCTTCCTGGATGCCTAAACTTCTCTTTGATCAACCTATTGTAGATAGGCACATCTTTTATGGCTTGGAGAAGTGGTATCTTTACACATAAATGTTTCAATTCTCATAAGCATTCAGTCTCTTCTGGGGTAGGCTGGATTGTCTTGGATAGTCTCTCAAGAAAGGGTGGATTTTCTTTAGGTTCGCTTTCCTCTTTATCTTCCTCAGCCTCCCTGGGTGGAGGCTGGATATCTAGGAGAACTTTCCCAGATCGCAAGTTGATTTCTTGAATCTCCACAGCATAAGTTGGGCATGATGGTTCCCCACTATACACTTGCTGAGCCTGTCTGTTGTTTGGGTTCGGATTTGGATGGGCAGGAATTTGGGGTTGCCTTGGCAGAGTAGAAGGTAATGGTTGTGGTTGGGCAGGTGGTGGAGGTAGAAGAGTGGGAAGATAGTTGTATTGGGGCCTCCACCCCTGATGAGATGCATTCCACTGAGGTTGAGGCTGATCATAGGATTGAAATGAATGGGTGGCTGGTTAGGCATGATATTGAGATGTGAAGGACCAAGGAGGTGGTGTGGACTAGGAAGGATGAGAAGGGGGACCCCAAGAAGGTATGGAGGGAACTTGGTTGGGGTTGTAGTATGCCTGAGATGTCCCTTGCATCCCCTGCTGGTATGGTCTAGGTCCATGCGGCCTCCTTTGGTTTATGTAATAGATTTGTTCAGTGACTCCTTTGGCCCCTTGGTATACAGTTTTAAGTCCGGGCTAGGAGGGGCACTTGTCTATAGAATGATTTTCTTCACAGACTGAAAAAACCTCTATAGAGTTCAATGGGCATTCATTCCTAGGATGCCTCCTGGTGCATCTAGGGCAAAAAATTGCCAAAGCCATCTCTGCTTCCTCTTGTTTTCTTTTGATATGTAAGGTATCCATTTGCATGGCAAGAGTCTGTAGCATCTCACTCTTGAAGTCTTCCAGCATGTTTCCAATTTCACCTTTAATGGATGAATTGGAAGAAGAGGTACCGGCTATGGGTTGACCCCCCCACCTTTCTTTCTGGATGCTCTAGAATGGTTTCTAAAAACAGTATTTATGTCCTCATAGATAGTTGGTAGATGTCTCCCCCGGCCAGTAGATGGAGGGTTTCTAGAAGGTCATCCCGAATTCCCCTAAGCAGGACCAACTTCAAAGACTCAGGGTCAAGTGTACACCCAACCCTTCATAGTCTTCTAGGGACTCATCACTTCCCATGGTCACTTGGAAGATTTCTTCTTTAGTATCTTTTGACCTACAATAGTCTCGATACTTGTTATTAAAGGCCTGCTGCATCTGAGCCCAAGTTGTGATGCTATTGCCAGGTAATACCATGAACTAGCATAGCGCTGCATCCTTGAGAGTAGAAGGGAACAATTTCAACTTTTTCTCATCTTCTGCATAGTCATAAGTTCGACAGATGACAACAAAATCAAACAAGAAGGTGTCAAGATCTTCTGTAGTCAGACAATGGAAGTGAGGTAGGGATGAAAGGTTTATATTCTTCATTTTGGTGTCCCCATTGGTCTCCTAAATGGGAAAGGTACCCTCTATTCTTTCTCCATTTCCCCTAGCATTTCTATTTTTAGCCATTGGCTTCAGAGGAATGTTTCTTCTTCTTCTTCCCCTATAGGTTCTTCAAATATGTTTGGTTGTTCACCTAAGGGTTCTTCTTGATTGCAGCCACCGAAGAAGAGAGAAGGTTGGCTGTGTGAAGCAGTGGGGGTGTTGGGCAAAATTTTTCCTGAGTTATCTCTATTCCTATGAGGCATGAAAGGAAATCTTTTTGGTTGGTTTTTTGTTTCTTTTTCCCACATTGATAGTACCTGCAGAAATTGAAATTGATAAAACAAATTGCAACTAGCTGAAATGAACTTGCTGAATGGAAATTTGCAGAATTGAAAAGGAAAGCAAGGAAATGCAGAACTGAAAGAAAAGAAATGACTAGTCTACTTTTGCTGAAATGAAATTTGCAGAATTGGAAAGGAAAGCAAATAAATGTAGAACTTGAAAGAGAAGAAATGACTAGTATACTTTTTCTGAAATAAACTATTAGCAGAATGTTGCAATAGGAAATAGAAGAAAGCAGTAATCACATAATACTTTGATGCTTCCTTGACAATGGCGCCAAAAGGTGGTGAGCGCTAGTATTGCAGCAAGAATGCTGCAACTCCTGGGCTGCCAGCTTTACTTTTATCAACCTGATAGTTCGTAACAAACTTGGAAGCGTCGGTGCTGTGTTGACAAGTACTAGTTCTCACTGTAGGTTGTCACTTGGTCAGCCGGAGCGAGATCACCAGGAGCTCAAGCCAACTTTTATATATTTCAGAAGAAGCTCTATGTGTGATGAAAGGAAAGAAATATTACTCTACAGAGGCTATTCTAATTGCAGAAAGGAGAAAGCCTAGAATGTAAAGAAAAACCTAGTAAAGCCTACTTTACTAGCTAATTCTACTTTTGCCACAAACACTATGAAAACCATGAAATAAATGCCATTACCTAGTCGAGGAAGTAAACAGTATCTAACCATGTTATTTCTGGAAGTAAATAAGCAGAAAACGTATTTTGGGATTTTTATGTGAATTTCACATGCATCTAATTTATTGTGTATGAGTGTGGTAGAAAATAGGTGGCTTTGGAGCGTGGTTTTAGAGCTTGGGAGGATGTAGGATGGTGTGGATGGGTCCTAGGAGGTCTTAGGTGGCCTTCTGGAGGCACACTCGGCCTTAAAAAGAAAGCCTACAGGAAAAACTATAGGAGGACACAGGAAATCTACAGGAGGAAAACAAGGAAACTACAAGAGGCCGAGAGAAATTTCAGCTATTTTGAGGGTGTGAGAATGGGTGAAAAAGGTGGATGAAGGTTGGAATGAGGTTTTAGGGCACCTAAGGTCTACCATGAATCACTAGGAGAGAGAAAGATGATTGGATTTTCTCAAGGAGAGAGGAAGAAGTTCTATGAAAAATGGAGGAATCTAGGGTAGAATTGAGGTGAGGTTTGGGAGACCTATAGGGCATGGATCAGATGGAGGGTGTGATTGCTGACAAGCTGGCCTACTGCTGGAAGAGATCTGCTACATAGAAACTGACAGTCAGCCAAGAAGATCAAGCAAGCAATGAAATGAGTGCATCTAGAAAAATAGAGTTTTGCATTAAAATGATCTAAACTATGATCTATGAAAGGAAATGTTGAGAAATGCTGTAGGAAAGGAAAGCATGAAAGAGGACTATTGAAAATTAGGAAATGAACATGATGAAGGAGACCTGAAGCAAAGAAAAACTGGACTATTAACCTACTAAAGAGCTGCAAGCACTAGAAGTCCTATGAATGAGGAAAATCTGTGTTTTTGGGGTAGCAAGAGAGTCTTTGCCTCAAATCATGGTCCTAGAGGGAGGAAGAGATGCTAAGGAACTATTGCTAGCCTTTTGAATCTTTTCTGATCACTTCTTAACCTGCTATAGAAAGCACAAATGGAAGCAAACTACTAAATCATCAAAAGCAACCTATTCTTAACCATAAAAGAAATATGTCTGACAACAAACTAATCTACAATTGAAGTAAAGCATACAAATACAAGTGAAAAGAAGCTTGGATACTTGGATTGGACCCTAACCCAAGAGATTTAGCCCTCTTAGGTAACTCGATGCTAGCTCAAAAAGGATTCCATCTTTATTATAAAAAAATAACAAGATTACATGAAACTGTACCACAAAAATAAGCTCGAAATTTGAGCAGAGTTTACATAAGAAAAAATCTGACCGTAGTGAGGCCCTAGGCCTCTATACTTATACATCTGAAGCTACCAACAACTTCCTTAAAATCAAGGAGGCTTGGCTCCCAAAACTCGAGATAACTATCAGACATCCTCCACTTGCTTAGCTGCCTTCTAGTGCATGATTCGACTGCTTGTACTCTGAGCTGAATGAAGGGGGATTCGAAGTGAGGAGTAGCAGATGAAGGGTATTCCCTCCTATAAGTCCTCTCCTCTATCTATTTTGAGTTATTGCTACCATTTGACCACTGGATCCTTGAATTTGACCTCGAAATCCATCAATAACCTGCATTAAATACATGTTAGACCACATGGCATCATAACTAACTCAACTCACTCTACAAGCATAAATATAATCAGAAAATCATACAATAAGCTAAGAGAATGGTTGATTTGACTAGGTTAGGAGGTAAAATGAGCCCATATAATTACCCATTTATGAGGCTCATCATATTGTAAGGTGTGCGATGCATGTCAAAGAAATGGAAAACCATCACGAAGAGATGAGTTACCACTGCATCCTCAAGTATCTTTGCAGCCCTTTGAGAAGTGGGCGATTGATTTTGTTGGACCAATTCAGCCCCCTAGAAAGAAAATGGGTGAGCACTATATTATCGCTGTGACATAATATCTAACTAGATGTGCAGAAGTACAGCCGGTTAAGGATTGTACAGGGGATACAACAACAAAATTCTTATTTGAGTACATCTTAACCAAATTTGGCTGCTCGAAAGTTTTGATGAGTGACAGGGGTACGCACTTTCTGAAAAAAATGATCAGTGCGTTGACTAAAGAGTTTTGGGTTTACATCAGAAGTACGCCATACCACTCATAGGCAAACAAACCTGTTCAAGCTTTTAACAAGATTTTTGAGAATGCACTGACAAAGATTTGTAACGCATAATGGAATGACTTGGATATGCACGTACCTATAGTACTATGGGCTTATAGGACTACCTGTAAGAAGCTGACAAGGAAAACCTTGTTCAGATTAGTATACGGGGTTGAAGCCATAATGCCGATGGAGGGCATTGTGCCTAGCTTGTGCATAACAACCCTGATAGTTATGGAGGATCACGAGGCCTTGGAGGAGCGGCTCGCGCAACTGATGGAGCTCGAAGAAGATCGATTTTTGGAAGGATTCCATCAATAAGTGCAGAAGGTATGCGAAAAAGCATGGCATGATCACCACATCAAGCTTCACACATTCAAGGTAAACGATCTTGTGCTGTTATATGATAGTAAATTCACTAAATTTACAGGTAAATTCCAGATGCATTGGTTAGGGCCATATATTATCAAAGAAATTATAGATGGAGGTGCAGTTCAGCTCACGAAATTGAATGGGGAACCCTTCCCAGGAAGTGTGAATGGAAGTGGGTTGAAGTTGTATACAAGGGATCCTGCACAATGACTGCATGGCAACATGATAGTCTTAGTGCTCTAGGTAGTTGCAAGGGAGCGCGAGACTATAAACTACACTACCTAGTTGGGAGGACAACGCAGCGAGCGGGCTATGTGGAGAATGATGAAGATACCTCCCAGGAAGTTGCGCTATGGAGGAAGGTACCACGCAACACAATAGGAAATTGACCATTAGAGTTATTGTTCATGAATTTACGGCTAGAAGACGGTTAAATGGAGCAGGGTGGTGGCATTTAAGGCAAAAATATTTGAAGATCTGCCGCCAAATCAACATTTATTTTCAAAAATTGGGGGGAATGGTCGGATTTGAATTCAAAACCCCCTATAAATTATGCACGCCTATCCAACAGAGAACACTTTGTGCTCTCAGATTTGTTGTTGAATTTTGCTGTCTATCTCTTATGAGCTGAGCGTTTTGGGAATAATTCCTGTCACGAAAAAACATTTCTTCTAAAGCTTGCGAGTTTTTTATGGAGAGAATATTTTCCACCAACGCCACCAAAGCCCTAAGTTTGGAAGAAGATCAATCCGATGCAGCAGGACTAGAAGTGTCAAGTGTAGAAGCTACGCCTGTGGTGCTCGCAACGTCGAGGTTTCCCAGCCCAAAACAGACCATGAAAAAAGAAAAACAACCTACAATGAAAGAGAAGCAACCCGCAGCAAAGGAAAAGCAAAAAAAGCTGGTGTGGTGCATGCATCCCCAAGGAAGCATACTAAAACACATGCCAAGAAGAAGAAAGATAAGCAACTAGAGCGAGTAGTGGACCTGGAGGCAGAAGAATTCCAAGGAACAAAGGATATTGTTGCTGAAGGTGTTAGTGTTGGAATCTTCATCCGCCCGTCAGTGATCAAATTCTCTTGTTGCATCGCATGTTAGGTGTCTCGCTCAGTTAGCTGCATTCCATTAGGATCATGGATCATCTAATGGTAGTGGCTTGTTGTACATTTTCCCCTCATGCCCTTTACCTGTTGGCACATTACCATTCATCTAGATCGTCTGCAGTCATTTTTTGTTTTTAAATCTGCAAGAGTCATTTTTAGGGTTTCAGATTCATTAGGTCTAGGGTTTCATCAAAAAGGTCTTAAAAATGTTCAATAATGGTCACTCGATGCATGAGGAGGTTGAATAAAGTTCCAGTACTGATAAATTCCATAATCACATGCCCAGAAATGTATTTTTCCTCAAAACCCTGTTTTGAGGAAAAACAGAGTATTCTATGTTTTCATGTATAAAATTTGGTGTAATTTCAATTTTTCACATGTAGCAGCTTTAGTGGAAACCTTGGTCACCTTTCAAAGCTTTAGCATCTCCATCACCTGCAACGCAAACAAAAAGTTAAGTCATTCAGTTCAGAAAAGGCAAAATGAAGCAACACTTTCTAAAAACAGAGTTTAAAAAGAAAGTGTCCAATGTAAACATTACAAAAGTGGGTTTTATGAGTGAAAAATTAAAGTTTCTTATATATAAGCCATTTCTTTTGTTCGAATAACTCATTTGCATCCAAAAGATAAAGAGGAAATCAGAGCAAAGTCGTGGAGGGAAAATCGCAGCAAACAGTTAAAATTTCAGGGGCGCGGCGCATTGGGTCACTGGCATGACGCATAGGGCTGGCGCAGCGCATTGGGCTGCCCTCCACAGTGCAAAAACTACACTGGCGTGGCACATACAGCAGGTGCAGCGCGTTGGGTTTGTGGCATGATGCATACAGCAGGCGCAACACGTTGGGTTTGTGGCGCGGTGCATACAGTAGGAGCAACGCGTTGGGTTCGTGGCGTGACGCACAGAACTGCAAGCCGTTTTCTCCCATGAAATCCATCCAAATGCTAAATTCGCTCGGTTTCCACCTATCCAAAGTAAGTCAAACAATCTTCCAATGCCAATGAATGTGTGTCTTAAGATGTTTATGATGATTTAGTGAAAAAAATTTCAAACCCTACCTACTTGAAATTTTTTCTCAAAAATAATTTCTTAGGGTTGGAAGTTTAATTTTTTGCTGCCAAATCCACTTCATCATTCTCTCACCCTTTAGATTCCTTGATTTATTTCCAGTTTCATCCCCATATCCCTAATTCCCATATCTCTAAATTCACTAACCCCTATCCCCAATTCCCATTATCCCAAAACCCTAGCTACAAATTCCTAAAACCATAATTTCTATCCTAAAGCCTAATAACTGTACCCAAAACCATTCTATTCCCCAAATTCCAATCAAAAACATTCCCAAAACCCTCTTACCCTCTCCCTTCACAGTCCCTCATATATTTTCATACATTTGGCAGCAAAAAATCAAAGACACCTAAAATCTCTTCATACTCATCTAAGACAACTCAAACATTTGGCAAAAATGGAATCTGATCCTTCCTATGACCGAGATGAGGAGACACACATTGACTCTCCTAGAGAAATGCATGGACCAAGAAGACCTCACAAGGGTGGTAAACATATACGAGAGGAGCCTACTTCACTTGCCGAGCTGCAGGCCTGCTCTCTTGCTGTCACGTGTTTTCAACACCAATCCTGTTATCAGTGTCGTGAGATGGTAGAGAGGATCCAGTACCATCATGAGTTGGCCAGGTTGTTTGTCCTGCATCTTCAAAATGGCCAAGTCACTCTAGCAGGTGTAACATTCACCTTGACACCAGAGTCTATTTCTCTAGCAACTGGCATTCCCAACATTGGTGAGCAGTGGAATAAGAGGCAACCGATTGACAAGGAACATTATGAGCCTCACATTAGGGCTAGCTATTTGAGACATCTCAGTAGAGTTTTTCCTTTCCGGTATCTGAAAGACTCATATGCTCCCTTGATGAAACTCATAATCAAGTATTTCAGTTGTGAGGGTTGGTTTTCTCGCCTATATGCCTACCATATTAGACTGTTGATGCACTTCACTAGGGTGAGAATGATGAATCTCCCATACTTTATTTTGCGAAACATTGAGAAGATGACCACCATAGTGCACAGGGAGACTCCTCATCAGCAGTGTAACAACATATATCATTTTGCACTAATCAAGATTGTGGTCATGCATCAGCTTGGTTTACAGAACATCTCATGGAAGGATTTCATTTCACATGAGGTCTTCACCGCTCCTCAAGTACCTCCAGCAGCTTTTCATGAGATAGGTGAACCTTCATACCACCAGGAGCTTCATGAGACACAAACCGCTAGTGTGCCAGTATATGTCACCTACCAAAAGGGCACTAGAAGGTTGTTTACATTAGCAAAACGAGTATTATCTCCACTCGGGGTGGAAGGGGTTTCACTTCCTCCATCAACAGAGCGAGTATAGGACAAGGGCAAGCAACCATTATAGGATGAGGGGCCTTCAGGAGAGCAGGAGACAGATTTTATTCTTATTCAGGATGATGACACCGATTTGGGCTCACAAAGCTCAAAGCTTAGAGAAATCATCCAGGAGCAACAAGCCGAAATTCAGCATTTGTCCCTCAACCTACAAAGAGGCAAGTGGATTGTCGAATATCTAGAGCAAAGAACTAGAGGATCAACAAATCATAATGGAGCTAAGAAACATACGAGAAAACCGACTTGTTGCCAAAATTGCCAAAAAGAGGAAAGTCAAGTTCACAACACTTGAGCAAGAAATCAATGTTGATCGTGAGTCTTGGTTGGAGAGGACTAATATCCACTTGGAGAGGATGCTGGAGAAGGCCATCAATGAGAAAAATATGTTGAGAAACATGGCATATCACTATTTTTCAAGGAATATGGTGTGCCAAGCTAGAATCAGGAACTTGAAGGCCAAGTTGAAGAAGAGATCAAGGAGGAAAAAAGTGTAGGATAAACTTTAGATCTTGGTTGAGGCTTCCTTGGCCTAGCATAGCACCTAATGGAGGGAAATCAACACAAATTTCAATAAATTGGGGCACTTTTGTAATTTTCAAAATTTTTCCTTAAAGAACAAAGTTTTCTGCCCAATGCATCGTGCCACCTGGCGCTCACTTTTGATGCAGACCTCCTTTTGAGGAAAAATCAACATATTTGGATTTTTCATGAAAAAATATGCATGCTCACAAATGGCCAAGAAATTTTGACAAGTTTTGGACTTCCAAAAACGTCAAAAACACCCCAAAAATGACCTTTCTGCCCCTTTTTTGACACACAGGAAGCAGTCTTGGGAAAACTCTGTTTTGGAGGGGAAAATCGAGGCCAAATTCAAATATTCCACTTGTGATAGAAAATAGACAGGTAGACCTTTCCAAAAAGTCCACTTGGAGCAAATTTGGACATAGGGAAGGCCTCCAAAATTAACTGCAAAAAGGCACTACACATAGGGAAATCAGCGCGACGCATTGGAGGAATTTTACTCAGTTTTGGTCAAAAACTCTGTTTTTCGCTTAGTTTTTTCACAGTTTGACTTTTTTCCTTCTAATTGTCAAAATCGTGATGTAATTTAATGTGAAATGATGGATTTTGATGTAATTACGCTAAATTTTCACCAATAGGGGTAGATTCATCCATCAAAAGGTAGTTTGCAACTGAATGAATCAGTTTCCTAGTTTTTAGAGGCACGCTGTTCCATTGCATACTTTTTAGTTCTCAGTTTAGATTTTGTTGGAACAGCTCCTAATCTTATGAGCTTGAACCCTAGAGGCTAGGATGAGTTGTTGGTTGCCTATATCTTGTAATTTTTCAGTCATTAGCATGGTTAGACTTTTGGGAAAGCTTGGAGCTTATTGTATACTGATTTCAGCAGTTTGGCTAAGGAATAGACGAGTGGTTTGCAACACTTTATGGGATTCATGTGGCATCTTTCTTTGGTATTGTGTTTTCCTCTATAATTGTAAGTTTACATGTGTTTTATGTGTTGGAAGTAATACTGATAGGGGGGGGGGGGTGAATCAGTATTATCAAGTCACTTATTTTGTTTTTCAAACCCATATCATATACGCTACTTCAGTTAGATAAAACCGCGTATATACGCAACTACAGAGAAGGAAACCTGCGTATGCAATGCAGACTTATAATTTAATTTATCTTACTGATGTTGATCATTAATCTATGTATTAGGATCAAATAAACAGTAACCAGAAACACTAAAATAAATCTGAAGACAATCACACACACAAGAACACAAGATATAAGGTGGAAACCCAATGTGGGTGAAAACCACCTGCTGCAATTCGTCTCTATCTTCTTTTAATTAGAAACTTCCTTTTACAATGTACTGGTGCAGTCCTTTACCTGTACGCAGACTACAACCTGCAGAGAGCTACAACCTTCTCTCATTCTCCAGCTTCTCCTGGAAGGGAGCTACAACCCCCTTAGCTCTTGCCCTAGCCAAGATACTAGTACGTAGGTGCTGGCCTACAGAAGGCTACAACCTTCTCTTTCTTCCAGGGACCACGTTTCATAAATTTTCAAACTGGATCCATGAACATCAATCAATCATCAAGAATTTCTGCATCAAACAATCTCCTTTTCACCAATTAGAACTGAATCAAGTAGATACTTCTCTGACAACTGTACCCAAAACACAGTAACAATAACCACACACCAAATTCTGAACCCAGAACACTGCAATAATAAACAGAAGCAGCTAGTTCACAACTCAAAAGATATACGCTACTTCAATAACCTGAAACTTACGTGCATACGCTTCTGTGTTTGGAGAAACCTGCGTATACGTTGTTTTTATTCACTGAACCAGCGTGTATACGCGCCTTTGCTTCACTGAACCTGCGTACAGATCTATAAAAGATAATTCACTCTTTCAAATATTCAGACACTAATTAACCCAGATTATCAGATTTATAGATCAAGCATGCGCCACATATAACAGATCAAAATCATTCAAAGATATTATCATTCAAGCCTAAAGATTATGACCCATCAATAGAACCTATCCTTCTCTTTGCGCTAAGGTTTCTCCTTCATTCAGATCTAGATCTGCACCATAAATCCAATCACCAATATTTCAGATCTAGCACTTATTAGATATTCAATTCATTCAGATTGTCATTTGCCAAATGATCTCCTTCCTCTTTTATAGTCTTAGGCCTTTCACAATACCACGGTCCAAAACCATAATAAAACAATACCAAGGACCCAATACTAGGGATCAATACTTCTGACGAGATACCATGGTCCAAAACCATAGCTTCAAATACCAAGGACTAACTACCACGAACCAAAAGTAAGTTCTCCAACATATATGTGCTTTTCCTTGCGTGAAAGTGCGTGTATATGCATACGCGCATTTGTAACATCTAACCCACGTGTATACGCGCCTTCGTCTAGGTGAACCTGCGTATATATCTTTTTCTTCATTCTGAGAGCCTGTATTGAGATCTGTTACCAAAGTGAGTTGCCATCAAGGACAACACCTGTGCCATAGCTCTAAATCAGTACCATAATGCCAAAAATATCCCCCTTTGGACTTGATGGCAACCCCAAGATCCTCAAAGTCATTCTCCCCCTTTGTCATCAAGGGCAAAGGGTTGTGCTCCCCCTGAGTACATGTTGAAATTTCTGCCCTGTTGTGCTGACCATGCTCCCCCTGACTGTAGGCAAGATCTGCAAAAAGATATTCTTCAAGAAGAACCATGACTTATACATCATAAAGGACCTTCCTATCACCAAAAGACTCAATACATACATCCATCACCCAACCAAGTGGGGATCATCCACCCAACCAAGTGGGGATACATCAGAAATTTACATATGACAACCAAGTACATTACATCTTCATCCCAGGCATAGTGGGGAACCAAAATAGGCCATTACATGACCTTGACACCATAAAAGAGATACATGACACAGAGACGAAATATCTAGAGCAAGACTTATGAAAGTCACCAATAACTAATATCAGCAGCATCTGTCAATTACCATTCAGATTAGCAGCCAAGATTTCCTTCTGTTCTCCCTCTACCTTTGTTCCACCTAAAACCAACAACAGTTGAGACCTTGAACCAAAAGCTTCTAATATGATGCCAACAATGTATCATTAGAAGTTTATCTGCTCCCCCTGAACCTATGCCGGATGGTCTCTGTCAGACCCATATCAGAATATCTTCAACCAGAGCCTGTCCCTACTGATATCCATCAAACCTCCATATACGCGACTGACTCTGCACAAACCGGTGTATGTACGCGGATCCTCCTCAGGAAACTCACGTACACCCATTTTTCTCGAAAACAGACAAGTTTTAACAGCAAGATGATGCATCAACTACTCCCAGCTTCTGTCTGAGGTATTCAAAAGTTTCCCTGGGCAGTGGTTTGGTGAGAATATCAACAACTTGTTCCTTGGAAGGAACATACTCCAATTTGACCTTTTGTTCCAACACTTGTTCCCGGAGAAAGTGATACTTGATCGGTATGTGCTTGGTCTTTGAATGCATGACTGGGTTCTTTGAAATGCTGATTGCACTTGTATTATCAAATAATATGGAGATAGGTGGTGTACAAGTGATCTGAAAATCCTGCAAGGTTTGCATCATCCAAAGGAGTTGAGTGCAGCAAGATGCAGCAGCCACATATTCCGCTTCAGCTGTAGATAAAGCAATCGAACTCTGTTTCTTGATGAACCAAGATACTAATCTGGAACCCATAAAGAATGCACCACCACTTGTGCTCTTTCTGTCATCCACGCTTCCAGCCCAATCTGCATCTGTATAAGCATGAAGAGTGAGATCTGTATCTCTAGAATACCATAAGCCATAGTTTTTAGTTCCTTGAAGATACTTGAAAATTCTCTTCACTGCCTGAAGATCAGTTTCCTTTGGATTTTCCGGAAATCTTCCAACTATTCCCATTGCATGCATGATGTCTGGTCGGGTACCTGTCAAATAAAGTAGACTTCCAATCATAGATCTATAGGTTGGTTGATGCGCTGCTGCTGATTCATCATTTGCACTGAGGACGCATCCTGTAACCATGGGGGTACATACTGGTTTTGCATCTTCCATGCCATATTTCTTCAAGATCTGCTTGAGATACTTGGTTTGAGACAAAAAGATACCGCCTTCATTTTGTTGGATTTGCAATCCAAGAAAATATGTCAGTTCTCCAAGCAAAGACATTTTGAATTCTTTTTGCATCACCAAGGCAAAGCTTTGACTCATAGCTTCTTCATTTCTGCCAAAGACAATATCATCTACATACACAACAAGTATTAGCAATTTGTCATTTTCAATTTTTATATAAAGATTGCTATCTGCTGATCCTTTTGAAAAACCTTGTTGATGAAGATATTTGTCCAAACGGTAGTACCAAGCCCTTGGAGCTTGTTTAAGACCATAGAGAGCCTTTTTTAGTCTGCGTACAAGATTTGGATCATTCCCAAGAATGAAACCATCTGGTTGCTCAATGTACACTTCTTCTTCTAAGTCTCCATTCAGAAAGGCTGATTTCACGTCCATTTGAAATACTTTGAACTTCTGAAAGCTAGAGAGAGCAAGGAACATTCTGATGGCCTCAAGTCTAGCAATGGGAGCAAAAGTTTCTTCAAAGTTTATTCCTTCTTGTTGAGCATACCCTTTACAGACAAGTCTGGCCTTGTTTCTAATCACTTCCCCATTTTCATTCAACTTATTTTTGAAGATCCATTTTGTCCCTATGACATTCTTATCTTTTGGTCTAGGAACCAACTCCCAAGTGTTATTCTTTTCGATCTACTCAAGTTCTTCATCCATTGCCTTGACCCAACATTCATCCTTGCATGCTTCTTTTACATTTTGTGGTTCAGTGGAGGAGAGCAAGGCCAAATAGCTTGAGGCTTCTGCAATTATTCTTCTTGTTTGTATACCTGCCTCATTATGCCACAAAATTTGAGATTCTGGATGATTCTTCTAAACGTACCTGGATGGAGTCTTCTCTTCTATTCTTATCTGTTCTTCTGGTGCCTCTTGAGCTTCTTCTTCATCATAGTTCTGATTTGATGTTGAAGGATAGTCCTCATCATCTTCGAGATCTTCGGAATTCACTTGCCTAGGAATGTTTCCTTCTTCATCAACCACTACATCAATGCTGTCAACAATTTTTCCAAGTCTTTTGTTGTAACACTTATATGCCTTGCTGTGAGGAGAATAACCAAGGAGAATGCCTTCATTTGCTCTAGCTTCAAACTTGCCAAGATTTTCATCATTATTTTTAATATAGCATTTACTTCCAAAAAATTTGAAATATTTTACCGAAGGAGTCTCACCATACCAGAGCTCATGAGGAGTTTGAGTACTGTTCACCCGGACATTTGTCTTATTGAGAATAACAACTGCAACAAATGCGACTTCACCCTCGAAAGTTGCGGGAGTTCCAGACTCATCAAGCATTGCACGAGCCATTTGTTGAACCCTTCTGTTCATCCTTTCCACTACTCCATTTTGCTGAGGAGTCCTAGGTGTAGAGAATTCCCTTCTTATTCCATGTTCTTCACAAAAATCAAAAAATTCATTCGAGGTAAATTCTCCTCCTCGATCCGAGCTGAGGCATTTGATTCTGAGATCTGATTCGTTCTCCACCAAGGCTTTGAATGATTTGAATTTTTCAAAGGCTTCGTCTTTGTGCTTCATAAGTCCTATCCAACACATCCTGGAATAGTCATCAATGAATAATATAAAGTATTCTTCTCCTTGAGGTGACCTTTTCCTAGTTGGTCCACATACATCAGTATGGACAAGTTCAAGTGGCCTGCTGGCTGATCCTTCCTTCTCAGGGAAGTTAGTTCTAGTTTGCTTACCAAACTGACATGATTTGCATATTGTATTGTCTGGGATTCTGATGTTTGGAAGACCATGAACTGCCTGGTATTTACATGCTTTCCTTATTTGTGAGAAACTAGGATGCCCCAACCTTCTGTGCCATAGCCAGTGTTCATCATTCTTGCTCAGATAGCATTGATGTTGTCCTTCTTTGAATATGTATAAATTATTTGGAGTCCTTACGCCTTTGATCACTGTTTTTCCTGTATCAAGATCACGAACACTACATCCATTTGATCGAAATATTACCTCAGTTCCTTGTTCACACATCTGGCCGACACTTAATAGATTATGCTTTAAGCCATCAACGTACATGACATTTCCAGCTTTGACCCTTTCTTTCATCTGAACAGAACCTTTACCTTTTATGAGAGTAGGGGTGTCATTTCCAAAAGAAACCTTCTTCTCCTTCTTTAAGGCACTATATGGCTGAAGTTTTTCTTTATCACCTGTCATATGTTTCGAACATCCACTGTCGATGTACCATTGATTTTCTTGCCCTTCCACATATAAGGCTATACCACATCTTTCTGGTTGGGGTTCTTTTATTCTCCATGATTTGGCACTTGAGGCTTTCTCCTTTTGAGTTGTCTGCCGAAACCTCCTCCTGCATTCAGAATCTTCATGACCAAAATTGTTACAAATAGAACATTCTATTTCATTTTCAAGAGCAGAGAAGTTGTTGTAGGTCCTTTTCATGATCCCAGTCATACTCCTCTGCTTATGAGCTTCTCTAGTCATGATTGTCTTATAGGCAACACATTGAGATGCTTTGTGACCAAAGTTATGACAAGAAAAACATTGGCCATTGAAGAAACTCCCGTGATTATCAAATCTACCAGCCAAATGATTGTAGTTCCTATTGACATCCATTCTTGAGGCAAATTGAGAAGGTTTTACCTGTGGCTGGTTGTAGCTTCTGTTTGTCCTTAAAGTAGATTGCCCTCGATTGACCTGGTAGTATTTGTTCATTCTTGAGGTAAATTGTCCCTGATTTACTTGGTGATTTCCATTGGGTCTTTGTTCACTTCTCCTTGCAGCGTCAAGATAACTCTTGGAGGTAGATGGTTTCTGCGCTTGAGTTGTTTCTTCATTATATCCCAGACCTGTCTTGATTAGTGGAGAGCACTGCAATTTTATAATCTCATTTAACGTGTCAGATCCTTTAACAAATCTAAGATTAAGAGCTTTTGTTTTCTCAATCTCTTTTCTTAGTCCCATAATTTCACATTCTAACTTTTCATGATGTTTTTCCTTTTCAGCAAGTTGGAATTGTAGAGTATCTATGATCACATTCTTCTCTTCTAAATAAATTCTGAGTTTAGAAATCTCTTCATAAAGACTTTCTTCATCTATAGCATCCACGAAATCATCATCTTCAAAAGCCATTAAAAGTTTATATTTGTTACCTTGTTCATCTTCGTCACTATTTGAAAGTCCATCACTATCTTCATGAGTGTAATAACTTTTCTTATTTACATTCTGTTTCTTGTTCCATTTAACAAGTTATTTCCCCTTGTCAATCTTATCCTTATGAGGACATTTGGCAGCATAGTGACCAACTCTTCCACAATCAAAGCATTTGAAAGGTAACTTACCTCGGAATCTTCTAGCACCCCGTTGAAGGTTCTTGACAAAATTTGATTCTTCTTCTTCTTCTGACACGTGTCCTGACTCATAGCAATCTCCTTTGCCTGAAGCCTTGAAGGCAGCTTCTCTCCTGTCTGATGGTCCTCCTATCCTCATTTCATAAGCAGTCAGAATTCCGTGCAGCTGTGACATGGTAAGGTTTCGTAGATTCTCTTTTTCTTCTATTGCAAAAACTTTAGATTCAAACCTAGGGGACAAAGATCTTAGAACCTTTTCAACCACAACGGCCTCTTTTATTTCTTCACCCAAGTTTTTCATACAATTAACAATCTCATCTACACGAAGGAAATAGTTAGCCACACTTTCATCATTGTGCATTTTGAGATTTTCATACTGAATTCTGAGGGTTTGAAGTTTTGCTTGTTTTACCTGATCATCTCCTTCATAGCTCAAAACAATCTTGTCCCATATTTCTTTTGCAGATTTATACTGCATAACCTTGACGAATTCTGATTGAGATAGACATCATAATAGAGTATTGACCGCCTTTGCATTTGTTTCATATTGCTTCTTACTAGCCGGATCTGTAGGAGTTGCGGAAGGAAAATTGTACCCTGTATCTATGATATCTCAGACTTAAGTACCAAGAGATTGAAGATAGACTGTAACTCTTACCTTCCAATAGACGAAGTTGGTCCCATCAAAAATTGGTGGCCTGATTGATGCTTCTCTCTCGTAGTTGCTCATGATGATGGATCTTCCTTCAAGCGATCAAGCTTCTTCAGAAGGACCTGCTCTGATTCCAATTGTTGGAAATAATACTGAGAGGGGGGGGGGGGGGTGAATCAGTATTATCAAGTCACTTATTTTCTTTGTCACTTATTTTCTTTTTCAAACCTAGATCATATACGCTACTTCAGTTAGATAAAACCGCGTATATACACAACTACAGAGAAGGAAACCCGCGTATGCAATGCAAAATTATAATTTAATTTATCTTACTGATGTTGATCATTAATCTGTGTATTAGGATCAAATAAACAGTAACTAGAAACAGTAAAACAGATCTGAAGACAATCACACACACAAGAAGACAAGATATAAGGTGGAAACCCAATGTGGGTGAAAACCACCTGCTGCAATTCATCTCTATCTTCTTTTAATTAGAAACTTCCTTTTACAATGTACTGGTGCAGTCCTTTACCAGTACACAGGCTGCAACCTGCAGAGAGCTACGACCCTCTCTCGTTCTCCAGCTTCTCCTGGAAGGGAGCTACAACCCCCTTAGCTCTTGCACTAGCCAAGATACTAGTACGTAGGTGCTGGCCTACAGAAGGCTACAACCTTCTATTTCTTCCAGGGACCATGTTTCATAAATTTTCAGACTGGATCCATGAACATCAATCAATCATCAATAATTTCTACATCAAACAATCTCCATTTCACCAATTAGAACTAAATCAAGTAGATACTTCTCTGACAGCTATACCCAAAACACAGTAACAATAACCACACACCAAATTCTGAACCCAGAACACTGCAGTAATAAACAGAAGCAGCTAGATCACAACTCAAAAGATATATGCTACTTCAATAACCTGAAACTTACGTGCATACACTTCTGTGTTTGGAGAAACCTGCGTATACGCTGTTTTTATTCACTGAACCAACGTGTATATGCGCCTTCGCTTCACTGAACCTGTGTACAGATCTATAAAAGATAATTCACTCTTTCAAATATTCAGACACTAATTAACCCAGATTATCAGATTTATAGATCAAGCATGCACCACATATAACAGATCAAAATCATGCAAAGATATTATCATTCAAGCCTAAAGATTATGACCCATCAATAGAACTTATCCTTCTCTTTGTGCTAAGGTTCCTCATTCATTCAAATCTAGATCTTCACCATAACCCCAATCACCAATATTTCAGATCTAGCACTTATTAGATATTCAATTCATTCAGATTGTCATTTGCCAAATGATCTCCTTCCTCTTTTATAGTCTTAGGCCTTTCACAATACCACAGTCCAAAACCATAATAAAACAATACCAAGGACCCAATACTTGGGATCAATACTTCTGACGAGATACCATGGTCCAAAACCATAGGTTCAAATACCAAGGACTAACTACCACAGACCAAAAGTAAGTTCTCCAACATATACGCGCTTTTCCTTGCGTGAAAGTGCGTGTATACGCATATGCGCATTTGTAACGTCTAACCCGCATGTATACACGCCTTCATCTAGGTGAACCTGCGTATATATCTTTTTCTTCATCCTGAGAGCCTGTACTGAGATCTGTTACCAAAGTGAGTTGCCATCAAGGACAACACCTGTGCCATAGCTCTAAATCAATGCCATAATGCCAAAATTATGTATGCCATATCTCTTTTTATTTCTTCTTAACTAAATCAAACAAGGATAAAGGTAGAATACACTGAAAATGCAGTGCTCTACCTAGGGTTTGCTTAGTTATCTATGTTTTCAGCTGATTGAAAAGGATCCCTGAGTTCTTCATGCCCTTTTCAACTTCTCATCTGTATAAAACCTCTCCATCTCACTCAATTGGAAGTACTAAATCAATTGCCTACCTTGCCCCATAAAGATCTCTGCAAAACTGAGCCTCATTCCCCGGACCCAAATCTGCCTTTCACATTTGAGCCAACAAAACATCATCAAATTCAATCAAACACCTCTGTAAACATACCTAGCCTAAAATTAGTCATTACATCAGTCATCTCAAGATTTATTGGCCATCGTTTCCTGAGATTGACAAGGAGAGAGCCCTCTCCCGACTTGGTAGGGATAGCTATCAGGTTAAGCATGGTTTGATGTTACCCTAGATCCTGCCTTTCTCAGCCTGAAGTAGATTTAGGCACTAACATAGTGGCGAATCCACTGGGGAAGAAGTTTATTATCATTGTTTTGCTTTGTAAACTACAGACAGAGCCTGAAGTTATCTAGGTAGCCTTCGAAACGCTCTTGCTTTGCATTAGTGAAAGTAGATGAATAATGCTTCAGTCAATCTCCGGTATAGTTTATGAACTGAACATCTGGTTTCCTCATAAAATGTAATCAAGTTCAGATCTGATTGTTGATGGTGGACAACGATTAGACACCGTAAGGCTGAAATCATTCACCTGGCGACTCTAAATTAGTTTCAAGATCAGATCCAAGGACTCCACTGGAGGATGAACCTGACCAGTAGAAACATGAAAGGAAAATATGGAAAGATCAAGTATTCAAGTTGGAATTTCATCCAAGACATTTTGTTCTTTGTCATAAATTATTTCTTCTCTTTTCCCGAGAATGTCATGAAGGCTTTGAAAAGTAAATTGTATTTGAGAAAAGATCCTCAGCCTGCATTTGATTCCTTCCCTTTGAAGATTGTGAATACCAAAGATTCACATGCTTTTGAGCTTGATCAAGACCTTTTTCTCGAATCTTGTGATGACCATCTTCAAACTGATGAACCTCAAGAGACCAAGACTGGTTCTACACCTTTTGTACATATTCCTATACCTTGTAAAATTCCAAATCGATACAAGCCTATGATTTTACCTTCTATATCCCATACTTTCCCTAAAAATCATGACCTATATCTACGAAGATTTGATGGTGAATGCGACAACATCACTGCTGAGAGACATGTATTGAATTTTGAGTCCTTGCTTGACCTCTTTGAAGTTGATGAAGAAGATGTCAGTATTAGGCTTTTTTCTCTTTCTTTTCAAGGCAAAGTCAAGAGTTGGTTGAAAACCCAGCTTGATGCAAGCATCTCAGATTTCTAGTAGTTCGTCAAAGTTTTCCTCAACAGGTGGGTGGTCATACAGAACCATTTCTCGATTATAGAAGAGTATAACCAACTGAAAAGATTGCCAGGGGAGACAATAGAACAGTTTTCTACTAGGTTTAACAAAGTCTATTTTTCAATGCCAGTTAATATAAAACCTCCTCTTGGATCTGCTCTCTTGCACTACCCGAGTGCCTTTGATCCGGAAATGGAGTTTCAGCTGAGGGAAAGGAACCTTGCAACACTTGAAGATATGTTGAACAATGCAGTAGATCTAGAGGCTCATTTGCTGATCCAAAGGGAAAAGTTTAAGGAAGAAGAGATGAAAAACATAGATCTAGAGGAATTGACATCTCTAGAGGTAAAGCTTGACATTTTGGTAAGTGCAGTAGAAGAGATGATGCAAAGGATCACCACAAGGAATGAGTATAGTGTTCAAGCCCATTGCTCGCTAATTGAAGAAGAACAAATTGCTGATCCAAAACATCTTCTTTCTTATCCCAGTTGTCATAGATCTAATAGTGGTTGTTTTGTAGATCATCTCGGAGAAGAGAGATTTGTTGATATGTCATGTATGCTTGATGATGTGTTTTATACTGATGGTTTGCCTCAGTTTGATCAGTATGATGATGATTATGTTCTCCAAATAGAAGCTAATCTTGCAGACAAATCAGTAGCTAGTTTGTGGAAGGAGGAAGTTCACTTTCAACAGCTCGATTACAATGTTCATCCATCACATATCTGCTATGGAAATGATGAGGAAAGTGCGGAAAATTTTGAAGTAAGTGAAGGATCTTTGCCTTTTTGTTTTGCTTCATTTCAGTTCGTCAGAGACAACATTCATGCAATTAGAAGTCAATCGTCGATAAGTCTTGATCTAGACCATCTTGAGCGCAATGAAAACCTTGTTCCAGATTTTTCATATCTAGAGTTGTAGCCTCCGAATGCCTTTGATTTTCAAGTTGCAAATAAAGACTTGGAAGCTGGAAAATATAATCAAATGATACAAGATGATTCCGTACCTTTTTGTTTTGAATCATTTTAGTTTTTGGAGGGAAAATTGCATAGTACATCTTTAGTAAAGAATGAGCAGCATGTAGGGAATCATGTAATCTCATCGAAACTAATAGAAGAGGGGTTGCAACAGTCTTTACATGTTTTTCACGATCCAATAGCTTATGTTTTGGATGAGGTTTGCAGTCAAAGTCCTTCTCCATTGACTACATGTGAGATTGAAGCAAGTACTGATATAAACTTGATCCGATAGCTGGTTTCTTTGTCATTTCCAGTAGGAGTCTCATCACAAAGCTTAGATGAAAGTTTGCATTCATGGTATGAAAAGAAGAGAAGTAATCCATTGGATGAGCTAAGTCCCAGTGTGCATGAATTTTGAGATCCTTATGTAGTGTTTTTGGAGGTGGATAAAGAATCCATATTATTCAATGGATCTATTTCCAAGTTTTCATGGGAGTTGCCTTTCAGTAGTTCTCTCTTGTTGTTCATAAGCAAGCACTTGTGGAGAATTCAAACAGCAACCAGAATACTTACTTGGTTGCATTGGTTGTTTCATTTCACTTGATCAGGTGATGAATGAAACTGTTAGAGTAGGTTTTGATGCATAAGCTCCATTTTGAGCATATTTTCCAGTTTGTCAGTTGTGTTTTAGTCTTGAGTCATTTTTTGTTTTAGTCAGTTTAAAGATAGTTTAAGTTGAGTTTCCAGTTTTAGCTTTTGAGAGTCTTGTTTCAATTTTGAATTAGTCAGTTCAACTATGAGTCTTGAGTCAAAGTTTCATAGTAATTGGTTTTTGGGTGTTTTAAAGTTATTGACTCCATTTCCCAATGGACGAAGGCACTGCTTTCTTTCCCAGAGATCTGTAGTTCTTGGCACCTCCAAGGAGCTACCATCCCCATTGGAGTGAATGTTAGTGTCGGTATCTTCATCCCTCCATCAGTGATCAAATTCTCTTGTTGCATCGCATTTTAGGTGTCTCGCTTAGTCAGCGACATTCCATTAGGATCATGGATCATCTAATGGTAGTGGCTTTTTGTACATTTTCCCCTCATGCCCTTTACCTGCTGGCACATTACCATTCATCTAGATCGTCTGCAGTGATTTTTTGTTTTTAAATCTGCAAGAGTCATTTTTAGGGTTTCAGATTCATTAGGTCTAGGGTTTCGTCAAAAAGTTCTTCAAAATGTTCAATGAGCCAATGCATGAGGAGGTTGAATAAAGTTCCAGTACTGATAAATTCCATAATCACATGCTCAGAAATGTATTTTTCCTCAAAACCCTGTTTTGAGGAAAAACAAAGTATTCTATGTTTTCATGTATAAAATTTGGTGTAATTTCAATTTTTCACATGTAATAGCTTTAGTGGCAACCCTGGTCACCTTACCAAGCTTTAGCATCTCCATCACCTGCAAGGCAAACAAAAAGTTAAGTGATTCAGTTCAGAAAAGGCAAAATGAAGCAAAACTGCGTAAAAATAGAGTTTAAAAAGAAAGTGTCCAATGTAAACATTACAAAAGTGGGTTTTATGAGTGAAAAATTAAAGTTTCTTGTATATAAGCCATTTCTTGTGTTTGAAGAACTCATTTGCATCCAAAAGATAAAGAGGAACTCAGAGCAAAGTCGTGGAGGGAAAATCGTAGCAAACAATTAAAATTTCAGGGGCGCGGCGCATTGGGCCACCCTCCACAGTGCAAAAACTACACTGGCACGACGCTTACAGCAGACGCGGCACGTTGGGTTCGTGGCGTGGCACATAGAGCTGCAAGCCATTTTCTCCCATGAAATCCATCAAAATGCTAAATTCGCTCGGTTGCCACCTGTCCAAAGTAAGTCAAACAATCTTCCAATGCCAATGAATGTGTGTCTTAAGATGTTTATGATGATTTAGTGAAAAAAATTTCAAACCCTACCTCCTTGCAATTTTTTCTCAAAAACAATTGCTTAGGGTTTGCAGTTTAAGTTTTTGCTGTCAAGTCCACTTCATCATTCTCTCACCCTTTAGATTCCTTGATTTATTTCCAGTTTCATCCCCATATCCCTAATTCCCATATCTCTAAATTCACTAACCCCTATCCCCAATTCCCATTATCCCAAAACCCTAGCTACAAATTCCTAAAACCATAATTGCTATCCTAAATCCTAATAACTGTACCCAAAACCATTCTATTCCCCAAATTCCAATAAAAAACATTCCAAAAACCCCTCTTACCCTCTCCCTTCACAGTCCCTCATATATTTTCATACATTTGGCAGCAAAAAATCAAAGACACCTAAAATCTCTTGATACTCATCTAAGACAACTCAAACATTTGGCAAAAATGGAATTTGATCCTTCCTATGACGAAGATGAGGAGACACATAGTGACTCTCCTAGAGAAATGCATGCACCAAGAAGACCTCACAAGGGTGGTAAACATATACGAGAGGAGCCTACTTCACTTGCCAAGCTGTAGGCCTGCCCTCTTGCTGTCACGTGTTTTCAACACCAATCCTGTTATCAGTTTCGTGATATGGTAGAGAGGATCCAGTACCATCATGAGTTGGCCAGGTTGTTTGTCCTTCATCCTTAAAATGGCGAAGTCACTCTAGCAGGTGTAACATTCACCTTGACACCAGAGTCTATTTATCTAGCAACTGGCATTCCCAACATCGGTGAGTAGTGGAATAAGAGGCAGCAGATTGACAGGGAACATTATGAGCCTTACATTAAGGCTGGCTATTTGAGACATCTCAGCAGAGTTTTTCCTTTCCGGTATCTAAAAGACTCATATGCTCCCTTGATGAAACCCATAATCAAGTATTGCAGTTGCGAGGGCTGGTTTTCTCGCCTGTATGCCTACCATATCAGACTGTTGATACACTTCACTAGGGTGAGAATGATGAACCTCCCCTACTTTATTTGCCGAAAAATTGAGAAGATGACCACCATAGTGCACAAGAAGACTCCTCAGCAGCAGTATAACATCATATATCATTTTGCACTAATCAAGATTGTGGTCATGCATCAGCTTGGTTTACAAAGCATCTCATGGGAGGATTTCATTTCACATGAGGTCTTCACCGCTCCTCAAGTACCTCCAGTAGCTTTTCATGAGATAGGTGAACCTTCATACTAGCAGGAGCTTCATGAGACACAAACCGCTAGTGTGCCAGTATATGTCACCTACCAAAAGGGCACTAGAAGGTTGTTTGCAGTAGAAAAGCGAGTATTATCTCCACCCGGGGTGGAAGGGGTCTTGCTTCCTCCATCAGCAGAGTAGGTACAGGACAAGGGCAAGCATCCATTACAGGATGAGGGGCCTTCAGTGTTGGCATTATGTTTCTGGTATGGCTATATGTTACAGATGTTGTACTTGATGGCAACTCCCGTGGCAAGGCTCTCAATTTGTTGAAAATTAAGAAGTACGCAGGAAAGCAGTTCAGAAGGTGCGTACCCGCAGGTACACCATGCAGGGACCGCGTCCAGATACGCAGGCCAGCCGTTCAGGAGGTGCGTACCCCCAGTGCACACATTTCAAGGCAAAGAAATTCACATGTGGGGTTTTCTTATGTGTTACTCTTGGTATTTAGCCGACGGTATTGGGTTATTATGGTGTCGGCTCATGGTATTGTTCCATGATTTTAGGAGGAGCTTGCCTATATAAAGCAAAGGAGATCACTTGGCTAAGCATCTTTTGCAATTGAATATATTTAGATCTGAAATATTAGGTTATGGTCTTAAAAGCTTGATCTATATGAAAGGGAAGTTGAAGGCGAATCTGTGAAGGGTGATCTCTCGAGCGCATGATCAGATCTGAGCAACTGTGCCATTCTGGTGGACTGCCTATTCGGCCCTAATCAGAAGGACACAGGTGTTTAACAGAAGAGCTGCGTGGGTACGCAGTGCAGAAGCAGGAGATCTGCGTGGGTACGCAGTGCAAAAATAGGAGATTTGCGTGGGGACGCAGAGCAGAAGCAGGAGACCTGCGTCGGTACGCACAACAGAAGAAGGAGAACTGCGTGGGTACGCAGAGCGACTAAGGTTCAGGTGCGTCCGCATAGTAAAAGTACGCGGCGCGATAGTATTTTTGGGTGCGTCCCTGCAGTAACAGTACGCGGCGTGATAATGTCTCTGGGTGCGTACCTGCAGTAATAGTACGCAGTGCGGTTCAAGGAACAGTGCGTGGGCACGCAGTGCGGCAGAAGGATCTCTGCGGGTAGACGCAGGAAAGCAGAAGGTGAACTGTGTAGCGACGCAGGCCACAGAAGGGAAAACTGCGTATCTGTCTTAAAAAGTTCTGTTGATTGAATTTTTCTGTTGATAAGGTGTTCTGGGTTAGTTCTGTTATTGCTGATCTGATAACTGTAGTGGACTGTAACTTTTATGTACTTGATGATCATTTGATGCTTTATGAAAAGAAGTAGGGGGTTGTAGCTCCCTTCCAGGAGAGATTGGAAAACGAGAGAGAGAGAGTTGTAGCTCTCTGCAGGTTGCAGCCTGCGTACTGGTAAAGGACTGCACCAGTACAAAACCATTGTAAAAGAAGTTTCTAAGTTGAAAGAAGATAGAGACATATTGCAGCAGGTGGTTTTCACCCACATTGGGTTTCCACCTTACATCTTGTGTTCTTTGGTGTGACTATCTGTTTTTCTTTGTTCATGCTCATTATTTTATGGTACTGACATGCAAAAATAATTCAAAGAACAAATAAGGAAGATTGATTAAAAGAATTAGATAATACTGATTCACCCCCCCTCTCAGTATTATTTCCAACAATTGGTATCAGAGCAGGTCCTTCAGAGAAGCTTGATCGCTTGAAGGTAGATCGTTCATCATGAGCAACTACGAGAGAGAAGCATCAATCAGGCCACCGGTTTTTGATGGGACAAACTTCAATTATTGGAAGGTAAGAGTTACTGCCTATCTTCAATCTCTTGGTACAGAAGTTTGGGACATCGTAGAGACAGGCTATGCTTTTCCTTCAGCTACTCCTACAGATGCAGCCGAGAAAAAGAAGTATGAAACAAATGCGAAAGCAGTCAGTACTCTATTAGGATGTATATCTCAATCAGAATTCATGAAGGTAATGCACTATAAATCCGCAAAAGAGATATGGGACAAAATTGTCACGAGCTATGAAGGAGATGAACAGGTAAAGCGTGCTAAACTTCAAACTCTCAGAATTCAGTATGAGACTCTCAAAATGTATAATGATGAAAGTGTGGCTAACTATTTTCTTCGGGTAGATGAGGTTGTTAATTGTATGAAAAATTTGGGTGAAGAAATAAAAGAGGCTATTGTGGTTGAAAAGGTTCTAAGATCATTGTCCCCCAAGTTTGAATCTAAAGTATCTGCAATAGAAGAAAAGGAAAATCTACGAATTCTTACTATGTCTCAGCTACATGGAATTCTAACTGCTTATGAAATGAGAAAGGGAGGTCCATCAGACAGAAGAGAAGCTGCTTTCAAGGCATCAGGCAAAGGAGATTATTATGAAGCAAGTCACGTCCCAGAAGAAGAGGAAGAAGAATCAAATTTTGTCAGAAATCTTCAAAGGGGTTCTGGAAGGTTCAGAGGTAAGTTACCTTTTAAATGCTTTGCTTGTGGAAGAGTAGGTCATTATGCTGCAAAATGTCCTTATAAGGATAAAGGAAAGGAACCTGCTAGATGGAACAAGAAACAGAACGCAAATAAGAAAAGCTACTACACTCATGAAGATAGTGATGGTCTATCAAACAGTGATGAAGATGAACAAGGTAATGAATATAAGTTGTTAATGGCATTTGAAGATGATGATTATATGGATGATGTGGATAACCTTTATGATGAAATTACTAGACTCAAGAGATGTATAGAAGAAAAGAACATGATCATTGATACTCTACAATTTCAAATTGATGAAAAGGAAAAACATCTTGAAAAATTAGAAGGTGAAATTGTTGGTCTTAGAAAAGAGATTGAGAAAACAAAAGCTATTAATCTCAAGTTTGTCAAAGGATCTGAAACTTTGGATGAGATTATCAATGTGCAGCGGTCTCCTCTAAACAAGACAGGTCTGGGCTATAATGGAGAAACTTCTCAAGCATCCACCTCAAAAAGTTATCTTGATGCAGCAAGAAGAAATGAGCAAAAGAACAATGAAGATCAACAGGTAAAGCAGGAACGAATTACAAACAGAAACTATCAAGGGCAATCCATCTTAAGGGTGAACAAAAGCTACAACCAGCCACAGGTAAAATCTTCTCAATTTGGTTCAAGAATAGATGAAAATAGAAATTACAATCAGTTGGCTGGTAGATTCAATAACCGCAGAAGTTTCTTCAATGGACAATGTTTTTCTTGCCATAACTTTGGTCACAAAGCAGCTCAATGTGTTGCATATAAAACGATCATGACTAGGGAAGCTCAAAAACAAAGAAGTATGACAGGGATTACAAAAAGGACCTATAACAACTTTTCGGTTCTTGAAAATGAAGTTGAATGTTCTATTTGCAATAACTTTGGTCATGAAGACTCTGAATGCAGGAGCAGGTTTCAGCAGAAAAAGGAACAAGCCTCAAGCACCAAAACATGGAGAATAAAGGAACCTCAAACAGAAAGATGTGGGATAGCATTTTATGCAGAGGGACAGGAAAATCTATGGTACATTGACAGTGGATGTTCGAAGCATATGACAGGTGATAAAGAAAAACTCGAATCTTATTCTGCTCTAGAAAAGGGAAAGAAAGTCTCTTTTGGAAATGATACTCCTGCAACTATAAAAGGAAAGGGCATTGCTCAGTTAAAAGAAAAGGTCAAGGCTGGAAATGTTTTGTATGTTGATGGATTGAAGCATAATCTTCTAAGTGTCAGCCAGATGTGTGATCAAAGAACCGAGGTTATATTCAGATCAAATGGATGTCTTGTTCGTGATCTTGATACAGGTAAAACAGTGATCAAAGGCAAAAGAACTCCAAATAATCTGTACATATTTGAAGAAGGACAACAACAATGCTATCTGAGCAAGGATGATGAGCACTGGTTATGGCATCGGAGGTTGGGGCATCTAAGCTTTTCACAAATAAGGAAAGCATGCAAATATCAGGCAGTTCGCGATCTTCCAGATATCAAAATTCCTGACAACACCATATGCAAATCATGTCAGTTTGGAAAAAAAACCAGAACTAACTTTCCAGAGAAGGAAGGATCAGCTAGCATGCCTCTCGAGCTAGTACATAAAGATACATGCGGTCCATTCAGGAAAAGAACACCTAGAGGAGAAGAATACTTGATATTATTCATTGACGATTTCTCCAGGTTTGTCTGGCTAGGACTTATGAAGCACAAAGATGAAGCATTGGAAAAATTCAAATCCTTCAAAGCCTTGGTTGAAAATGAATCAGGTCACAAAATTAAGTGCCTCAGATCCGACAGAGGTGGGGAGTTTACCTCAAATGAATTTTTCGATTTCTGTGAAGAACATGGGATAAGAAGAGAATTCTCTACAGCTAGAACTCCTCAGCAAAATGGAGTTGTGGAAAGAATGAACAGAACCATCCAACAAATGGCTCGTGCTATGCTTGATGAATCAGGAACTCCCGCAACTTTCTGGGGTGAAGCTGCACATGCTGCGGTTGTTATTCTCAACAAAACAAATGTCCGGGTGAACAACACTCAAACTCCTCATGAGCTCTGGAGTGGTAAGACTCCTTTGGTAAAGCACTTCAAAATCTTTGGGAGCAAATGCTATATCAAGAATATTGATGAGCAGCTTGGCAAACTTGAACCTAGAGCAGATGAAGGCATTCTTCTTGGTTACTCTCCACATAGCAAAGCATACAAATGCTACAATAAAAGACTTGGCAGAATTGTTGACAGCATTGATGTAGTGGTTGATGAGAAGGGATACATTCCTAGGCAAGTACATCATGAAGACATCGAAGAAGATGAAGGCTACCCTCAAAGACAAAATGATGAAGAAGAAGAACCTCAAGAAGAACCTCAAGAAGAACCAGAGAAGCAGACAAGAATAGAAGAGAAAACCCCATCCAAATATGTTCAGAAGAATCATCCAGAATCTCAGATTGTGGGGCAGAAAGAAGCAGGTGTACAAACAAGAAGAACGGTTGCAGAAGCCTCAAGCTATTTGGCATTACTCTCCTCTACTGAACCACAAAATGTGAAAGAGGCATGCAAAGATGAATGTTGGGTGAAAGCAATGGATGAAGAACTTGAGCAGATCGAAAAGAACAACACTTGGGAGCTGGTTCCTAGACCAAAAGATAAGAATGTTATCGGGACAAAATGGGTTTTCAAAAACAAATTGAATGAAAATGGAGAAGTAATTAGAAACAAAGCCAGACTTGTTTGTAAAGGGTATGCACAACAAGAAGGAATAGACTTTGAAGAAACCTTTGCTCCTGTTGCAAGACTTGAGGCCATCCGAATGTTCCTTGCTCTCTCAAGTTTTCAAAACTTCAAAGTATTTCAAATGGACGTGAAATCAGCCTTTCTGAATGGAGATTTGGAAGAAGAAGTGTACATTGAACAACCAGATGGGTTCATTCTTGGAAATGATCCAAATCTTGTATGCAGATTGAAAAAGGCTCTCTATGGTCTCAAACAAGCTCCAAGGGCTTGGTACTACCGTTTGGACAAATATCTTCATCAACAAGGTTTTTCAAAAGGATCGGCAGATAGCAATCTTTACATAAAAGTTGAAAATGACAAATTGCTAATACTTGTTGTGTATGTAGATGACATCATTTTTGGGAGCAATGAAGAAGCTATGAGTCAAAACTTTGCCTTGGTCATGCAGAAAGAATTTGAAATGTCCTTGCTAGGGGAACTGACATATTTCCTTGGTTTGCAAATCCAACAAAAAGAAGGAGGAATCTTTTTATCTCAAACCAAGTATCTCAAATAGATTTTGAAGAAATATGGTATGGAAGATGCAAAACCAGTATGTACACCCATGGTCACAGGATGTAGCCTCAGTGCAAATGATGAATCTGCAGCAGTACATCAACCAACCTACAGATCTATGATTGGAAGTTTACTTTATTTGACAGGTACCCGACCGGACATCATGCATGCAGTTGGAATAGTTGGAAGATTTCAGGCAAATCCGAAGGAGACTCATCTTCAGGCAGTGAAGAGAATTTTCAAATATCTTCAAGGGACTCAAAATTATGGCTTATGGTATCCTAGAGATACAGATCTTACACTTCATGCTTATACAGATGCAGATTGGGCCGGAAGCGTGGATGACAGGAAAAGCACAAGTGGTGGTGCGTTCTTTATGGGTTCCAGACTGGTATCTTGGTTCAGCAAGAAACAGAGTTCAATTGCCTTGTCTACAGCTGAAGCGGAATATGTTGCTGCTGCATCTTGTTGCACCCAACTCCTTTGGATGATGCAGACTTTGCAGGATTTTCAAATCACTTGTAAACCACCAATCCCCATCTTATGTGATAACACAAGTGCAATCAGCATCTCAAAGAATCCTGTTATGCATTCAAAAACCAAGCACATACCAATCAAGTACCATTTTCTCCGGGAACAAGTACTTGAACAGAAGGTCAAGTTGGAGTATGTTCCTTCTAAGGAACAAGTTGCTGATATTCTCACCAAACCATTGCCCAGGGACACTTTTGAATACCTCAGGCAAAAGCTGGGGGTTGTTGATGCATCTTCTTATTGTTGAACCTTTTCTGAGTGATGGTACAGGTTCAGGGGGAGCATATAATGCATTGTTGGCATTATGGAGGATGGTCAGAAGGAGATCTTGGAAATAGCTGCAATATGTCTCTATCTCTTTCATGGTGGATTATGGTTTTTTGTTGCAGATCTGGTTCATTTTCAGGGGGAGCATGATATTAGGGGGAGCATACCCCTTTGCCCTTGATGTCAAAGGGGGAGAATGAAGCTGAAGTTTGTGAGGTTGCCATCAAGTCCAAAGGGGGAGATTGTTGGAATTATGTTTCTGGTATGGCTATATGTTACAGATGTTGTACTTGATGGCGACTCCCGTGGCAAGGCTCTCAATTTGTTGAAAATTAAGAAGTACGCAGGAAAGCAGTTCAGAAGGTGCGTACCCACAGGTACACCATGCAGGGACCGCGTCCAGATACGCAGGCCAACCGTTCAGGAGGTGCGTACCCCCAGTGCACACATTTCAAGGCAAAGAAATTCACATGTGGGGTTTTCTTATGTGTTACTCTTGGTATTTAGCCGACGGTATTGGGTTATTATGGTGTCGGCTCGTGGTATTGTTCCATGATTTTAGGAGGAGCTTGCCTATATAAAGCAAAGGAGATCACTTGGCTAAGCATCTTTTGCAATTGAATATCTTTAGATCTGAAATATTAGGTTATGGTCTTAAAAGCTTGATCTATATGAAAGGGAAGTTGAAGGCGAATCTGTGAAGGGTGATCTCTCGAGCGCATGATCAGATCTAAGCAACTGTGCCATTCTGGTGGACTGCCTATTCGGCCCTAATCAGAAGGACGCAGGTGTTTAACAGAAGAGCTGCGTGGGTACGCAGTGTAGAAGCAGGAGATCTGCGTGGGTATGCAGTGCAGAAACAGGAGATCCGCGTGGGGACGCAGAGCAGAAGCAGGAGACCTGCGTCGGTACGCACAGCAGAAGAAGGAGAACTGCGTGGGTACGCAGAGCGACTAAGGTTCAGGTGCATCCGCATAGTAAAAGTACGCGGCGCGATAGTATTTTTGGGTGCGTCCCTGCAGTAATAGTACGCGGCGCGATAATGTCTCTGGGTGCGTACCTACAGTAATAGTACGCAACGCGGTTCAAGGAACAATGCGTGGGCACGCAGTGCGGCAGAAGGATCTCTGCGGGTAGACGGAGGAAAGCAGAAGGTGAACTGTGTAGCGACGCAGGCCACAGAAGGGAAAACTGCGTATCTGTCTTAAAAAGTTCTGTTGATTGAATTTTTCTGTTGATAAGGTGTTCTGGGTTAGTTATGTTATTGCTGATCTGATAACTGTAATGGAATGTAACTTTTATGTACTTGATGATCATTTGATGCTTTATGAAAAGAAGTAGGGGGTTGTAGCTCCCTTCCAGGAGAGACTGGAAAACGAGAGAGAGAGAGTTGTAGCTCTCTGCAGGTTGCAGCCTGCGTACTGGTAAAGGACTGCACCAGTACAAAACCATTGTAAAAGAAGTTTCTAAGTTGAAAGAAGATAAAGACATATTGCAGCAGGTGGTTTTCACCCACATTGGGTTTCCACCTTACATCTTGTGTTCTTTGGTGTGACTATCTGTTTTTCTTTGTTCATGCTCATTATTTTATGGTACTGACATGCAAAAATAATTCAAAGAACAAATAAGGAAGATTGATTAAAAGAATTAGATAATACTGATTCACCCCCCCTCTCAGTATTATTTCCAACATTCAGGAGAGCAGGAGATAGATTTTATCCTTATTTAGGATGATGACACCGATTTGGGCTCACAAAGCTCAAAGCTTAGAGAAATCATCTAGGAGAAACAAGCTGACATTCAACATTTGTCCCTCAACCTACAAAGAGCTAAGTGGATTGTCAAATATCTGGAGCAAAGAAACAAACAACTAGAGGATCAGCAAACCATAATGGAGCTAAGAAACATACGAGAAAACCGACAAGCTGCCAAAAGGAGGAAAGTCAAGTTCACAACACTTGAGCAAGAAATCAATGCTGATCGTGAGTCTTGGTTGGAGAGGACTAATATCCACTTGGAGAGGATGCTGGAGAAGGCCATTAACGAGAAAAATATGTTGAGAAACATGGCATATCACTATTTGTCAAGGAACATGGTGTGCCTAGCTAGAATCAGGAACTTGAAGGCCAAGTTGAAGAAGAGATCAAGGAGGCAAAAAGTGCAAGATAAACTTCAGATCTTGGCCAAGGCTTCCTTGGCCCAGCATAGCACCTAATGGAGGACACTCAGCCCAAATTTCAAAAAATTTGGGGCACTTTTTGTAATTTTGGAAATTTTGCCTTAAAAAACAGAGTTTTTTTCCCAATGTGCCGCGCCACCTGGCGCTCGCTTTTGATGCAGACCTCCTTTTGAGGAAAACTCAACATATTTGGATTTTTCATGAAAAAATATGCATGCTCACAAATGGCCAAGAAATTTTGACAGGTTTTGGGCTTCCAAAAAGGTCAAAAACACCCCAAAAATGACCTTTTTGCCCCTTTTTTGACACACAGGAAGCAGTCTTGGGAACACTTAGTTTTGGAGGGGCAAATGGAGGATAAATTCAAAAATTTCACTTGTGATGGAAATTAGATAGGTAGAACTTTCCAACAAGCCCACTTGTAGAAAATTTGGACACCGAGAAGGCCTTGAAAATCAGCTGAAAAAAGGCGCTACGCATAGGGAAATCAATGCGGCGCATTGGAGGAATTTTGCTCATTTTTGGTCAAAAACTCTGTTTTTCACCTAATTTTTTCACAGTTTGACTTTTTTCCTTCTAATTTTCAAACTCATGATGTAATTTAATGTGACATGATGGATTTTGAGGTAATTATGCTAAATTTTCACTCATAGGGGTAGATTCATCCATCAAAAAGTAGTTTGCAACTGAATGAATAAGTTTCCTAGTTTTTAGAGGCAAGCTGTTCCACTACCTACTTTTTAGTTCTCAGTTTATATTTTTTTGGAACAACTCCTAATATTATGAGCTCGACCCCTAGAGGCTAGGATGAGTTTTTGGTTGCCTATATCTGTTAATCTTTCAGTCGTTAGCATGGTTGGACTTTTGGGAAAGCTTGGAGCTTATTGTATACTCATTTCAGTAGTTTGGCTAAGGAATAGACTAGTGGTTTGCAGCACTTTATGGGATTCATGTGGCATCTTGCTTTGGTATAGTGTTTTCCTCTGTAATTGTAAGTTTACATGTGTTTTATGTATGCCATATCTCTCTTTATTTCTTCTTAACTAAACAAACAAGGATAAAGGTAGAATACATTGAAAATGCAGTGCTCTACCTAGGGTTTGCTTAGTTATCTATGTTTTCAGCTGATTGAAAAGGATCCCTGAGCTCTTCATGCCCTTTTCAACTTCTCATCTGTCTAAAACCTCTCCATCTCACTCAATTTGAAGTACCAAATCACTTGCCTACCTTGCCCCATAGAGATCTCTGCAAAACTGAGTCTCATTCCCCGGACCCAAATCTGCCTTTCACATTTGAGCTAACAAAACATCATCAAATTCAATCAAACACCTCTGTACGCATACCTAGCCTAAAATCAGTCATTACATCAGTCATCTCAAGCTTTATTGGCCATCTTTTCCTGAGATTGATAAGGAGAGAGCCCTCTCCCAACCTGGTATGGCTAGCTACCAGGTTAAGCGTGGTTTGATGTGACCCTAGATCCTGCCTTTCTCAGCCTTAGGTAGATTTAGGCACTAACAGAAAGGGTGGAACCCATAACAAGGCTGCCCAAGGATATGCCTTCGAGGAAGGGAAAATCAAAGGTCACAAAGGAACCAGATTCTGAGAAGTTTACAATATCCACGCCCCTGCTACCTGAGAAAGTCCCTTTTGAAGGCCCGCGACTCGCAAGGGTCCTATTTTTAAAAATGGAGGATTGGGACCTCACAGACCATGCTAATTTTCAACACTTGGTGACAGACAAATATATGTAGAGAGTCTAGTATGAAGAAACAAGTGTTACAATGTTGGAGACATAGGAATGGGTCCGCGGTGTCGAGAAATCAGGGTTTCTCAATTTGCTATGGGTGCCACATTATCACTGCATCCCCATTAATACGATATGCATGCACTAGCTCCTCACACTAGTGTAGGATGGGTGTTAATGACTAGGAGGGCCTATCCCCATTATGAACATGCTAATTCACAGAATCATGCGACTGCCTTACAAAGGTGCGAACTCGGCTAAGGAGTTTGGCAGAAAGACTGGGGAGATAGATCTTGCAGAGAGAATGAAGAGGGATTACGACCTCCTCAAGAAGTCATGAGGGTATTCCATTATTTCCATAATATAACAGGCAGTTCAAATCGTTGTCAAGATTTTAGTAGGAAAGGTGATGCGAAAATGCTGCGCGGATGAAGTTTCGGCGTCTGTGGTTTCCCTTGCTGTGTAGTGTGTGAAAGGCATACCATTTATTTGGGTGAGATATCTCTGTCAGGAGTTCTTAGCGAATGGCCATGAAGTCCAGGAAGAAACCAAGCCATTCCACTATGCTTGGTTGTTGCTGTCAATTGTGCTTGTTGCATGGAAATTTCCAGAGGATAGCCAATTTCCTCCGCTCGAGGAAGGATTGCCATAGGTAGTGCAATTCGCTTCCTTATGGTCTATAAAGGATGCCATGCAGATTACAGAGATGAAGATATTTTGGGTTCTTATGGAATTGGATATCTGTATGGAAAACAATCAACATCCGAGGTTGTCCACAACCTTGTTCATGCAGCTATCAACCTACGCGACATTCAAGGCTGACTTCCACAGAGTCTATATCCAAGCACGGAAGGATCCAGAGTAGAAATGGCACTAGTTGCCCTATTTGGTGTCATAAACGGATGTGCAAGAGGTTGTAGAATCATGGCCTGTAGAGTGGCATGCGTTAGAAGTAGATGTTGGAACAAACACGGGTGCGGGAATTTCTGCTGTGCAGAAAAGAAAGGAGCCAGTTAAGCAAGCTGCGCATGCCCTTTCAGAACAACGCAAGAATGAAGCTGCAGGCAAGTCTCGCACTAAGAAGGAATGCACTACTACGGAGTAGATGGAAAAAGAACAATGTGAGTCCCAGAAAGGTGACAAGTCACCTCCGCCAAAGATGGAGGAAGAATATATTTCAGGACAAGGTGGCGGAGGAGATGAGGGGCAGAGCACCCCATTCATTTTGAAAAGACATGGCACAGAGCAAAAAGGAGGGACATGGAAAAAATAGAAATCTGATAGAACATAGGTTGATCCCATGGTGTTGACATAAAGCTATCTTGATGGGATCGACGATAAAATTCAGGACACTGCCATAGAAGTGCTGCAGCAGTTTGAGCAGCAATACATGCAGATCCTTGGGGGCGTCCAAAAGGATCTACATAAATTACAGCTCTAGGCAACCAGAATCCAGGAAGATGCTGGGAAAGCAACCGACGTGCAAGGAATTTTGGCACGAGGAAACGTACAGTTGTAGAGATGGCTTGGACACATGATGTGAGAGTCTTTCCCTTGCCCGAAGGTTCAGTCCGCACTGACACATATGAACAACGTGCACTGCTTCACAAAGTACAAACATGGGATTGAACCTTGTTGCGCTGTCACTTGAATCTTTACATGCATTACTTCAAGGAGTCATGGAAGAACTCATGATCAGAGAAAAAATAGCACTCACTTCTTTCAATGAGTTTAAAGTCAATAATTAGCAATTGTTTGCTGAAAAGACGCCGGGTCTAAAGAAAAAAGAGGCCCTGCAAGTGCATAGTTCACGTCTAGAGTTAGTAGTGGTGGAGGCATGCAAGATAGTGCTTGAGCTTCACATCCCAAAGGATGCACAGCCATAAGCCAAAATCAGAAAACTAGCTGCTGTGTGTGTGAGGCTAAAGCAAAAGTTGGACGAGTCACTTTCAAGTTCAACATGAAGATTGTAGAGCTGCAATTAAGGTTGTAGCCAACAACTCCACCTGAGGTATGAGAGCAATGCAAAGTTGCAATTAATGAAGGCATGGCTACCTTGGATGCCATAGCCACTAACTGTACATCACTGTTAGAGCAGTCTATGGAGCTAGTGACCAATCTGCAGGAGGATTCAAACTTGCAGACATTGAATACAGAGGTAAGGGAGATGCATCGCCAATATGATGAGGTCAGGGTGACTGCGCGCTCCTTAGAACCAAAACAACGAATTGCCAAGTTATAGAAAGGAAAACAACTACTGGCACAGGTAGAGCACGCGCATAAGAAGGAGGCCTTACTAAAGGCCAGGTTACTGCCTTGGTTGGATGAGGCTTATCAGGTCACATTGTCCATTTAGGATAAGCTTAAAGGTCTAAGGACCAACCACTAAAAAATTGATTGAGGAGGTTCAATGGGCAGCGGCGCAGAGCGCTGCTAAAGTTTCAGTAATTCAAGTGGAGTTGGGGATCTTTGCAAAAAGATCACGGCGCTAGTAGAGTGACTTGAGGGCGAGTCATGATATTTGTGTTGGCGGCTTGTTGGGATGGGGTCCCTTGGGTTAGTTTGGGGTTAAGATAACCCAAGTTTTGGTACAGTTTTGTAAATAATGTAAAGTCTCCATGATTTGTGGATGCGGATCACGTAGATGAATAGGAGTCAAAGGGGGCTTCGCCCCTTGTTTTATGTAAATTTTTGAGTCGGTTTTGAGATTCACCCATGGTCGTGGACTATGGCATTGTATTAAAAGTCTATAAATAATGAGTCTTAGTGAAGGGAGATATAGACATAGACTTAGATGGAAAAGAGAAGAAGACGAAGAAGGAAAGAGAATTGGGTCTAGGACAAGAGCTAGGGAAGGAAGGCTCTGCTTCCTGCCCTTATATAGGGAAAGAAAGGCTCCGTAGCTGAGTACGCAGAGTCCTAGGTAGAGTCTGCATCTGAGTGTGTGGATCCTTGCAGCTGTGTGCGCAGGGCAGTTTGAGTCTGTAACCTTGAATTGAATATCAATAAAGACAGTATCTCCCAAGAATTCCTGAGTATTCTATTTATCTCTGTTAATGTTATATGCTGCTGATGAATGATTTGTTTTATGAGATATTGATTGAATGTTACACGATTTTCTTGAATAAGTATTAATAATGTATGTAATATATGTTTAACTACTTTTGTGAAGACTCTAGTAATATTTCTTATGTTTACTAATAACTTAAGTAAATATGTGCGGAAACTACTTTAGGACTACTCCCTGATGCACATAAGTAGGCGAATTGACTGTTAAAGGTTCGCAAGGACTGATCGTAGACCTTCTTGAAGGTATGAAGGTTGTTTTAATAGATTTGTAGATATGTGCCCTAAGAGTTTATCAATTTGCACGAAGGCATATCTAAGGCGTTGAAAGACATCACATTAGTATTTGGATGCATAAACTTGGTTCTTGCATCCCCCCATACTGCTTCGGGTGAGACTGTAGCCTACACTACATGGGTTGTTGCCGAAAGGGCCAGTAGTGTAGGGTTTTGTTGGTTGGCGCAGCTAACTCTGAACCTGGGTCAGGACCCCCTAAGCCAATAGTCTAATTGGGACCTCATATCTAGGATATCCCCTTAGTTGACATATTTTCAGCACCATCAACAAAATGGCACTAGAAGGAGGGCCAGATGACAAGTTGTGCCCATTGCATCTAGTTTGAATCTCTTATCTAAAATGGCTCATACACAAATCGTACTCCCGGGGTGTTTCTCCAATTTTTCCCTTTATCAATTTTCACTCCTCGATGAGCCTCTTGATCACTTGTCCCAGTTAAAGTTTGATGGTGAGGATGGAACATCCATAACAACACACATTTCTAATTTTCTTAAATTTTGTGAATCTTACGAAATTGATGATGAAGAGTTTGCTTGTATGATTTTCTTCCTCATCCTTGAAGCTCATGCTAATCGGTGGTGCGATATCTTGCCACCTGCTTCCATCCATTCCCTTCATCATTTCCTCAGGGAGCTCCATCAAGCCTTTGATAGGTACAAATATGGAGATGTTTGTGGAAGAATCAATCTTTTAAGAATGAAGCCCGATGAATCAGTTGAGAAATTTTTGATTGGTTCCTTCACCTCTGTTGTGAAATTCTTGAAAAAAATTTGAACTACGCTTTCTTGAAACAAGAGTTTGAATTCTTGGTTCATGTCTCATCATATAGTGAGCCTGAACCTCCTGATTTTCCTTATTCCCCAACTCTTGCGAATCATGAGGCACCTCAAATTGAGTAATCTGATTATTGAAATTGAAAAATCTGGTGAAACCTGTGACAAAGATGGATGCCATCCAGTGAGAAGATTTGGAATCAACAACAACAGATATCCTCAAACCATTCATGATCTGGGTCAATCTTCAAAACGCGATTCTACAATCCTAGAAAGTTTTGAGACCTACCAAGGAGTCGAGGAACTTCAACTTCCATTGATGGTTATGTCAAGATCTCATAACTCTTCTAAGCTCCCCAAACTAAATAAAATCTAGTTTCTCTCACATAATCCGTCTATCTGCATGGTTTCACTCGATGTGAATTCCCGTGTAAAATATGATTGTATTTTGGGAGTGACCTCTCAAATTTCCAAGATTTTTCCTATGACTCAATTCACAAAACTATTGCAGTTCATTCACCTACATGCAAATCTCTCACATCAAACTCGGGTTGCGAATGTGCATCTCTCATAGAGCCATGGAATCGCGAAGTTGATTATCTCAAGGACTATATTTTCCTGAAGGAATCATACTTATCGAATTTATCCCTTAATGGTCAGCTCCTCGGTCTTCTTGTGAATTTTATATTGCAAATTTGTCCTCTCATCACACCAATAATATTATTGAGTGATAATAAATGAAAAAGTTGTCACATGAATCAATCTCTTTTCCATTCACCATCTCCCAACTGTTCTCATGCATCCATGGTGCTAGCATGCTTTTTAAACTCTTTTAGTGACTATGATGCCTGTACAATTTGTCACTAGTTTCAGGAAGGTGATATGTCATATCTAGGTCGCAAGGAACTTGGTCCAATTGTTCAAAGAATTCACAAGATTGTTAAAATTGACTTTTCTTCGTTTATTGAAAATTGGGAATTTGATGCTTCAATTATCTCATCTGATCATTTATCTGTCTTTGGTGACTGTCATTCAACTTATCATTTTCCCATCAACACATTTGATGAAATTCATTTCACCCCACTTGATCTTCATTATTCAACACCTCTCTATTGATACTTTTTTTATGCAAGTGAGGCACTTAAACCTTTGTTGATGGTTATGGCAGGTCCTCACTATCTTAACATGATTGTCGAGTATGATCAAATCTATTTTCCATCACAAGATTCTCATCATGATCCCCTGCTTTTAGTTAAAAACTCATCTTTTCAAAATTTTCAAGAATGCCATCATGAATTTCATGATCCAATTGCTGAATGGCTGGAACAATCTTACCTGGAAAGCTCTGTAGCAAACAACAAGTTTTGATCTTTCCTCACACTTTCTAAGGAGCTTTGTGTAGATGAAGACATATCTGCAAGAAGCTTCCAAGGTTTGTTAAAAAATGGTATTCATCGAAAAGGTAGGCATGTGAATTGGATAAATGTAGTGGATGTGACACACCTTTCCACCCACAAGAAAGACCTTCCTTTTCTTGTGCAAGCTTTTCAAGTTTTTGTAAATTTTGTTGCACATCACTTTATAGTTGTTTTAATTGTTCATATATTTGTGGATGCAGGTTGGGAACAATTATGCTGGCTTCATTGGAAATTTGATTACACGTGACCCAAGCTTTTAGTTGTTAGGTTAGGAGTAGGATTAGTTGCATCCTAGCTTTCCCTCTCTTGCACTCATTTTGCATTCGTTCCTGATAATATGTCCTCATTTTCTTATTCTGGTTCTACACCATGTTTGATTTATCCATTTTTTTCTCTTATCTTTTGGTTTTGTTTCCTGATTGTGTGTTTTCTCTCTTTTTGTCTTGTTTTATTTATTGTTGAGTTTTTCCTTTTGTTCTCATTATGCGAATAAGTGTTGTGCCCATACCTGTTTTTCTTCTTAGTATGCATGTGGCTGAACTGTAAAGAGTCTTGTGACACTTCAACATTTGGCTAGCCATCTACCCGTATTCCTTGTGTTGGTTACAACTTTTGGCTAATAAAATTCCAACAGAAAATACAATCCATCCATAAGGAGAGTTTTGGTCCAATCATGAACCCATTTCTAGTCCAGGAACCTCATGCATATACTCATTTGTTCTACTTTGGTGTTTTCGCGCTTATCCAACTAGTAGAAATGGAGAAGGGGAAAAATCTAAATGAGCAAACCCAAATCAGAGGTCTCTATATGCTTCTCTAAAGGAACAACCTCTTCTGCTCTCAATAAGTCGGGATCCCTCTTTCACCCCAAAATAAATAAGTTCCAATGCATAGTCTCTTTAAATTAATAAATAAAGGTGAAAGAAGAGAAAGGCTTCTGATGCAGAGAGGTGAAGCAAGCAACTCCGTCGGGGTACTGTACAGGCTCAATGGTAGAAGAGCAATGTTTTTGTTCCTCCGTGACTCCACTAGGGTAATGTCCAGGACTTATGGTAGTGGAGCAACACCAGAGATGAAAACTTATACTTTGAAAATCTTAAGCTCATGAGCTACATTATCCTTCCCGACTCAAAACATTGTGATTACGCTGAATATTATGTTGTGTTCGACTAAGCAGGTATAAAGGGGACCATGTCTGTTCATGGGGTAAGTGGGAAGGCCACTGTAATTTTCACGATGAATCAATACTCCCTGAAGAACCAAGGCCCTGCACGGAAGGAGAAACCAAAACAAAGAAGCTGGATTCTACCAGTATGTTGCCAAGTGTTGTAGCGGCTGCAACACCCTCCAAAATTTTGGCCTTCACTCAAATTTTGGAGCCTACTGTGGATCTTGTGATTGGTCATTCCTTAGTCACTTATTGGTAAGTTGATGATTTCAAGCTCCCTTATTTGATCTCAAGAGTCATTCACGCTTTTACCTTTATATAATAGGTGTCATTTTCGGGCATGGGAGTTATCTCTTGTCATGCAAAGGGAAATTTTGGTTTGCTTCAAGGGGAAATATTTCTAGAAATGAGTTGTTCTCATCATATAGACATGTTACACTCATTTCCAAATCTTAGCGCACTATTACACAAGTGTCATCATCATCCTCACAAAGTATATTTTTGGAGTTGTACTTATCGTAAGCTGCCACAAAGGTTGTTGCACTAAGTGAAATATGTTTTCATATGTTCTAGATGATCTATGTTGTATCACTAAGTGTCCAAGTGTGTGGTCATAGTCAATTTCTATCACTGTTCACATCGGTTCCATTAATCCCACACTTAACCAAATTCCAGAGGATTCCTAGCAACCTAGCCTCATCCAGCCTTCCTAAACTGTGAATTTCTCATATGTAGCCCTCAATATTTCCCCCTTTCCTGTTGGAACTGTGCAATGTAGAAAAAGTCCAGCCTCCCTTGGCATCCAAAACTACGCAGTTTCTTCTCCCATTATCTTTCCCTCAGCTAGAGCTCACTGCCTCCAGAAACTACGCAGAAAGATTTGCATCCCTTGGCATCCAAAAAAGAACAGAGGCTACCTCCAGTGACTGTCCTAGTTCGAGCTAACTGGGATACATAATTTCCCATATTTTTCCTCCATCCCCTTCTACTGCCCAGTTCCCCTTGCCTCTAAAAACTATGCAGATTTGTCCTCTAGGGCCTCATCCCACAGTAGCCACTGCTTGCTTGAACTGCGTAATTCTATCCCTCAGTAGGCACTATGCAATCATTCCCCTCGGTGGGAACCATGTAGTCTTATCCCTCAGCCCAACCCAATCACTAAGCCTTATCCTCTTGAACTTATACCAGTTCTAGCTTAGTTCGTGGACTATCATGCAAACATCTTAGACCAGGGGTTTATCAGACTGATGTCATCTTGTCATGAATCTATTACAGATAAAGAAATTCTACCAGGTTAAGGTAAGATTATCGAGAAGGATATTAAGAAGGAGGACATGCTAGATGATACTCAAGGAGTTGAGGAGAAAAGATAATCATCAGATAAGAAGACCAAGGAACCTTAAGGTACGATAGAAGATCAAAGATCAGGACTGCATGAAAACTCCATCTAATTCACAACCCTTTGGAGGGTAGGTACGGAAAACAAAGTGCATCTCATAAAGTTGAAATACACCTCTTAGTGTAGAATCAATGATGATTTGCCATTGTCATATCATTCTGTCTTCAATGACATGTATGTTTTCAAACACTGAAAGACATTCCATGTGTTTTCGCTAAGTGTTTTGTTCCCTTTTTCATGTTGGGCTAACTGTCATCTTTTGACATGTTTGACTGATATGTAATGTTGTGATCCTTTTCTGGTGGTTTCTAATGTTGACCTCTGTGTATATGTGTTGTCCTAACCATGTAAAATCCGTCACACTCATGCACAAAGTATTAAACATTATCAAACAAGTGTTGTCATGGTCGTCCTAAAGTCTATCTCAAGTGTTGCACTTATTTCTTCTTGTTATGAGACAGTCACACAGAGCGAAATGATTTCTTGTTGCTCTAGTGGTCTATTTTATCGTGTCGTCGAAGTATGTTAAGTGTATGATCACAAGTTCAAGTTCATCACAAGTATATCTTCCTCCCTCACTTAGCCATTTTTTTGAAAATATTCCTGACCGGGCAACTCAGCTGCACCAGACCTGGATTGAACTATGCACTGTGTAGTCTCAGCCCTCAGTGTTGTGATCTTGTTACTTGGAACTATGTAATGCAAAGTACCTGTCCTCCGGGGTAGTTGCATTGCACAATTCCAGAGCCCAACAGTCTCCCTTGACCTCCAAAATTGCACATGATTTCCTTCCAGTCTGACTTGAACTATGCACTTCGCACGTCCATTCCTCAAGATCTTCTCCTTGTCTATTAGAACCCCATAATTTGTAGAAACCCCAACCTCCCTTGGCCTCCAGAACTACACAGAGGTGTCTCCAAGTGTCCTCCCTCAACCAGAGCTCACTCACCTCAGGAATTGCGCATATTTTTCCTCCAGGTCTCTTTGCTTCCCAATCCTCCTTGCCTCTAAAAACTGCACATATCTGCCTCTGAGGGTCCCATCCCATATCAACCACTATCTTCCTGAACTATGCAATCCTAACTCCCAGTGAGGATTGTGCCGAGAAGTTCCTCAGTCAAGATTGAATTTCACTCTGCGTAGTCTCAGTAGTCAACCCCTCTCCCTGTCACATAGAACTACACAATGCACAATTTCTGGGTCCTCTCTCTTAACTTGTCATCAATCCTAGGCTTAGTTCATGGATAACAATGCATCATCTTAGATTATTGAGTTTTTTAATTGATTTCGTCCAGTCATGAGTGAATTGCAAGAACAAGTACATTGTCAAATCATGGTGAGATGATGAATAAGGGGAAGAATGAGGAAGCATGCCTAAAGACTCACTTGTAGCTAAATGGATGAATGAACCAACCAAGAGTAAGAAAAGGAACACAAATGTGCAACCATATTCCAAGACCAAAGATCATTGAAGACCCCACATCATCAAGCTATGCGTAAGAGAAGAGAAAGCACATCCAAGAATACATCTATCACTTAGCAACAATAATAGATTGACATTGCTACATCATCAAGCCAATCCATGTCAGTAGTGTCATGTGAAGTCGTGTCATGAGTTGTCATATCCCAAATCACTACTATGGGCCATGTATATTGTGAATCAAATGTATTGTAAAGTGAAATTCCAATGGACACGCAAGAATATGAAGAGTCATGTAAGTTGAAAAGTCATAGGAAGTCAAACATTCATGAGGGTAGTCAAAGAGTCACAAGGGAAAGCATCACCCTTGGTTATATATACCCCCTCATTGTATGAGAAAAGGAATTTTAACCTTGACTCCTCCTGCAAAGAATTAGAGAGCTCAATCAGTGCTTTGAAGAGAAAGGAGTGGCTCCAATGTCCCACTACTACGGCTAGTGATATACAATGTAAATATTTGTCTTGGAAATTTTTCTTAATTATAGAAGCCTTTTCAGGCCAACATGTTTTCATGCATGACTTGTGGATGCTTGTAAGACTATTCTATGAATGTTTGTATTTCATGTTTTCTTTCACATGTACTAAGATAGTTGAATTATTTTGATTATTTTAGTGCTTATCTTGTTGGGAATGTGCTGTAATGGTTGTCACTGCTGTCTCATCCTTGTGGACTATTACGTAGTATACTAGACAGTCCTTTCCTTGCTTATCGATTATAATGACAGTCACATCCACTGTCGACTACTCCATTGGATGTTAGATAAGTCCTTATGGTTCATGTGTGTCTCCTCCTGGGTGGTATTATTACCTCTCACTTAGAGGCTCACTTTTTTGCACCCCCCCTCCCTCTTTTGCAGTGAGAGATCCTAGAAATAATTGGACTACACACTCACCAGGCACACTCACCTTGCTGTTTGAAGATACTATTGCATGACTCTCTTGTGCTGACTGTTAGAGCCAAGGCAAAACCTTAAGGAGTTGGAAACTAGGCCTTTGTACCAGATGGGAATCTTACACCTGATGGTGTGAGGTCTAATTGGGACTTCATATTGGGGAGATCCCCTTAGTTAACGAATTTCCAGCACTGTCAACAAGTTCCCTTGAGGCTATGGGTTGAGACAGGGGATTTCTAGAGCCTTGTAACAACTTGGGTTCCCTAGAGGTTGTAGGTTGAGATAGAATCCCTATAGCCCTAGAAAACTTGGGAAGAGACCAATTTGGTTGGTAATAGCGATTTCTAGACTAGTTAGGTGGAATCACTATGGTTGAGGGCTGAGGTGGGATTTCCTTTGGAAGTCCTAGTTGGTTCTATTTGGTTTAACCCATATGATTCCACATTCATGCTTGGAATATGACGCAAGGGTGATTGGATGAAAGAGAGATTTTGGTTCAACCAATCTATGGTTAGGTGGTACGTGGAAGTCCCTGACTTGGTTGGCTTTTTCATATGTTAATATGAAATATTTTCCTATTATGATCTATGAGCACTTGTACTAATTGTTGTCTTGTTTTTATGGTTGATTGTCATGTATTCTATTATGGTTATATGCTAGTTACATGCTTGGTTATATGATGTGCTCTTACTATGGACCGCGTTCATGATCTAATAAGTTATTGAATGATTGATGAAATCATGGGCTAACAAGTGTTGTTGCAACTATTTGAGAGGGCATTAGACCTTCTTCAAGATTCTCTGATGAAGTACAAAAATTTATGATTGGAATGCATTCATGACGTATAACTTCTATGTTTATTATATGTTTGATGAAATGTTTATCATGAGACTAATTTTTTTTGAGCAAGACCTAACTTTATTTTTGATTGCACATACTTGTTATCATCATTGATTTCATTATGAAAAGTTATGGGAACTTCTGAGCAATGGCCTGAAGACTAGCCCTGAAAGAGGGCATAAATCTTGCCACTGCATGCACATAACACATAAATTTTTGTCATAACTACATGTAGGAGGGATTATGGGTGCTGTTGGAGCCTCATAACTACATGCATAATGTGTTATGGGTGTGGTTTGGGTGTGAAGCTTGTAAAAATGAGTACCAGCTTAGGGGTTGATCACCAAAGGTGGTTGTCAAGCTGTTGAGTGATCTAGTGTCCCTGACAGGTGGTAGTATGTCTTTCGATTGTAGGACCCACTTCCATAACTGGAACTTGGAGGTCTAGTCATGTCATAGTAGCATTGAGGTCATGTTTACCCTAGAGAGCTTGTAAAAGTGGGTAAATATGGGAGGGGGCATTACAATAACGGTTAACAAAGTCATGTTCCAAAGACAAAATGTTACCCGTATGCAAAATTTTCAAGATTAATGTACCACTTGGCAACCTTACTAGTTATATTCCATTAGAAAATAATAAAAGTTATGATATCATCCATGAATTAATGATTTATCCTCATGTGTGCTACATGACCTTGTGTAGGTTTTCCATTGAATTTTGGAATGTCAGTGGAGAATTTTTTCAGTATAACTAGCCATGTAGGGTGTTGATTAAAACAAAATTCATTAATTATGATGGATTTTGAAACAAAAGTGTCATCAAGATAGGTTAAATGAGCTATAGGGGGGAAGTTGTGCCTCTTGTGACTTCAATGGATTCTACGATCCACCCATAACTTGGTTTCTAGAAGTTGGTGAGCCTATAAGGAAGGTATATTCCTATAAGTATTAGTTACGAAACCCATGGTAGCAACATAAGGATTAATTTTCCCAAGGGATGGCACTTCAGTGGAAAAATAACTTTGAAAACTTGGCTACTTCCATGACAAAGGGTGCACCAAGAAGAAAAACTCCTAGGCCAGAAGGGTTAGCATAACGACTAGCACCCTAAGGGTAGAATGAATTTTCAGGAACATTGTCCCTAGGCCCTTGGACTTATAAGGAACATGAGTGTCCACTAGAAAATATGAGCCTTTTATATCTTGATTTCACCGAGGATTGGAAAATACTTTTAAGATGTTTTTTCCCCCAATATTTCTAGGGAATGCCATTGAATTAATTTTAGAGATCCATCCAAAAGGAAACTCAATGTCATGTGTAAATGAACTTCTTACTAATATACAAAGACCAAAGGATGGTCCCCCAAAATTGGATGAGGATATAGGGTTCAAACATCTAATAATGGACATCAATATGCTACTTATAAGGGTACTAGAGCCTTTACCAAAGGTGAACATAAGGATCAATGTCATTATTTTAGAGTTACCTATACTGGATTTACTAGAGAGTGGAAATAATGAACTTGGGTTAGTGTCCCAATAAGAGAAAATAGAGGGTATGGGCTTGGTGGGGATGTGACCTATGATACTAGTTAATGGTATGGAATTTTCCATAAGGGAACCTCTAGTGACATTAGGAGTTGACACATTGGGTTTAGCCATCTAGTTTACTGCAACTACAATCAACTCTTGGTGCAGATCATCAAATAATGAAAAGGATCAAGTCAAGTCTACACTCACACCTACGAATATGGGACTAAGGGGATGATTCAAGGAAGGGCTAAAGAAAGGTGAAGAATTTTCATTAACCACTTCTTTCACTATTTGTTTTGCCTCTTGGGAACCAATAATAGTGCCCCTAGATATAGGTAATTCTAATTTTAGCTCCATTGTGGGGTCAATCCTATGTCTATGATGAGGTGGAAATCCACTTTAGGAGGAGTTTTATTATGTCTAAGAGAAATATATGGAATAAAATCATCCATTTTGAAAATAAAGTTTTACACTAAAATGATAGTAACACTTATGGCCAGTTAGACTTGAATCAAACATCACACTCCTATGAAGTATAAGAAAAAAAAGAAAACCAAGTGGCTAAAGGGGCTTTCTGGTAGTTAGATCTTGGTTAAGGAGAGCCCAAGTCAAATTTTAAGGTATGATATATAGTTATAATGGTATCTTGCTTATTGTATCAATCCTATCACAAGTACCCTTTATTATTTGCAAGTACCACTCAAAGGATCTAAGTGAGTTTTGAAAAATGTTTGTCCAAGGTGCCATCTGCACAACCCAACCAAATTCACCAGTGTAGGTTCCCTAAAATATAGGCCACTAAGGTTACCATTTGCAACCAAATGAATGGGTATAAATATTGTTGGTTGGATCCAAACATGTGGATAGGGTAGCTAAGCCCAAAATTTACTAAAGGAAACTCTTGTACACAAACAGACCACACCACCAAACTCCAATGAATTGGGGATATTACTCCACAAACCCTAATGTAACTTCATGCTTGAACCCTATGTTAAAGAGGCCCTCCTAGAAATTTTTTGGAAATAAATGGATTTTCATTCATTAGTTCAAATTCTAGTTTCAAGTTTCATGGCCTTGAAGAGTGCCCTTTTCAACCTAGTCCAAGGCCCTAAAATCCTATGCTAATGTGGGTGTGCTAGTAAACAAAAAATTCTAGTTATTTTTAATTAAGAATTTCTTATAAGGGTAGTTGTTAATTTCAAGGTAATGGAGTTAGAGTTTACATGGTGTGTATAGTTGAAAATCCCCAAAGAATGGTATGCAAGGTATGAAAAATGTAGAATTTTGTTTTGATGGAAATTGTACTAGAGTAAGGATGATGATATTTTTCTTTTAATTGTATGCAAACATGATCCTCATTTCTATCTTTCCTTATTGTCTAAATATTCCAATGTATCTATTTAGATTTGAATAAAAAACATTTAAGAAAGCAATCCAAAAGAAACAATTTAAAAACACCCAAAACCCAAAACCTCACCTATCACTAAGCATGCATCTTAATAGAAATAAAATAATAGAGAAGACTCAACATACTAGACAATAATAATGTGTAGTTCAATGGAAATAGAGGTCTACCTAGTGCTAGTGTCTATATAGGGAATCAAACCCAAGACTAAGTCCAAACTCCCTAAAAAATATCACAAATTCAATCAATCTAGGTATATCTAAGATGTCATGGACATGAAAAGAATGTCATAAACCAAATTTGTACACTAACTAGGATCTGAGCCCAAAAATGGTAGAAATACTTAGAAGAGGTAGAAAATTCCTTCGAAAGAACTCAAAATAGAGGCATCAATGCTTTGTCTATGAGTATCCAAAGCATTGCAATTCTCCTAAAATATTTACAAGGAGTGTTGGATAGGGCATGAATGCTTTATCTACATTTCATAGGAGCATTGATCAAGGAACTATGCAAGATATTAAATTTTAAAGAAAAAATCACCATACCTAGTAGCTATAGGGATCTAGGTGGATGTTAGTGGCCATCCACCTCTTCCATTGACTCAATGGTTCTCTCTCTTCTTAGCAGCGTTTATATGGTTATTTGGGTCCCAAACTTCTAGGATTGTTTTGAGGCCCTAAATGATGTTTTTAGGCAATTTGGGGGGGGGAGGTTGTCATGGCATGCCTTCGCTTTGGTTAAAACTTGCAGTCCTTGATATTTCTTTCCAACGAGCTACTACGCACCTTGGACCTCTAGGGTTATTTCTTTATGTTAAACTTCCATTCTTCTGGCCTCTTGTGATAGCTTTTGTGAATGTGTGTAGCCACCATATATCTTACTTTAGAGATAGCTACCTCCATTATAGCCAGTTTGTGCTCTATAGTATTCTGCTATTTCATTTATTAATAGAAGTTGGATTTTCACTATATTACTATGTTCTCTATTATATTTATTTTTTTGTATGTTTCATTTCATTTCATTTCTTGTACAAACCAAATTAGTGGTATTAGAGCAATTGGCTTGTTGTTGTTTCTTTGTGTATGTCTTTGACGAGGTTAGGATATTGAGAGTTGAATGTTGTGCTAGTTTCACTTGGGAATAATCGCTCTTGCTAACCCATGCCTCCTCCCTTAGTGAAAGAAAAGAGATATTATGAAGTAGGAGATCTTATGAAATTGTTGCTAGAGAAAGCACTCACATGGAAAAGGAATGAGATGATAGACAATTTCACCGATATCTTTTGAAAATTTCAATAACGGTTGAGTCACCTTCAACCATTGACAATTTTGAAGGTGAAACACCCTTCAAGGTACAAGTTACACTCTTGAAATATGTTCCCCATGTTAAAGATTTGTGGCAAGGTTACTAGGAGAGACAAAATGAAGATGAGTTTTCAATATTAAAGGAAAGACCCACTTAGGAATCTTTTTTTATGCCCTTAAGGACAAAATCTACCCTGTAAGAAACTATGATAACCAATATACAAGATGGAAAACTGTATAATAGGGGCGAAAATAAATGGTTCTGGAGTACACCAATAATTTCCATACCTTGTGCTCAAAATTGGGTATCAAAGACTCCAAGTGGAACCTAAATATAAAGGACCATAGTGGTATCCACAAGTACATACAAATGGAGATGGATTTCTTTGACATCTCATTGGGAGCCACCTATCAATATGATATCAAAATTGAGTATAAATTGAAGACAAGGAATAAGCGAGAGTTTGGGTTTATCAATATACTTGAAGAGAAGCCTGGAAAAGGTATCCCAAACTCACATAACAAGGGATAGGGAAAGGATATCCAACCTCAATACAACCATACCAAGTCACAAGAAAACATGAGTAATGGGAGGTCGATGAAGGACACTGAAAAGTAGTTTGAGTTCCATAAAATACCCTAGAATGACACTCATGAATATTGGTCAAAAAAATCATTGTTGGTGGAGCTTAAATAAAATACATTATATTCTCGCTTTCATTTTGACTTACAACATAATCAAGGAAAGTGGATAATCGATATAGAGCCCCTTCCTACCATTTCAGCCACAAAGATCCAACCAGAAGAGCTAGAGGAGTTTTCAAAGGCAGAGTGCATATTCCATTCATAAATGTGGGTGAAGGGGATCCTACTACATTTTATTATTGATAGTGGAAACTAGAGGAAACTGATATCAATTGAGGTCATTAAGAGAATGAAGCTACTAATAGTGTCACACCCCCCAAGCATACACCATTTATTGGTTAAACCGTGGATGAGACATTCATGTCCACTAGAAATGTCACTTGTCATATGGAATCAAGCCATGAAAAGATGAGGTCTTGTGTAATGTTTCCAACTCAAAGTTTGTGATGTTCTTTTAGGACAACCTTACATCTAAAATGTCATGTTTTTTAAGAGTCTTGACCACATAGTATCATTGTTACTATAGGAGGTCTGATCTATATGGTACTAGAGGTGGTTCTAACAATTTTAATTTCATTGATATCAACAAAAAAGTGAAAAAAAGAAACCTCTTAGAATACAAAGTTTTTCCTCTTCATGGTTTAACTAAAAAGCAAAAAGAAGTTCATCATGACCACCACAACCTCAAAAAATTGTCTCTTTACATAACATCAATAGGTTGGCAAGGCACTTTATCCACACACACACACAAATACTCACTTGACCTTTGGGGATTCCTTTGCACTACTAGGCCAAATAGTCAATTGACTTGATACTTGGTTCTCCTTTACTTAATGGTCCAATATCTTGATGCTCCCTCTTGAAGAACAAGGAAAGAATAAGTCAAATGTATGAGCTCATCCAAAAGTGTTAGAAACCAGGATAATATTGAAGGGGAGGGGGGGGTGGGGTGAGTCAATATTATTACAATTTAAATATTTCTTTCTCAAGGTAAAGAATAATTACATCAAAAATAATAATCAATAACATATCAAACTTATAAATCAGGACACAAGATATAACATGGAAACCCAATTGGGAAAACCAATAATTTTTATTATTATGATGTAATCAAAGCTTAAAACTTTAAGGACATTAATTCTCACTGCAAGCACAACTTGATGGTTCCTCAGGCTCCAACTTGAAGGAATCTCTAACTCCCTTTTTTATCAACTCCATCTAAAAGGAAGCACGAAATCCCTGATTTATCAAAACCCATTGAAAGAAATCTCTAACTCCCTATTGTGCAAGCACCAACTCACATAACTCTCTAGATCCTTCTTTCATATAATTTTCATACTCAGATCATGAAGGCTTCTCTATTAGAAAACAATTCTCTTTCTCTCTCAAGCACGCACCTTAATAACCCATCTCAATACACCTCTAATTCCAATGCCTTCTCTACAATATTTTCTCTCTAGACACACACCTCATATGTCTCAAATATAGTCCATAATTTGATAGATATTTTGTTGCTTATAAAGAATTGGAGTTGTTAATTTTAGTCTTATCTTTTAGTTTACTTCAACTCAACAAATTCTTTAATTTCTTTGTTATCTTGTTGTTCACTTGTTGTTCAACCTGTTTATATCTAAGTTCTACATGTGGATAATCAAAGATTATACCATGAATACTATTATGGAGTGTTTTTTGTGTTTAACTATTGTGTTAATTCAATTATCGTGAAAAAAAATGTTTAGCAGGACTTCCAATTTCAGCAAAATGCTAAATTTGGTATAAATAGCCAAATATAGCATTCTATGCCAAAGAAACACCTAATCATGCATGGCGTTATAACTGAGGGCTAAATCAATATTGTATAGTTGCTTGCCCGAAGGGCCTGTTATATGCCACATATATCACTATTTGCATTGGGGGATTTTGTATCTTTGGCTAAATGTCCATAATAATAATGACTGTAGACCAGTGTTTATACCCTTGTGCTCTCACCATATGCCCAAATCATTTTCGCAAAGGCCAAATGTATTAAATGACCATGAGATAACGCACTTTTTGTTAGTTCCACATAAAACCTTTATAAATCACTACCTTGGCACTATTCCCGATGCCTCGATGGATCATTGGTTGATGGTAATATTCCTATCCCTAAGTCTATTAATCTCAACTTGTCCTTCCTCTCCACCACTAGATGATACATGAATATTGTTAATTTACAGAGACATTCCTTTCTCTCAGCCTCCGTCTACCAAGGCCATGTTTGTTAATTGCCACTTTCAAGACCTCTTGAGGTGAGATGTCATCACCCCACATCACTTGAATGCCATGTGTCACTCACCAAGTGGTGCCATGCGGCACTTACCAAGTGGTGCCACATGTCACAAGTATTTGACCCACTTGTCCGTCCAAAAACACTAAATCTGCATGCCACATGTCACTACTTTGGACTGCCATTTCATCATTGTTGACATCATCATGCTACATAATCTTCCTTCTATACTCTAAGTCACCTCTATCAGCCAATAAGGTTACACCATTTTCCATTTGTGTGTCACATCACTCTGCCATATGATTAAAATTGTACGATGGGAAAAGGTTGGGTCGGGGTGTTTTTCCACAATTTTCCTTTCTAAATATTTTCTGGTGTCAGATGCCAAATACATTAGTACACTAAAAAAACCAAAATTTGTCTTGGTTATGAGAATTTTGGGAGTTTGGGTTTGATACTCTTCTACAACTGCATCCCTAAATGGACCTGAACATTTGTATCCCCAAATAGAGTCAATTATGGTCTTAGTTTGAGCTAGGTACCACACCAATTTGGGGGTTTGGAGGCTCAGGGTGTTTTACTATGTTCCTTTGCAATTCTTCCCACAAATGGAGAAATTTCTTTATCAAATAAAATTGTTAACAAATCCGATCCCTAGGACATATTTCTAGGTCACGTGGAACCTTGACACCCAGAACCCTATGAAACTTTAAATTTCAATATATTTTTATCCCCTTGGAATTTTTCAAGCTTCTATATACCGTTGGAAATGTCTATCCAAGGCCTATCAAATAATGTACTTTGCATGGGCATTTGAGCTAATTTTCTGAGGCAAAAATTTCTCTAAATATTATGCTCCATTCTAGACATTAATCATTAACAACAATAATGTTTGAAAATATACCTGAAACCACCTGTGACATCAATGATATTTTCCATCTAATGACAACACATTTGAAATCAATGAAAACACTCTCTAACAATCTCCCCCCTTTGGAATTGATGGTGACACTTAAACATTTCTACCAATTATAGAAGATACTCATGTAAGATTCGTTGATGGCAACAAGACAATACTGCCAACAACACTTTGCTGACTTGTTCATTCTCCCCCTTTGATCCTGATAAGCACCTTTTATTCTATCATAGACTATACCATTTATTATTTCTTAAGATATTTATGTTAATGATTTTTGTTTATTCTCCCTCTTTCTGAAAAGTTTTCCAATGTTTGCACTTATTTCCCCCCCTCTAACATCAATGGAAAAGAATTAAATGCTCCCCTTGTAACTAATATACCCCTATGATTATTACATTCTTGTGGACCTATAAATACTTCTTATGCTGATCCCTTTTGCTCAACTATCCCTTTATTCATGGACAACTGCCTTCCATCCCTATGGAGAAGATCTAGTTGAAAAAGGTGAGAGAAATTATTCCCAATATCTACCTTGAATACTGAAATGGTTCTCATGCTAGGGTTTGGTGAATATATCAACAATCTACTCCTTGGTGGGAACATATTCCAGTTTCAAAACCTAATTTGCAACATGTTCTCTAAGAAAGTGATACTTGATAGGAATATGCTTTGTCTTTGAGTGCAAAACATGATTTTGAGACATGCTGATGGCACTTGCGTTATCGCAGATAATGGGAATAGCGTCTGTATAAATTACCTTTATATCTTGTAGTTTGCTTCATCTAAAAGATATGAGCACAATTTGAGGTTGTTTCTATGTACTCTGCCTTAGTAGCAGAGAGATAAATTGATGTTTGCTTCTTGCTTAACCATTCCATGAGGCATTCTTTAAGAAAGAAAGTACCTCCACTTGTTCTTTTCCTATCATCTATATTTCAAGCCCAATATGCATCTGTATATGCTATCAATAAGAAGAATTTACCTTTGGGATACCATAATCCATAATCCATAGTGGCTCTTAAATATATGAGAATCCTCTTTTCTGTTAGGATATGACTTTGTTTGGGGGTTGATTGAAGTCTTCCAACTACATCAATAACTTGCTTAATACTAGTTGAAGACATTAAATATAAAAGACTGTCAATTAGTGACTTGTATAATGTATGATCTACCTTAGGCGACTCATCGTCTTTGCTAAGTTTTCATATTGTGACCATTGGTGTATTTATTAACAAACATTCTTCCATACCGAACTTCTTCAACACTTCTTTCAAGTAATTTCTTTGAGAAATAAAAATTCCTTTTGTCGTTTGTGTAATTTGTAAATCGAGGAAGTATGAAAGTTCTCCAATCATAAACATTTCAAATTCAAACTTAACATGCGCCACAATTTTTTGACTGAGTTCATCTGGTCTTATTTCTCACCACTTTTTCATCCTCATTCAACTTATTCCTAAAGACCCATTTTGTGCTAATGGCATTCTTAACTTTTTGTCTTGGAAACAATTCCCAAGTTTGATTCTTATGAATTTGATCTAGCTCTTCATGGCCTTTATTTAATTATCATCTTTGTTGGCCTAAGAAGAATCTCTTTTGGTTTAATCATGGATTTTAGAATGAGCTTTATTAGGGGGGTTCATAACTCGTCTTCAATTTTGAAATCCTACATGCAAGTCACCTGCAATTTGATTAGGAGGATGATGATTTTGAACATACCTTGAGGGATATTTTGGTTCATGGAATTCTGATTCTTCATTGACTTCTTCTTCAAGTTGTTCATCTTGAAATCTAGCTTGATTAAGTGTTTTGTTATCTGTTGGATGCTTATAATTAAGAGGACAGTGCTCATCCACTTTGAAATCAATGCAATCCACCACTTCTCTTATGTTTTTAGTGTAACATCCAGGCTTTGCTGTTATATGAATACCTAAGAAAAATTCCTTCATCTACTCTAGCATCAAAGTTATCAATATTCTCATCATTATTCTTGATGTATCACTTATTTCCAAATACTTTGAGGTGTGACCCCTTTTCCTTACATTAGTAATCAAATTCTTTAGAGGTGAACTCTCCACCACTATTAAATCTTATGCAATTTATCTTACAATCGGTCTCATTTTCAACCATATATTTAAAGTTCTTAAGCTTCTCAAAAGCTTCTAATTTTCCCCTAAAAAATGCATCCTAAATCAAGCTATTGTAATCATCAATGAATAACATAAAATACAACTTACTTGTTGGTGTCTGTGTTTGTTAGGTCCCTATAATACTAGTGTATCCTCCTTGTTGTTATTGTTAGTGTATCCCCCTTATTGTTATTTTTGTACCCATGTAACCCCCATAATGTTATTGTTGTGCCCCATAGAAGCCCACTACTATTATTGTTGTACCCTTACATTATTATTGTTATGTAGGCTTTGATTATATTGTGACCCCTTAGACTACTATATATACCAAGGAGGTCTTGTCATTTGAATCATCCAAGAATTATTCATTTATGTGATGTAAAGGAAGTTCCCCCCTAGAAGAGGATAATTTTCAAATCTTTGATCTATCTTTTCTTCTGTTTTGTGATTTGGTTGCATAAAATTTGGTATTAGAGCTTTGGGTTCTAGGGTTTCGCTTCTTCAAACATGCAATCTTGGAATTTTCACTACAATTTTTTTCAATGAGGCTTTAGAAGCTGAAATTTCTGCCACATGGAGCAAAAATCTTGATGAAATTTGTTTAAAAAAATTCAGATCTTGGTTCGCTATATTTTCTGAGATATGGTTCGAAGAAAGGGGTTTTGCATGCTCCAAAATTTAGTCTCAAACAAGTGACTTAGGGAAAATCATCATAAGTTTAGTTTTCAAGAAACATATTTGAATTATGTATAAAGTGGCTAAAAGTGCAGAACTTTAATTTCTCATGTATCAATTTCAGGACCGAAGGTTGAAATACTGACACGAGCCATCTCGTACTAAACCATTCCATAATTAGGGCATTGTGGGAGATTTGGCATAACTTTATCTTGAAGAATCCAATATTGGTTTTCCTTGTGGTGTTGGAAAGAAGACTCATAGGGATACCAAATGATATAATTTGATACCTTGGTAGGTTGAAATTCCATAGATACAACAATTTCAATATCAAGCTCCAAAAAGCAGGAAAAAAAGGTGTGCATTTTTTAAATTTGCATAAGTTTTGTTTGAAAAATAGGTCTGAAGTAATTCAAAGGGAATAATAAAGCATATATATCAATATTTGGTTCCAATATGCCTCGAGACAAATAAAATGGATACTCCCAGTAAGAAACCAAAAATCTCTACTATGATACATGAAGAAGATGAAGAAATGCAACATGATATATCACAAGTAAGAGACCAAGTGCAACAAATTTCACTCTCACAAAGAGTAGCCAAAAATGAATTGGACGTAATGATGAATTAAGATGGATGGTTTAGAATAAAAAATAAAAGTATATATGGAAGGATTGAAGGATGGTTTAAAAACAAATATGGAAGGTTTCATAAAGTTGTTACAAGAAATGCTTCCTAATGGCGACAAGTTATTCCATGAAACTGTTGATGGGCTGAAATCTACTGCCAGCAATTATGGAGTCTCCCTGGTGTGAAGTCCTAATTAGAACTCACACCATTTGGGATGGGATCCCCATTTGGTTGTTGGAAATAATACTGGGGGGGGGGGGGGGGGGTGAATCAGTATTATCATATCAATAATTTTTCATTTCCCAAATAGATTTATATACACTACTTCTGTGAAGTGAACTAGCTTGTACACGCTACTGTGATTAGTGAAACTAGCGTATACCCAGAGAACTTGTGATTTAGTTAATTTATCAAGCATTGATCTATAACCAGAGCATCGGTAACTTATTAAACAGTAGAGTAAAAACAAAATAAACCATCACACATAAACAACACACATGAACACCAATATTCAAGGTGGAAACCCAATGTGGGTGAAAACCACCTGCTGCTATTGTCTTTGTCTTCTTTTAATAATAAGAAAATATGTTTACAATCTTATACTGGTGCAGACTCATACCAGTACGCAGGAACCCACCTGCAAAAGGTTACAACTTTCTCTCATTTTCTAGCTTCTACTGGAAGGAAGATACAACCCCCTAGCTCTTGTACTAGCCAATGTGGTTACTAGTACATAGGCGCCAACCTACAGAAGGCTACGACCTTCTCTCTTTCTCCAGGGACCATGTTTCATAAATTTTCAGACTGGATTCTCTTGGTACACAACAATACACCTGAAGGCCTTATTTCATCAAATTTTCATACTGGACCCATCAGAAACTTTGAAACTCAAACTGCATCAACCAACAATCAGTTAATCTAAACAATAAGATCACTGTCACTAGAACACTGTGATGAATCCAAAAAAATGCATCATCATTCAGAACCAGCTGCAACCTCAAAAAACATGCATCAGAATGTATATGCTACTTTACTGAACCCAACCTGCATGTATACGCTACTTCCTTTAATTAAACATGCGTATCCCTTCAAAACTACTGAAACATAAAACTTTTGAATCAAGTCTATACCAACTAGCAGTATACTGAACATTTACTATCAATTTACAGAGCCTTACACAGGTAGTAGCCCTTCTCACTTATACAATCAATCAATCAAATATCAAACTCCTTATGCATTCAATTTTACATTCAGATCTAAGAAGACTTCATTGACAGACAACAATAAAACAACAATACTAATCAAATAGATCAATCATCTATGAACAACATACTTTTTCTTTTGCATACGCTACTTGGAAGAGCCGAACCGACCTGTATGTGCAACTTCACCAAAGCGAACCAGCATACATATTTGCAAATATTAACTCATAACTTCACTGCTATTCCGGACTTCAGACAAACCTAGATCATGAAATTCAAAGAATAAAATAGGTGCACACAATTAGATCTGGCCCAACCAATATCAGATCATTCAATGATAAGTCATTTTAGGTCCCATGATCTTGATCCAACATTGAATTCAAGGTGCAAAAAATATTTCAGATCAAATCACCAAGATAGCCCCTGCAACATAAAATATGCTTCTGATAGAAGTATTCCTTAGAACCCCTTTTCACTTGCACACATTGGCCTTGTGATCTTCTCCTCCTTATATAGTTTTAGGCCTTTCTCAATACCTCGGACGAAAACCACTTAGGACCCATGACATTATTAGACATAATCAAATAGTCATTACTCCACTCAATATTGTGGGCTAATACCATGGTATTGACCCCTGGTATTCTGTACTCTTGAAATTCCTTGATTTTCCAACTAGTATGCGCTTTTCCTCTTGCAGGAGTGTGTGTATACATATACACACTTTTTGTTCTATGGACCTACATGTATACGATGTTTTGACTAAATGGACATGCGTATACATATTAAATTGCTTTTCACCATCCTTTACCTTCAACTTCTTCAATCTAATTAGTAGAATTTGGTTCCATCTTCCTGTTCTTCTCTACCAATGCCCATGTTACATCTGAATGGATCTATTACACTGTGGGTTGCCGTTCATCAAAATTGAACTGACCTGTGAGTGAGTTTCCATCAAAGACAACACTTGTATCATAATGCCAACAATGTCCCCCTTTGGACTTGATGGAAACCATGTTGGTGTTGATTACTGCAAGCTGTAGAAACTATTAGAGATAACAAGCAACACCAAAATAATCTCCCCCTTTGATATCAAGGGCAAAGGGAAGACCAAGTTATTCTCCCCCTTTGATATACATTATGCTGTCCATGATCCCCCTGAGTACATGCTAAGTCTGTAGAGATATGATTCAAAAGCATAACATGACTCTATAACTCAACTAAGTGAGTATGACCTCCCTATGACCAATAACGCATACATACATAAATCACCCAACCAAGTGGGGATACACCATATTTGACTCATCCACCAAACCAAGTGGGGATATATCAATTGTTTATACATGACATAAATACAACAATTATTACATCATCCACCCCATGCAAAGTGGGGATACAAATTACATCATATGTCCAATAGGACTCATTGAAATATAGACCATGATAGGAGAAGTCATATCACACCCTAGATCTTTACATGACTTATGAAACAAATGATATAAGTATCTGAAGCCATAGATGAAATCAACAACTGTGATGCCAACAATGCTGAATGTGAGTGAAGGCTAATGCTGCCCTTGAACCTGTGCTAGCTATGCATTGTCAACAAGTCATTCATCAAGGCATCTTTGTCAGTCAGATAAAAATCAATGAACAAAGCATATCATCAGACTGTAATCATCAATATCAGAAACATCACCCATATCAGAGTCAGACCCAATGTTTTTTCTGTCAGAAAAACATATACGCTCCTTTAGCCACAGAAACCCGCATATAATAACCTTCCTATGAAAACTGGATTTAACAACAGAATGATGCAACAACTACTCCCAAATTTTGTCTGAGATATCCAAATGTTTCTTTGGGAAGCAGTTTAGTGAATATATCAACACCCTGCACTTTGGAGGGAACATACTCCAATTTAACCTTTTGTTCAAGCACTTGTTCTCGTAGAAAATGGTACTTAATGGGTAGGTGCTTGGTCTTGGAGTGCATGATAGGATTTTTTGAAATATTGATGACACTTGTATTATCACATAGAATGGAGATGGGTGGAGTACATGTGTGTTGTTGGGAAAAGTGTCTACTCAAAACGCCCCTATCCCACTAAGGTGTGATAGTGCCTTAGCAACAAACAAGGAAAACTACTTTCATATTCTTCTTTATGAATTGTAAACGAAGAGGAATAGGATGAACTAACCTGTGTCTTTCGCTAGCCCTTTGATCCAATCTCTCTTCTCTTTGACAGCTTCCAGCTACCTGCTCCCTTACTTGCCCAGCTTCACCAAGTTCCTACAAGATCACAGAAGAGGAAAACTACACAAAGACATAGATTTACATTCATAAATAGCTTAGGATCAGATTTAAGCTAAACATGCAAATATAACAAAACATCATTGATACACAAGCATGTAGGAGAAACTCAAATAGTTTTATTGATATAACAAGAAGATCCAGGAGGAGATACAACCAAGTGAGTCCCGATCCAGCATCAACCTCCCAGCAAAGGAATCCCTTCTTCACCTCCAACAAAGCATAAATCACCCAATGCACTAATCTCAATCTCAAAACCAACAGCAATTCTCTGCAAAGTACAAAATTCCAGCCTCTGGATCTCTGGGATGAGGGATCCATATATAGATGTATGCAAAGAGGATGAGTCAGCTTATGACTTGACTTGTGGCTTCTCTCTGTCAGTTCTTGCTTCCACTTGGAGACTGAGAGCCTCTTACTCATCCTTGGTCGAACTCAGTGAGGCAAGTGTCATTGGGGAAGATTCTGGAAGCTTCCATTGTCTGGCCACCTCGCGGAATGACACTGCCATTTGTCATTTCCCGCTCAGCGCACCCTGGTAGTGCATTTAGGTGTGTTGCAACGCACCTAGCTAGTGTACTGGGGTGCTATGCAACGCAGGTAGCTAGTGGAGCAGCTGAAATGATCCTGATTTGACTGTTTCTGAGCAGTTTTTGGTGGAGAACTTCTGGGAGAAGCTGTAATTGGTTGACCTTGTTCCTTTAGGGGCAGGAACAACTCTTTTAGGGACTTAGGATCCCTTGGTTTATGGACATTTCATGCTTAGAGTTGTAAGGCACAAAAATGTCTATAACAGTTGCCCCCTAAAGTATGAGGCCGTTTATCGGGTGAAATGCTTTATTAGGAGGATCCGAAGTTCTTTCAATGCTGGGAGGAGACCTGTAATAAGATATAATACAATACATTATCTTCATACTGTTTTCATGATCTAGCTGAGGTGGGCATTCCCATGCTCAGCTTTGTAAATTCGTTTTTATGTACACAGGACAGACAATCGTCTGATGGTAGACTGATGATTTTGATGAAGTCATCATCCTTTTGGTAGGATGATTATCTGTGCTGCAATGCTGTACATGTCAATGTCTTTATTTTTCCTGAATATATATCGCAGCCCGGATGGATGAAACTAGATCCGGGGTCTTCAATCTCGTCCGATCTTCACTCGAAGTACAAGTCGATCCATGTGAAAAATGTTTTGAAGTCGAACATGGAAAGACATCGCTTGATTACCAGTCAATGACGTAAACTGTTAACAAGCGTGAGAGGAATCACCGATAATGATGATGACCCTCAAGGTACTGCAGTACAATTCACGTGGTGTGAATAAAGGAGTTGGCGTCGAACACCACGCAAAATCTTTCGGTCGAAGGTCATTGATGTATACCTGTCGCCGGAAGTGAGAAACTTGCCATTGAGGCATGCAAGCTTCAAAGTATTGAATGGGGTGTTCCTAGATCAACTTCTTGGATAATGAGCTGGTGTCAACAAGAAGCGATCCGTCAAAGGAGGGCCTTAATGAATCCCACATTGATGACACATAACGGAGCAAATGATTTTGATGGAGGTGAAAACGATCTGATGATATATGGTTCAGGATGGCGGTCATGAAGGAATGAAGTATAATGTATGGTAGTGGATGGAACATGGGTGACTTCTCTGGATGACTTCTCTTGAACATGTCGATGACACTTATGTGATGGATTGGTAGCATTTACCCCAACTGTGGATGGTATGGCGTGACCATGGTGATGTGACCGGTGAATGAAACAACCCAACCCGACTCAGGCACGGAGTGGAAGTGTCATGTTCAAGAACGACTTGCTACCAATAAAGATTCTTTGAGTTTCTTCCCAATTTTTCCCCAGTCATTGCTGACCAGTACCTCTTTATTTTTGTCAAGCTTGAGGAGGATAACATATGCTTGTTCTATAATTTGCCCTTCAGGAAAACCCATCGCTATGTTTTAATGAGCCTAGCGATGGTGAAACTCGTTCTCGTCTAAAGACAAGTTTGTTGCTATTAATATTTTTAACGAGTTTAACGACAAAGATAACTCGGTCCTTTTCATTTTTAGAGAGTCTGAAAAGGTACGTAAAGGTAACTCCGAAATTCCTTTTTCGTCATCTAATCCCTTAAGTCCGAAAAAGTATAAAACAATATAGAAGGGATGAATTTTCGATAGTTTTAACGAGCCGAACAGAACAAGCGCTCGATCTTTTTGTGCAATAATCCCTCAGGTCCAAAAAGATTAAAATCTAGAGGAGGGATAGGACTTTCGGTCGCTTTAACGAGCTGGAAGGCCAAAACTCGGCAATCTTTTCATATTTTACGAGTCAGATGAAAAGAGCTTAAAGAAGATTCGTCTTTTGCAGAACAAGTGATAAAATGGGTAGCAGCTGATTCCAGGTAAGGTTTGGAATTTTCCAATCACGGCAGTGTCACAAGGATGGCTAGTGAAATCACTCTTCGCAGCTGTTCCTCAAAATGGGTAAACAATCAAATGGAGGTGAATGATCGGCCAATGGAAAAGTGGAGGTGACGGTGCAAACACGACCAAGGCTTTAATGGCTGATAATGCTACATTCACGATGGTTATCTACAGGAGGATAGTTCATTTTTAACGAGCTTAAACGCAGATTGAAACACTTGCTCGGTCTTATGTTTATTTTTTAACGAGCTTGAACTATGTGCTAAAACTGCTCGATAATCCAGTCATATGATAAGAATGTCTCATATAAAATGGCAACATTTAGACTTTTTCCCCACATCCTTTCTTTATGCAAGTTAGGAAACGAATAATCCAAAAAACAGATAAATAATCGCTCTTTGCTTGCATTCCAAAAGGTTTGCATGCCCCCAGGTATAAAATATGGTTTCAAGGCTACCCCTCAATTTGCAGACAAAACATTTGTTCTATCAGGAAAGGCCTACCTCTTACAGGTTACCAAAGATTGCTCTATTCGCGGTGCAAATAAAACATTTCCTCGGCGATGTCTACTGAGATAAACAAAGGTGAGCAGAGATGAGCGCCACTCACATAACTTTGATAAGAGAATCTTTTTCTAGAATAACCCCTCTTCTACTGACGGACGGGGTATAGACTAGTCATATTCTCCCGCGGAAACCTACCCTATACCCGAAGTTTTCCTGCCGAAGCAAACCAGGACGCATGCCCCCTGGGTTTCAGTCATATCCCTCCAAATTACTCACGCTCATCGGGAGGACGGACTGGGGGTTGAGACATTTCTTGCGTGAAGAGACTATTTAGGGATGGTATATGACTATTTGCGATGCGTGATCCGGGAAATGAAAGCTGGTCCATGAGCTTGACCACTCTTCCTTCGTGCGGAAAACACATTACTCTAAAGAGTGAGGAGACGATGGCTCCCATGCAATAAATATAGTCTCGCCCAACGAGTAGATTGTAATCTAAGGGTCCTTGGACTACCATTACGTTCATTTGAACTGTCTTCCCTCTCAATGTTATGGGCACATTGGGAAGGATCCCTAAAGGTCGACTGGTTCCTTTATCAAAGCCTGTCAGATTTCTCATCTCAGGCAAAAGCGATGGCGAACCAAGTGCTTTCCAAGCAATAGAGGAAAGGATACTCACAGAAGCCCCCTCATCTATGATTGTACCATCCATGACCATTCTATATATTTGGACGATAATTCTGAATGGTATGCTTGCTGGTAGGCGGGGTCTGCCTAGCTGATTTCAGTCGAAGGAGACAACTAGGTTGCTTGGAGGTGGGACCGAGTAGACAGCTGGGTACGGCTCTGACGAACTTCCTTCCTACGGTAAAGGAATGGGTAGGTTGCCCCCGTGTTCGTCGGAGTCTGTGTTAATGAAGAGAATTTGGACGGTGTCATCCTTGTTCTCTCCAGTGACTGTGTCATTCGAAGATAAAACCTCTGAAGGCAAGACCGGGTCAACTGCCGCCTCGACCTTTTGACTTTCGTCGGGTATGGATTCAGCTGGTTCATCTTCAATGACAGGCGCTTCAGCTGACCACTTGAGTGGGCCAGCTGGATTCTCAACTAACGAAGGACTCGGCAAGAGTTTTTTATATCCAGGAGGAAGTCGTAACGGTGAAACCGTACGATCATCCAAAACTCTTTTAGCTTCGTCTAAGAAGGGACAACGGTGGATGGCGTGATTGCCTTCGCACAGTTTACAAGGAGATCTAGCTCTCCCTTTTTGTCCTGGGGCTTCACTTTCGCTAGTTGACGGTGTGCTTTCAACATGGCCATTAGAGGTTGACGACACCGGATTGTGCAAACGGGGAGACCAGTCCCTTAGTATCCGAGGGATGCAAGGACAATCTCTGTGAAAGTGGTCTCCCTTGCAAATGACACATGGCGATTTAGGCCTGGTCGGTGCAGTGTGTGGATTTTCGTTAGACGAAACTTGTTTGCCCCCATTCACTTTTGGCTCCTTCTTCTTCTTCTCTTTCTTCTTCTTTTCCTTCTTCTCCTTAGGAACTTGACTTTTGGCTTTGCCAGCCCCATCAAGCAAAGAGGAAGGAGGAGAAGAAGAATTAGAGGAAGTAGAAGGTTGGTGCGTAACTCTGGACTGGTCTAACTGCTGATTCGATTGTTCAGGAATAGTGGTGTTCTGAACGACATTGGTTGAGAAGAGCCAGACTGGCAAGCCAATTGTCAGTCCTGGAAGCAACAATGTGGCCATATGGGGTGCACCAACATCTCCCCAAGAGGAGAAGGGACTAGGATTTCCACCAAGGGGAATTCCTTGGTTGGTAGACTCCATTTTCTCAACCTAAGATCAACGTAGGAAAAGGGTATGAATATTCCGTTTAAAATAAATTTTACGACGCTTGGACACAACTTGTTTTTTCAATTTTAAAGAGTCGAGAAAAAACAAAAGATGACTCTAGTCTCCTTCGATTTTTAATGAGCCTGAAGTGACAAGTGCTCAGATGGACCTTTTCCGTTAAGGAGTCTGAAAAGGAACGAAAGGGACTGCTCTGGAGATCTAGGTAGAGGGTGTGCCAAACCAATCACAAAACTGCAGAATACGTTTTACGGTACGACAGTCAATCTTCCCGAATGCTGTGTTCGGTGCATTGCGATCAGTAGGGCGGCCGACACGGCTTCCTATGGATAAAAGGTTTTAAGCCTAAAGGGGTCTCCCAAAATATACTCGACGGTACGTGGGAGCACAAGTCCGTACTGGCACTTATCGTCTCACAGTGGAGGAATCACCCAACCATCAGTGAGGACAACAGTTACCAGGTTTTACGACGCCGGAACACGTCTCTAGCCTAGACCTCTATGTTGTGCGTTAAGTTCCAAAGCGTTGTTAGATTCATTCAATTTATTTTAAGTTGATCTTTCTTAGAAGTTTGCCTTTTGGGATCACCACGAGATGTAGATGTAATTCCTAAATGCAATCTAAAGATGATAAGCAAATCTTTTATCTCTTTTCAACAATGAAAATCCTAGCTACAAGGGGAAAAGAAAGACACAATCTTTTCTCAAAGAGCAAAGAGCACACTGTAAATGCACTTTTCCTAAATCAAGCCATACAAACTATCAATATGCAAATGCACATATGCATGTATTTGTTTTCACTTTCTTAATATTGATGCCTAAAAATAAAGTTGATGTACAAATTCGAATTTGCTTTCAAGTGAAAAACACAAACAAGCTTCTTTTCGAAATCAAAAGGTAGGGAAGATTATGACACTTTATGATTTTGAAATAAACACTCGTTTCGACACTAGAAAGAGACAAATTCAAACCAAAGGCAAAAGTAAAAAGTATAATCAACTGTCAACAGCAAACAAACTTTCTCCTAAGATCAAAATCGACACTTAGGACAGATCTAAATCTAAGGACGACAGTATGACTATTCTACTCTTTCAATGGAAAACTGTAAATGATGTAACAAACACACAAAGAACATCTACAGTATTTTTGCACAAAGGAGGCGGAATTAAGGCAAAGAAAAGGGGTTTTAAAACAGGTACGCACATTGATCACAGGCTGCAAAAATCAGAGACAAAACTGGACAAAATGAAGCAAAGAACCTCAGCTGCACAGGGCAAAGGCTGATCAGCGCACCTGTTGCACAGAGAAACTGAATTGCAGCGCAGGTAGCCCTCTCGGGACCTGCGTTGAAATGCAGAACCTCTTCACAGAGCCTGCGCTGGGGCAGAAACAAGACTTCTATCCGGGTTCAGGGTCACGGTTTGCAGTTTAATCTATGGTTTTTGGCCGAGTAAAAGAAATCAGTAAGGTACAATCAGAGGGATGATTTAAAGGAGGACTAAGAGCTATCACAAAGGGTAATCAGATCATTTGTGAATCAGCTGTTCAAATCATAAACAAATCCAGTGAGTGGATTGAAGTAGCAGGTGTCTACTTTGCATTTGATAATGGCAAATGCAGTTCGATTGCTACTTCTGTGTTTATGAAACAAACAACAAGAGAAACACAAACAAACTAACTAGACACGATCCCCAGCGGAGTCGCCATTTTGTTGTTGGGAAAAGTGTCTACTCAGAACGCCCCTATCCCACTAAGGTGTGATAGTGCCTTAGCAACAAACAAGGAAAACTACTTTTGTATTCTTCTTTATGAATTGTAAACGAAGAGGAATAGGATGAACTAACCTGTGTCTTTCGCTAGCCCTTTGATCCAATCTCTCTTCTCTTTGACAGCTTCCAGCTACCTGCTCCCTTACTTGCCCAGCTTCACCAAGTTCCTGCAAGATCACAGAAGAGGAAAACTACACAAAGACATAGATTTACATTCATAAATAGCTTAGGATCAGATTTAAGCTAAACATGCAAATATAACAAAACATCATTGATACACAAGCATGTAGGAGAAACTCAAATAGTTTTATTGATATAACAAGAAGATCTAGGAGGAGATACAACCAAGTGAGTCCTGATCCAGCATCAACCTCCCAGCAAAGGAATCCCTTCTTCACCTCCAACAAAGCATAAATCACCCAATGCACTAATCTCAATCTCAAAACCAACAGCAATTCTCTGCAAAGTACAAAATTCCAGCCTCTGGATCTCTGGGATGAGGGATCCATATATAGATGTATGCAAAGAGGATGAGTCAGCTTATGATTTGACTTGTGGCTTCTCTCTGTCAGTTCTTGCTTCCACTTGGAGACTGAGAGCCTCTTACTCATCCTTGGTCGAACTCAGTGAGGCAAGTGTCATTGGGGAAGATTCTGGAAGCTTCCATTGTCTGTCCACCTCGCGGAATGACACTGCCATTTGTCATTTCCCACTCAGCGCACCCTGGTAGTGCATTTAGGTGCGTTGCAACGCACCTAGCTAGTGTACTGGGGTGCTATGCAACGCAGGTAGCTAGTGGAGCAGCTGAAATGATCCTGATTTGACTGTTTCTGAGCAGTTTCTGGTGGAGAACTTTTGGGAGAAGCTGTAATTGGTTGACCTTGTTCCTTTAGGGGTAGGAACAACTCTTTTAGGGACTTAGGATCCCTTGGTTTATGGACATTTCATGCTTAGAGCTGTAAGGCACAAAAATGTCTACAACAATGTGATTTGAATGTCTTGCAATGTTTGCATCATCCAAAGTAGTTGTGTGCAACAAGATGAAACAACCACATATTCTGCTTCAGTTGTAGATAAGGAAATCAAACTTTGTTTCTTGCTGAACCATGACACTAACCGAGAACCCATATATAATGCACCTCCTCTAGTGCTCTTTCGATCATCAACATTTCCTACCCAATCTGCATCTGTATATGCATGAAGAGTAAGGTTTGTATCTTTAGAATGCCATAATCCAAAGTCCTGAGTTCCTTGAAGATATTTGAAAATTATTTTGATTGCGTGGAGATGTGATTCCTTTGGATTTGCTTGGAACCTTCCAACAATTCCTACTACATGCATGATATCAGGTCTGGTATTTGTTAGATAAATAAAACTTCCAATCATAGATATGTAAGTGGGTTGGTTTACTACTATTGATTCATCGTTAGAACTGAGACTACATCCTGTTACCATTGGAGTACATACTAGTTTAGAATCTTCCATTCTGTACTTCTTCAAGATCTTCTTGAGAAATTTGGTTTGTGAAAGAAAGATACCATATTTTGTTTGGTGTACTTGTCGACCAAAAAAATAAGTAAGTTCATCAAGTAAGGACATTTCAAATTCTTGCTGCATCATTGAAGCAAAATTTTGACTCATGGATTCTTCATTGCTACCAAAGATGATATCATCAACATAAACAAAAATAATTAGCGGTTTATCATTTTCAACCTTTGTGTATAAATTGCTATCTGCAGAACCTTTTGTGAAACCTTGTTGTAGATATTTGTCAAGGCAGTAATACCAAGCCCTTGGAGCTTGTTTTAGACCATAGAGAGCCTTTTTTAAGCTTGCATACTTTGAATTTTCGAAAACTAGAAAGAGTAAGAAACTTCCTTATGGCTTCAAGTTTGGCAACAGGTGCAAAAGTTTGTTCAAAATCTATACCTTCTTATTGAGCATACCCTTTACAAACAAGTTTGGCCTTGTTTCTAATAACTTCTCCATTTTCATTCAGCTTGTTCTTAAATATCCATTTTGTTGCTATAACGTTTTTATCATGAGGTCTAGGAACTAACTCCCAAGTATCATTCTTTTCAATTTGGTCAAGTTCTTCATCCATGGCCTTGACCCAACATTCATCTTTGTAGGCTTTGGTGGAGGATAGTAATGCTAGATAGCTTGAGGTCCCTGTAAGAGTTCTTCTTGTCTATACACTAGCCCCCTTTTCTCCTAGAATTTGAGACATTGGATGATTCTTTTGAACATACCTAGATGGATTCTTTTCCATGTATGTTGTATCTTCTTCTGGTGCTTCATTGGTTTCTTCTTCTATATCATTTTTATTTGATGTGGGAAAGCATTGCCCAACTTCCTCACTGTCATATTCCTATGTTGATTTTATTTGTTCCGGATTTCTGCATGCTTCATCAATTACAACATCAATGCTTTCAACAATTTTTCGAAGTCTTTTATTATAACATTTGTATCCTTTACTTTTGGATGAATAACCAAGAAGAATTCCTTCATTTTCTCTGGGTTTGAACTTACCAAGTTTTTCATCAACCATTTTGATGAAACATTTGCTTCCAAACACTCTAAAGTGTTTTATAGTAGGAGGCTTACCATACCAAATTTCATATGGAGTTTGATTGTTATTTATCTGAACATTTTCTTTGTTGAGAATAGTCACGACAACAAATATAGCTTCACCCCAGAAGGTTGCAGGAGTTCCAGATTCATCAAGCATTGCTCGAGCCATTTTTTGAACTGTTCCGTTCATTCTTTCCACCACGCCATTTTCTGAGGAGTTATTGCGATGGATAATTGCCTCTTTATTCCATGTTGTTCACAAAAGTCAAAGAATTCATCTGATATGAATTCTCCCCCTCGATCAAATCTGAGACATTTTATTTTTCGATCTGATTCATTTTCAACTAAAGCTTTAAAGGCTTTAAACTTTTCAAATGCTTCATCTTTATGCTTTAGTAGACCTATCCAACACATCCTAGAAAAATCATCAATAAATAAAATAAAGTATTCTTCTCCACAAGGTGACTTTTTCCTTGTTGGTCCACATAAATAAGTATGGATGAGTTCAAGAGGCTTACTTGCTGATCCTTCTTTTTCATTGAAGTGAACTTTGGTTTGCTTACTAACTTGACATGGTTTGCATATGGTTTTTTCTGGGATGTTGATATCTGGAAGATCACAAACTACTTTGAGCCTGCATGCTTTTCTTATTTGAGAAAAGCTTAGATGTCCCAATCTTCTATGCCATAGCTAGTTTTCATTGATTTTGCTTAGATAGCATTGTTGTTGTCCTCCTTTGAGTATGTATAAGTTGTTTGGAGTTCTTTTTCCTTTGATCACGGTCTTTCCTGTATCAAGCTCACGAACCACACATCTGTTTGATTGAAACACAACTTCATTTCCTTGATCACACATTTGAATGACACTCAACAGGTTATGCTTTAAACCATCTACATACATGACATTTATAGCTTTAACCTCTTCTTTCAAGAATACTAAACCTTTTCCTTTAATGCCAGCTGGAGTGTCATTTCCAAATGAGACATTCTTTTCCTTTTCTAAAGCATTATATGAATGAAGTTTCTCTTTATCACCTGTCATGTGTTTGGAGCATCCGTTGTTGATGTAACACTGATTTTCTTGTCCTTCTGCATATAGAGCTATGGCACATATTTTTGATTGAGATTCCTTCTTTCTCCATATCTTGGGATTTAATGATGTTTTCTCCTTTTGAAGTGAAGGCCAAAATTTTCTCCCACATTCAGATTCTTCATGACCAAAGTTGTTACAAATCGAACGTTCTACTTCATTTTCAAGAGGAGAAAAGTTATTATAGGAACTTTTCTTGATTCCTATTACACTCCTTTGATTTCGTGCTTCTCTAGTCATGATGGTTTTGTAAGAAACACATTGAGAAGCCTTATGCCCAAAGTTATGCCATGAAAAGCATTTCCCATTAAAGAAGTTTCTGTGATCATAGAATCTTTTAGCATTGTTTACCTATTGGTTGAAGCTTCCGCTAATATTCATCCTTGGAGTAAATTGGGTATGATTTACCTGATGAGTAATTTTAGGCCTCTGCTAACGATTGACATACTGTTCACTGGTCTTTGCTGCATCAAGATAACTTCTGGTGGAGTCTAATGACTTCTGTGATTGAGATGATTCTTTAGTATATCCAAGACCTATCTTTATTAGAGGAGAACGCTGAACTTTGATGATTTCATTTAAAGTTTCAGATCCTTTAGAAAATATAATATTAAGAGATTTTGTCTTCTCAAGTTCTTTTCTTAGACCCACAATTTCACATTCTAGATTTTCATTATGTTTTTCTCTTTCAGTGAGTTGGTGTGTCAACGTATCGATGATCATATTCTTTTCTTCTAAACAGATTTTGAGTTTAGTGATTTCTTCAAGAAAGTCTTCCTCTTCTAAGGCATCCAAAAAATCATCATTGTCATAAGCCATGAGTAGTCTATAATCTTGGTCAGTTTCATCTTCATCACTATTGGATAAGCCATCACTATCTTCATGCGTATAGTAACTCCTTCTATTCACAACATGTTTTCTATTTCCTTTTGCATATTCCTTTCCTTTTTCATATTTATCTTTATGAGGACATTTGGCAGCATAATGGCTGACTCTACCACAAGCAAAGCATTTGAAAGGTAGCTTACCTCTGAATCTTCTGGAAGCCCATTAAAGCTTTTAACAAACTTCACCTCATATTCTTCTTTTGGAATGTGTTCTGATTCATTTTTCTCTTCCTTTTCTTTTCCATTTGCTGACGCTCTAAAAGTGGCTTCTCTCATATCTGATGGACCTCCTTTTCTCATTTCAAAGGCAGTTAGGATTCCATGGAGTTGAGTCACAGTAATAGTTTGAAGATCCTATTTTTCTTTTATGATAGACACTTTTGACTCAAATTTATAAGACAAAGATCTCAAAATTTTCTCAACTAAAGCAACTTCCTTTATTTCTTCACCCAGATTCTTCATACAGTTAACAATCTCATCTATATGTAAAAAAATAACTAGCAACACTCTCATCACTATGCATCTTAAGAGTTTCATACTAAATTCTGAGAGTTTGAAGCTTAGCACGTTTTACCTGAGAGTCTCCTTTGTAGCTCTAAACGATTTTGTCCCATATCTCTTTCGCTGTCTTGAGATACATGACTTTGACAAATTCTAATTCTGATAGACTTCCCAATAATATATTGAAAGCTTTGGCATTGGTTTCGTATAACTGCTTACCTGCAGAGTCTGTAGGAATTGTTGCTGGAATTCGATATCATCCTTCCACAATTTCCCAAACATCGGCTCCAATTGATTGTAGATAGGCTCTGGTTCTTATTTTCCAATATACTAAGTTGCTCCCATTGAAGATTGGTGGTTTGATGGATCCCTTGCCTTCGTGATTATTCATCTTGAAAGATCTTCCTTCAAGCAATCAAGCTTCTTCTAAAGGACCTAGCTCCAACACTAAATGTTGGAAATAATACCGAGAGGGGGGGTGAATCAGTATTATCAGATCAATAATTTTTAATTTCCCAAAAATATTTATATATGCTACTTCTGTGAAGTGAACTAGTGCGTACACGCTACTGTGATTAGTGAAACCAACGTATACCCAGAGAACTTGTGATTTAGTTAATTTATCAAGTTTTGATCTATAACCAATACATCAGTAACTTATTAAACAATGCAGTAAAAACAAAATAAACCATCACACATAAGTAATACACATGAACACCAAGATTTAAGTTGGAAACCCAATGTGCGTGAAAACGACCTGTTGTTGTTGTCTCTGTCTTATTTTAATAATAAGAAAATTTGTTTACAATCTTGTACTAGTTCAGACTCATACTAGTACGCAGGAACCCACCTGCAGAAGGCTACAAACTTCTCTCATTTTCCAGTTTTACTAGAAGGAAGCTACAACCCCCTAGCTCTTGTACTAGCCAATGTGTTTACTAGTACATAGGCAATGACCTATAGAAGGCTACAACCTTCTCTCATTTTCCAGTTTTACTAGAAGGAAGCTACAACCCCCTAGCTCTTGTACTAGCCAATGTGTTTACTAGTACATAGGCAATGACCTACAGAAGGCTACAACCTTCTCTCTTCCTCCAGGGACCACATTTCATAAATTTTCAGATTGGATGCTCCTGGTACACAACAATACACATGAAGACCTCGTTTCATCAAATTTTCATACTGGACCCATCAGAAAATTTGAAAATCAAACTGCATCAACCAACAATTAGTTAATCTGAACAATCAAATCACTGCCACCAGAACACTGTGCTGAACCCAGAAACCTACATCATCATTCAGAACTAGCTGCAACCTAAAAAATCATGCATCAAAATGTATATGCCACTTTACTGAACCCAACCTGCATGTATACACTACTTCCTTTAATAAAACCTGCGTATACCTTTAAAAATACTGAAACATAAAACTTTTGAATCAAGTCTGTACCAACCAGCAGTATAATGAACATCTACTATCAATTTACAGAGCCTTACACATGTAGTAGAAGAGATCACCTTTCTCACTTATACAATCAATAAATCAAATATCAAACTCCTTATGCATTCAGTTTTACATTCATATCTGAGAAGACTTCATTGACAGACAATAATAAAACAACGATACTAATCAAATAGATCAATCATCTCTAAAAAACATACTTTTTCTTTTGCATACGCCAATTGGAAGAGCCGAACTGACATGTATACATAACTTCACCAAAGTGAACCAGTGTACAAATATGCAAATATTAACTCATAACTTCGCTTCTATTCTGGACTTCAAACAAACCCAGATCATGATATTCAAATAATAAAACATGTGTACACAATTAGATCTAGCCCAACCAATATCAGATCATTCAATGATAAGTCATTTCAGGTCTCATGATCCTGATCCAACATTGAATTCAAGGTGCACAAAATATTTCATATCAAATCACCAAGATAGCCACTGCTACATAAAATATACTTCCTATAGAAGTATTCCTTAGAACCCCTTTTCACTTTCACACATTGGCCTTGTGATCTTCTCCTCCTTATATAGCTTTAGGCATTTCTCAATACCTCGGACCAAAACCACTTAGGACCCATGGTATTCTTGGACGGGATCAAATAGTCCTTAATCTACTCAATATTGTGGTCTAATACCATGGTATTGACCCCTGGTATTCTCTACTCTTGAAATTCCTTGATTTTCCAACCTGTACGTGCTTTTCCTCTTGCGGGAGTGCGTGTATACGTATACACGCTTTTTGTTCTGTGGACCTGCGTGTATATGCTGTTTTGACTAAGTGGACCTGCGTATACATCTTAAACTTCTTTTCACCATCCTTTACCTTCAACTTCATTCTGATCAGTAGACTTTAGTTCCATCTTCTTGTTCTTCTGTACTAATGCCCTGTTACATTTGAATGGATTTGTTACACTATGGGTTTCCTTTCATCAAAACTGAACTGACTTATGAGTGAGTTGCCATCAATGACAACACTTGTATCATAATGCCAACACTGGTATGTGGGCCTGACTGCCATCATGAATGTTTCCACTCTTGGCTATAAAATGAGAAGGCGTCAAAGTGGGGACACGAATGAAATGCCTAGATAGTGAAACAAAATCAACCCAATATTGACAAACTATAAAAAGAGGTACAAAAAAGTCTTAACAAAAATAAGAAGAGGTATTCCATGAGAGGGATAAGTGAGCCAAAATGCAATCAAACATATATAAAAAATAACATGCCAGAAGTCAATTGCAAACTAGTTCACAATAGATCACTGATATGACAAGGAATAAGGAAACACAGATTCAAAAGCAAAACATACATGCAAAAACTATGAAAAAATCCATAATATATTTTGTACATGAAAGTACACACACAAATATAGTGGAAATATCAGATAACCAATACAACCACCATGAGTAAGCATGGACATCAGTGCCAAACATGAAGAACATCTTGTTAATGCTACTGCAACTTCAAGGACATATCTTGCAATTGGTCAAAACCCAACAATGGAACATAGGCTACTCATATCATTGCATAAGGAAAAACCCTAGCTTCAATTCATCTCACTCTACTAGCTGCCAAGAGTTGAGTCCCTCTAGCTCTCGAGCACAAATCAACTATCTAATCCTAGTCTCAACTCAAGTGCTAAAAGTCCCCTTTCATGAATCATGAAGTTACATTTATAGAAATGGAAGTTTGACCTTTCATCTCCTTCTACGACTCTTAGTATTCCCTCATGACCCTTAGACTTCAAAAGTTATTTTGGCTTTACAAATTTATGGCTTTCCTTCTATTGTTCTTTTCCTGACCTCAATATTTTGTCATTAAAGACAAAATAATATTTTTTACAATATGATAATTTAGAAATGGATAATGTTTGTTGCAGATAAAAATAATAATCTTGATCGGACTTGATGATGTCCTTGTTACATCCTAACATAACATCTTATGGGAGGATCTAGAAATTTAAGAACATGACGATTCCTCTTTTGTCCAAAGGTTACTTTGTTTCCAAGCTAATCATTCACAATAATTGTATTCGAATTTCACTAACAAAGCATCCCACGATTCCAATCTTGCAAACACAAGGTTACTTAATAAGATGCAAAATTTAATAAATAAAATAAGAAACTATTGTCATTGAAAATAATTGATTCCCATAACAATATTGAAAAAGAAAAGAAAAATCACTCATAGCCCTGAAACATTGATGTTGAGATTCATTTGTTGATACTTCTTTGATCTCTGGGGAATATTTCAATTGCCAGCTCATCTCATGTAACTGATATACAAACTTTAAAGAACCATTCTCGTGCATGGGTATAATTTCATATGCTTATTTCTTCACATGTGATTCACTGTATACAAATTCAAACTTAGCAAATAACCAATGCACCCATTATACAATCTTTGCACTTGCAGGGTCAAAATATGTGAGGATGAGGGATAGACTTCATTGTTTGCACAAAACCGATATGAGGCCAACTTGGGACTTAGAGACCACATATTTTTGTAGAGTGCCAATTCCAAAAATACTCACATATGATGGATTCTTAAGAGGTAGATCTGTTGGTTATAGTCTCATACTAGTGGAGAATGCCAAACCTCCTATTGTTTCCATACTGACCTTGTAGGGCTAGCCACTTGGTTTATTGTGGGTGTGCAATCCATTGGTGAGAGATACTAACTGGATTTCCATCGATTGAGAGTGCGCTATGTGCCATAAACAGAGACTAGCCATGTGTGGTGTATGACACAACCTTAGTTATGAGGATTGAGAGTTTGCAGGTTGTAAGCACACATTGCGCCAAAGGAAACATTCTCATATTTTCTTTGATTCAATGCATAACCAATAGTATCACAACAAATCTTTCAAGATGGTTACATACCCATGTCATGAGTGGTAGCATAGTTGATGAAGAGGATGGGTTAGACTGGCCAACAATTTTACCAAGCGCGATTCTGTGACTTGCCTACTCGAGAAGAGGTCGCATAGTCACACTTAGTGGAGGTCGCTCCTTCTAGCCATTTCTAGAGTGTGACTTTGTGACCTCGACAGAGGTGCGAATTGCTATAGGTCACACAATCACATCACATAGCTGGTTGCACCTCCTGGTGGCTTTCATGAGCTTCGTAATCATGACTTTGCGACCTAGGTGGTGATGCGACATACTAGGAGTGAAATCATGGGAGATAGCTTGCATTGCTAGACTGTAGGGATGAAAACATTCCAATTTTACGACTAGTATTCATTGAAGGCATCTTTAAGAACACAAGGCCTTAGGGAGAATACTAATTTCAAATGTCCTGTGAAGTGTGGCTTTATAAAAATGGGCATGCTGTATTCTAACAAACACATAAATCTGTTGACTATTTTGGTGCAACAAATAATTTGGCTAAACCAGGGTTTCCCACAACATCAACCAAAAGATAATAACAATCAAAGCCATTAGTGTGCAGGCATAAATATTTGCAAAGTATACAAATGCACATTCAGCCAAAAAATTATTGATTTTACTGAGCCATGTCCCAGTGCCTCATACTACCATTGTCACAACAAAAGAGAATGCTACTTCCATAATGAGATATAACTGTTTGTCTAATATGATGTTTGGAATTTTCATGTGATAACTTGGAAATTAAAAGAGGGCTTGACTGTAATTCCCAAACATAAATGCTTCCTTCCCTGTTGCCAGCTGCCATGAAATTATAGTGGAAATCGCATGGAAACTTGATAAATAGAATGTCACATTCTGGCATTGGATATTTCTACAGGACATCCACAACTCCATACCTAGTACTTTTCTCCTTGCTGTAAAGCTCCCAAAAAACTACTTCATTGTCCATACTATTTGATAGGATGAAGTTTCCAAGACCTCTAGTGCAATCCACATAATTTGAATGCGATGAGGCAATAAAAAATAGGAAATGGCATTTACTTCGTGGGGAATTTCAATGGAAAATCAGTCCAGGTACATGACTTCTCAACATAGGTCCAAAACCCTTTCATAGACCAGATCTTGACCGTGTTGTCCATGCCACAACTTACAATACAATATGCATATGAGGATGAATATTTACACAAAGAACTTCATTGCGATGTCCCCCAGCTCCAACAAATATCAACATGCATATTCCAGTTTGGAAATTCCAGAGTCGTAAAGATTCATCGTTGCTAGTAGATACAATAAGGGAAGGTTTCGGTGCTTGAGTCCTTATTTTATTCATAGAATCTCTATTGCCAATGAAACTCTTATGGATCTTTTCACTTGCACAACCAAGCACTCGAATTATACCATTATGACCACCTTCAACAAATAATGGTGAACCATTCACATTGCATGCCCAACTTAATGTGTAAAATGCTTTATCCTTATCACTGTCCAAAAATTCCTACGAAATAGAAATAACACTTCCTTCCAAGCATGGTAAACGGTCACCTTGGTCACTAACATTTAGATACACGTCCTTCCGATGTAATTCCTTTGTCAAAAAATTCATCAACATTGATCTCTACGCATCTATTGTGTTTTATCTTCATGACATCAAATGTGTTTTCTAACCTGTGACGTGTGTGCCACCTTACGGTGTACATGTATGCACTTAAAAAGGGACTTGGAGTATGAGTATTCGATGAGTCAGTCTTACAAATTTCTGATGTCAAGGATAATGTGATTACCATGAAAGGTAGCTCTCCATAATGCGACTACCATAGAAAGAAAAAGGTAGCGCTCCTTGATATTTGTTTGGTCATATGTTTGTAATATACCACCATTATACTGAATGGTCATATGGGCTTTGAGTGCCCTTTGAAGATTTTGTTCAAAGATGAATTTTGAAAGTGTTGTTCACCTTTAAATAAACCCAAAAGACAAGCAGTTCTCATTCTCTTGTATCGACTATAACTCATCAACTCCCTTTAGCATTTGTGTTTCATGCTTCACTTTGGAGTGCGTATTTGTTTTATGGTGGCCATCGGGCTTTTAATCAAAACAATCCTTTACATGTGACCTTTGGATGCATTGTGATGATCTTCACATATTCGATCAATAAAACCGAAACTCAAAGCATGAACCACTTTACTTTAAACACCCACCAAGCCTTGAAGTCAGTATTTATATTTAAATAAGTCTTCCTCCCAAGTGATGTCTTTTCACTATATCATTTGATTTCATGCTTCTAATTGAATATGTTGTCGAGGAAACTCCATCTAAAAAAAAAAATGCAAAGGACAAAACAATAGAATAAGTGATCATTTTAATGCATAGGTTCCTAAGTAGGCTAATAAAACAATCCATCCATTTGAGGTGTATACAAGGACTCATATAAATAACTAAAACAAGGCGTTGTTAATCATATTATTTAGGCACAAGATATTTAAACTGAAAAACCAACTCAAAGTTCCGACAGTTTAATGGGCCTATTAATTTCATGTAATTATGATATCATGTGATCCCCAAGGTGATGTTGCGCTTATAGAGCGAGTTCATTGAAGTATTGTATCATTAATCATGTCAACCTAGGGTTACAAGGATGCAAGGGAAATATAAAATTATCACAACCCTAATGCACATTCTGAGATGGGGAAACCAATCATGAACCCAAGGGACAATGATGTTCAATGGTTCTTACCATGATGCCCTACAATGACAATGAGAATTTTCCCTTATAGGCAGATGAATTAGGTTAAAAAATCAAGAGGAACCTTCATTTTGAGAATCTAGGGTTTCTCCCAAACCCTAATATGGTCAATAATAAGGAAACCCAAATTGAATTCATGCTCGTCCAAATTTAGCGCCTCTACTGATCGTGATGCATATTATGGAAAGATAAATTTCAAAATCATGGGAGACTCTTAACGCATTAATGAAGAAACAAACTTTCAAAAAACTAATGCAATCATAAGGTTAATATCTGAGACAACACATGATGTGTGGATTCAATATGTGAAGTGTGAATGGGTACATCAACAAGGTTTGATAGGAAGGGTCACGGGGAGAGTAACCAGTTGAAGGCTTGATCAAAACCCTAATAGCTTGGGGCGAGGAGTGTGGGGCCCAAAATTTTGGGTGCTGCTGTAGCGGCTACAACAATTAGCAAACCACTGGTAGAATATAACATCTCTTCCAACATCCTTATAATAGTTTGAGTCTGGATAATGATGCAAGGGAATATTTAGCAATCACTATGGGTACCTCTTGCATTACCTTAACCTTTACATATATGCCTTCCCTTTGTGTCTCAAACAGGTCCTTCTAGTCGGTAAACACCCAATTAGAATTTCACGCATGCCAGTAGTTCATGATGATGCAGAGAACAAAGCATAGGGCTTATTGTATCCTGAGTTTTAAAATAGGTTTTTGGTGTTGCTTCGCCGCCAATAGGCCTAGACAGTACCTTGATGGAGTCACTTCAAGAAATCGTAAACATTGCTTTGCTGCTAGCGAGCATGGTTAGTACCCCGGTGGATTTGTTGCATTACCTCTTTGTGCAGGAAGCCTTTATCGATCCTTTATTAATTTTTTTTAATATGAAATTGGCACCTATTATTGGACGTTCATTGCGCCAGGGCATATGATGGATCCCAACTTATTTTACAGGAAAAAGAGGTTGTTTCTTGCTTGACAAAAACTAAAAGATATTCTGGTTTAGGTTTTCCCTCATGCCAAACTTCCACATCCCATATCTAGTTAACACGTGATAAATGAAAACAAATCGTTGAAACATTCAAGACCATGCTGAGCAGAAGGTTCATGTTATGGGTGTAGGTCATTCAAACTGATTAGGGTTCCCCACAAGCAATCTATTCATATTTTCCTTGCTAATAAGTTAGACTGATAGGAGAGATATCTAGTATGTAACTTTGATGATTGTTTCTAAGAGAAGCTACCTCTTACGGTAACCATCAAAACCACACAAAATCATTAGGGTTAGGGTTTTAATGCTAGGGAAGGTGACCAGGGAAGCTCTTCTAGAGTTTCAACATGTGTGAAGAGGTGAAATCAATCCTTTTAAGGTTTTAGCATGTGTAAAAAGGTGCAAGAAAAATAGTCATAAAATCAAAGGATCGAAGGCCCCAGGTTTGTGAAGGCTCATGAAGTGGCATGCAACATAGAGGAAAATGGAAGGCTAGGTCAATGACCAATGTATGCTATGTAAGAAGGAAAGTGCATGATGTAATGGAGCAGGCAGGGTTTAGTGCAATGCAGTGCTATGTAAATGCAAGGAAGAAATCATCTAATTGCATATAAAATGTCAATGCAATACATATGCAAATATTTCATGAGTGCAAGCTTAAACTCCTATGTCATGCAACAATTGATCAACTATGATAAATAAAACACAACTAGGCATCTCTAAACCATAAATAAAATGCTAAGAAGCAAACCTTAATCAACAAATTACTAAGAAAACCCTAAAACCTAACTAGTATAAACCCTAAACCCTAATTTAACCAGAGAGGAGGTCGGATTATGTGAAATCAAACTTCCAATGTAGCCATCGCGGTAGTTCTCGACCTACAAAAACAAATATGTTAGCGATTAGAATATGTAAAAAGAATTGTGTGAAAACCAAAATTCTCACTTGTGAAACATGCACAACAATAAGAAACTCATGTCTACTTATAGGATAACATGCCGGAAAATACCATTCAAGCCAAATTGCGATCCAATCCTGGTAAACAGAATCACAAAATTGAAATTTATAATCATCCAAGCATGACATACACCCATTCATGCTTAACCATAAATCCAATGTAAGTGAGGCAAGATTTTGCCTACTAATAGAGAAATATGCCAGATAAGATCCTTCAAGCAAATCAACAACCCTGTCATGATATCAGGGACGATCAACTTGATGACTTTGAAAAGAGGGTTTTTTGCCAGGTGTAACTACCATAGGATTCAAATGTATAAACCCTAATTTGGGAAACCCTAGTTTGTATATGTCCACAAACTTCGTCAAGGATGTGAGGAATTGACATAACCATCAGTGGCAGTAGAATTGCCTCACCGTCCTAAAAAATATCTGAACCTTCAAACGAAAAGTCATCAAATATTGGAGGCTTCGTAAGATTAACAGGTGAATGCATATGGTCATCATTAGCTATGACAACACAACTATCAATGAATATATTGTTGATTTGATCAGATTTCTGAGAACTGATAAATGGAAATTCAATAGATTAGATTCTTTAGATTCCAAAGAATGAGGTGAATCAACCGGAAGAGTCTCAGACAAAGGAGAGGTTAGGCGATTGGTACCTTCACATATAAGGGGTTGTAAGACATAACCTACTGGTACATGTTCACAATCTATACCGACTGGGCAACAATAAAAAATATTTGAGACCATGGACGATGTACTCCCTTCAACAAACAAATTAGGGTATAGAGGTCAATGCATATTAGCTAATAGGGGATGGAAATATGTGTTCAGATAAATATCACTCGAATTAGAGGCTTTACAAGATGAGATCTCATTCTGCAAGATGATGTTGAGAGAAGAGTGGGGCACAAAAACCCTAATTTCAAAAATCTCGATTTGACTTGGGTCTCATCAGGATCGTCAGAACTTGACATAACCATGAGTGGAAGTTGAAGTGCCTCAACTTCCTGATCAGTCCCCAAACCTTTGTAAGGCGAATCATCAAATTCTAGTGGCATTGTAGGATCAATATATGGATATAAATGACAATTACCAGAGGTGTGAGTGAATATGTTTTTGATAGAATGATAATCATTGAAGCCACCAGTTCAATCAGGTTGGGTATCTAGCACATAAGGATCTTCTTAGATTAATAATGAATATGAATCAGTGAGAGAACCATCTTGAATTTGCCGCGATGTAAGGTCTTCTTCTTCACCTGTTAAAGACTGCAGATGGAAGAGATCAGGAACAAGAGATTCATCATTCTCATAATGAAATTGTGAAACATGACCCTCATGTACATCACTACAACCAACACCAGCAGGATAAAGTTCTGAATGATTTGTAGAAATCACTGGTGTGGTAGACTCATGAAATAAATCAGGGTATAATGGATGAAATGGTTCAGATGAAGGGGCACCAATCGTACCAAGACTCTCATCCCACACATAAGTGTTATCTAGAGGGAGAAATTAATCTGCATGCATGTCATAGTCTGTGGGTTTTGTAGGACAATCAACTTTATTTGAGACAAGACATGAGTAATGGCCAACCAGTGAATGAAATTCACGAATAGATGGAGGCATGTGTTCAATGGACTTGAGCTTGGTTTCATCAACAAGGGGATATTTTATATCAACTTGATATTCATGTTTAGATTCAACAGGATGTATAAGAGATTCAAAGGTGATACAAGTTGGTTCATTTCCCTGAAAGCATTTTTCATCATTTAAACTATTTGTGACAAAAAATTCGTTAGGTAATAGAGCATGAGGAGGATGAGAAATTTCACAAGAAGTAATTTCATCCTCGGGGGCTTGAGGTTGTTCCCAACTTAGAGAAATAGGCAAGACAAGATTGGGGATAAGATATGGACAATTTGTAACATGCAGATTATCATAATGTTCATAGGAGACGAGATTTGTTTCAGACTTAATGTTTGTAGAGAAATGCGAACTAATCACTGGAATTTTTCACTCAAATACACCCAATTGAGATTTATTTTATGAAATTCAAAACAAATATGAACAATCTAGCAACAACATCTTCTAAATATTCTTCAGGTTTCATTCTAAGCTCATTTATCCTTCTAAACACATCTTGAAAATCATACCTGTCAAAAGCTTGTCAAAGCTTACTGATGAGTTTCTCGAACGAATGGATGGAAGATGCTGGCAATGTGTGGCACCATTTCTTGATACGACCTTCAAGGGTGAGGGAGAAGAGTACACAAGCAAACTCTTCATTGTTGATTTCATAAGATTCACAAAACTTAAGGAAATAAAAAATATGTTCGGTTATGGATGTTCCATCCTCACCATCAAACTTTAACTAAGACAAGTGATAGAGAGGCTCGTAGGGGATTGAACATTGGAAAATGGATAAATTAGATAAATACCCTGGGAGTAATATTTGAGGATGGGCCATTCTAGATAAGAGGTCCAAAATAGGCTCAATGGGCACAACTTGTCATCTAACCCTCCTTCTAGCACCAATTTGTTGACAGGCTGAAATGTACTACCAACAACTAGGGGGTCTCCTCGGTGTGAAGTCACAATTCTACCTCACATCATTTATGATAGGAGGCCTGTCCGGTATGTGGGCTAGGCCACCACCATGAATGTTTCCGCTCTTGGATGTCAAATGATAAGGTGTTAAAATGGGAAAAATAATGAAATGCCCAGGGTGTGAAACAAAATCAACCCAAGATTAATAAAATATAGAAAGAGGTACCGACAAGTCTCAACAGAAATAAGAAGAGGTATTCCATGAGAGGGATTAGTGAGCCAAAACCCAACCAAACATACATAAACAAGGATATGCTGGAAGTTAATTGTAAACTAGTTCACAATAGATCATTGACATGGAAAGGAATAAGGAAACACATATTTGAAAGCAAAACATACATGCAACAACTATGAAACAATCCATAACATATTACATATATGAAAGCACACACACAAATATAGTGGGAATATCAAACAACCAATACAACCACCATGAGTAATCATGGTAATCAGTGCCAAAACTGAAGAACATAATATTAATGTTGCTGCAACTTCAAGTACATATCTTGCAATTGGTCAAAACCCAACAATGGAACATATGCTGCCCATATCATTGCGCAATGAAAAACCATAGCTTCACTACAACTCACTCTACTAGCTGCCAAGAGTTGAGTCCCTATAGTTCTCGAGCACAAATCGAATATCTAATACTAGCCTCAACTCAAGTGCTAAAAGTCCCCTTTCATGAATTGTGAAGTTACATTTATAGAAATGGAGGGGTGATATTTCATCTTCTCCTACGACTCTCGGTCTTCCCTCATGACCCTTAGACTTACAAAGGGATTTTGACTTTCCTTCTTTTGTTCTTTTCCTAACCTCAATATTTTGCCATTAAAGACAAAATAATATTTTTTACATTGATAATTTAGCAATGGATAATATTTGTTGCACATAAGAATAATAATCTTGATGGGACTTGATGTTGTATTTGTTACATCCTAACATAACATCTTATGGGAGGATCTAGGAATTTAAGAACAAGATTATTCCTCTTTTGTCCAAGGTTACTCTGTTGCCAAACAAATTATTCACAATCATTGTATTCAACTTGCACCAACAAAGCATCCCGTGATTCTAATCCTACAAACACAAGGTTACTTAATAAGGTGCAAGATCTAATTAATAAAATAAGAAACAATTGTCATTGAAAATAATTGATTCCCATAACAATATTGAAAAGGAAACGAAGAAGAACTCATAGCCTTGAAACATTTATGTTGAGATTCATTTGTCGAGTCTTCTTCGATCTCTGGGGAATATTTCAATTGCCAACTCATCTCATGTAACTGATATACAAACTTTACAGAACCCTTCTCGTGCATGAGTATAATGTCATATGCTTATTCCTTCACATGTGTTTCATTGTATACAAATTCAAAATTAATAAATAACCAATGCACCCATTATACAATCTTTGCGTTTTCAGGGTCAAAATATGTGAGGATGAGGGATAGACTTCATTGTTTGCACAAAACTGATATGTGGCCAAATTGGGACTTAGAGACCACATGTTTTTGTAGAGTACCAATTCCAAAAAGACTTACATATGATGGATGCTTAATAGGTATATTTGTTGGTTATAGTATCATACTAGTGGTATTACCCAGTGAACCAAATAAAACCTTTGAAGAATGCCATACCTCCTATTTTCTTCCATACTGACCCTGTAGGGTGAGCCACTCAATGTATTATGGGTGTGAAATGCATTGGTGAGAGATACTGATTGGATTTCCATCGATTGAGAGTGCGCTCTATTCCATAAATAGATACTGGCCTTGTGAGGCATATGACACAATCTTTGTTATGAGGATTGAGAGTCTACCAGTTGTAAGTGCATAGTGAGCCAAAGAAAACACTCCCATCTTTTCTTTGATTTGGTTCATAGCCAATGGTATCACAACAACTCTTTCCAGATGGTTACACACCCATGTCATGAGTGGTCACATAGTCGCTAAAAAGGATGGGTCATATTGGCCACCAATTTTCCGAAGCGTGATTCTGCGACTTGCCTACCATAGAAGAGGTCACATAGTCACACTTAGTGGAGGTCACTCCTTCTAGCCATTTCTGGAGTGTGACCCTGTGACCTTGACAGAGGTGCGAATTGCCAGAGGTTGCACAGTCACATCACATAGCTGGTCGAACCTCCTAGTGGTTTTCTTGAGCTTCGCAATCATGACTTTGTGACCTGGGCGGTGATGTGACTTACTGAGAGTGAAATCATGGGAGCTAGGTCACATTGCTAGACTGCAGGGATGAACACATTCCAGTTTTGCGACTGGTATTCATTAAAGGCATCTTTAAGAACACAAGGCCTTAGGGAGCATACTAATTTCTAATGTCTCGTGAAGTGTGGCTTTATAAAAATGGGCATGCTATATTCTAGCAAACAAAAATCTCTGTTGACTATTCTGGTGCAACAAATAATTTGGCTAAACTAGGGTTTCCCACAACATCAAACAAAATCTAATAACAATCAAAGCCATTAGTGTGTAGGCGTAAATATCTAAAATGTATATAAATTCACATTCAGCCAAGAAATTGTTGATTTTATTGATCCACATCCCACGGCACATACTACCCTCATCAAAACAACAGAGAACAATACTTGCATCATGAGATATAACCATTTGCATAATAGGATGTTTGCAATGTGCATGTGATAACTTGGCAATTAAATTAGGAAGGCCTAACTGTATGTCCCAAACATAAACGTTTCCTTCCCTATTGCCAGCTGCCATGAAATTATAGTGGAAATTGCATGAAAACTTGATAAACTGAATGTCACATTCTAGCATTGGATATTTCTACAGGATGTCCACAACTCCATAGCTAGTACTTTGCTCCTTGCTGTAAGCCTCCCACAAAACTACTTCATTTTCCATACTCTTTGATAGGATGAATTTTCCAATCCCTTGATTGAAATCCACATAATTTGAATGCACTGTAACAATAAAAAATAGGAAATGGCACGTAATTCGTGGGGAATTTCAATGGAAATTAGTCCAGGTACATGAATTCTCAACATAGGTCTAAAAATCTTTCACAAACTAGATATTAACCATGTTTTCCATGCCACAACTTACAATACGATATGCATTTGAGGATGAAGATTTACCTTAAGAAATTCATTGTGATGTCTCCCAGCTCTAGAAAATATCAACTTGCGTATCCCAGTTTGGAAATTCTAGAGTCGTACAGATTCATCATTGCTAGCAGATAAAATAAGGGAAGGTTTCCGTACTTGGGACCTTATTTTATTCAGAGAATCTCCATGGCCAATGAAACTATTGTGGACCTTTTCACTTGCACAATTAAGCACCCTAATTATACCATTGTGACCACCTGCAACTAATAATGGTGAACCATTCACATCGCATGCCCAACTTAATGTGTAAAATGATTTATCCTTATCATCGTCAACATATGCCTACAAAACAGAAATAACACCTCCTTCCAAGCATGGTAAATGGTCACCTTGGTAACTAACATTTAGATACACATCCTTTCGATGTAATGCCTTTGTCAAAACATTCATCAACATTGATATTTGCACATCTATTATGTTGGATTTTCACAATGTCACATGTGTTTTCTAACCTGCGATGTGTGTGCCAACTTATGGTGTCCATGCATGCACTTCAAAAGGGACTTGGAGTATGAGTATTCGTTGAGTCAGTCTCACAAATTTATGATGTCAAGGGTAATGCGATTGCCATGATAGGTATCTTTCCATAATGCGACTACCATAGAAAGAAAAAGGTAGCGCTCCTTGATATTCGTTTGGTCACATGTTTGTAATATACCACCATTATACCGAATGGTCATCTGGGCTTTCAGTGCACTTTGAATATTTTTTTCAAAGATGAATTTTGAAAGTGTTGTTTGCCTTTAAATAAACCCAAAAGACAAGCAATGCTCGTTCTCTTATAATGACCATAACTCATCAATGCCCTTTACCATTTGCATTTCATGCTTCACTTCAGAGTGCATATTTGTTTTATGGTGGCCATTGGGATTTTAATAAAAACAATCATTCACATGGGACCTTTGGATGGATTGTGATGATCTTCACATATTCAATCAATAAAGTTGAAACTCAAAGCATGAACCAATTACTTTAAACACCCACCAAGCCTTGAAGTGAGTATTTATATTTAAATAAGTCTTCCTCCCAAGTGATGTCTTTACACTATATCATTTGATTTCTTGTTTCTAATTGAATATGTTTTCAAGGCAACTCCATCTAAAAAAAAAAAAACTGCAAAGGATAAAACAATAGAATAAGTGATCATTTTATTGGACAGGTTCATAAGTAGGCTAATAAACAATCCATCCACCAGTATGGTTTATAAAAGGAATGATATAAATGACCAAAGCAAGGCATTGTGAATCACATTAGTTGGGCATAGGATACTTAAACTGAAAAACCAACTCAAATTTCCGACAGTTTAATGGGACTATTAATTTCATGTAATTCTGATATAAAGTGATGCCCAAGGTGATGTTGCACTTATAGAGTGAGTACTTTGAAGTATTGAATCATTAATCATGTCAACCTAGAGTTAAAAGTATGCAAGGGAAAGATAACATTATCACAACCCTAATGCACATGCTGAAATGGGGAACCCAATCACGAACCTAAGGGAGAATGATGTTCGATGATTCTTACGAGGATGCCCTGCAATGCCGATGATAATGTTCCCTTATATGCATATGAATTAGGTTAAAACATGAAGAGGAACCTTCATTTTGACAATCTAGGGTTTCACCCAAACCTTAATATGGTCAATCATAAGGAAAACCAAATTGAATTCATGCTTGTCCAAATATAGGGCCTCTACTGATCACGATGCATATCATGGAAAGATAAGTTTCAAAATCATGGGAGACTCTTAATGAATTCATGAAGCAACAAACCTTCAAAACCCTAATGCAATCATAATGCCAATAACTGAGACAACACATGATGTGTGAAGTCAATATGTGAAGCATGAATGGGTGCATCAACAAGGTTTGATATGAAGGGTTGCATGGAGAGTAACCAGTTGAAGGCCTGATCAAAACCCTAATAGCCTGGGGTGAGGAGCAGGGGACCCAAAATTTTGTAGAAATTTCCACTGTAGATCAACAGATTATGCAATATAATAAAACAAAATACAATATCTACTTCTACAACACTTTGTGGAAGCTTAATCGAATTGAGCAAGATCAAGAGAACACATATAACTGAGAATGATAAATCAATCACACATAACAAAGAAGAAATATCATGGGGAAAGCCTTAGCCTAAAACCCCAATCTCTGTATTATCATACAAGTGGAAATATTGTTCAAGTTACAAAAAGAATCAGCTCTCAAGCTATTCTGCTCTCTCTGCAATGAAACAATACAACTCATAGACTAAATAGGCATAGTATATGTCCTTCTCAAGTCCTCCAAGCCTCCTATTTCATTGCGCAGTTTTTCTTGGGGTCCAGTGAAGCCACATGTGTGAATTGGCCTCATCACACTCACAAAACCTGAAGAAGTAAATGCACAATCCTCAAGGAAAGAATTCCTTCTCCATGCAAGGAATATTCACAATGGAATATTCTAGCAATTGATAGTACACTGCCCCTTCCTCTGATCTTAACTAGGTCTCTGACTGAACTGACATGCATGAGTTATTTATGAGAGAATATTCAGTTATCTGAAGTGCAGTAGTTACATGCATGCAAGCATTAACTAACTAAACTGACATTAATTCAACAAAATGTTTGAATTAATCTAACAGACTTGACTCAGTTAACTAAGCCAACTAATTACAACTCACTATTACAACTCATCCTTATCTCTTTAACTGATGGATAAAATCCTCAATTAATGGAGAAACTGTTGCATGTCGCCACATAGACTTCATGTTTGATTTTACTTAACTAATTAACTCAATATGAATTAATTAATTATTTTACAAACAACTGCTAAGATCAAATTCGAATTTTACTTCACTATTTTAGTTTTGACTAAAATTAGAGGGTATCTCAAAATGCTATTTATAGAATGCTATTTTTAGCACTTCCATTTTTCATTCCTTGTTTCTATGTTCAACACTGGCTGAACTGCTATTTATAGCAGTGCTATTTTTAGCATTTCTTGTTGTTATTTTCAACAAATTTTGGATATGGCCAAAAAGTTTGGGTGTTGTTGTAGGGGCTACAACAGAAACCCATGTTGTGAACAAAAGGAATTCTAATCATTATTTTAGAGAGTCTAACTTTGGGTCGAAGACCAATTAAATTCCAGATATCGATATGAGGAAGTTTGATATAAATATCTGGTAACATGGATGCGACAGATGGAGCAATAATTTGATCTACATGATGTGCAACACACACAAAAGGTACACATTGCATCTTTATATTTAGAGCCCAAACTATTTGTATGGTATCAATGAATTTTTTCTCATAAATCACTTGTCACTTGGTCAATTTATACAGATAAAATGTTAGCACATTATGAGGATACAAAGAGAAACAAATTCTTTAGCCAATTGATAAATCTTAAACAAAATGGTTCAATGACGGAGTACATTGAGGACTTCCAAAAATTGAATATCAGGGTAACTAATATTCCAGAGGAGAATATGATTGATGTTTTCATAGGGACTTTGAAGAATAACATCCAACATGAGGTTCACCTAATTCATTGGAGACAACATTCAGGGTGACAATAAAATTTGAAAGAAAAATTATGGAAATAAGGAAGTCTACCATTCACAACTATAAAGATGGAAGTGTTGTTGCTCCTAACCTCCCACAACCTACAAGGTTGACACCACAAAAAATGGAGGAAAAAGGATAAAAAGGGCTTCGTTACATTTTTGATATAAAATACACAAAATGTCATAAGTGTGCTGAGAAGAAATTATTTTACATAGATTGTGAAGAGGAGGAAGAAAAGGAACAAGAAACATCAAAAGAAGAGGATCTACTCCAAGAACCAACTCTAGAGAAGGAAGAAATGAATCTAACCATATCTTGTAATGCATTGGATAGAATTACCACTCCTCAAACTCTCAAGATAAAAGGATATATTAAGAATAAAAAGGTAATAGTGCTAGTTGATTCAAGTAGTACCCATAATTTTATTCATTGCAAGATAACCAAGGAATTGAATTTATTTCTATATCCAACACAAAGCATCAAGTATCGTTGCAAATGGAGGAACTATAAATTTATCTAGAAAGTGCCATAATATCAAACTAACCATGGGGGAATATTTATTGAATAGTATAATGCTTTCCATTCCAATGGGTGGTGCTAATGTTATACTAGGGGTATAATGGTTACAATCTTTGGGGCCGATAACTTTTAATTTCCAAGAATTTTTCTCGAAATTTTTTTGGGAAGGAAAGGAAATTGAATTAATGGGTATCACAAGGAAACCAGGGAAGATAATCAGCTCTAATGGCATGACAAAGCTTTTGAAGAAAGAACAATTGGGTGTAATTGCACAATTATGCTCATTGGAGGTTCAAACATCAAAATAATCCATTTCTCCAGATCTCTAAAAGTCTTGGACAATCCTTCCAAGATATTTGAGACTCCCAAAGGAATTCCACTATCTTGCTATTCACTTGATTCCAGGAAGTTTTCCACCAAACATTAGACCTTACAGATATCACTATGTCCAAAAGAGTGAAATTATACGTATGGTTGCAAAAATTCTAGAGGCTTGTATAATTCAACCTAGCCAAAGTTCTTTCTTTTCTCAATTAGTATTAGTGGACAAGAAGGATGGATCATGGCGTATGTGTTCGGATTATAGGGAGCTCAAAAAGCTCACTATTAAAGATAAATTTCCCATTCCTGTCGTTGATGAATTGCTGGATGAATTACATGGAGCAATTTACTTCACCAAGATGGATCTTCATGTAGGATATCATCAAATTAGAATGAAGACTGATGACATTTCAAAAACAACATACATAACTCATGAAGGTCATTATGAATTTTTGGTCATGCCTTTTGGCCTTACTAATACATCTTCTAGATTTCAAGGTTTGATGAATAGACTTACCAAGTATGCACACTTTTGTGCATTATATCATCCTTTTAAAGCCAGTACAATTTCTACTGCATTTATGGAGACAATTCAAAAGCTACATGGAAACCCAAATATTATTGTAAGAGACATAGATCCCATTTTCACTGCAAATTTTTAGATGGAATTTTTTTCTTGTCTTGGTACTGAAGTAGCTCATAACTCACTTTATCATCCGCAATTTGACGAGAAAACTAAGATAGTTAACAAATGTTTGGAAGGATATATTCGTTGCTTTGAATATGATATAAAAACATAATGGTTCAAGTGGTTACCTGTGAATGAATGGTGGTATAACACTTCCTTCCATACTGCATAAATGACCCCATTCATGGAACTTTATGGATATCATTCACTGTCCATCACATTATCTTTAAGAGAAAATTATAAGGTTCAAGCAGTGGAAGATCACATCGAGCATCAACAACAAGTTATCCAAATATTAAAGGAAAGCCTCACATTGGTGCATAATCAAATGAAACAATAGGCATATCAACATCGTGGTGAAAGAAGTTTTGACATAGGCCACTGGGTATTTTTACAACTACAACCATACAAAAAAATGTCCTTCAAGCAAGCTAAGAAGGATAATAAATTAACACCCAAGTACTATGGTCCTTACAAGATGCTACAAAATATTAGTAATAAGGCATGAAAATTGGAGTTGTCTACATCTTCCTGGGTACACCCAGTTTTCCATGTTTTATGCTTAAAGAAGGTTATCAGTGGCAAGCTCTCAGTTCAAACAATATTTCTAGAACTTGATGAAGAAGGAAAAATCATATTGGAGCCTGAGGAAGTCACAAAAACAAGAACCTGACAACTACATAATTGATCAATTTTAGAGAATCTCATTATGTGGAAGAACTTACCCGCTGAATATTCCATATGTGAGGATGAAAATTTTATATAGAAGCATCGAGAAATACTCAAGCATTGAGGAAAACACTTTTTTTTTTAAAGAGAAGGGCATGTTAGGCCCCTATAATACTATTGTATCCTCCTTACTGTTGTTGTTCGTATATCCCCTTTATTGTTATTTTTGTGCCCATGTAGCACCCATATTGTTATTGTTGTGCCCCGTAAAAGCCCACTATTTTTTTTGTTGTGCCCTTACATTATTATTTTTATGTAGGCTCTGATTATATTATGACCCCTTAGACTCCTATATATACCAAGGAGCTCTTGTCATTTGTATCATCCATTTTTTTTTCATTTATGTGATGTAAAGGAGGTTTCCCCCTCGAAGTCGTTGATGTTGGGAATCACGATTGTCATTAGACCAAAACCCGCAAGTGTTAATCAACGATTGCATTTCCAAAGATAAGGATCCATGAGAGGTGGTTAGTCCATGTCACGAAACACACGGGGAGTGTTGGTTTATCCAATGTCCAACAATATCCCCCAACGCGAGCCGAGTGTGTATTGAACTCGTGATCTACATTATGATACCACTTGTTTGGAATCACGATTTCTGTTAGACCAAAACCTATAGGTGTTAATCAACAATTGCATTGCTAGAGATAAGGATCCATGAGAGGCAGTTAGTCCATGTCATGAAACACATGGGGAGTGTTTTTTTATCCAATTTCGAACAATTGATCTATATTTTCTTATTTTTTGCGATTTGGTTGCATAACAGTGTTCTTGAAAGACTTCATAAATCCATATGAACTAACTGTAATGGCCCGATGGTTGAATTTTCTTTGAATGGGAAGGGCATATGAATTTAGTTTCCAATCTGACACGATTTGCAAATTGTATTCTAAGGCTTGGAATTCTTTGGCAAGTCCTTGACAACATTATTTTTTCCCATCTTACTATCTGGTCAAAATTTAAATGGCCCAGTCTTCTATGCCACATCCAACTCTCATCAAACTTACTCAGACAACATTTCTAAAATTTTACTTTCAGAACATAGAAATTACTGTATGTTCTAAAAACTTAAACTATTACTTCACCTGTACTTGAATACTTAATTTTACAGTTCTTTGAACTAAAAAAAACATCATATCCCTTATCACACATCTGAGAAGAATTTAGAAATTTATGCTCCAAGAATTCAATAAATAATTTTTTTTTAAGCTTTACCTCTACCATTTTCCAAACTGACAACACCTTTTCCCATTATCTTACCTGGTGTATCATTTCCAAACATGACATTACATTTTCTAAATTCTTTTATTAATAGGGATTTGTGTTTTCCCTTGTCATATACTTCAAACAAATATTGTCCACATACCAATGGCTACCTTGATTCTATGCATACAAAACAAGATCCCAATTTTTTTCCTTCTTCTTTTGTTTCTATTCCTTGGGTTTCTCTTTTGCTTACTTGATCTCAGGGGTTGGTTTTGACTTTGTGAATTTGTAGTCAATTTCCTTATACCCATAATTATGGAAAATATACTATTCCAACATGGCAATTAATAATGAAAATGAATTGTTATTTCTGGGCATGTTTCTCCATTATTTGTATGATAAAGCATATTTATTCTTAGATTTTGTGACTTGCCTATATGTTAAGTTCACCCTACAACTGGAAACTTTATGACCATAGTTTGTGCATGTAAAACAATAGTCGAGAAATATGTCTTCATACCTGGGAGCGATTTGTTTGATGAATATTTGATGTCTTTGTTTTTGAGGTACAATGAATATTTGTTGAAATGATGCTTATGCATTGTGGTTGTAGCTCACATTGAATTTTTGTTGAACCTTTTTTTTTCTTTATAACATTGCTTTTCTGCTAATTTAAATTATTGTATTTGATTTTGTCCTTTTGCAGTTGATGTGACAAATTTCTGGATTTTTCTTTGTTATCTTTATGCTATTGAGTTGTATTCTTTATGGATGTTGTGCTGTCTGGTCCTTTAGTATTAATCCTAGGGTTTAATGTTATTCCCTTGGTATTTTAATATTAATGATAAGGTTTATAATATTAATGTTAGGGATTAATGTTTATTCAAGATTTATATCCCTTGGGTTTATAATATTAATCCCTTGGGTTTGTGACAAATATCATCTCATGAAAATAAACCATGGTCAATCATGGTCAAATATGGTGCAACATCTGATTGTGACAAAGATTGTCTCAATATGAAAATAGATCATAGTATACCATGGTCAATCATGGTAAGCCATGGTTAACCATGGCCCAATATCACATTGTGACAAAGATCGTCTCAATATGAAAATAACCATGATCAGAAATGGTCAATCATGGTCAACCATGGTCCAACTTCACATTGTGACAAAGATTATCTCAATATGGAAATAAACCATGGTTAATCATGGTCAACCATGGTCAACCATCATTAACCATGGTCGATCAGGATCAACCATGGTCCAACATCACAATGTGACAAAGATTGTCTCTATATGAAATTCAATCTAACAATCATTTGTTGCAATGTTAATTACATTGGAATGTATTCAATGTCTCATTATTACATTACAAAACTTGGGTTTGATACTAGGTTTATAATATTAGGTCTTTTTAATATTGACTATATAATATTAAAGCTTAATATTGGGTTTATAATTTATAATATTAGATTTAGAATTAATATTAATATTAGGTTTATTTAATATTAGTTTAATATTATTCTTAATATTATGGTCAAGATGGTCAACCATGATCATTGATGCTCAACCATGGTCATCCATGTCTATAATATTAATCCCTTAGTTTTTTAATATTAATCCCTTGAGTGTATCAATCCCTCAGGTTAATCAACCATGGTCAACCATGGTCATCCATGGTCCAACATCTCATTGTGACAAAGATTGTCTCAATATGAAAGTTAACAGTGGTAAATCATGGCCAACCATGGTCCAACTTCACATTGTGACAAATATTGTCTCAATATGACGTTGAAAATGCAACAAGAAATTCCCAATTTAATTTCCTCTTAATTAAATTAGGAGAATTCGAATTTCAATTTTAGCAGAATACTTGGAGGTAGTTAACTGAGGTAACATGACTCTTGTTGCTCTGTTAACTTAGTAAATTCAAGTTGGAGACACTTGAGTTAATTTCTACATGATTTACTGCTAATTTGTAGCAATCTATTTTAGTTAATTTGAGTTAGTGTTAGTGTAACTAGTTCTCACTGTTAATAGAACTAGTGGAGGTTCACTCAAGAGTGTGTAACTTTCTTCACACTGAGTGATCATCCAGTTAACTTATTAATTAACCCAGAATAATTGATGCATGTAGAGAATTCGAGTTACCAAGTTGAGATTTGAGTTCATGAGTAGTGCAGTATCAATTGTAAACTATTCCAAGTTGTATAAGTCATGCATGCAGTAAGAGAAGGACCTATAGGAATTGCGCAATCCAAATTGAGGAATTTCCTAATTAATAGGGGGATAATTCCTTAAGGAACAACATAAGGAAATAGGAGCTTGGAGGCTTGAAATTTTGGTTAATTATTGGCAAAGGTCGGCCAGTCAGCAAGAGGATAGAGGATACAGGTACAGGTTGAGCTCAAGCTTGAGTAGACCATATTGTATTCATATAGATTCTTTGATTAATGTAATACACATAGTAAGGGGTTTTGAGCAATTGATTTCCCCTAGTTAAATATCTGTGTATATGTATTGAACCTTGATGCATGTTAATGATTTGTGTTCTCGATCATGAATTTACTTTCGCAGACCAGTACGATATCTTCTAGTCTTGTGATTTAGTAAATTTCATGAGAAATTTAGAATATACACATTAATTTCTACATGGTATTAGAGCTAGATTCATAGTAGAGAAGATATTTCAAAGTTGTCATTTCAGGAGGTTCGAATTTGAAGATCAGTGTTACAGGTTTTCTCCAGGTGCTGAGAAGATGGATTTCAATGGACTCAAGCTTGGGTATTTTTTGGAAGGGACTACAAATTTTGTGGCATGGAAGATCTAAATGGAGGTAGTATTGGATGATAATGGAATACTAGAATACATCAAGGCAAATGTAGCAAAATCCCCAACATCTGATGCCCATGATATTTCTTAGTGGAAGAAGGATGTGGCTAAAGTGAGTAGGATCATATTGGAGGGAGTTTGGGATCATATTGTCTTGAATATCCATGGGAAAGAGACTCCATTCATGATGTGGAAAACACTGCCAAATTTATTTGAGAAAATAGTGACCACATGAAGTTGGCACTTAAAGAAAATCTTCAAAGTATTAAGATGCAAAAGAATGAACAATTACGTAGTACCTGTGTAGGTTTACATAGTGTCATGATGAACTTGGCAGGGTCAGTGTTTCTGTCCCTGAAGAAGTTCTGGTAGCTCTAGCCCTCTTGGGCCTTCCCAAGAGATGGAATATTTATCAAGGTTTGGTAAATGGTAGAGAGAAACAAACAAGCTGGGAGCGGTTATGGTTTGATCTAGTGCAGGAAGAAATAAGGTGGAGCAACAAAGCTGAGACTTCATCCAAGGTCGAGGATGGGGAGAAATTTGCCTTGGATGGAAAGGCAAAGAAAGGGAAAGGGAAAAAATCCCAATCCAAAGAAGAATCTGGTCAAGGGGGAAAGAAGAAAGACTTGTCCAAAATCAAGTGCTTTCATTGTCATGAACTAGGACACTATGCCACGTAATGTCCACACAAGAAAGCAAGTAAAAAGATCGTAGGAGGAGCATAAGATGAAGCCTTTGCTTCACAGTTAAAACTTGATTTTACCTTGATTACATACATGGAAGTCACTGTGATGGGTAGTGTGTTGTATCTCGACAATGGTGCCTCATTCCACATGACAGGCAATAAATAAATTTTTAGTGACTTGGAGGAGAAGGATCTCTAGATTCACATCAAGATGGGAGATTATGGAAGGTATAGCATGACCAGTACTGGTACAGTTACTTTTGAGATGGATTATGGGTTCCCTCTTAGGCTTAAGGATGTGATGTATGTATCGGGTCTAAAGAAGAACCTAGTTTCTATCGCAGTGTTGGAAGACCCTAGTTGCGATGTGATATTCAACAAAAGAAAGGATTCCTTGAGACACATCACTGTGGGACAAGTGAATAAAATTGGGGTTCGAGTGAAGAAAATCTACAAATTATATGTGGAAGACTGTGTAACATTGAGCACAAAAGCAGAGAAGGTGCAAAGCCAACATGTCGATGAATTATGGCATAGAATACTTGGCCATTTGCATCATGGCACTTTGAAGATCATGCATCATATTTCTATACGCCTCCCCAATGGAGCACTAAGTACACAAAATCCACCTTAAATGATTGAGACAACAAGGCACATGCAATCCTTAAAAGGATCCACTCTGATGTATGTGGACCTTTCTTGATAGCCTCCAATGCCAAGCACAGGTATTATGTTATATTTGTGGATGATTTCTCACGGAAATTCTAGATCTACTTCATATAGAAGAAATACTAGATATTCTCCAAATTTGTTGAGTTTAAAGCACTTGTTGAGAAAGATACTGGCAGGAAAGTGAAGGCTCTTAAGAGCGATAACAATGGTGAGTACGTGTCGAATGAGTTTAATAATTTTTGTGCAAAAGAAGGCATTCGATGAGAGTTGATAACACCTCATAACCCACAATAGAATAGGGTGGCTGCAAAGAATAATAGAAGTATTATGGGAGAAACATGGTGATGCTGCATGACCAAATCCTACGTTTACACTTGTGGGCTAAAGCATGCAACACAACAGTCTATTTGTAGAATAAGAGTTCGAAAAATATTCTTGGCATGAGTACACCAGAGGAAGCTTTTTCAAGGAAGAAACTAGATGTGTCACACTTCAATATCTTTGGATCATCATTTTACTGTCATGTTTCCAAGGAATAAAGGAAAAATCTAGAGTTGACCATTGGGCATAGCCCAACTTGGCCATATTTTGGGTAAGGAATCCGAGTTTTGTGGAGTGTGCAGTAGAAAGGATGCCGTAGAGTGCGAAGTGGACCACACAACAGAGCAGAATGAGGACTGAACAAAAAACTCACTGCGCAGTATAGGGGCTCCGTGGCAAAGCCCCTCTTTTTTGTAAAATCATATAATATTGTAAAAGTTGAATGGTTTTGGACCATAGTCCCTTGTATTTTGGAAACCATGGTTTTGGGTCCATGGTAATGTAGCGATGTAATACCTCAATGTAATAGTATATATATGGATGAATAATAAAGAAGGAAGACATAATTGGATCCAAATATATGTTTATGGTTGTATTTTTGTGATCTGTACTTCGGAGAAAGGGGCGAGGCTCTGCAGCTGAGTGCACGGAGGCTTGGATCTATATCTTAGTGCGCAGAAAACCTATAGCTGTGTGCGAAGGTCAAGTACTACTTATTATACTGAATTCTCTATTATAAGCAATAGTGCTTGTGGACGTAGTCCCACATTGGGATGAACCACGATAAAGTCTATGTATTCATGTGTTTTGATTATTATTTGCACTTTATTTCATTACTATGAAGTTTATGGATGTTTATAATATGTTTAAGTGATGAACATAATTCTATGAAGTAATATATAAGTGTGAAGTAGTTCATGAATGTGAAGTATTTTATAAGTGTTAAAGCATAATAAAATACAAAATTGCCACATTGCAGTATCCCTTAGGGCTGCAGAAACTTGGTTTTGCAACCTCCCATAGACACTTTGGGTGAGACTGCGACTTGCTTGTAGGTAGTTGCTAAAGGGTCCAATGATTGAGGGTTTTGTTGGTGCATAGTAAAAGATCGAACTTGGGTCAGCCCAACCTAAGCCAAAAAATGGTTCCATTGCCGGGACCAGGATCTATTTGAGGGATATGTTAATGTGGAATCTGTCGAAGAAAGAAATCCAAGAGTGGGTAGAACAAAAGGAACGAGAATTTGTAGAACAAGAAAATAAAAGCCCTCATCTGTCAACTAGGAGGTGGTTGGGGAAGCATATTTTCAAATATCAATATGAAATCTTCTTTGGTTCATTTCATGTTGAGCTATATGAGTGGATATCAAGGTTGACTGAGAGAAATGACTGTTTTAAAGGAGACAAACCTGAGGAGTGGACTCTTGAACTGATACAACAACTCAAGAACACAAATAATAGGATCTCAAGAGATGTCGATTTCTAGATTGATATCATCTTGGGAGGATTCATTACTAAGTTCTCAGTAGACTCGATTGTGTCCTATAGTGAATCAAAACAATTTTTTTCAAAGGACCGTGAAGTAAGTTCTTGAAATCTCTAAAACTTTGGATTAATATTCTTTTGTGCGAAAGAGAATTTTACGAATGCAGTCACATTATTAGTTACTTATGTTTGGGAAAAGATCCGAAGAAGAAACTGGAACAACGTGAAGTGGAAAAGGATATATAATGGACACTAGGAAGGGATATCATGGCCAAGATCCAAAGAGTTTTATTGAAGCTGACTATAACACCTTGTTGAATGAGTTTGAAAGTGAAGAAAACCGCCTTAAGAACATTTAAATAACTCCGCAGTATTCAACTTTCCATCTTGAAAGTTCGCCAAAGCCAAAATCAAGTAGTAGTCAAGGTGATTTTGGGTTTTCCCATCCCCCTACTCCCCCTACCACCCATACCCCCCATTCCCCTCCCCTTACAAATCCCCCTTCCCCATCCCCTCTCCCTCCCCCTCCAAGAAGAACTATGGCTGATGATATTAAGCTACAGATCTTTAAAGGGACTGGGTCAGAGGATCTAAAGTAGTTCTGGTTTTTATGTGAAGTAGTATGGAAAGCGAAGCAGATCCATGAAGAAACCATAAATAAAGAACAACTTGTCACAACATTATGAAATAGAGCGTTGGCATGGTACAAGAAATATTGAAGCAATTATATCAAATCATTTGCAGAGATTAAAACAACACTGATAAAATAATTTAAGAAGCTGAAGTCTGAGTCACAATGCATCACAAAGCTAAAAGAAATCAAACAAAAGCTTACTGAATCTATTTGGGAATTTTATCAAAGATTCAAGATATTATTGGATCAGGTGAGCTTCGAAATAGCTCCGCAACAACATAAAGAATGGTTTATCTCTGCGCTGCTTCCACATATAATACTGCCTTTGTCACAACATAATATATAAACTCAAGCCGAAGCTTTAGAACTTGCGATGAAATTAGAAGCTTCGCTTATAGGGGATACCAATGCAGGTATGTAGTAGATCTAGAGTCAACTGACAAATTTGACTCTGCAGATACAAGATATGAATAAAATTAAGGAAGTCGAAGAAGAAGTGTGGTGCACAAAATGTAAATTATAAGGCCATTTTAAAGAACAACGCTCTCTGTTCAAAAACTACATGGCCAGTGGAGGACTGAATCCTTTGAATCCTGGATCCCACTTATGGTACAAGATATGTAAAAATAGAGGTGAAAATCATGCAAAAGATTGATACCTATTGCAAAAGTATGTCTAGACTCCAAGAAACTTATATTGAAAATTCTGCAAATCAGTAGGGCATGATGAGAACAATTGTCGAGCTTATGAATTGATGATGGAGCGTAGTACTGATGCCTATAGAATGCAAGCTGAAGAACATGGACATGAGGAACATAGACAATGCAGTGGTAAAAGCGGCTATCAAGGAAGAGGTTGAGGTGGCGGAGCTGGTCGAGGTCGTGGACAGATTATCTGCTACAACTGCAGCTAGGTAAGTCACTTCGAAAGAGATTGTCAGAATCCTACTATGACATGTAAGTATTGCAAATCATTTGATCATGTAATTTAGGAGTGTCTGGTACTTATGGAAAAAATGCAAGAAAAGAAAAATCAATAGACTACGTAGAACATTCATATGATGACTACGGAACCAAGGACCGATGGACCTCGCATTAATAATGTAACAAGGAGTGGTTTTGTGACTGGAAATGATAAATCATATGGAAAGAAGGAAGTTGAAGCTACATGGGTTAGAAAGACTACTGAAAAATCCCCTGTGTTTGATATTAAAAAGGAAAAAGAAGTCTTTATGGAAGTGAAACAAATATTTATGGATGTAGGAGCTTCAACATCTATCGTGCAACAAAATCAGAAGAATAGCTATGGTGTATCTTCTTTGACACAAGGCCAAGCTTTGACAATAAAGGAACACAATGCAACATATAAGGTAGATACTTTAAAATATTTTCTTTAAACTTGTATGAAATTGTTACGAGATCAAAGAGATGTAGAAGGACACTAGGAATTGATAAATTCCTACACATCTAAAGAAGTATCGCAGAGTGAGATGCGCTAAGTCAACAACTTACATAGACAAAAGAGAATTTGAAAGCAAATGAGGCTTAGTGCACAAATAGGAGAATATGACATGGGCCAAGTTATTTTAGATCTGGGATTTGAAGCTAATGTCCTTAAAATAAAACATGGGAGTTAATGGGTAAACTGAAGTTACAATTGTCACCTATACAGCTAAGAATGGTGAATCGACAAAGTATTGTCCCTATAGGAAGTCTATTAGGTATTACAATGGACATTGAAGAGGTGCACACTACTACTGATTTTGAAGTGATAGAAATTATGGATGACAGTAACCCCTATCTTGTATTACTTGGATTGGATTGGGAATTTGCCAACGTGGCTATAATCAACTTAAAGAAGAGGCAAATGATATTTGAAAGCAACAATATGAGAGTGATCATTCCCTTGGATCCATCAGAAGGAGAAAGGTATAGTAAACTAGTTAAGGAGGAGTACAACACAATTGATATAGATAACATCTATTAGATGACAACAAAAGAACAAGATTGTGTTAACCCTACTAAAGGCAAGTTGAGTTCGGAGCATGATAGTTCATGTGCTTCAGATTCAGAAGAAGAATTGGAAAATTGGCAAAACAGGTTACATGAAGTATCTATGAGGCCATGTGCAAGAGTTACTAAAGCAGTCCATTGTATGCCAATTGAGGTATGTGACTTACCCTTTTATGATGGTTTGGGTGATATAAATATTTTTCTTGAAGAATATGAAGAACATGGACTAAAGTGTCAAAGAATTTTAGTTCTAGATATAGGCCTAAGAGCCACTCTTGCTAGATGGTGGGGTACACATAAGAAGAATATAGGGACTTGGCAAGAATGTCGAATGTTGATATGGATAATTTTTGGTCTAGTAGAAATAGAGTTGGTAGATAAATATGATGGTAAAAGTGATCCTAGAAAGCACATCCATCTCTGCATGACAACATGGAAGGAGATTCCACGAGAAGAATGAGTGCATGGGTTCATCCATACATTGTAGGCAATTCCTCAAAATTGGTACCTGGAAACTGAACTTCAACATGGTACTGTGAACTAGGCAGAGATGGTTGATAGGTTTATATTGACATTTAGCTTTGAAAATGATTTTCCATATATAGATTCAACCCTTTAGGTAGTTAAAACGAATATTTTTTAGAATGAAATTCCACTCACTTGGTAGACTAATTGGGCTACGTAGCTACAAAATGTAATCAAATGATACAACATCACTGCAGAAGAAGATGAAGACCCTCACAATATTAACATAGTATAATGTGAAGGCTACCACAAAGTGAATGGACCTGAGTTAGAAATGCCTGATATAACAAATCCATTGAAGAAAAAGAAGGTGAAAATAGGATAAGAAGAGGATCCAAAGGTTGCAATGGTAGGAGATTATTGGGATGAAGAAAAAGTCAGCAAAATGATAGATCTTCTACATGAATACTAGGAATTATTTCCCACTAACTTTTCATATATGAAGGGCACAGTAGGAGATTTAGAAGTTATGAAGATTCCTCTAAATCCTGATGCGAAGCCAGTTAAAAAAATGCCTTATAGATTGAATCCAAAGTACAAAGAAAAAGTAAAGAAAGAATTTGACAAAATGAACGTGTGGAAGAATTAGAGTAGGTAAGTCCTATGGTAGTACAAGAAAAGAAAACACAAGGAGAAATCCAGATTTGTGTTGATTTAAGGAAGTTAAATGATGCATGTCTACATGACCCATTCCCTACTCCTTTCACTGATGAAGTATTGGACAATGTAGGAGGCCAGCAAGCCTATTCATTTACAGATAGTTTTTCAGGATACCATCAGATTAGAATTGTATCAGAGGATAGACATAAGACCGCCTTTACTACAAAATGGGGTTCATATCAGTATACAATGATGCCTTTTGGATTGAAGAATGCCCCTACCATATTTTCAAGAGTGGTGGTTGCAACTTTCAAAGAATATATTCACAAGTTTTTAGAAGTATACTTCGATGATTGAACAATATTTGGGTTAAACAAAGATTTATACCAAAAGACTTTGTTTAATTCATTATGGATCACACAAGCTTGAATACAGAAATATTTTGGTTATTGAAAAAACACATTGCAAATTTAAGACTGAGGCTCAACACATGCAAGCAGTATCATATTTCTCTGAATATCAAAAAGTGCATATTCTGTGTACCTTTTGGTATATTGCTGGGACATATTGTTTGCAAACAAGGATTGATGGTGGATCCTGTGAAGATTGCTATTATTGTGAATTTACCTCCACTAAAGACAGTGAGATAGATTCACACCACATTAGGACATACATGATGCTACATAAAAATTATCAAAGGATATGCCCATATCACCGCGCCTATGGAAAAACTGTTGAAGAAAGAAGTAACATTCATATGGAATGAAGAATGTGAAAAGAGTTTCAACACACTAAAAGAAAATATGGTAACTGCTCCTATACTGGTATTGCCAGATTGGAATAAGGAATTTCATGTTCATGTGGATGCTTCATGTATAACTTTAGGAGTAGTATTGGCACAACCTGGTGTAAGAGAAATTGATCACCCTATAGATTTTGCAAGTAGGGAACTGTCTACAACAAAGAAGAACTATACAACTACAAAAAGGGAATGATTGGCTATGGTATATGATTTACATAAATTTAGACATTATTTGTTGGGATCACATTTCAAGATGTTCATAGATCACCCTACACTAAAATATTTGGTCAATAAGCCTATTTTAGGAGGAAAAAATTGTAGATGGCTATTATTATTTCAGGAGTATGACTTTGAAGTTATTGTTAAGCCAGGAAGACTAAATTCTAGACCTAATCATTTGTCAAGGTTGGAAACAAGAGAAGAACCAATGAATATAGAGGATAATCTTCGTGATGCACAGCTGTTTGCGATCAGGATAATAGATGATCACTTCACTAATATTATTCACTTCTTAACCACATCAATGGCCCCTTTAGAATACACTATGCAATAGAAGAAATAATTGGTGGTTAAGGCAACATGTTTTTCACTAATAGCAGGAAATTTATATAATATGGGACCAGAATAAATATTGTGCAAGTATGTCCCTGAGCACGAAAGATAGATAATTTTAACAAAAGCTCATAGTGGCGCAATTGGTGGACATTATGCAGGGAAAGCTACTGCACAAAAAAATTTAAGAGAAGGATTATGGTGGCCTACACTATACAAATATGCAAAGGAGTACTGTCAAGATATTGATGTCTACCAAATAATAGGAAAACCTTCAAGAAGAAATAAAATGCCATTTGTGCCACAAGTAACATTGTAGATGGGCCATTGATTTTTTTGGACCTATCAATCCACCAGGAAAAAATACTGGTGCGAGGTATATAATCATTGCGACTGATAATTTATTTGAAAAGGTGGGCCGAAGCACCATCTGTGAAGGATTGCAGTGCAGAGACTACTGCAAATTTCATCTTTGAATACATACTATCCAGATTTAGGTGTCCAAAGATATTAATAAGTGACCAAGGGTCACATTTCTTAAATAAGACCATTGAAGCATTGACTGAGGAATTTCAAGTTTACCACTAAAAGAGAACTCCTTATCATCCTTAGGAAAATGGAAATGTGGAAGCATTCAATAAAATTTTGGAGAATGCACTAACCAAGGTATGTAATTGTTGGCTTAAGGGGGCCTGATCTAGGTTTGGAGTTAATTAGCCAAACAAATCCCTGTACTACTAGCCCTTTTGGCAACAACTCATGGAGCGTGGACTGAGGTCTCACCCAAAGCAGTATGGGGGGATGCTGGAACCAAGTTTACGCACCCTTGATATGTCTGAGGGGTTGGTTTAGTCCAATTGTGAATACCTTCATGCAGGTCACTTCGCACACTATCCTGACTTGTGAGACCTTCGTGTTCTTTTATAATCACCTTCGTGCAGCCCTAATTAGGGGCTGAGGTGATTTCACATTGCTAAGGCAACGATCTGCGCTACTTCCCCAAGTTATACCATGGATCTTACTTATCTTCTTATAATAGTTGGTTACCTTCGTGTAAACAGATACTTTATCTTATATTCACTTTGTCAACATATTCATATAAGTTTGCACATCATATAAACAATATAAATGAAATTTATATCTAATACATTCAATGCACAAAACAAGAAAAAGATACACATAATTGATGTAAAACTTCTCTTTATTACTTCTCCAACGGTTACAAACTCGACTCACCCTGCGCACTCAGCTGTAGTGGTCTGCGCACTCAGCTGCAGAACCTTCTCCTACTCTACAACCCAAACACTCGAATCTACACTTAGATAAGACTCAATTCTTCATCCTTCATTCATGACTATCCCTCCGTTATTTACAACTTAGAGCTTCACTCTATTTGTACAATTCCATGGTCCATGAAACATGGGTAGATCTCTAAAGCCAACATTACATTACAAAAATGCGGGAAGACAACCCTATGACTCATTTACAATATTCGCGCTCCACACCCACCGAACACAGAGTCTTTACATCAGATTTGGTCAAAATCTGGGCTTTAAACCCCAAAAATTTCCTTGGGGGATCCCGTGCCCAACAGGCTCCCGAGACAAACATCATGACTCACCCTCGAGTCACTCGGTCGGTGCAGATATGTTTGCGTGGAGACCTCCCAACTTTGTCGGAACTGTTGCAAGATCGACAACGCACTGAGCATCTGCCTTTTGTATCTCCTGCATGCACTATTCAAAGACTGTGATGAGCCTAGGTATTATAATAAGAATGCTACAACTCCCAGGGCTACCAACTTTACTTATCAACCCCGAGTTCGTACAAACTTGGAGATGACAGTGCTATATGCACAAGTAAAAGTGAAGGTCCTGTCTATTGTCACTACTCATCTGGCAAGATACCCTAGGGTTTCCAAGCCAGACTTCTATAGGGTCAGAAGAAGCTTAATTCTTTGATGGAAGAAGAGAAAATATACTCTAAGAGAGAGCTACTCTACTGCAGTAATGAAGAAAACAACATGTAATGCTAAACCACACCATAACCTAACTAACCATCTAAATAGCTATGCTAAAAAGAATTGCTAAATCAACACTAACCTAATGCCGCTATCTAAGTTTTAGAGGTAAAGAGCATTAAACCATACTAAGGTGTAAGCAAAGGAACTACACTAGATATGTTTTCAAGCAGAAGAGCAGTCAGAGATCGAAATTGGTGAAAGGAGGATGTAAGGACGCAGTAGTGCATAGGGACCATTGGATCGATCAACAACCAGAAGATGGACGGTGGAGATCTTATCGTGGGGGCTTAAGCAAAAAGATGGATGAACAGGTTAACAAACATGATGAATGATGGAGATCTTATCATGGGAAATTTAGTGAATAGGAGAACGAATAGGGTAATGAAGTAGATGAACAATGGAGATCGTATCGAGAGGAATTAAGTGAATGGATGGACAAACAGGGTAACGAAGTAGATGAACGATGGAGATCATATTGCGAGGAATTAAGTGAATGGATGGACGAGAAGGGTAATGAAGCAGATGAACGACAGAGATATTATCATGGAGATTAATTCAAGATATGGACGAACAAGATTAATTGGAGGATGGACACAAAGATCGTATCATAGGAAGAAAATGCACGGAAATGATGCAGCGGGTTTTGAAGGCGGTACACAGTTTCTTGCGCGCCCTGAAGCTGTAAGCTATATTTTTGAACTTCACACAATTAGCCTAACTGAGAGACACGTAGCACAATAAAACCACTTTTCTCGTGTGCTCTCGGGCAGATAAAACCACTTTTCTCGTGTGCTCTCGGGCGGATAACAGTCGCGAAAGAATCTGCGCGAGATTGTGTGATAGTCATCGGATCAAGCTAGACAGATCGATGGTGGAGATTGGACAAGCTAGTTGTCGAGTGGGTGATGCGATAGCCGTTGGATCAATAGACAAATCGACGGTGGAGATTAGAGCGTATAAATTAGGTGGAAGATTTCATGCATGATGGCCATTGGGTAAACTAATGAATCATACAGTGATTGGTCAGGTTTGTTGTGGATCAGATGGTGAGGAAACGATGCATGAAGAACGTGCTAAAGGAGGTTTCAAATGAAATGACAAAAAAACTAGGGAGGGTTAGGGTGGAACGAGAGTGATGGAAAATGATGATAGTGAAACGAAACAAGTAACTACGTCAAACAAAAAACTCCATAGCTCATGCGGGAACTAGAAACCTGTGTTTTTGGGGTTGCTGAAGGATCTCTTCCTCAAGTCATGGTCCTAGAGGGAGGAGCTGAGGTCGAGACACCTGTAGACAACCTTGTGGTGATATTTTCCTCCTTGCTAACCTGTGAACTGAAAGAAGGCATAAATGGAAGTAAACTAAAGCACAACCAACCTACTCTATACTACTATAAGTGGAATGCAGCTACTTAAGCAAATGAAGAGAAAAACCATGAATCATCTACGCTATACTACTGTAATGGAAAGGCATCCACTTAAGCAAATGAACAGAAAACTAGGAAGCTACTTAAGAAAATGAACAAAACCAGAAATCTATGCTAGAATACATGTATAATAAAGAGGAGCTTTGGTTTCTTGGGTTAGGCCCTAACCCAAGAGCTTCAACCCTCTGAGTTAACTCAGTGCTGGCTCAAAACATAACTCATCTTTATTATAAAAACCATGGATTACATAGCAAACTGTCACAAGTCTTGCAACTCAAAAATAAAGTAGAGTTTTACAATAAGAATCCAAATCCTAATGAGGTCCTAAGAATCTCTAATTATACGTCTGAAGTCTCCAATGCCTTCCTTCCCATTAGGGAGGCTTGGCTCCCCACTCAAGATAAACTGGTTTCTGTCACTTTCACTTACTCGACTGTCTTTTAGTCCTCATGATTTCACTGTTTGCACTCCAAGCTGATGGAGGAATATTCAAATGGAGGGGTAGTAAATGAGGAGGATTTGCCTCCTGTAATTCCTCTCCCTTGTCCCATTCAAGTTTTGACCAAGGTCTTTGCCACAGTTCCTTTCTTTTATCCTTTATTCCTACATTACATGCACATTAGACCACAAAGCAAAATATCCAACTCTAACTCATCTCATAAACAAAGTATAATCAAAAGTATGCAATAAGTTGTGAGAATAGTTGGTTTGACTAAGTTAGAAGGTGAATTAAGGCCAATTAAGGCCCATATAATTACCCAATGATAAGGTTCATCAGATTGCTATATCTGAACTGCTTCCTTGTATCTGTTCCTATGTTCCCTGCATCTGTTTATAGTCCCGCACCTCCTTTCAGCTACTTGGAGCACTAACACTGTGCTTCGATGGGCTAGTTAGATAGTCGGGCCACCCGTGTATGGCTTCAACCGATTTCCATTCACTCTTCCTGGGAAAGGTTATCCATTTAACTTTACCAATTGCACTGCACCTCCGTTTGTAAATTGTGACCTCCTTAATAATATACAGTCCCAGCCAATGCATTCTAAATTTTCCCGGGAGTTTATCAAACTTACTATCATATAATAACACCAAATCATTCACCTTGAAGGTGCACAACTTAATATGTCGACTGTGCCATGCCTTTTCACGCTGCTTTTGTACCTGTTGGTGAAAGCCAGCTAGAAATCATTCTTCCTCGAGTTCCTCCAACTGTGCGAGTCTTTCCTCCAGGGCTCCACAGTCCATCATACCTATAAGTGCTACTATGCGTAGACTAGGCATGATGTATTCCATCGGCATTACGACTTCCACTCCATAGACCAACCTGAAAGGTGTCTGTCCCGTCAGTTTCTTGCATGTTTTCCTATAAATCCATAATACTGCAGGTATGCGCAGGTCCCAATCACTTCACTGCGTGTTGCATACTTTGGTTAGCACAATCTCCATTACTTTCTTAAATGCTTCTACTATCTTGTTGGCTTGTGGGTGATACAATGTGATTTTTTGATGATACACCTGAAACTCTTCTGTCAGTGTACTGATCATCTTGTTTAGAAAATCTGTATCACGATCACTCATTAAGATCTTTAGACATCCAAATCATGTCAATATGTGTTCAAACAGAAAATTCACGGCCGTGGTGGCTATGCAATCTTTTACCGGTTGCGCTTTTGCCCAACGAGTCAGGTATCCTGTCACAGTGATAATATATCTCACGCCCATTTTTCCTTGAGGTTTGATAGGGCCTACAAAGTCGATTGCCCACTTTTCAAAGGGTTGCAATGTCATTTGTAGATTCAAAGGAATCTTGTCCCTCCATGATGGTTTACTTGTTCTTTGACATACATCACAGGTCTTGCAATGTGCTTTTGAATCTTGATGAAGGGTCGGCCACAACAACCCTGCACGGAGAATATTCTGCGTGGTTGCTCTCCCTGCATAATGTCCTCTCGCAATGCCCCTATGTGCATCCACAAGGATATGGCTTCTTTCATATTCAGGTACATAACTTTGTAGTATCTCATCATTGCCCATCTTATATAGGTACTCGGCAATGGCAGAGAAATCTGCCATGCGCACCATTAGTTCCTTCTTCTGCTGGACAGATTACTCTTTCGACACAGTTCCAGTCATAAGAAAGTGGATTATATCTTCAAAATGTCCATTCGCTATGTGCACAACAAAGAGCTGTGCGTTAGGTAATCCTTCCTCTAAACTAGTAAGTTCCTCTCCTATCTCAATGCACGATAGGTGATTAGGTCCCACGTTCAGCCATCCAGGCTTCACAACAACTTAAAAATCATATTCTTGGAACAATAAAAGCCACCTGCATATGCTCCCCCCAACATAGGCTTATTGAACAAGTATTTCAGCATGGAATGATCTGTATACATTTTGAAGTGTCCCCCTAGCAAGTAGTGTCAATATTTCTAGAGTGCATACACCATAGTCAGTCCCTTGCATATGGTGGTGGAATAATTCTTTTATGCTTTAGACAATCTACGACTCACGAACGCGATAGGGTGGTACAAGCCCTCTCCACCATCCTGTACTAGTACCACTCCTAGTGCTATACATGATTCGTCAACATGGACATGAAACTCCTTGTCCCAGTTTGGGAAGACTAGGATCGACACAATGACCATATTTTCTTACAGTAATCATTCGAGCAGAACGTGACATCTTTTTTCAACAACTTTTCCATTGGCGCAGTGATTTGGGCATAAATTTTGATGAACTTCCTGTAGTACCCCATGTGTCCCTGGGTAGCGTGAAACTGTTTCACACTTCGCATCGATTCCAAATTTAGAATCAGTGCAATCTTCACGGGATCTACCATCAGTCCCTATCTGCAAACCACATGTCCCAACGGGTTCCCGAAAGGAATGAGGAATGTACACTTCTTGAGGTTAAGCGCGATTGGTATCTTTGATAGGTATCCAGCATCAAGCGTAAGCTCACTACATGGTGCTCAACCAACCCAAATACAGTCCAATCATTAAAATAAACTTCCAAGAATTTGTGAATATATTCCTTAAATGTTGCAACAACCACGTGCGAAAAGATGGCCGGCGTGTTCTTCAACCCAAATGGCATGACTGTGTATTGAAAGCAACCCCACTCAGTCGTGAAGGTTGTCTTTCTCCTATCTTCCGGCGTGATTTTGATCTGGTGGTACCCTGAGAACCCGTTAGTGAAGGAATATGCTTCCTGCCCACTGACATTGTCCAACACCTCATCTATGAACGGAGTTGGGAATGGATCGTGCACACAAGCGTCATTCAATTTTCTAAGATCCATGCATATTCTTATCTCATCCTTCTGCTTCTTTTCCTACACCACCATTGGACTTACCCAATCAGGTTCTTCCACCGGTTCAATGATTCCTGCTGAAAGCATTTTGTCTAGTTCTACACGAACCTTCTCCTTGTATTTTGGATTTAAGCGGTAAGGCCTCTGCTTAACTAGCTTCACATCGGGTTTTAACATAATCCTCATCATTCCTAAATCTTTAATGATTCCCTTTAAATCCGTAAACTTGGTCGGGAATAAATCCTGGTACTCGTGGAGTAACTCAACGACCTTATCCACAGTTGCGTCATCCTAGTAGTCGCTGAGCATTGCAAACTTAGTTTCGCCTTTGTACCAATGTTCACCCGCTTCATTTTTACCGGCACGATGATTTCAGGGTTCCCAATCAGTGGTCCTTGAACCTCGCGATGGCCTTCTGTTTCTAGAATATTAATTTTCTACAGATCTTTGTCTTCTTCTTCAACACTTACATTATAACATTCCAGCGTGCAGCTCAACTGAGTAGCCCATTCAGGCTGAATCGATTCTACTAGCTTTTGTGGTATCCTAAAGATAGTTGCCTTTACCTCTTGTAGCACTTCATCAACGATGTCCCACCATCTATCCTCAAAACTAAAGGTCATCATGAACCCTTCACATAGGATATCCCATTCACTTGTCCCATGGTAGAGCTCCATCTCTATATACCAATTCATGGTTATAACATCTAGGGTGTGACAGAATAGGTGCACCCACTCAGATTGTGGCCTTTCTCCATAGACCTTCGTCCACTTGGCCAGGTGTGTGTGTGGATCATCCTGTCCATCATACTTGTCTGTAAGCTGCATCTTAAGCTTCCCAAACCATGTGTGAATCATTCTCCTGCAATCGCACCAGTCCTGAAATATTTCTCTGTGTGTACCCCACCACCTTGCAGGCGTAGGGCGCAGTACTCAATTCAAGGCCTAGAAATGTTGCTTTTCTGGCACCTCCCTTTCAAACTTATCTAGGAAAGTATCTACCTCACTTAACACATCATAAGTAGGCAGATCCCTCACTTCTGTCAATACACAACGCATCAATCTTGTCATCATATTACAGTTCAGCGTGGTTACCTCATGTAACCAGTTCTTCCATCACTCTATCTCCTCATCAGAATCTGATGTATAGGAGATTTCGCGCTCGCATGAGATGTGTCCATATGTGGTGGTATTTACCCAGTATTGCTCTCGCGTGGTTATTTTGTAGATGTAGTCCAAATCATCGTCACTGTCATAGTCGCGCATCAACTCTGTGTAGCGCGATCCCTCAGCGGGTCTAAGGCAGGGAAATTTTTAAGGATGGATAATTATCTTGAAATTTAAAAACATTGGCGAATCTCACTAGTCCCTGATATGCAAACTATAAAATGTTTATTAATATATTTGTAAAATTATTCAAATCTATATAGTTTTGATGATTTTTAGGGTAAAATAATTTTATATTGTAAAATTTGGGCGAATCATATTTATAAAAAATGGAAATTGGCGAATCGTTTTTTTAGAAAAATAATGGAAAATTAGCCCATCTGTGAATATTAGCCCCTAAAATTTTCCATGGTCTAAGGGTATAACTATGTGCAGAGACTTCTTCACAAAAATCATCTTGCACTTCTTCAGATTAATCACCCCGTTCATGTCAGTGGCCTAATCAATTCCTAAGAGCGTAGGGTAGGGATTGCTGTCATCAACAATCTCTATCACTTCAAAGTCTGCTAGTGTGCTCACTCCCTCAATATCCATGGTGATTCCCTACAATCGTCACATGGGTATTATCTTCTGGTGGTTTTCCATTCACAGTTGAATAGGAGACCATTGCAGCGTAGGCCTCCCCATGCACTCCCATGTCTGCTTTGGCAGAATATTCACGTCCGATCCTAAATTCAAAATTACTTGGTCCATATCATATTCTCCAATCTGCACGGTTAGCCTCATTTCTCTCCCTGTTCTAGTCCCGTGTTTTCCAATTTTCTAGACTACGCATGGTTCTCTTGGTGCGGTCCCAGCACATCTATTAATGAGTTCTTGCAATCCTTTTATAACCTTACTATCATGCAGTAGCTTCATGCATGTTTCTAGGAACGTTGTAAGTATAGATGGGTCCATTTCCGGCTCCGGTCTATCTTTGCTTTTTGAAGTGGAGGCATCAACGAAGCTCTTCTTAGCTTCCATGAAGGTTTCCTTAGTGCACTTCAAATCAAACTCTGCTTCTTTCGTCGGAGCCTTGCGAACCCAAGTACTATCCTCAGGCTATTTGCCTTTATCATCTCCTATCGTGATTTCACTTCGGAGCACAATGTTCACATTTGGATCTTCCTCGCGTGGCTCAGACCTCATCATCTACAGGTTCTAAGTTGGACGAGGTAGTAGCGCTCCCTTGTCATGTATCTTAGCCATCAGCATAAGACAACGTTCCATCTCATGATCAAACAAGGTACAATACAAACATGATGGGAGTGTTGGATTCATACAATCATGGGAATAATGTCTTGGCCCTCCACAATTGTAGCATATCAGTTGTCCGTGACCTCTTCCAGGTCCTCCTTCACCTCGGCCTTGTCCACGCCCTTGAAATTGGTTCGCGCCACTCCTGCATTCTGGTCTAGGGGCCACATTTCAGCCTAAACTCTATAGGTGGTAGTTATATCCATCATCAACTCATAGCTTTTACCGATGTGCTCATCGTGTCCTATTGACCTACAAAAGTTACAGAACAATTGCTACAAATTTTGTGTGTACTTTTGTAACAAATGGTAGTTGTCCAAATCATGTTTTCCTCCTATTTGACAAATCGCGCCCCACAAAGTAGGTGCTACACTAGGTCCTTCTTGCACTTTCGGCCTGAATGGCATTGGTCCTCATCCCGTGAGGTAGTTCGTGAACATAGGGCAATGGTCCTTATCATGACCCTGACCCTTGCATTTTACGCACTACACCTCTTTGTGCACTTCTGGTCGGGTTGTCCTATCCTATTTTAGACTTTGCATCTCAAGGCACAAGTTTTTCAACTGCACATGGATCTGCTGAACTCCCAAGTTAGGATCTTGGATTGGGGTTTCATGCAGCCTCATCATGATTTCCAAAGCCTCTGCCTAAGTCGTTAACCTTTGTTGCGACAACGCGTTTCTCAAATGCGGCGTTAGAAATGCTACAAACCATTCACGGTGCTGTCCATCCATCAAAGTCATATTAGCTTCGTGAACCGTACACTTCAGTCTCTAATCCAATTCCCAAGGAGTCTCGCTTGGTAGCATTAGGATCTCTTTGAATCCAATGATTGACTGTGCTTTTGACTTCGGCCTGCTAAATTCTCTGTTTAGTGCAATTTGGATATCTGTGATTCCCACATTCGGATTGTCATTAGAATGCTTAATATACTAGGTCAACACGCGATCCTCCAGAGCACTGACCAACATCATTTTATTTATATTATCATATGTAACTCCCCGCGCTTCCCATATGGCTCTTATCATGAACCAAAACTATTCCGGATATTCATTTCCTACTCCCTTAAAATTAGATGACTTTATTGCGCTAGCCATATTGACTCGTGGTGGTGGCGGAGGTGGAGGTGAAGGTGGTGAAATTGGTGGTGGTGTGGGTGGGGGTGGTATGTGCGAAATCCTTTGCCTTATCAAATGGATTTCACTTTGCAGAGAGACCTTCGCGAGCTCTTCCTTGTCCCCTCACAGAGGTGAAATCAAAGGGCTATTCTCTGGTCCCTTACTTCCTTCATTTCTGTAGGATTTTCCACTTCATGTGGCTCTAGAAATAAAGGTAATTTCATAACCCTCATTTCACATAATAGCATTTTATTCCAAGTATTCAAAGACTTTACATACTTACCTCGTGGTCCTTTGAGAAAGCATCGCTTTGCCTCGCTATAGCTGACTAAAGTATCTACCGCAAACTCAGTAATGAATCCTCCTATAATCCGATCGAGCCAGTGATCAATAGCACACGTGATCTTATCCTCTAATGCTTCCAATCTGCGCACCAATTTTTGGGTCCACAGAATAAGACTGTCGAGCTCCCACCTTCCTTGGTTATCTGTTAGCTTTGAGATCCACTCATACAACTCAATAGGGAAAGATGCAAAAAATATTTCGTGGATCTCTGTGAACCTAGCAGTCTAACCACCCTTCTTTTGTCAGTTGCGGGTTCCTGTTTTCCTGTGCCGTGAACTTGTGAATTCTTCTGTCCAACCAACCTTCAATTTCCTTCTTAGTTGGATTCCAATGATACGACATCAGACATCTCTATGTAGATTCCGGTCCCTGCAATGGAACCATTTGTTGGCTTGAGGGGGCTTGATGAAGGTTCAAAGTTAATTAGCCAAAAAAATCCATGTACTACTGGCCCTTTCGGAAACAACCCCTGGAGCGCGGATTGAGGTCTCACCCGAAGCAGTATGGGGGGATGGTGGAACCAAGTTTCCACACCCTTGAGATGTATGAGGGATCGGTTTAGTCCAACTGTGAATACCTTCGTGCAGGTCACTTCGCGCATTATCTTGACCTGCAAGACCTTCATGATCTATTATAACTGCCTTCGCGCAGCCCTAACCAGGGGTTGAGGTGATTTTGCGCTGCTAGAGCAGCGATCTGCACTACTTCCCCAAGTTATACCGCAGATCATACTTATCTTCTTATAACAATTAGTTATCTTCACATAAAAAAATACTTTAACTTATATTCACTTTGTCAACATATTCATATAAGTTTGCGCATCATATAAACAATAGAAATAAAATTTATATCCGATACATTCAATGCACAAAATAGGAAAAAGTTACACAGAATTGATGTAAAAATTCTCTTTATTACTTCTCCAATGGTTACAAATTCTACTCGCCCTGCGCACTCAGCTGCAGGGGTCCGCGCACATAACTGCAGACTACTAAGACCCTGTGCACTCAGCTGCAGAGCCTTCTCCTACTCTATGACCCAAAGACTCGACTCTACATTTAGATAAGACTCAATTCTTCATCCTTCATTCATGACTATCCCTCTGTTATTTACAACTTAGAGCCTCTCTCTATTTATACAATCCCATGGTCCGTGAACCATGGGTAGATCTCTAAAGCTGACATTACATTACAAAAACGAGGGTGGACAACCCTATGACTCATTTAAATCTTCGCACTCTGCGCCCACAAAATGCGGAGTCTTTACATCAGATTTGGTCAAAATCTAGGCTTTAAACCCCAAAACTTGCCTCGGGGGATCCCGCACCCAACAATAATTTAAACAGGGATGATTGGAATCTTAGGATTCCAGTAGTATTATGTGCTTATAGGAATACATGCAAAAATTTGATAGTTCAGACACCCTTTAGGTTGGCTTATGGGCAAGAAGTTGTGATTCCCATGGAATACGTTGTCCCTAGCCTAAGAATTACAGTGTTTACAAATATGGAAGACCTTGACATAATCGAAGAAGGGATGTCGTAGTTACTTGCTCCCGAAGAAGACATATTTATAGCAGGATTTCATCAACAAGTACAAAAAGCGGGAGAAAAGGCTTGGCATGACAGGCACATTAAGCAAAATAAGTTTCAGGTAGGAGATCCTGTTCTCCTCCGTGGTAGTAAGTTGTGAAATTTCCAGGGAAATTCAAAACACACTGGCTAGGTCCATATATTATTAAGTATATTACTGATGGAGGCACAATGTAGTTAGTGAAGTTAAATGGATAATTAATTAAGGGAAAAGTAAATGGCAGTAGGTTGAAGTTGTACAGCTACAAACCTACCCCTACAACTTCTCCCTAAAGAAGAAAGAAGGAAAGTCTTAGTGTCACATGTAGTTGAATGTGGGAACTGGTCTATAAACTATGTTGCAGAGAGATCTTCAACAAAGAAAGTACTTTTCTATAGTCTAGAATGTTTCGAAGGTCACAGGAATCCGTGACGTAAGAAAAAGGTGCACTACAATAGGGGATGTGTCAAAGTTCACCAGAAAAGTAGAAATATGATCGTTAAAAGGGAAAATACATCATAAAGTTGCATTTAAGACAACAAATTGGCATAATTTAAGGATATATACACATTTAATGATGAAATCTGAACAAAATCAGGACAAAATCAAATCTAATGATGAGGTTCGAAGGCTAGAATTGTTATAAATAGACAAATCTCACTCAGATTAAGAAATTTTCTGAATCAAGAGCTCGAGCGATTAATAGTGTGAAGAATTTGTAGGAGAATTTGTTGTGTATGTCATCTGAGCAATCTTGAGAGGAGATTGTGCGGAATTTTTGTGAGCAAGGATTGCTTAGAATCAAGTTAGCCGCAAATATGTCCGCACCAGCAGTTGAAACACCCACAATAGTGTCAGCCATAATAGACTCATTGTCGGCATAGAAACAACGACAATAATTAAGGACGAAACAAACCAAGGAAGAAAGAACCAAGAAAAAGTAGGACAAGAAGCTTGACAAACTTGTGAAACCTCACAAGAAACCTGAGCAAGTCAATATTGATTAAGAAGAAGTGGAGGAAATATAGGTGGAGGAAGGTGGCACAACATTCATCTCACATATGCCCTCATACATCATTCCAAGAAATCCAAATGCCAAACCATTTAAGGGTTCCAAAGACGCGAAGTATGGGAAATTCACACCACTATTGCCAGAAGTTGTGCCATTTTTAGGAGAGATTTTATGGGGAATTAGGAAAATCATATTTACAGACTGTGATTTTCATGACCGGAAGAAGTACCCTCAGTTTGCACTAGACATGTACTTGCAACATGTTCACTACCCAGAGAGTGGAGTGATGAGATTGGAACCACAACAGTGGGCGAATGAGTTGGCATAGTCAGGACTTCTCAACATGTTGAATGTGTTGCACTTCGGTAGAATTTCAATGAACACAATGTGTGTGCACCAATTGTTGGAATTGATACATGATGGACACCTGTGGATGGGAAATAAGATCCCCATAGACCAAATGATGATCAAGAGGATCACTAGATTACCTTACGAAGGGTAGAAACCTATGAAGGAGTTAGTGGGAAAGGATTAGGGCCACACTGTGGCAGAGGATATGAAGAAGAAGTATGGGTTGGTCAAAGGAAAAAGGGGCTATGACATAAACTCAATCAATGACCAAGCAGTCCACTTCGCCGCACACATTTTGGCTGGAAAGCTTATGAGGAAGTTCTGTGCAAATGAAGTTCCTAAGTCAGTGGTGTATTTATCTACGCATTGCACAAATGGAGTCCAGTATAATTGGGCTAGCTATTTATGCAAGAAATTCCTAGACAACTACCGCGAGGTCTAGGAGAAAGGTACATCTTTTCACTATGCATGGCTGATTTTCATCATAGCATTGTGGCCATGGAAGGAGCCAGAGGATACACAGTTTCCTTTGATATAAGTAGATGTATGTGAGGCCATGAGGTATGGTTCACTATGGCATACCACTCAAGCATCATGAGCATAGGAGAATAGAATTTTCTTCATATTATATGAAATGGATCTACACATGTTAGTAAACCAGCATCTGCGCCTTTGGTCGAGTTTGCACAAACAGTACAACCCTATGGCAAGGTTCAATGCAAATTTTCATAAATTGTACATATAGGTGCACAAAGACACGAAGAAGGAATGGCATGCATTGCCATATATGGTTAAAGGCGATGATATGATAGAAGTAATACAAAAATGGCCCATAGAATGGATGACTTTGCTAGAGGAAGCAAGAAACAACACAACAAAAGAACAAGAGCTGGACACTTCATAGCATGGCAAAGCCAGTGGAAAAGACAAGGAGTAGGAAGGAGGAAGAGGATGATCCAGATTTAAGCACGAACACAAAAAATTACAGATATAACCATAAATACATAGATGCAACATAAATAACACTTCATTTCATTAATATCAAACACTGAAGTATGCTTACAAACAAAATGGAAATAAGACTAGCTCGGGCGATGGTAGCTTATCTCTAAGAAGAGATGTGGTAGATACATGCCTTTCAAATGTGTTACAATGAGGCTCGAAGGCCTATTCATTATTGAGAAACAATGGAAAACCCTAAACATCCAAAAATCTAACCCTAGGAGATGAAGCACCAAACTGTGGGCGCTATTTGGGTAAATTGGTACATCAACTTCCTAGGGTCATAACTTTGGCATACGATCTCTGTTTGACGTGCACAATACCTCATTAGAAATATCTATCCGAGGAATAAAACTTTTGAATAGCCATAGTTTTCCCAAAAAATGTCGTTTAGGGCCTCAAAACGACTCCAGAAGTTTAGGACCTGAAAAGCTGCCAAAAATAGTAAATTGCACTACAGATAAGGAAACTGAAAAACTAAAAGAAATAATGGTGAGGGTCCAAGTGGGATAGGCAAGTGGCCACCAATATCCACTTGGATAAGAGGAAGAGGAAGAAGAACACCATGAAGAAGAACATCATAATGAAGAACACATGAGGCGGACTCTCAAGGAGGCGAGGATACCACTAAGGAGGCAGAAAAGGTAGAAACAGAGAAAAATACCATGGAGAAAAGGAAGAACCAAGGTGAAGCTACCATTAAGAGAATAAAGAAGCATAAGGTGGATAAAACAAAATAAATCACACAAATGGGTCTCACTGAAGGCAACCTAGATCAAATAGGAAACAAGGCTCATGAGATAACCATGGAATCTTGGAATAGGGTGGAAGATCACTATGGCGAGCTCATCACAAGTGGGCAGCAGAGTATTGAAATGCTGAAAATTGGAGTGTAAACATCCAGACCACCAGCACAGATAGGCCAAGGAATCCATCGAGAAAGGCTGATAGAAACAACATTTGGGATGAGGATAATGCAAGTACCTACCAGAGCTTTACATTTCGACTTCGCCAAAGTCAAACAAGAGGAAAAAGGTTGGGACCATGTCAATGTGAACATGGAAACACTATCCACACTATTCCTACATGAATTGCACCAAGGTATCACAAATGAGCTCAAGGAGCGTGAATAACACACCTCACACTTGAACATTCAGATAGAATAAGAGTGCGCTACACTGAAGAAACAACTCGACCAGGCCATCAAGGACAAGGAACAAGCAGAGCTACAACAACAAAGACTGAAGGAGGTGGTTGAAGCCACTTTCAAGGAAGTTCTAGACATGGATGTCCACGAGGATGAATCATCAGAAGATAAGGTCATGAAGCTCAACCTTGTAGTCAAGGAGAAAAATGATAAATTTCCGCAGTGAAATTCAATTATGAGATGTAGATCAGTGAGCTACAAATGACATTGTAGCCAGCTATGCCCCCTGAAGTGCATGAACAAAGGGAGATTAACTTAAAGATTGGGATGGCCAGCGTCTCCGCAACATTGGCAGACTGTGGAAAATTGTTGGATGAGAGCATGCAAATTTGGACTTCGCTGCAAGAAGATCCAAATATTCAGAAACTATAGGAGGAGATGTAGTGAAATCAACGTCATTTGGAGAGAGTCGGGTAGCTACGAAGGCGTTGTCAATCTCATAGAGGCTTGCAAAAATTAATGAGTCAAAGGAGTTGCAGAAGAAAATTGAAGAGTTGAAGAAGGAGGAGCAGACTTTGATAGAAAGACTTAGCCTTGGTAGGATGAGTCCCTCCAACTATCATAGGAAGTGGATGAGAAGCTTCAATAACTTCAACAAAGGGAGTTGGAATTGGAAAAGAAGGCTGTAGAACATGTCATAGAAGCACTATTAGAAGAAGTGCGTAGTGAGGAAAAGTAGTTGGCAGAGATTCTTCAACAATTCAAAGGCGATTGCAAAAACATTGTAGACAAGATCAAAGGAAAAGCAGCTGAGTGACTCGGGATGAGTCACATGTGAGTGTTGGGGACCTATTGGGTGCAACCCAACTTGGCTAAAGTTTGGGCAAGGAATTCGAGTTTTTTGGAGCATGCAGTAAAAAGGATGCCACAGAGTGCGAAGTGGACTACGTAGTAGAGCAACGGAGCACAACGAGGGCTGCACAACAAACTAACCGTACAGTATAGGGGCTTCGCAGTGAAGCCCCTCATTTTTTGTAAAAACATATAATATTGTAAAAGTTGAATGGTTTTGGACCATAGTCCCTTGTATTTTGGAAACCATGGTATTGGGTCCATGGTAATGTAGCGATGTAATCCCTTAATGTAATAGTATATATAGGGATGAATAATAAAGAAGGAAGACATAATTGGATCCAAATCTATGTTTATGGTTGTATTTTTGTGATCTGTACTTCAGAGAAAGGGGCGACGCTCTGTAGTTGAGTGCGTGGAGGCCTGGGTTTGCATCTTAGTGCACAGAATGTCTACAGCTTAGTGTGCAAAAAACCTACAACTGTGTGCGTAGGTGAAGAACTATTTGTTGTACCAAATTCTCTATTATAAGGAACAATTCTTGTGGATGTAGTCCCACATTAGGATGAACCACAATAAAATCTATATCTTCATGTGTTTTTCTTATTATCTGCACTTTATTTTAGTATTGTGAAGTTTATGGTTGTTTATAATATGTTTAAGTGATGAATCTAATTCTGTGAAGTAATATATAAGCGAAAAGTAGTTCATGAATGAAAAGTATTTTATAAGTGTTAAAGCATAAGAAAATACAAAATTTCCACATTGTGGTATCCCTCATGGCTGTAGAAACCTGGTTCTGGAACCTCCCTATTTACTTCGGGTGAGACTACAACTTGATTGCAAGTCGTTGCCAAAAGGGCTAATGATTTAGGGTTTTGTTGGTGCACAATAAAGGATCGAACCTAGGTCAGGCCAACCTAAGACAACACTAACAATAGAGTTGGTCATATTTATGGGCTACAATGATACACCTCACAACTACCGTGTGTACTTTCCATATCTCACGATGACAATGGTCAGAAGAGATGTGCAATTTGATGAGGAAAAGGCAACAAAATTTTCTCTTGAGAGGGAGCTTCAGTTGTATCATGATCACGATATTTTGGCTCCAAAAAAAGAACCTGAGGAAGTTGTGGAGCAGCCATAAGTAGAGGAGGAGAGAGTGGAGACATCCACTCAAGCAAAGATATCCAAAGAAGGAAGGAAGTAGACTAGGGAAGCTGACATATTATTGCAAGATGTTAGAGAGAATGTGGGAGCACCCACATCACTTCATAGGTAGAGGAGGTCACCAAATTGGTACACTAGCTACATGGCTCTAATGAGTGAGTTGGTAGATACAGATCCATATTCATTCTAGGAAGTTGTAGAGAAACTAGTATGGGTTGATGCTATGGTATACCAATATTATTCCATTGTAAGAAAAAGTGTTTGGGAAGTGGTCCCAAGACCAACAAACAAATCAGTGGTTGGTTTGAGATGGCTTTACAAGGTAAATCATGTAGAAAATGGAAGCATAGAGAAACACAAGACCATATTTTTGGCCATGGGGTTCTCTCAGATGGAGGAAATTGACTATGATGAGACCTTTTCTCCAGTAGAAAGGTACTCATCCATTAGGTCAATTCTAGCACTGTCAGCATAGATGGGGTGGAAGATCCACTAGATGGATGTGAAGAAAAAATTACTCAATGGATTTATTGAGGAATAGGTGTATATTGAGAATCCAAAGGGGTTTGAGGCCTTTTAAAGAGAGTTGCATGTGTGAATACTCAAGCAAGCATTTTATGGACTCAAGCAAGCACCCCGTGATTGGTATACCAATTTGGTGACCTCCTCTACCTACAAAGTGATGTGGGTGCTCCCACATTCTCTCTAACATCCTTTATCACAAGTGATGTGGGTTTCACCAAACGTGAAGTAGATGCAAACCTTTATCACATTGTCGTAGAAGGTAAATTGTTGATTATTGTTTTATATGTCGATGAATTGATCCTTATTGGTGATGAGCATCTGATAAGATCTTGCAAGGAGGACCTTGCAAGAGAATTCGAGATGAAGGACATGGGAATCATGCATTATTTCCTTAGTTTGGAATTATGGAAAGGAGATGGGGAACTATTTGTCTCTCTGGGAAAGTATGCCAATGAGATACTGAAGAAGTTCCACATGGAGAGTAGAAAGCCCATGGAAACTCCTCTAGCAAGTAACTAGAGGAAAGAGGATACTACTTTAGGTGAGGAAGTGGAGGCTACCATTTACAGGTAGCTTATGGGTTCCTCATGTATTTGGTGAACACACAACTAGACATGTGTTATCCAGTTAACCAGCTTAGTCAAGCCATGGTTAAGCCAACCAAACTATATTGGAAGGCAACAAATCATGTGTTGAGATACCTCAAAGGCACTACTTAGATTGGTTTTTGGTACAAGATGATAGAGGGAGTGAATTTTCAAGGATTCATAGATGTAGATTGGGCATGGAGTCCATCAGACATGAAGAGCACTTCAAGAGGAATTTTCAGTGTTGGTTCAGCAACAACTTCTTTGTACAATAGGAAGCAGAGATCGTAGCACTTAGATCAACAAATGCAGAGTACATGGTTGCAAGTCAAGTTGCATGTGAGGCTATCTGGATGAGAAATAATCTTGTTATGTTATTTGGTCAGAAGATGGATCCTATAGTGATTTACTGTGACAATCAGAGTTGTATCAAACTCTTTGAGAATCCAATATTTCATGATCGATCCAGGCATATTGACATCTGGTTTCACCATCTGCGAGATTGTGTGTAAATGAAGATTATGTTGTTGCAGTACATTCTGATAGAGGAACAAGATGAAAATATTTTGACAAAGGCTTTTTCAAGAGGCAAATTCGAGTTCCATAGAATCAAGATTGGGGTATATGATAATCCCTTTCTTATTGAGAGGGGGTGTTTAAAATGCAACAAGAAATTCCTAATTTAATTTTCCTTTGATTAAATTAGGAGAAATTGAATTTCAATTTCAACTGAATACTTGGAGGTAGTTAACTGAGGTGACATGGCTCCTGTCACTTAGTTAACTCAGTAAATTCGATTTGGAGACACTTGATTTTAGTTCTACATGATTGATTGCTAATTTGTTGCAATCTATTTTAGTTAATCTGAGTTATTGACAGTGTAACTAGGTCTCGCTGTTAGTAGAACTAGTGGAGGTTTCAATCAAGGGTGTGTAACTTTTTTGACACTGAGTGATCATCCTCTTAACTAATCAACCAACCCAAAATAATTGGTGCATGTAGAGAATTCAAGTTACCCAGTTGAGATTGGAGTTCAAGGGCTGTGTATTGTCAGTTGTAAACTTTCCAGGTTGTACAGGTCATGCATGATGTCAAAGAAGGACCTATAGGAGTTATGCAATCCAAATTGAAGAATTTCCTAATTAATAGGGGGCTAATTCCTTGAGGAATAGTAAAAGGAAACAAGAGCTTGGAGGATAAAAAATTTGGCTAAGTATTGGCCTAGGCCAGCCAATCAGGAAGAGGATAGAGGATACAGGTGTAGGTTGAGCTCAAGCTTGAGTATAGCATATTGTATTCATCTAGATTCTTTGATTAATGTAAAACACATGGTAAGGGGTTTTGAGAAGTTGCTTTCCCATAGATAAATCTCTATGTATATGTGTTGAACCTTGATGTATGTTAATTATTTGTGTTCTCGATCGTGAATTTACTTTTGTAGATCAGTGGAGTAGATGCTAGTCTTGTGATTTAGTAAATTTCATGAGTAGTATAGAATCTACACATTAATTTCTACATATGAAAATCAACCATGTTCGATCATAGTTAACTATGGTAAACCATGGTCGACCCATCATCAACCATGGTCAATCATGGTCAGCCATGGTCTAATTTCACATTATGACAAAGATTGTCTCTATATGAAAATCAATCTAACAATCATTGTCACAATGTTACATTACATTGGAATGTATTTAATGTCGCATTGTTACATTACAAAACTTGTGTTTAATACTGGGTCCTTTTAATATTGAGTTTATAAAATTAAAGTTGAATATTGGGCTTATAATCTATAATATTAAGTTTAACATTAATATTAATATTAGGTTAATATTATTCTTAATATTATGGTCAACCATGGTTTATCAATCATGGTCAACCATGGTTTATAATATTAATCCCTTGGGTTTATAATATTATTCATAAGGTTTATAATATTAATCTTAGGGTTTATATTCCTAAGGATTAATATTAAACTTAGGATTTAATGTTATTCCCTTGGGGTTATAATCCTTTGGGTTTTTAATATTAATCTAATGGGTTTTTTAATCCATTGGGTATATAATATTGATCCTAGGTTTTCTAATATTAATCATAAGGTTTATATTCCCAAGGTTTAATATGAAGCCTTGGGTTGAAAATATTAATCTTAGGGTTTATATTCCGATGGTTTAATATTAATCCTAGGGTTTGATGTTATTCCCTTGAATTTATAATCCCTTGGGTTTTTAATATTAATCCCCTAGGTTTATCAGTCCCTTGATTTTATAATATTAATTCTAAGGTTTATAATATTAATGTTAGGGTTTAATGTTTATTTTAGGGTTTATAATATTTATCTTAGGGTTACATCACTTGGATTTATAATATTAATCCCTTGGGTTTGTGACAAATATTATCTCAATATGAAAATCAAGCATGGTCCAATGTCACATTGTGACAAAGACTGTCTCACTATGAAAATAAACGATGGTCAACCATGGTTATTCGTACTTAATCATGATCAATCATTAGGGTTTAATGCTTATTTTTGGGTTTATAATATTTACTTTAGGGTTTATATATCTTCGGTTATAATATTAATCCTTTGGGTTTGTGAGAAAGATTATATCAATATGAAATCAACCATGGTCAACCATGGTCGATCAAGATGAACCATGATTAACTATGGTCAACCATGGTCTAACATCACATTGTGACAAAGATTGTCTCAATATCAAGATCAACCATGTTCAACCATGGTCGAACGTCACATTATGACAAGGATTGTCTCAATATGAAAATTAACTATGGTCAATCATGATCAACCACGATCCAACGTCACATTGTGACAAAAATTGTCTCAATATGAAAATCAGTCTATGAATCATCATCGCAATTGTACATTACAATGGAATCTATTCTATGTCACATTGTTACGTTGCTAAAGTTCGATTTAATACTTATTTATGATATTAGGGATTTTTAGTATTAGGCTTATAATATTAAAGTTTAATATCATGTTTATAATTTATAAAATTAGGGTTTATAATATTGATCTTACGGTTCATTATTAATCCATTGAGTATATAATATTAATCCCTTGGATTTATGGTTTTAATCGCTTGGGTTTATAGTATTAATCCTAAAGTTTCTAATATTAATCTTACGATTTATATTCCTAGGGTTTTATGTTATTCCATTGGGTTTATAATCCCCTAGGTTTTTAATATTAATCTAATGGGCTTATTAATCCCTTGGGTTTATAATGTTGATCTAGGGTTTCTAATATTAATTATAGGGTTTATAATATTAATCTTAGGGGTTAATAATAATAATTAATTTATATTAATTATTATTTAACATTAAATGTTAGCTATTATTCTTTAACTCTAAATTATGTAATGTAAACTAATTATTTAATAATAATATTAATTAATTAAATAAATAATTAATTATATTAAATATATAACAACAACAACAACAACAACAACAACAATAATAATAATAATAATAATAATAATAATAATAATAATAATAATAATAATTATCATCATCATCATCATCATCATCATCATCATCGATATATTTAATTAATTATAATAATTGTTAATTATTATAATTATTAACAAATATAAATATTATTAAATAATAAATATTAATAATTTATTTAATTATTAATAATTACTAATTATTTTTAATAATTTATATTTAAAAATTTTAATTATTAAAAATATTTCTATATTTTTTAGTAATTAGTAATTAATAATTAGTAATTAATAATTAATAATTTATTATTATTATTATTATTAGTTTTAGTTTATAACTATTAATCATTATTATTAATTATTAATTAATATTTATTAATTAAAATTGATATTTATTAATTAAAATTAATGTTTATTAATCAATTATCAATAACTAATTAAGTTCTGTATTCAAGCTTCTGTGATCCATAATGAATTAAGCAAAGTCTTTCAGTAGAAATCACATAAGAGAAATTTTTGGTCGACACTTTTTGAACCAACAAGTGTGGTTCATCATCAAGACCAGATGAAGAGGCATACCATAACAACCACTTAAATAAAGAGCAATTAATTAATTAATTATTAAAAATATTATTATTTTTTTTACTAATTAAAAATTAAAATAAAAAATTTAATATTAGTATTATTATTATTGTTAATTATTAAGATTTTAGTTATTGTTTTTTAATATTTATATTATTTATTAATTGGTTAATTAATAGTGATAAATAACACTAATAATACTAATAATTTATAATTAATAAATAATAATAAAATTATTAATGTTAATATATACAAATAAATAATAATAAATGTGGTTGATTTACACCTATTGACATTTATCAACCACATTTATTAATGTGGTTGTGCTAGTTCCCCCCCCCAAGGAAAAATCATAATTTTCATTAATTAGTTGAAAATTACATGTTGTAGATGCTAGAAGCATATGTTGTATGTGTGGTCATGCCACTGTCTGTGATGTACTATCAAAAATAATATTTATCCCAAGATTGGGAGACTATTAATAATTACATATGATATGTTCTTGTAAAATATAAACATGAATATATAGAGAAAAAATGTTTAAATACATAAAAAATCTAGAAAAGACATTATAATCAGGGCATGATGGCCCCATTCTGCTGCTAGTCCTCATATGGCCGATGATAATAATTGTAGAAGTCCTCATCTAACTGTTCCTGAATCATCCAGAGCCCCCGTGGCTAGTGCGAGGCTTCATTGGATATTTGGTTAGGAATTTGATTGTGTTCCCTGTATATACGATGATAAGAAATATAATCAAAATGTGTTTTCAGCATCATAGTCTCATCCAAAATATGTCGGAGTGTTTGTATGTGGCATGCAGATTTTTTATTAAACCAATTTATGATTAGTTTAGAATCACGAAAAATATGTAAGCGGTGACATCCCTTCTCAAGTGCAAAGTATAATAAATGACAAAGTGTAATGAGTTCAGAAAAATTATTTATCCCATCCCCAGTCACAACTAAATCTTATAGGAATGATTATTTGTAATGTGAAGTAAAATACCCTCGCCACAACCATGTAGCTATGCCGAGGCATCAAAATATGCCCATGGAGAGTTCCTGTCAATAATCTCAATAGAGATATTGCAAGTTGTGGGGGGTCAGTCTTCCTCCGGGATGCTATGATATATAGAGATAAGGTGAGCAGTGACATGTGACCAATGAGGTAAGGTACCAGAGAAAATGAGTTTATTCCTTTGAAGCCAAATACTCTAGCAAATCAATATGGGAAGGTTTCAGATCCTATGTGTCTGAGCTGCCGACCACCACAATTTCCATGCTTCCAAAATATCCACACCTTGCCACCTAGATTGAAGTTGTAGTAGTGTAAGTACCTCTTGCCAGAAAGAAATAGTAATAGGACATGTAAGAAATAGGTGATCAACAGATTCTGAGGCCTGTTTGCAAAGAATACACCAGGTTGGGCCATGATAAGTTCACTTTTGGAGATTATCCCTAGTAGGTACTTTGTTTCAGAGGATGCACCACATGAATAGCTTAGCTTTAGGTGGCACCTTCAATTTCCAGAGAACATTCCACCACCAAGCAGATATAGGGGGCTTGTGACCAGAAAATATAAAGAGGTAACCATACTTAGGGGAGTATTTTCCATTCTGAGAGTGAGCCCAAATTAGCTCGTCCTCCCCCTCAGTGATCCAGACATGAGATTCAGTAAGAGAATTGATATAAGATTGCCAGTTATTTTTCCAGATAGGAGGAATACCCAATAATTCAACAGATTTCCAAGCTTGTATGAAGATAAAAGATTTTTCTCGGTCGAGAATATGAGCTAGTTTAGTAATACCAACATTGGTCAGGAAGTGAATCAGTTCATGTGGCAATTGATAAGAATTCCTGAATCCAGACCAAGGATCAAATCTAATGCGAACCAAGTGACCATTTCCAATCCTCCAGGTTAATCCATATCTGATAAATGCAAGTGAGTTGAGAACCACCCTCCAAACCATAGATATGTTTGATCTGTTCCAAGAAGGTTGTCTGATCCAATCGAGAGAATGGAGTGGGGAGATATACTTCTGGGTGACCACCTCTGCCCAAAGGTTCCTGGAGGTAAGAACATTCCAACCCATTTTAACTGCTAGAGCACTAGCAAATGCTTCTAAATTTTTCATACCCCATCCTCCCCATTTTTTTGGAAGAGAAATAGTATCCCATCTAGCCCAAGAAAAAGTGTGCTCTTCTTGTTTTCCCTTCCATAACAATCTACAACACAACTATTGAATTCTGTGTAGTATGCCCCTCAGAATCCAAGCCAGAGACATCCAATACACCGGAGTAGCCTCCAAAACAGATTTGATGAGAACGAGTCTACCTGCCCTGGAAAGCCATCTATGATGCCATATATTTAGATGCCTTTTGATATTTGCCACAAGCCAAACCCAATCAACAAGATTGTATTTAACAAGCTTGAGTCAAAATCCTAGATATTTGAGTCCATCATCAAAGGGGAGAATGGTATATGGAAATCTCTGCTAGGCTGTGTGGATTTCATTTGGAGAGCATCCAATAGATATCAATGTTGATTTTAGATGATTGCATTCCATTCCAGTAGCAAAATAGAATGATCGAAGAACAAAGGAGAATGCTGTAATATCACCAATCAAGCCATTAAGAAATATGAGTACATCGTCAACAAAAAGGAGGTGGGTAAGGATGCAGCTGTTAGTGATCTTGATGCCCATCAGTCTGCCCTATCTTTTTTCCTCTGTTATGAATCGACTCAGCCCTTCCATGACTAGCAAGAAAAGAAGAGGTGAGAGTGGAAAACCTTGTCTGAGGCCACACTCAACATGAAAAAAAGATGAGGCAGAGCCATTGATAAGAACACTATATGAGACATTAGAAATACAACACATAATCCATTGAATGAAAGATAAAGGAAAGCCCAGATGAGTCAATAACATCCTCAGATAGAGCCAGCTAGTGCGGTCAAAGGCCTTAGCCAAATCGATCTTAAGAATCATACCTTTTAACCTCTTGATTTTGATGGAGTGAAGGACCTCCTATGCAGTACCAACTACTTCATGAATCTGCCTATGGTCGAGGAAAGCAAACTGTTCCAGGGATATATACTCAGATAAGATAGGCTTGAGGCGATTTTCTATAATCTTTGCAATGATCTTGTATATGTAGTTGCAGAGTGATATAGGCCAGAAATCATTGAAAGTTTGGGGGTCATCCAATTTGGGAATGAGTGCAATAAAGGTAGAATTGAATGCATCATACATTCGGCCACTCACCTTGCATTCTTCAATAACCTGAAGGATATCATTTCCCAATACTTCAAAAAAGGCAAGGTAAAATTCAACTGGCCATCCATCTGGACCAGGGCTTTTGTCTTTATTAAACCATTTAAGAGTGCCTTCCAATTCTCCCAGAGTAACAGGTTGAACAAGATCCTCTGCCACTTCATGATTTACAAATCTAGGGAAAATCCTAGCCACCTTGATGATCTCTACGAGGGTAGCATCCTATGGAGCTCTGTAAATCCGACTAAAATGTGTTGTACTGAGGGTAGCCAATTGATTGAAAGTCTTTACTTGGTGACCAATATCATCCTCCAAGTGCCAAATGGTGTTGATAGCCCGTCAACCATTTGCAAACCGATGGTAAAACTTCATATTATCATCTCCTAACTATAGCCAAATGGCTCGACTCCGGAGTCTCCAGTTTTCCTCTCTATCCTTCAAAATTTTATTTCAGTCTGCTTCGATTTTGATTAGTCGTTATTTGGCTTATGGGGAATCAAAACCATGACCATCCCTGTCCACCATATTAGCAAGTTCCACTTCAATGTATTTAAGAATATGGTCATCCTTAAGTCTTTTTTCTCTGGCCCATTTAATGGATTTTTACTTAAGACAAAGCATATTTTTAGCAAATGCTTCAGAAACAGATTGACCAGGAGAATGAGGGTGAGCCTTCCAATAATCGGTGACCATATTAATGTATCCCTCATCTTTGAGCCAGGTGGAATTGAATTTGTAGGGGGATTTGGGCTTACGATCAACACTAGAAAATTCAAGGTAAATGGGAGAGTGATCAGACAATCCACCAGAGCCCACCCATTTCCGATATAATGTAAAGTGGTCCAAAAGAGGTTCTTTGATAAGGAACCTATCTAACCTTCTAGAAAGCATGACTTCTCCAGTCCTCCGATTACGCCAGGTAGGTTGAAACTGCACCATAGGTATATCAGATAGGTGATGATCCTCCAACAGAGAACTGATATGATCAGATAGAGGGTCAATTTGTGTGTTGTGTCCCTAGGATTCCGCATGGCCAATAGAAAAATTAAGGTCACCTCCAAGGATGATATTGTCAGCTTACATATATGAGAGATTAAGGAGATTTTCCCAGAAATATGCCCGGTTGATGCAGGGTCCATATACATTGATAAGTCTCATCTCCTTCCTAAGATCAGAGGTAAAAATATTAGCTCCAATGATACCCTCCCCCCCAAATATTAAGAATTTTAACAAACCGAGGATTGTATCCCAATGCCAGGCCACCATATCGTCCACGAACATCCAATGCATTAAAATGCCGACCGAGAACAATGGATTCTAAAGAGGGGATGATCTAGTCACAAGGAGCAAGAGTTTCCTGTATAAATGTGATGTCCACCATCTCTGTCTCAAGTAAATGTTTAAAGGCTAGTTTTTTGGTGGGACTAGCCATTCCACAACAATTGAAGGATAACCACTTCATGGGGAACTAGGGGAGGAGAGGTCAATGATCTAAGGACCTTGCTAATAGGGATTTGGCAACCATGAGCTACATCCAATCCCAACTGGAAAATATCCTTAGACACATTGGAGTGTTTTCCCTGAGGGGTTTTAGTGGGCAGGGGGGAGGAATAATGCCATTGCCACAACGATCGCCACGTGAGGACCTGGAAAGTGAACAGAGGTTGTAGTACTGACTCTGACCAGAGTCAAAGGAAGGCTCAGAAGAGGGGATAGATCCAAGGACATCAGGTATAGATGGGGTGGTGGTGGTAAAAGTGGGAGGAGAGGGAGCCAAAGTGAAAGAAATAGGGCGGGACAAATGCAAGTGTAGAGATGCAATTCAAAATGGATATATTGTGAAAACAATCAGTTAAAGATGTGCAATTAAAAGGGGAAGCAGTGGAGGAAATACTCACATTGATGGCTGCTGCTGTTGTAGCTGCACAAGATCTGGTGATGCGAGGAGATTGGGGATGAACAACTTCCTTGGTCCACGATTCGGCTAGGTGGAATTTGATGGGTGATCATCAACCTATGGGTGAGTTAGCATGCTTTTCCTCTGCAATATGTTCTAGTTGAGCCACTGAAGCAGAGCTGGAGGAAAGAAGAGGGCATACCTTGTACAAGTGCCCAATTTTGTGGAAACACTGACAATGATAGGGCACCCCCTCATAATCAAGAATCGGTATGCTATAAGTGTTTCTCCATTGAATCTGCAAATTCTCCTCTAAACCTTCTCTTGTGTCAAAATGCACCAGAATGCAAGCCATAGCCATAATTCCATTAACGATGTAGGATTTTTCGTAATCCAAGTAGGTCCCCAGAGCTTTACCAATTGTATTGAAGACATCTTCAGACCAAAAATGAAGTGGTAATTTAGGTAAGTGGTTGTTCTAGTTTATTTCAATATCAACTTCATTTTACAACTAAGTAGCAGGGAGATGTATAATTACTTCCATGGTGAACTTCCAATTGACAAGTGCCCCTTTTAAATTCATATATATATATATATATATATATATATATATATATATATATATATATATATATATATATGTATATATAATATATATATATATATATATATATATATATATATATATATGTATGTATATATATATATATATATTATTTAAATAAAAAACAATTTCAGTTATAATAAAAAAAATGAATATATATATGTTTGATTATTTTTAATTAAAAGCATTATAAAACATCATTAATTCCATTTTTTTTTGCTCAATTGCAAAAGTATTTCATTATGACTCCCATAAATAAGATATTTTGATGTCTATATAAATTGATATAATAAAGTAACACAATTTGACATCAACTTTAGAGAGAGAGAGAGAGAGAGAGAGAGAGTTATGAAAAGTAAAAAAAAAATATATATATATATATATATATATATATCATATTTTCACTTTTGAGTATCACGAAGTTGTATAATCCATATATTTTAAAAGTATTTAAATACAATATTTAAATAAACTATTTTATTATCCATGATAGCTAATTTATTTGAAAATCAACTTCACATATATTTATATATGGAGAGAAAGTAAATGAAAAAATATTTTAATGTTGGTCATAATAAAATATTTCAATTCTAAAAGAAAATGATTGATTGGAAGTAAAAAAAATTCAATGTGTAATTCATTTAATTTTTAATAGGAAATTATTATGTAACATTTTAAAAATATTAATAAAAAATATCCAATATAGTTGATTATTGATGTATATTTAAGAATATATTAAAGAAAAAATCATTTTAGTGTGGAAAATATAGTTCATAAATAAAATATGTCAATGTCGATGACACGTAAAATATTTCAATGTTAATTACATATAGATCATATATGGTTAAAAAAACCTATGTATAAAGAATTGAAAAAAATAATTTCTTATGGTTAAAATATTTCTAGTTTGACTTGTTAAATTTGTCCCTTAATAGTTATAATTTTTAGTCAATTTTCATCTAAATATGACAAAAATTGTTGAGAATTATTAGTCTAAACAAGTGCACAAGGAAATTTTAAAGGTCTTGAGTCCATTTAATGCAATTTAAGCATGAAAAATTACACACACACACACACACACACACAAATGTCCATCTTAACCATAGATTTATAAAGCACCTAGAGGGATGAAATATCTCAATGGATTTTTTTTTTCAAGTTTTGTGCTCTAAAAGATGTTTACACCTCAATAGATTTGATCCCTTTCGAAACTTGTTAGATCCCTGATTAAGATGGATCTGTATAGGTTGATATTACAAATTAGTATGAAGGAAATAAAATATGTCCATACCCAATATAATTTTATTTTGGAGACAGATAAATTAATTAAATGTAAAATAAAATCTTATATTTTCTCTTTTTAGAGAATATTTCAATAAATTGAGGATGCAGGAGCACGAGGAGTTATTTTTTTCCCTAACAAAGAAAGTTATATTAAGTAAGCTTGGGGTTTAGGATCGATAGCTAACAACTAGGTCGAATATTTATCACTATGGTAAGGACTTCACTTGGAAATATCAAGGGGAATTCAACATATCTTTGTCTACGAGAATTCAATGATTGTAATCCAACATGTCGTTAGGCTAAAATATAACTCCAAGCATATTCAAACTCCCATACTGCATAGGATAATCCTTCAAATTACAAAATTTTATAGTGTGGAATTCTTTCATGTTAGAAGAAATCTCAATTCATTGGCAAATTTGTTGGAAAATGAAGTTGTCACTATGGAACAAGGAATGTTAGCATTGGATGATAGTAATCCATTTTATTAAGTCTTTACCATTATAATAATACATTTACTCTCGAATTAAATTTAGTGTATGTTGTAGTTGGATCTAATAACTGAATTAAAGGAGGATACCTTTTTTGTCCCATTTTGAAAACAATTGCAGGAACTTCGTTATATGACCTATCATTTTCATTGTTTTGGTGGCCCTTTCCCCTCAAAGAGGAAAATATTCATGTACTTGTTTGGAGTTCCCACATACTTCAAGGTCTGTCAAGGGATAGATGGAGGTTGAAACCCACTGCTATTAAATTTTAGTTGAAGTTTAAAATTATCACCTTCACAATTGTTACTCAAGAAGCACACTAGATCAAGATTTCAGTAATGGAACAAGAAGTATAACTCAAATTGGAAATTATGGATTTGTAACTTCATGTTTGGTGGTTGCGTAGAAATAAATGTGACATTCAAAGCATAGGGAAGATTACTGGTCCATATAAAATATAATGCTTTGGCTATAAGAAGAAAAGTTTTGCTCCTACAAGTTTACAGTAGCCCATCTAGTATCCATTCCGATTGAGTGAATTAAAAAGCCATGCTATGTCTACTATAAAGCAGAACTTCCATAGCTTAGAGAAAGAGAAAAATAACTTCTATCTAGATCAATTGTTGGCTTCAATGGAGTTTATTATAAGCATGATATCCAAGTAGGGAGAAATGTTTCTAATAGAATTGAGAACCCATTTCGAACTAGTAAATCATAAGTTAAAGTTGTTGGAAGCTAAATTAGTAATATTACAAGTCGCAATTGATCTACTGGATGTTAATATTGGCAACATGATTATTCATTTTGAATCAGAAGCAGTTAGGAAGAGTGGTGAAGAAGATGAAGTATTAGGAGTAAAATAAGGGATGACTTCATATTTACAGGCAATGGAATCAAGAGATGCATCCTCTTCCTCTATTAGGTTATGAAATTCTTGGAAATGAAGACCCCCTTTGCTCAAGGGGTGAATCCTAGAGAATAGTTTTTTTCATGATGGTTTAATTTATGTTTTGTAAGTACATAGTAGTCCTAGGAGTTTTTTGGAAGATATAAAAGGATATTTATTTAAGAATAGTGGCATGTAAAAGAAGGAGTATGAGAAGTAGTTTATTTTGGCTCATTTTGAATGTAGATAATGAAGACAATGTCACTGATGTATAAGGTTCTAACCTTCAAACCATACTACATTAATACTAAGCTCATAATCATTCCTCTAAGAAAAATAAAAAAATTATTTTAATAAATAACTTAAATAAATTATTTGAATATCAATGCCAATTAATTATATATGTATATGTATATGTATATGTATATGTATCTGTATATGTATATGTATATGTATGTATGTATGTATGTATATATATATATATATATATATATATATATATATATATATATATATAGAGAGAGAGAGAGAGAGAGAGAGAGAGAGAGAGAGAGAGAGAGAGAGAGAGAGAGAGAATGCTGACCATAATACAATATTTCAATAAAAGGGAATAAATAATTGAAAATAAAAATGTGAAAAATGAAAGGGAGATATGTAATTCATTCAAAATTTTAATAGAAAATTAGCATGTGACATTTAAACTAATACTAATAATAATAATAATAATAATAATAATTAACATAAGTCATCAGTGAAATTTTCATTGTGTAGGATTACGTAATATTAACATGTGTTTAAAAATATATTAATAACATAATTTTTTTTAATGTATGTGGCCTATAAATATAATATTTCACTGTGCATATTGATTAGAAAGTTTCAATATCGACTATTTCATATTTTACATAATTAAAAAACTATGTATATATTATATAAAGCAATTGGAAAAAAAAAGGTTCATGTGGTTAAAATATTTCAAAAAATCTCACTATTCTACTTTTTAGGCACTCTTCAGGTATATTTTTTGGTTAATTTTGTTTATAATCTAGCAAGGGATTACTATAATTGCAAGTTCAAGTTGTGTATATTACACAATTCAAGTGCTCAAGGGGATTTTCATAGCATTAAATCCATTTATACACTCGAAAATGTAATTTAAACAATTAAAAATGTCATGTGGTGTGTGTGTGTGTGGAGAGAGAGAGAGAGAGAGAGATTAACCACAAACATATTAAGCAAAAAGACGGATCAAATCTCTCAAGGTGCACCTTATGTTAGAATAATGATACATTTGAAATTATTAGAGTTGTTAATTTTTAGTGAGGGTGTAACACCCACACCCTCCTCCCACATCTACCCAAGTAACCAACCAACTAGGGTAAACATGTGACGAGAGGCTACTATGATATGATTCAACTTCCTAGGTGACGTTAAGAAAGTGGAATCGACAGAAACACATCAAATATAACTTCCATATCAGAAAAAACACTCCCATGAGCCATCCAACCCACACGTGTATCATGCCCCTAGGTCCCACTGATTTTTTAAGCTATTAAACCTCTAGAAACTCCCATAAGCATGCATGCCTGTGGCCAGTGACTATTTTCAGCAGACATCTGCCAGAGTTCGCGAGATTTAAGGCACTTTTCAGGCCTAGAATTCTGGTCACTCCCATAACTTACTGTGACTTCCAGAATCCATTAAAAACATGATGACAAGACTAATAATCCAAAAACTAACTCCAGGAATAAGCTTAACCATCCCCAACTAGGGCTGACATTCTGTCAAACACTTAGCATCAATGCAATCTACAGATCTAGGATACAGGATAGAGCATGAATGACTCGAAACTCTTATGAGACATGACAAGAAGGATCACCACCTTCTCCCTTGAACTATTATGACGTCAATTAGCACTAGTAGAAAATGATGAATTAGTGACCAGGTGGGTAAAAAATTTAGTCACCACAACTTTTCCAAGTGAAATAATACCAAAAATGAGCAATCTTAAATGACACAACTCAAAAAGACTAACATAAATGACTAATTTAGTCTTGGGTTAAAATATACGACTAGATAATAAGTAATGCAACTAAAAATGAATAATGTGACTGACTAATTTAGTTTAGTAACAAAAATACGACTACTTAAAAAGTATTACAATAATAAAAGTAGTCATTTATGTTAGTCATTTTAATTGTGCACTTTTCTTTTTGGATTGCGATTCCTTTCTCTTACATGTTGTGATAACTTTTTATGTTATAAATATAGATGGTATTGATGTAACCTTTGGCTCAATTGGAGGGTTAGAATATGTTAAATATGAACTTTATGAGACGGTTATTCTTCAGTTACAGAGGCCTAATTTGTTTGAGCAAAGAAAGTTCCTTAGTCCTCTGGTGTTTTGGTGTATGGCCGTTATGGAACTAGGAAAACATTACTTGAAAAGGCAATAGAAAGAAAATTAGGGGTTCATTTAATCAATGTAAGGCTAGCCAATCTTGCACTAAAGATAGCTCGTATTAATATAGAATTCGATATTTTTTTAACTATTAATTTTAGTATATTCTTTGAAATATAAATTAATCAAATAGGTCTGGAGTATGCCCTAAAACTTGTTCTTCTTGGCTAAGAGCTCATCTTCGTTGAACATAAGGAAACATGTTAATGGGCAAAGACACAAAGGCATCTGGTAAGCATGAAAGCCTGACCCTTTACAAACCACCAACGGGTCATTCCAGGTGATGTGGTTTTCCTTGAATAACAGTGGTGAGTTAGGATGCATTCTTAGACAACAACTAAAGATGGATGTCTTCACTTCTAGTTTGAAACTGAGTTATTATAGGGTTTCCCATTATTGAAAAATACAAATTAATCAATTTTCATGGGATTTAATTTTTATTAAAAGTTAAACTAAAAATTGAAATCAAATTGTAAGACTACATGTTTCAAAATAAATATAAATAAAACTTTACAACAAGACTATTGTCAATAGATAAAAAATATTCTACACCATTTTAATTTTAATGACAACATAAATGCATCCTATTATTATTAAATTAAGGAAAATATAATCCCTCCAAGCACGTTAAATTTGAGTGATATTTCCAAGCACAATAAATTTGAGCAAGATTTTGCGATAGGTGGAAAGTAAAAAAAATCCATCTTAAATTTCAAATCACACTTGGATAACGATTCCACGCTTCCTTCTGAGTCTAGTTTTCCTCTTTTTGCCCAAAACCCCATTGATTGTTTTTTTAGTTTTCCTCCTTTTTCCCAAAACCCCATTGATTGTTTTTCAAAGTTTACAATGATTTCAATCTATGAGTCAGTCTAAGAATTCTGAAAGGAGTGGTATTCATTAATCTTATTAAGAATCATGGAATCACTTGAAAGAGGCAAGCAAGTCGTTTCACCTACAGGAAGGAAACAACAAAAATAGTGTGGCCTAGGGTAGATGATATTTGGGGTTTTGGCAATGTACACCTTATGGTACTTTGCCATGCAGATGTTCTCTTTGAAGAATCATGTCTATCTCGTGCTTCAAATGTCAAATATATTTTCTAACAATGAGACCATGCTCAGGGTTTGATTCTGTGTTTGTGCCCTATTTTATATGACCTTTAGATTTTTAATCATATAACCGCAGGATTTTTGAACCCTGATAACATCAACTTTCATACATTCTTACGTTTGAAAGTTGGAAAATGTCATTGGTGAAACAAGAGGAGACCTTTGTTTCAATATGCCTATTGATTGAAATTGCTACCTGATCAATTTCTCCATCTTCCATATCCCATAGATATTATTCAATTGTCACCAAGTGAATGAGTATGGTCGTTGGGTTAGCTTGTGGGTCCATATACATTTTATTTGTATGCCCTTTCAGATCCAATTTTGACACCATCGTCGTGATTAATATCTTCTCGAGGGCCTTCACACTATTTTTCCTCATCTTTTCTAGAGGTCATCCTCTCTCTCTTATGTGGACCAATTTTAGGGACACATAGGGTATATCATGTCCTCAAAATGTATGCCACAAGGGAATCATTCTTTTTCTTGTTCCTTGTCAATAAATGTCATCAAACATAAGTTGTTGCAAAGATGTTGTCTTCCACTTGGCTTCCAAACACAAGTGGGATTCTCTCACCAAATAATAACATATCAATAAGAGTATTTTGTTACATCATATGCAACCACTCATCACCATTTAATGGTTCTTCATCAAATTTAACATCAACATAATTTTCATCCACTCTATTGTGGGATATCTGAGCATGCATGTGCTCATTGACAATTTCAACTTCACCAAATTCATCAATTGCAGCTAGATTCACCAATTCACATATCACATTGCAGTAATCATCCACATGTGCCTGATCATAGTGGGATTCAACATTATCTACACCATTCACATCGAGAGAGAGAGAAAGAGAGAGAATGCTGACCATAATAAAATATTTAATTAAAAGGGAATAAATAATTGAAAATAAAAATGTTAAAAATGAAAGGGAGATATGTAATTCATTCAAAATTTTGATAGAAAATTAGAATAAGACATTTAAACTAATAATAATAATAATAATAATAATAATAATAATAATAATAATAATAATAATTAACATAAGTCATCAGTGAAATTTTCATTGTGTAGGATTATGTAATATTAACATGTATTTAAAAATATATTAATAACATAATTATTTTAAATGTATGTGGCTTATAAATATAATATTTCACTGTGCATATTGAGTAGAATGTTTCAATATCAACTATTTCATATTTTACATAATTAAAAAACTGTATATATTATATAAAGCAATTGGAAAAAAATGATTCACGTGGTTAAAATATTTCAAATAATCTCACTATTCCACATTTTAGGCACTCTTCAGGTATATTTCTTGGTTAATTTTGTTTATAATCTAGCAAGGGATTACTATAATTGCAAGTTCAAGTTATGTATACTACACAATTCAAGTGCTCAAGGGGATTTTCATAGCATTAAATCCATTTATACACTCGAAAATGTAATTTAAACAATTAAAAATGTCATGTGGTGTGTGTGTGTGTGTGTGGAGAGAGAGAGAGAGGGAGAGAGAGATTAACCACAAACATATTAAGCACAAAGAGGGATCAAATCTCTCAAGGTGCACATTATGTTGGAATAATGATACATTTGAAATTATTAAAGTTGTTAATTTTTAGTGAGGGTGTAACACCCTCCTCCCACATCTACCCAAGTAACCAACCAACCGGGGTAAACATGTGACAAGAGGCTACTATGATATGATTCAACCTCCTAGGTGACCTTAAGGAAGTGGAATCGACGGAAACACATCAAATATACCTTCCATATCAGAAAATACACTCCCATGAGCCATCCAACCCACACATGTGTCATGCCCCTAGGTCCCACTGATTTGTTAAGCTATTAGATCTCTAGACGCTCCCACAAGCATGCATGCCTGTGTCCAGTGACTATTTTCAGTAGATATCTACTAGAGTTCACGAGATTTAAGGCACTTTTCAAGCCTAGAATTCTGGTCACTCCCATAACTTACTGTGACTTTCGGAATCCATTAAAAACACGATGAAAAGACTAATAATCCAAAAACTAACTCCAGGACTAAGCTTAAACATCCCCAACCAGGGCTGACATTCTGTCAAACACTTAGCATCAATGCGATCTACAGATCTAGGATACAAGACAGAGCATGAATGACTCAAAACTCTTATGAGACATGACAAGAAGGATCACCACCTTCTCCCTTGAACTATTATGACATCAATTAGCACTAGTAGAAAATGATGAATTAGTGACCAGGTGACTAAAAAATTTAGTCACCACAACTTTTCCAAGTGAAATACTACCAAAAATAAGCAATCTTAAGTGACACAACTAAAAATTACTAACATAAATGACTAATTTAGTCTAGGGTTAAAATATACGACTAGATAATAAGTAATGCAACTAAAAATGAATAATTTGAATGACTAATTTAGTTTAGTAACAAAAATACGACTACTTAAAAAGTATTGCAATAATAAAAATTAGGCATTTATGTTAGTCATTTTAATTGTGAACTTTTTTTTTGGATTGCGATTCCTTTCTCTTACATGTTGTGATAACTTTTTATGTTATAAATATAGATGGTATTCATGTAACCTTTGACTCAATCAGAGGGTTAGAATACGTTAAATAGGAACTTTATGAGATGGTTATTCTTAAGTTACAGAGGCCTAATTTGTTTGAGCAAAGAAAGTTCCTTCGTCCTCCAACGTTTTCGTGTATGGACCTTATGGAACTAGGAAAACATTACTTGAAAAGGCAATAGAAAGAAAATTAGGGGTTCATTTAATCAATGTAAGGCTAGCAAATCTTGCACTAAAGACAACTCGTATTAATATAGAATTCAAGATATATATATATATATATATATATATATATATATATATATATATATATATATATATATATATATATATTTTAACTATTAATTTTATTATATTCTTTGAAATATAAATTAATCGAATATAGGCCTGGAGTATGCCCTAAAACTTCTTATTCTTGGCTAAGAGCTCATCTTCGTTGAACATAAGGAAACATGTTAATGGACAAAGACACAAAGGCATCTGGTAAGCATGAAATCCTACCCCTTTACAAATCACCAACGGGTCATTCCAGGCGATGTGGTTTTACTTGAATAACAGTGGTGAGTTAGGATGCATTCATAGATAGCAACTAAAGATGGATGTCTTCACTTCTAGTTTGAAAACTGAGTTATTATAGGGTTTCCCATTATCGAAAAAATACAAATTAATCAATTTTCATGGGATTTAATTTTTATTAAAAGTTAAACTAAAAATGGAAATCAAATTCGAAGATTACATGTTTCAAAATAAATATAAATAAAACTTTACAACAAGACTATTGTTAATAGATAAAAATTATTCTACACCATTTTAATTTTAATGACAACATAAATGCATCCTATTATTATTAAATTAGGGAAAATATAATCCCTCCAAGCACGTTAAATTTGAGTGATATTTCCAAGCACAATAAATTTGAGCAAGATTTTACGACAGGTGGAAAGTACAAAAAATTTATCTTAAGTTTCAACTCACACTTGGATAATGATTCCACGCTTCCTTCTAAGTCTAGTTTTCCTCTTTTTGCCCAAAACCCCATTGATTGTTTTTTAGTTTTCCTCCTTTTTCCCCAAACCCCATTGATTGTTTTTTCAGGGTTTACAATGTTTCAATCTATGAGTCAGTCTAAGAATTCTGAAAGGAGTTGTATTCATTAATTTTAATAAGTATCGTGGCATCACCTGAAAGAGGCAAGCAAGTCATTGCACCTATGGAAAGGAAACAACAACAATAGTGTGGCCCAGGGTAGATGATATTTGGGGTTTTGGCAATGTACACCTTATGGTACTTCGCTGCGCAGATGTTCTCTTCGAAGAATCATGCCTATCTCGTGCTTCAAATGTCAAATATATTTTCTAACAATGAGACCATGCTCAGGGTTTGATTCTGTGTTTGTGCCCTATTTTATATGACCTTTAGATTTTTAATCATATAACCACGAGATTTTTGAACCCTGATAACATCAATTTTCATACATTCTTACATTTTAAAGTTGGAAAATGTCATTGGTGAAACAAGAGGAGACCTTTGTTTCAATATGCCTATTGATTGAGATTGCTGCATGATCAATTTATCCATCTTCCATATCCCATAGTTATGATTCAATTATTACCAAGTGAAGGAGTATGGTCATTGGGTTAGCTTGTGGGTCCATCTACATTTTAATTGTATGCCCTTCTAGATCCAATTTTGACACCATCGTCCTGATTAATATCTTCTCGAGGGCCTTCACACTATTTTCCCTCATCTTTTCTAGAGGTCATCCTCTCTCTCTTATGTGGACCAAGTGTAGGGACACATAGGGTATATCATGTCCTCAAAATGTATGCCACAAGGGAATCATTCTTTTTCTTGTTCCTTGTCAATAAATGTCATCAAACATAAGTTGTTGCAAACATGTTGTCTTCCACTTGGCTTCCAAACACAAGTGGGATTCTCTCACCAAATAATAACATATCAATAAGAGTATTTTGTTGCATCATATGCAACCACTCATCACCAGTTAATGGTTCTTCATCAAATTTAACATCAACATAATTTTCATCCACTCTATTGTGGGATATTTGAGCATGCATGTGCTCATTGACAATTTCAACTTCACCAAATTCATCAATTGCAGCTAGATTCACCAATTCACATATCACATTGCAGTAATCATCCACATGTGCCTTATCATAGTGGGATTCAACATTATCTACACTTGCAGTGGATTCCTTGAGAATTTATATGCTCTTGCTCCGTTTCACACACAGAGGCTTCTACTTCTCTCTCTGCAATCATTGTTGCATCTTCTTTATCCATATGCATGCTTGCATAATGGGTTTCAATTTTATGGTATTGACAACCATCGTCCACTTTTGAGTGGGATTATCCAAGCTCTATTCTTCTCTCAGAGTATTGCTTATCTACTCTTAATATGTGGTTGACTCAACAAGTTATGACACATCTTGCTACTGCATGCCACTCCCCCTTGCACCAAATTATGCTTCCAAAATCTTCCATGCTTCTTTGGAAGATGTAGCTTTTGTTACCTTGCACAAAACCGTTTTACCCATTTCTTGTGGAATGAAACTCAAAAATGGGACATATGAATTCAAAACATTGTCATGCTTAACATACCGAAAAACTTGCAGATGAATGGACTTTTACAAAACCCTAATCTTTCTTGTTCAATAAAAAATCTTTTTCCAATAAAATCCTTTTCCTTTTTTATATTCTCTTTTAATATATATATATATGTATATATATATATATATATATATATAAATGAAAAACCAAAACAACAAACAAATATCTTACTTAAAAAGTTATATTCTTCAAGCCTATATTGTCCTTCACTAACTTGGCTATTATCTAATTAGGTTAGTAAATCCATCAAGTCCAATGATAAAGTTCACTTCACTAAATAACTATGAACAACCCAACAAACAAATATCATACTTAAAATTTTATATTCTCCTAAATCGACTTCACCATTATCTTAAAAAAATAAATATACAATAATTTGTGTATAAATATGCATTTCCTACTTGTTTAAAGCATCATGGAATATTTTAAAATTTAAACAAGTTATAAAAAACTTTATAAAAATCTCCCAAAACTTTTTTGAAAACATTTTTGTAAACCTTTTTTACACCATACACTTTTCTAATATATAAAAAAACATTTTTTTTTTAATGAACCCTTTAAAACTCTTTACAAACCTTTATAAGCGCAGACACTTTTCAATATACCAAAAAAACCTTTTGAATGATTTTTTTGTAAAAATTATTAAACTAAACCTCAAATATTTGACTTTTCAAACTTTAAAAAATACTTTTCAATAATTTTCACACCCTTTCAACTTCTAACCTTCCATGGCGGGCATGACTATGACCCTTTTAAAAAAGTACTTTCAAAAGCTTTTCTAAACTCTTTTAAACTTGCCTCAAGGGTTGGGTTTGGCCTTTTTCTATATGGCTCTCAGACTCTTTTTGATTGGATTCAAAGCATCAATAACGACTGTCAGCGAAGTAGGTGCATGAAACACTTTTTCTTCAATAAAAAGGACTGCTTGTTGCATTTAGGGCCGCAACCCTCGCTCTCTACAACCATATTTTTTATCAAGGTAAAATTCATCACTGAGTGGTAGTGAAACTTTCAACCCTTTAGCTGCAGCTGCAAAATCTTTGACTCTTTGGATCTTATCATTCCGATATCAATTTTAAGGAAAAGAAGATGAGGAAATACAATTTCTAACAGACCGAGGGTATCCCCATTTTCTCCTAGAGCTATGCCAAGTCTATTTGGTGTTTGAATGAGCTAGTTTTAATGTTGCAATTTTGTGCTAAAATTCTTCCAGTATTTTGGTATGCTAAAATTATTCTGGCATACGGTACATTTCTAATGATCGCATCAAGGCAAAGAGCCTCTTGAAAAACAACAAGAACAGGGAGTTTTTTGGCCCTCTCACTTCCTTCAATTGGAGGGAGAAAGAATCCAAGAGGATCAACACTTCCAACATCGACACCACCTGCACCATCTAGGACATTGATAAGGAGGTCTTTGACACCCAGTTGATTTCCCATGATAAGGAGTTCTATGAAATTTCCTTGGGGGGTGCCGATGTTTTTGCCTTTGTCAATGCAGATGGGTCTATTAGGGTCTTTGATTTGAGGGACAAGGAGCACTCTACAATTATCTATGAGAGCTCTCAGCCCGATGCTCCCCTGATCAGATTGGGATGGAATAAGAAAGATCCTAGATACATGGCTACCATCATCATGGAAAGCCCCAAGGTAGTAGTCTTGGATATTAGGTATCTAACCTTGCCAGTCACAGAGCTCCAGAGGCATCAAGTCAGTGTCAATGCCATTGCTTGGGCACCCCACAACTCCTGCCACATCTGCACAGCTGGAGATGACTCACAAGCCCTCATATGGGATCTCTCTTCTATGAAAAAACCTATCGATGATGACTTCGATCCTATTCTTGGTTACGTTGTTAGGGCTGATATTGAGTAGTTGTAGTGGTCCTCCACTCAGCCCGATTGGGTCGCCATCGCCTTCTCCAACAAGCTACAGATCTTGAGGGTTTGAAAGGACAGGTCACATCAGACCAATATTTATTGAATGGAGATGACATTCTATGGCTCTTATGAGTCATTCCCTTCACTGAATGAGCATATTATTGGCTTTAGGTTTAGGCTTATTTAGGCAGAGGGAGACTTCTAAGCTTCTGTTTAAGGTAAGCATATGACTAACTGTAAATTATGGGCATTAGAGATAAATATTGAAGGTTGTCAATTCTTTTGCCCTTTCATTATTTTAAATAGTGTTAGGGTATATTGGCATCTCAACGCTAAACAGAAGCGACATTCTAGATCTTCTCTATTTCTCCCTTATTCTCTTTGAAGTTAGACAATAAATGCATTGCACACATATAACTAGTGGTAGCTACCACCAGTATTTTGGTATGTTAGTCCCGGTGAAATTCATTGGTCTACAGAGTCTTACGACATTTCACAAACATGAATCGAATGGTAGATACAACAAGGAGCAGATTGACGAATGGAAAGAAATTCTCTATAAAGCTTCCAATATTAAATTTTGCGAATTGGATGAGCATAGGAGGCAAGGATTAGTAATATGCGTCTTTATTTGAACCTCTGTTGCTACTGATTGTCAATTTATTTTTCCTTTTTCCTACATGCACAATAAGTCTTTCCATTCACATATGATCCCATATTATGTTTTAAAAGTTGCATGATTCTTCTGAGTAAACGTTGTGAAAGAAAAACTTTAGATCTATTGAATTTATATATGTAGAGGAGCATCATAGATTCTTATTAGAAAGTATGTATTCAAAGATGAGTAGATTCTAGACTCTCATCATTAAAATACACAAGTCAGCCCTTCTTATGACTTTGCATAAAATAGGCTTCTTGACAATAAAATATTTACATGGATTCCCATTTGTTATCAATTTCTTCCTCTATATTTTTAGAACCTTTCATTCCATTTCATCCAATTCCTTATTGGCACACGACTACCTTTTCAAATGCTTGATTTTCAAATAGTTGTTCACCATTAACATAATTCTCATGGAAGAGGAATGGAATTACTCTCTAGAAAGAACATTCTTTCCATGGGCCGAAAGGAATTTGACTTTGCATTGTACTCTTGAATCCTCTATTTTCTCCAAAACATTCTTGAAAATATGCAATGTTTTTTTCACTTTCATCTACTGACACTACTCTAAAAAAATGCATACTTCTCTAATTTGAGTTATCTAATTCTTTGATGTTCAACTCTCCATCAAGCATAGCACCTACAATTTGAGAATACATTTTATATCATGTCCCAACAAACTGATCTTCCCTCCATGAAACTTCAAGATTTTGTCCCCTTTAATGTTGGCATGGTTTTCACCATCCATTTGTGACATTGGGTCTATCCCAGCTTTTCACTCTTTTGTACTATGAATTTTCCTTATCTAGGGAGCCCTTTTCAACTATTTCTCTCTCTATGTTTCATAAAACTTGTCCTTTTCATGATCAAATTTATTTCTTAATATCTCTTTTATTTTAACCAATTGCATTAGAAATAACATTTAGAACCAAACCCTGCTCCTCAAAAGAATTGTGGTCAATTTTTTGGGACAACATATTTTCCTTATAAAGGCAATAGGCAGTAGGACATACCTTGCACTGACCATTGAAGTTGTCCACATACATTACAAATATTATCATGGGAAAGATTCAAAACACCTTTGGATTTTCAATCCTTCCCTCTTTCAAAGGGTAGTCTGTGTTGCTTGTCTGTTATTCTTTCTTCTCATGCATATCAAGGAAATCAAACACCATTTATCATCCATAATCTTGTACAACCATTGTTCGTTTGTATCTAGTTTTACTTATCAATTACAAAGCATATTTCTTTCAAAAACATTGAAAAATAGAGTAGGATTTATAATTTCAGTAACTAAAATAAAATTTTACTTAAAATAGGAAAACAAAGTATTCATCAACATGGAGGTATATACCTCTCACCTTGACCTACGCATTACAATTCCATTCAATAGAGTGTTTCTTTTTATCGCTCTTGTCTTTTACAAACGCAATAAACTAATCACTGTGGTTAGTGATATTCTTAGTAGCTCCATAATCAAAGAATCACTCTGTCGACTTATCTCTTGCTTAAGATGCAATGAAAGCATAAATTATTCTTCATGTTTTGTGACATTGATCTACTTCTTTCTCAATTGCCAATTGTTATACTACTCATCTTGAAGCAAGAGGCTTGTAGTTGTTGCTAGTAGTTCCTTATTTCTTCTACTTTCCTTTGTCCTTAATATTTGCTTCAGAGGTATTTTAGGGTGCTTCATTACACTTTTGAATACTTTTTACTTTCAAGTCCTTGTGTAATATGTGATTACTCAATTGCTCAAATATTATGAATCTCTCACAACCTTGACCAAATTGTGAAGGAATTTTTCACATCATGCTCTTGTGGGAGCATATAGTACATCATGAACAATTCTATCAACATATAAAATAGATACCATCGGAGTAGAAGATAGGGTCCCTCCTCAAATATCTTTTCCCTATCTAGAGAATCCTTGCAATCCAATTGGCTACCTGCACATGATGATCATATGCTTTCAATAGAATCTTGATATCATTCTTAACTTGCCCAACCCAAACTTTAGAATTCCAGTTCCAAATAGGGAATTTAGCCCTAGGTTGCTTGAGATGAGAAATTGCACCCATGAGATGCATTTGTTGGGTTGAAACCCTAGCTTCTCTTGTGATGAGAGATGATGGCTCCACCATATTAATGATGGTTATGGATGTATTTTTTTATATGTGTGATACCTACGAGGACCTACCATAGGTGTCTGTTTTGTTTAAGGAGTGAGAGGTGGTAGATCTATGTGATTGTTGGCAGCCATAGTTTCATTTTTGGCAGGTGAGATGCCTAGGAGGACTTGTGATAGGTAGCTGATATTTTTGATAGGTGTCAGTGTTTCTCACTTGTGATAGGTGGAGGATTTTCTTTTTATTTCAAAGTTTCCAAGATGGAAATGGCTTTGGTCTCTTTCTTTTCCTTTAACTCTATGTCTAGTGTTGAAAGTTGGAACTTAGATGCTATGTGGATAGTGGAGCTTCAGGAAATATGACATGACAATAATTTATTCCATAGGATTCAAGAACAACACAGAAACATGTTCATTGAGCTTAGTGATTATGCTACTTATTCTGTAAGAGAAGTTGTGTAATATCCCTATTGTAACTAACCCTGAGTAAAAGTAATTTTAAGTTACAAAACTTACGAATCAGTTATTGAACCGATTCTTGATTTCCATGGAACTGAACGAGGGGAAGCTTCCCGTCCCTTTGACATTTGTATAGTTTCTCCCCGTGCGATGGTAGAGTATTGATCTGACGGTTAGGCTTCTGGAGAGATGGTTGAGGTAACCACCTTCCCCTCAAGCTCCACGTCCAATGGGAATTCCTGCGAGGAGGCTAGGTTTGAGGGCGCTCTCCAACGGCGGGATGGCTTCTCTGAGAAATGGCTGGAATATTTACAAGGTTTGCTCGCAAATTTCTTCCATTCGTCAATGGCTGACATCGAGGCAGAGCAGTAGTGGCCATGAAATCCAAGAAGACAGAAATGGCGCAGTTGTGCTGGATATCAATAGTAGCAATGTTGTTGTTAACTTCGACGATTCTGGTGACACACGCTGGAGCTGAAGCTGAAGCTGTTGCCAGTATCATGAGCGCATCCACTGTGCTGTCTTTATTTTCTTTGTACCATTTCTTAAACTACGAAATGCTTCACCGATGGGATTGTCTAATCATCTGCGGGAAGCGAGTTCTGGTGGCAGGGTGCATAGCCGTCCAAGATGTGGTGCAAGGGCAGGATTCGTGGAGGCTATTTCTGCTACTTGTCAGAATGGGGTGCTAACTGTTACGGTTCCCCAAACTTCCTCAGCTGGAGCCAAAGAAACCTAAGACTATTGAATGGTGCGGTGCTTTCTCTGGTTTTCAAGAGATTATTCAAATATATTACCATCAGATAAGTAACTACACTCTTTATAGAGAATAATAAGCTGCGTTTTATTAATCAGTTGGAAAAATATCATGTGGTTGCCTTCTGCAGTAAAAGATTGATTGTTTTATGTGTTTTCTGAGTAGAGAAAATATGATAATGCATGCAATAAAGATGGATTGTTTTATGTGTTTTCTGGGTAGAGAAAATATGATAATGCATGCAATAAAGATGGATTGTTTTATGTGTTTTCTGGGTAGAGAAAATATGATAATGCATGCAATAAAGATTGATTGTTTTATATGTGGTTCTTGGCTAAGAAAACATGTTAATGGGAGAAGTTAAAGACTGAATTCTTTTATGTGTTTTCTTGGTAAAGAAAACATGTTAATTTATATTTTATGTGTTTTCTTGGTAAAGAAAACATGTTAATTTATGCAGTAAGAAAACATGTTAATTTATGCGGTTAAAGACTGAATTATTTTATATGTTTCTTGGTAAAGAAAAATGTTAATGCACACAATTAAAGATTGATTATGTTTTTCTTGGTTTTAGAATGCAGTTTAATATACAAGAACGACCATGTTTAATCACTCTTTTGCTGCTATTTAGGAAGATTTCTCTTGGAAAATAGGAATCTGGTTTTGATTCTTTTCTCGGTTTTACGTGAGCTAATGAGTTAGAACTCTTAAAGAGAGTTATGCATTAGTAAACATTGTGGAGGTCAAACCGTATTATTTGGGTATATATGCTAGTTAAATAGTAAGTCATGCTTGCTTACGCATATGAGTGGATGCTAAAGAATCTCTTTCAAACATTGTTTATTGATTCTTTAATATGGTATCTAATCTTGCTACCCAAGCTTGTTGTCAACAGCATTGACAGGAAACGATGGCGGTTGGTGCCAACAAAAAGTGATGTTTAAGGTTGTGCAGGAAGAGGATCAAGGGTCCATGCAGATGAGTTCGAGTTGTAGGAACATACATTGCTAGAACAATCATGCCACAAGGAATATTGTATGTGGCGGTATGTAAGTGAAAGATTACATGAGAACTGTATTAGCCTTTAGCTAGTTATATGATAACTTAATGATAATTCATTGTAATGATTTTATGACAATGGTTAAGGGATGGAATCCCTTATAAGCCATTGAGTGAGGGGTGAAAACCCTCACGAGCGTTTAATAATAAGATTAAACGTTTGCTGGTTTTCACCCTATGGGGTTTCCAGGGTATATCCGTGTTCAATGGTGTGATTGATGTGATTGCCTTTTGTGTCAGTTGGATGATGTTGAATCCTTGATGTTGATGGTTCTTTATTTGATGGCATGATCATAATGTCCAAATTAATATGGTTATGGAAATTGTGAAATGGATGCAAGGAATTATGAGATAGTTTATGTTATTACACTACCATGGTCGGGGTTAATGGTTATGCAACTTACTGACTGTTATTGCAATTTACTTGATGTATTAATGAACACTATGTCTAATGGTTAATGATGATTGTGGAGTTATGAATTTGACAAATTACTAGTGGGTAATTTGTATAAAAAATTTCTAACTCCCTACTTTTACATGCGAGGTTACCGGGGTATGTGACAAGTGGTATCAGAGCTAAAGGTTGCAGTACTGGCACCTTTGGGAATTGGTAAGCGGAAAAGAAATTGAGGTACGCTGTTAGTGGGCATTAACTCAGGTATGAGTTTATCCATTCACATATTGATTTATGTAGTACACTACTTTCGGCATGATATGTGTGATTCATGTTTATAACTGCTTTGAGTAGTAAGTAATAAAGTTGTTGCATAACTATGTTCATGAAACTAGATTCCTGATGAGGATAAAAGACAATGAAACTTTTGTCACACCTGAGAACAATATTGAGTACTCATTACACTCATGAACAATATTGAACACTCATTGAGGGAAGTGACAATCAACTACCAAGTTTTGAATTGCAAATATGGCAATAACAATGATGCATTTAATGAACATGATTGAAGTTACAATGAACTAATTTTAATGAGTCCATGCATGAATGTAGAATGTGGGGAATGTCCTTGGATATGATGATATAGTGTTTAAAAAAAAAGACATTTTATGAACCCCTTTAGACTTGAAAATAAATATTGAGTCAAGTAGTGAGACTTGATTAACTAACTTTTGATTAAGTCTTGTCATGGATGCATGAAGACGATTGGTAGTTGAGATTTGGTTAGTGTTGTATGACTAACCCATAGAACTCATATGCATTAATTGAATTGGACTTAAGATTATTACAATTTGTAAACAAGTGAAGGTTGATTGATGTTACATGCATGGAATGTGTGTATGAAGATTCTTACTCTCCTTGTGCTATAGTTCCAGTTGTTTATGAGAAGAGTTCTTAATTTTATTCACCATGAGAATGCATGATGAATGGTATATGCTTATGTCTTCATAGATTTAATGATGTTACCCTTTAATTAATCGAAATTCACTAGCATGGTATGTGTTTATGTTAATCATTACTTGTTGTGAGATAAAAATCATTTGAGCCTCGATTTAATGATGGTTGAATTTATCTCTACTATGGGAATGGTGGATTTCTTATGCATGTTGCATTTCCAGTGGGTAACATTTCTAGGACCCATTCATGGTAGAGTTACATATGATAATTATTCATAAATAGACTACTTGTGCTAATGCAGTTGTCAGTAAACTCTAACTACCTTTCCCAACTATAGATGCTTCCAAAGGAAAAGGAAGCAAGGAGAAGGAAGAAGACCGTGCTGTAGGGACAGACGGAGATGGGAAAAAGAAATCGCTAAGTCTGGTGATGACCAGATAGCGCAAGCTTTGAGTGTCAGAATCTTGCAGAAGACGCTAAGTCTGGGGATGACTAGATAGCACTCGATGTGCATGTGAGTATTCCCTTGACCATGCTTAAGGAGTTGGAAAATGATAACTATAGTGTGTTGATGTTAATGATTTTCGTAATGTCTCCTTGAACTCATTATTCTGAAATGGTCACATAGTACTGTTATGACAGTTGTTGCATCTAGCATCAAGTGGTAACTCTGTTGCATGTGTGACACTTAGGAGATCATGCTTCTAATTGCATAAGTAGAGCAATTGCTTCCGGTAAGGGTGGTTTAATTTGTTAGTTATGCATGTTGAACCAAGGAAAAGATAAGTAACTCTATTCTTTATAGAGAATAATCAGCTGTGTTTTATTAAACAAATTGGAAATATCATGGGTTTGATTTCTACAGTAAAGATTGATTATTTTATATACTTTCTTAATAAAGAAAATAGGTGGTTCCTCCTAGAAAGACTACATGTGAGTCTTGTGTGAGAAATGTTTGTCTCTTGTCATTTTTCTTGGAATAAAATCCTTGCTAGATATAGCCAAAGTATCTTCTTGAGAAAAGAAGATGAGGCATATAAACGTCCTGAGGACATCGCATGAAAGGTGGCCAAGTTTTCTTGAATTGAAATATGTATTTTTACTTGATAAAAGTTTCTTGGAAAATATATATATATATATATATATATATATATATATATATATATATATATATATATATATATACTAATTGCATTATGATTCTAGTTAGTTTCTAAGTTCTAGTGAAATGATTATGCATTACATGCATGATAAAGATAGCTAAAGATGTGCTACTAGGCACATAGATATTCATTTCTAACTTTTTTGAAGAAAGAGTATATTATATATATATACATAAATATAGTTTCATTCTAGAAGAGTGTGCATACTTCATGTATGAAGATGAAGGATTCTATGAGAGTTTTCTTGAAAATAAAAATAGAGGTTCTTTCCTTTAAAAGACACATTAGAATAGTGTTCATACAAGAAACAAAATCCTTACTTGTTTCATGAAAAGAACTATGTGCATTGAAGTAAAGTAATTGTGTTAGGAAAAGACATGTTGCATAATGGTAGCTATTGTGACTTTGGAATTATGACTCTGTGTGTACATAGAGAAAGTGATCATGTTAACTCTCTTGAGGACAATAATCTTTTGAAGAGATTGTCTTGCTAGATGAGTTGTGTTGATTTCTTGACTTTGGATGGATAAGTAAATCTTGTTCTGTATCTTGATTTTAATGCATAAAGATGGATATCTTTAATAATTTCCTGAAAGGGAAGATAGAAGAATGAGGTTAAAATGACTTCCTTTAAGAAAGAGGTATGTAGTTCGTTGTATGAAATGATGGTAGTATTCTAGTGAAGGGCTTATATGATAAGCAATGGTATGCACAAAGATTAGTCATTATGACATAGAGTTATGTTCTTGTATGTTAGAGAGATTATGTTTAATTATATTAACGATGCATGACCAAAGCTAGCCATAGTAAACGTAAGATAATACTCCATTAATGACGATTTGGATTAAGACAACAGATTATGGCAAAATTGGAAATGTTTAGATTATTAACTCAACTGTTGTTGACATTTATACATTGATGAATATTTGCATATGCTTTTATACATGACAATATTGTATGCATGAAAATGCTTGGAAATTGAATACGTGTTAACTGATGCATATTTATAACTAACGTTGCTGATGGGATTAAGTAGTGGTAGCTTAATGGCAACAAGAAAACTCATCACGTAAATTGCTGCAATGTGAATTGCAATCATAAATGAGAAAGAATGATGTTATATGATATGCATGAATTATGTTATTTGGGAAATTTGCATGCATACAACGTGTATGATAGATATGTTTCCATCAATCTAGATGTTGTGGACCCATGATGAGGGATAAGTGTAAATGCATGGTGTACATGCATGTTTATTTTGTTAATAATAATGATTATATGGTTCATTATGTAAATTACTTTGGGAAAGATTGATAACAGATAAATTTAACATGCCAGACAGTTGCAGATAGATGTGAAAGGCTAGAATGCCTTGGGTTGATGGCAGTTACTTGCCCGGAGGGGCTGATGGTACTTGTCTGCCCGGATTGTGAAAGGCTGGAATGCCTTGGGTTGATGGCAGTTACCTGCCCGGAGGGGCTGATGGTACTTGTCTGCCCGGATTGTGAAAGGCTGGAATGCCTTGGGTTGATGGCAATTACCTGCCCGGAGGGGTTGATGGTACTTGTCTACCTGGAGTTGGGTTGATGGCAATTACCTGCCCAGAGGGGTTGATGGTACTTGTCTGCCCGGAGTTGGGTTGATGGCAGCTACCTGCCCGGAGGGGTTGATGGTACTTGTCTGCCCAGATTTCCTCTCCCTGGAATTCTTGAGCTGGTTGGCCAGTGGAATTCCATGTTAGACCTGGTAAGGTCTCTATCAAAGAAACTGTCTGGATGTGAAAATGACTCGATTTGGTTGTGAAAACCAGTTCCCATGGGTTGGGAATTCTTTAGCCTATCATGGTGCTCATAGCTAAAGAAATGAACGAATCAGCTATATGATATGTTGAAAATAAATTCTATATATAGTTGTGTGAAATGTGTTATGCACATTTAACAGGAAATGAGTTTAATGTTCAATAAGGAGTTATTGGAAATTTTAATTCCTTTACCATATTATTAATCTTGTAAACGTCTTAGTAGAGGCTAAGACCATTTTCAAATGATGCAGTGATTGACTGTTTTGATGATTAGAGAGCTAGGTGCTCTTTTGGTACATCTAGAAGCACCTTGTGGATGACTTTAGTGAGAATTCGTTCAGTGTGCACGTGAGCAGTGATTTATCATTTGATGATTAGTGTTAGTGCTCTTTAAGTACTTGTAAAAGTACTGTGATTTAGAAATCATCTAGCATTGCACAATTGAATTGATAGTCAAAAGTATTTCATTTGACTCAAAATATAGTGACTAATGCGATTGAATCTGTTAGTCATATATTTTAGGAATTACTTACCATGGAGGGTTGAAGAATTGTCCAACCACTATTAAAAGGCTTACATGAAAGTATTCATGATTTTCAAGAGTAATTGGTAAGTAATGATAAGTTCATATAGAAGATTTGTCTTTATATATTGTGACATTGAATACGAGTCAAGTAATGGAAAATTAGAACTTGCATAATTTTGCAGTTATGGATGCTTGTGACTATTGATCTTTCCTATGATTATATCATTACTATTTCGGTTATTGTCATTTATTGGAATGAAATCTTGGATTTTAAAGAGGAAGGATCATCTTTTTGTGTGGTTTAGATGATTATACTATGAGTACAATCTAAAGTTCCAACGAGAGATGAACATCAAGGACGGTGTTCTTGTTAAGGGGGGGAGTATGTAATATCCCTATTGTAACTAACCCTGAGTAAAAGTAATTTTAAGTTACAAAACTTACGAATCAGTTATTGAACCGATTCTTGATTTCCATGGAACTGAACGAGGGGAAGCTTCCCGTCCCTTTGACATTTGTATAGTTTCTCCCCGTGAGATGGTAGAGTATTGATCTGACGGTTAGGCTTCTAGAGAGATGGTTGAGGTAACCACCTTCCCCTCAAGCTCCACGTCCAATGGGAATTCCTGCGAGGAGGCTAGGTTTGAGGGCGCTCTCCAACGGCGGGATGGCTTCTCTGAGAAATGGCTGGAATATTTACAAGGTTTGCTCGCAAATTTCTTCCATTCGTCAATGGCTGACATCGAGGCAGAGCAGTAGTGGCCATGAAATCCAAGAAGACGGAAATGGCGCAGTTGTGCTGGATATCAATAGTAGCAATGCTGTTGTTAACTTCGACGATTCTGGTGACACACGCTGGAGCTGAAGCTGAAGCTGTTGCCACTATCATGAGCGCATCCACTGTGCTGTCTTTATTTTCTTTGTACCATTTCTTAAACTACGGAATGCTTCACCGATGGGTTGTCTAATCATCTGCGGGAAGCGAGTTCTGGTGGCAGGGTGCATAGCCGTCCAAGATGTGGTGCAAGGGCAGGATTCGTGGAGGCTATTTCTGCTACTTGTTAGAATGGGGTGCTCACTGTTACGGTTCCCTAAACTTCCTCGGTTGGAGCCGAAGAAACCTAAGACTATTGAATGGTGTGGTGCTTTCTCTGGTTTTCAAGAGATTATTCAAATATATTACCATCAGATAAGTAACTACACTCTTTATAGAGAATAATAAGCTGCGTTTTATTAATCGGTTGGAAAAATATCATGTGGTTGCCTTCTGCAGTAAAAGATTGATTGTTTTATGTGTTTTCTGAGTAGAGAAAATATGATAATGCATGCAATAAAGATGGATTGTTTTATGTGTTTTCTGGGTAGAGAAAATATGATCATGCATGCAATAAAGATGGATTGTTTTATGTGTTTTCTGGGTAGAGAAAATATGATAATGCATGCAATAAAGATTGATTGTTTTATATGTGGTTCTTGGCTAAGAAAACATGTTAATGGGAGAAGTTAAAGACTGAATTATTTTATGTGTTTTCTTGGTAAAGAAAACATGTTAATTTATGCAGTAAGAAAACATGTTAATTTATGCAGTTAAAGACTGAATTATTTTATATGTTTCTTGGTCAAGAAAAATGTTAATGCACACAATTAAAGATTGATTATGTTTTTCTTGGTTTTAGAATGCAGTTTAATATACAAGAACGACCATGTTTATTCACTCTTTTGCTGCTATTTACGAAGATTTATCTTGGAAAATAGGAATCTGGTTTTGATTCTTTTCTCGGTTTTACATGAGCTAATGAGTTAGAACTCTTAAAGAGAGTTATGCATTAGTAAACATTGTGGAGGTCAAACCGTATTATTTGGGTATATATGCTAGTTAAATAGTAAGTCATGCTTGCTTACGCATATGAGTGGATGCTAAAGAATCTCTTTCAAACATTGTTTATTGATTCTTTAATATGGTATCTAATCTTGCTGCCCAAGCTTGTTGTCAACAGCATTGACAGGAAACGATGGCGGTTGGTGCCAACGAAAAGTGATGTTTAAGGTTGTGCAGGAAGAGGATCAAGGGTCCATGCAGATGAGTTCGAGTTGCAGGAACATACATTGCTAGAACAATCATGCCACAAGGAATATTGTATGTGGCGGTATGTAAGTGAAAGATTACATGAGAACTGTATTAGCCTTTAGCTAGTTATATGATAACTTAATGATAATTCATTGTAATGATTTTATGACAATGGTTAAGGGATGGAATCCCTTATAAGCCATTGAGTGAGGGGTGAAAACCCTCATGAGTGTTTAATAATAAGATTAAACGTTTGCTGGTTTTCACCCTACGGGGTTTCCAGGGTATATCCGTGTTCAATGGTGTGATTGATGTGATTGCCTTTTGTGTTAGTTGGATGATGTTGAATCCTTGATGTTGATGGTTCTTTATTTGATGGCATGATCATAATGTCCAAATTAATATGGTTATGGAAATCGTGAAATGGATGCAAGGAATTATGAGATAGTTTAAGTTATTACACTACCATGGTCGGGGTTAATGGTTATGCAACTTACTGACTGTTATTGCAATTTACTTGATGTATTAATGAACACTATGTCTAATGGTTAATGATGATTGTGGAGTTATGAATTTGACAAATTACTAGTGGGTAATTTGTATAAAAAATTTCTAACTCCCTACTTTTACATGCGAGGTTACCGGGGTATGTGACAAGTTCTCTCCATTTGCTTTCAGATGCCTTATGGTGATGTTCTTGAGTTGGATAATGTACTATTTGTTTTTGGTTAGAAGAAGAATTTTCTTTTAGTTTCTTGTATGATTGATGTATAGTCGAGAGTTGCTTTTGAGGGAAAACATTGAACCATTAAGATTGTAGTCTAGATACTTCAAAGTCTTTGGAAAGAGGGATGAGAGAGGGTGAATATTACGGGGTACTTGCTGATATAGTGGCACTTGTACATTCCAGTGAGAGGTTGGATGAGCCTTATAGCTTCGGGGAGGAATATTGATCTTTCATTATGGGATGATATGGAATGAGGTTCATAACCTTTGATGGACAATGATGTTGGGGTTGAACCCAAGTTTGCAGTTGATGGGATTATTATAGAGTACAATGTCTAGGTTGATGGATTTTCCCAGACATAGAAAGTAGCCCATGATGTTACTCTTGCTTCAGAATCCTCTTGGGATGAGGATGTTGACCTAGTCTTGGTTGGTTCAGTTGCCAGAGGATTGGAGGTGTGCATGAGAGTGATTTTCATTTTGATACATTTTTTTATGGCCATGCATAGGTTGTAGCCTAGAACATGAGCTTGTTATTCTAGGATTGAAAAGTTGACTTGTGCTGTTTTTTGTTTGTTTGTTTGTGACTTTGATAGATGTGAAACACTTGTCTTGATCTTTGTATGGAGATGTTATCTTCTTTATAGGATGTCCTAGACAACTAAGGATGTGGTGTCTGGATTTATTGTATTTAAGAGTAATAAAACAGTGACATGATTTGAGTTTCACATTTGTTGTACTTTGTTGTTATAATTTTCAGTTTGATGTGCTCCAGTTTCTAGTAAAATCAGATTACAGTTTTGATAGTACTTTCAGGTTTTTTGTTGATTCTAAGTAGGTAGGCTAGGTTAGATTGTTAGGACTGTTACTATGTGTTTATATTTTCAACATTAAATGTTAGTCTTACAAGTAAATGACTAGGACATTCTTGGTGAATGATAGGAATAAATATTAAGTTTGTGACATGTTAATCTGAACTTTAAAAAGTTAATAATAGGTCAGGTGTGTCAACCAACTTTAGTGGCTACGTTTGCAAAAACTAATTTTCTTATGTATATGCATTATTTTGTATTACCTATTACTTAGAGGTGTTCTTCTTCATCCTAGGCAAAGCAACAACAGAGTTCACCTTTTAGTAACGGAGTGTTATACGACCAAACATTGCAATGTTGGGAGAGGGTGATCTTATGAGAGAGATCTTCACGAAGGGTATATTTTTTTTTATAAACCATCTCTACTATTTTTGGTTTGCAAGAGTTATTGTGCATCAGTTAGGTAGGGTGCACTCCCCAAGGGGTTTTTTAGATGCTCGTGGTTACACCTGAACATGGGCACATTGATGGTAGAAGACACCTTGTAGGTGTAACACACTCCTTGTATGCATATAATGTTGAGATTACAATCATGAGTGGAATTTAGTCTTATTTGATGACATTAACTCCATGAGGGCACATTCCTCAAAGCCTTTTATGAGGTAGTTGTGACCTCCCTTCACTCTCTTAGTCTATAAAGAGAGAAGGGGCACATTAACTTAGCAGTGACAATTAATGTGTATGGTATATTTAAGCTGTCCATAGAGATTGAGTGTGATGGTAAGTGGCAATAATATATCTCTCTCTCTCTCTCTCTCTCTATATATATATATATATATATATATATATATATTTCGTGAGTAAGACAAAGTTAATGTGACTATTGTTGGAGCTCATCCTTGCTGTCTGGAATGTTTCAGTTCAATGTGTCATGTAGATTAGGCTCTAATACCCTATCTAGCTGTTGTGGCTTGCTATCCTAATTTCCTGATTGCAGATGTATGTAGATTAGTCATTTCCTATCTACTATTTTGAGTTTCTCATAAGATTTTATGTTTTCACTCTTGAATTTACCTTACAAAAGTTTTAGTGTATATATATCTAAAGGCTTGATAGGGGGAAACTAAATTTTCAGCTTTAGTTCCTATAGGTTTCATTCTTTGAGTGCAGACCTAATCAATAATTTTGAAATTGAGATGGTATCATATCTGTACATGTTGGAACCTTTGTATGAAGTATTTGCACCCGTGAACACACCCATATTTTATAGGATTTGGGATATTTATATCTAGGAATAAATGGTTTGAGAAATGGTGGTAGCTAGAGTTGAGAACGTGAATGGCCTAGTAGTCATTGGCGGGAAGAATAAAGATGAGAAAGGACTAGGAATGGTAAGAAAGATGATAAATGTCTCATTATGAGAGGGAGGATCTGAGGAATGTGACTGGTTGCAAATGTCACAAGAAGGGATGCTATGCAAGCCAATGTTTAAAACTTTAAAGAAGGGTAAATTATGATGACTCTCATTGATTCTGAGAGTGCTCGTAACATCATTGATGCAAAGATGGTAACTTCTTGCACCTAAAATTAGTCCATGGCCAATGCTAGTATGATGGAGTGAAAAATCATGGTCAAAGGGACGAAATTACAATTAGACAACTACGAGGGTTGATGTTGTTGTTGGAGCTCAATGGTTGAAGACCTTGGGTGAATTCTGCATGACTATGGAGGAAATTTACCTAAAATTTGAGGAAGGACAACAACTAATTAGTGTTAGAGGACTAGAACTGAGTGCAAATGACCTAATTACACCAAACAAAATGTCCAAATAGCTTGCTAAGAATGAGCTAAGTTTCACTTTCCTATTTAATTCCACGAAGGGTTTGCATAGTAGGGTAAGGACCCAAAAAATAACAATACTAAAGGAGAAATGGTTGATTGATGAATTTGCAAGTATCGTCCAAGACCTATGCCATTGACTACCATTGGGTAGAGGAAATATCTACTAGCAGAAGAGGCAACATAGTGAGGCCTAGATATTATACAATACCCAACATTACAACTAATTTGGGAGCAAAGCATTTCAGGGAGGGGTGCTATTACAATACTTGATACTCAACCTCAAAAGTAATTATCATGGAGCCATTTTAAGCATGGCCATATTTTAATTGGTTTAGATGACACACAAATTTGTTTGTGGGACATTAATGAAGTTGCCAAAAACAAGGTGCTTGAGGCCCAACAAATATATAAGGTGAGTTATTTTGATAGATGTTATTCAAAGTAACTTTGTGTCTGACTGCAAATAAATACACCCATCATAATTCCCTCTTATTATCATTAGGTTAGAATCTGAATATAGTTCATGAGTTGGATGAATTTTCCATATAATAGGATTTTTTCATATTTTGTTGTCTATCAATTGCAACTTAGTAGAGGATTCTATATGAAATTGAACACACAGGTTTTTAGGCTTCGAAAGTTATTTTCTTTAGGTTTGTTAATGTTTCATGCTATTCAAGTTGTGTCAAAAGCCATTTTCATCCTAAAGTTCATTGGTTTTACATTATGGTAGCATGGAATAAAAAAAGGGTAAATACATTGTTAGAACTGAGCTCACAACCCCACAAATGTGACCATTAAAAGATGCCAAGATTATTCTTAATGTTTACTATCAATTTTTTTTTTTTTTTGTAGAAATTTAATGGGATTTGTTGGTGAGTTTCTGTTTATGTGTATTTTTGACTTTACAATGTCAATTTTGTTATCTTTGTTGAAAATGTTTGATGACCTCATGTTAATGTAGGTCAATGAGGGTGTCACGGAAGATGTTGCATGGAATTTAAGGCACAAGTACCTTTTTAATTTGTTGGATACGATCGCTATTTGTCGATATGGGACTTTTTTACATTTGCAACTATTAACCACTGTATTCAGTAGTAGCTCATCAATGTGAGGTAAGTCAACTTAGTGTATGCCTAATTATGAAATTTTGGTTTTACATTAGTTTCAATATGTCATTTTCCATGTTTGATCCATCTAAATGCTCCTTCCTATGTTACAAATTTAACTTTTCATTTAATAAAAAAGGAAATCCATACTCTTGCATGTTTGATTTTTGTTACATATTGGTTTCCTAGCTTTTTGTTTGGAAAAATGCCAACTACAATGATTTTCTTCTTTAATATAATGTGCGTATAAGTTTCTCAAAATATAGAATTCATATTAGTTTTATGATGCATTTCTTAATATATCTTGTTTTGTTTGACTCTTGGTCCCCTCACTCATCCTCAGCTGTAAGCTCTAATAGGGCTTGTTGTCCTTTCTTCTCTTGCTCAATACTGATATTTTTAGAGCTTTTCAGTTTATAACATCTATATTTGTAATGATATCTTAGCTTATACTCTCTTTTTCTAGATAGTTAATGTCCAATTCATAAATGCCTTAGCACTCACACTTTGTACTAACAATAGATGTACTATCTTTGTTCCTTTGACATACTTTTGTGGTCATTTGGTGGACACAAATAAAATGATCTTATCTTATACTTGGAACACAACCTGTATGTTTATTTTTCCATATTGTTTTATTTTTCCTTGTTGTAGGATTAGCCTTAGGATATTGTTTGTCTCTATAATGAAATTGTCATAGAGTGAATGTCTCTTTGTTTCTTGTCAAGCCTAGGGATGTTCTGGGACCCTGCCTGTGTGTTCTCTGATTGAATCTTTAGAATAAATGGGTTAAATGCAAATGTTTAATACAACCAATAATTTATTTATGGATAGTGCCACTCAATCACATAATTTTGCGAGTGTGCACCTTCATTTACCATTATGAATAGATGCATGCATCTCTAGATTTACTAATACCTTGTAATGCTATTTTTCTGAATTATACATGAATTTCACTAATAATCACATGGATTTATATATTTATTTCAGCACCAAATCGACATCAAGGTAAGAATACAAATATCCCATTAAGTATGAGCTAAATATGATTCAAATAATATCACCTTTAGCCTAAGCATGTGGAAGAGTAATTTCTGAGGTGTGAAGTTTTATTAGAGACAGTTTGTTTTTTTTGGTTAAAAAATGGTCTTTGCTTGGTTTTATGTGACTTTCAATTTATCTTTGGTAGCATGTTGAGAAATGGGAAAGAATAATGTGTGAAATTAATCTTGCAGGAATTGATGTTGAATGAAAGTATACAGAGTTTAACCAAGCTACAGTCTCCTCTAGTAAAGGAAGAGGAACATCTTAAAAAGCTGGCTAAGAGTACACCATACATGAGTTTGAACACAAGTAATATATGGCTTTTTCTTTTGTAGATATGTTCTTTTTTCTACAAGAAAAATATTGATATTGTAGGAATTGTTTGAGGACCTCATTGAGGTCGATTTTTCTGATGTCATACTTGATTGATACTTTCTTATGACTAGACGACTTTAAATATGAATTAATATGTCCTTGAAATAAATCAGATTCAAAGTTTATAGATATAAAAGATTAAAAAAAAAATGTCAATGTCTATGTTTGATTGTTAATTTACTCTGGTGTGGGTAGGTTATAGGAAATGGGATTGGAAAAAGTTTGGGGAGACCATGTATAACATGTCTTGGATATGATTCATTTATTGTTGGAGATCCTTTAGGTTTATGATCCATCAACTTTGGCAATGTTTCTAGTAGGGATTCCTATGGTTTTTAATGTTGTTATTATTTCAAGTCATGTTTATTTTGGGAAAACAAATGTTATATGAATTCCAGACATTGGTGGAAAGGTAATTTTTTTTTTTTTTTAGTTGCAATGTCCATTCCATGATATCCTCTCTTTATTATTGATTGTATTTTGAACGTTTCCTTCAATTTATTTATTTATTTTTAACTATGAAATAGAAAATATTTGGTATCATGTTCAATTAAACAACATCCAAATCTTGAAGATGAAATTAGTATTACACGCTATTGATTGAAATCCTTTTAGTTGTTTTGTGTTAAAATATTTTCATGACTATTATAAATGTTTAATTTCATGTTATTATTTGAGCACATGATGCATTAGAGAATGAAATGTTATTGAAAATAAAATGATAAGGATTCAACATCACACCTCATATTATTTGCTTTCATGAGTTATCTACAACCTAAGATTTTTAGCATGTAACTTAGTTGGCATGATTTTGCCTAAAATTATCCTAAAGGTTGAATACTAAGTTACTATTGTGTTATTTTATATGGTGACATTTTATTTTCTTTGTTTATATAGGTCATTTGGCCACATAGTGGCCATTATCGCCCAAATGAAGAAAACTTGTTCGAGTTTCTTTCTTTTCTTGAGAAATATGGCATTGACATTGTTGATGTTAGGTATATTGCATATAAATATTTTACAGTTTACTTTAGTTTATATTCCAGTGTTCATCATATTTTATGTCTTATACCCTGCATTGTTACTTCTTTCGTTTTCAAAAGAGGAACTCAATATTGATGGTAAAAAGCAAGAACTGAAGAAAGAGGAGAACAATAACACTGGAGCGACAAATGCAGAAAAAGGGAGAAGAGAACCAGTCTAGTGATCCTTTAGAGCCAATATCCCCCATGAGACACACACATAGAGATTGATGGTCAAGTTTTCAAAGTTGGTGATTCCCCTGTAATGCTTTGGTAAAACAATTATAATGTTTTGAAGTGATGAAACAATATTTCATGTGTAAATTGTAGTCCAACCAATATTAAGTTGGAAACTCATATTGTAATACTTGACATTTCATATAATATAATTTATGTGGTTGAAATTATTTATAGTTGTATTTGATATTATTTAATATTGTAATTAACATATGAAATTTTGCGTTTTCATATTAGGTGAACATTTTATAACATTTTTTTTTTAAATTTAGTCACAAAATCATACTAATTAATTTATATTGCTTAATAATGAACACATAAAATCAATCTAAAACTACTAAATTAACAGTTTGTACTGATTAACGATGAATACAAATAAAATGAATATACAACTAAAGTAGTCGTTTATATAATGAATATGAAACTACAATATATATATATATATATATATATATATATATATATATATATATATATATATATGACTACTATAAATGATAAATTTGTGATTACAAATAACGACTAAATTTTGCATATATATGACTATTAGTAGCTAATTTACAGTATCTTATAACATGATCAAAATTTAGTCATATTTATTTGGTCATTAATTAGTTTCAAATCATGACTAAAATTTTCATATATATGACTATTAGTAGTTAATTTACAGTATCTTATAACATGACCGAAATTTATTCATATTTATTTGATCATTAATTAGTTTCAAATGATGACTAAAATTTGCATATATATCACTATTAGTAGCTAATTTATAATATCTTATAATGTGACCAACATTTTAGTCATATTTCTTTGGTCATTAATTGGTTTTCTGGGATGATCATATAGTAGTATATTTTTTGTGTGTATTTGGTCATTAATTGTGGCAATTAATGACTAAATTAGTGACTAGATTTATGACTAAATATACTACTAGATGATAAAATTGAGACAACCAATTAATGACTAAGCTAAAAATGACTAAAACTTGGCCGTGATATAAGATACTTTAAATTAGCCACTATTGGTCACCGACTGAAAAATAGTCATTTATATGCAAATTTTAGTCGTTGTTTTAGTAATTAATTAGCTATTTTGTACTAGTGTAGGTCTTGCATACATCATTTTAACAATTACAAGTAAATACATGAAATAACCATGACATAAGCCAGTCAATTAACCATGCTTATAACCAACATAAAACCATGAAAATAACAGTGAGATAACAACCATTAATTCCACATATAAATAAGTACAAAAGCAAGAGAACTTAACTTTTATTAGACATAGGTAAATTTTACCAAGTTCGGGACTTTCACGTACCACCTGACTGTAGATATGGCTTAACAAAATCTTTCTTTCGATCAGTCACCCCCATGCCATATTCCAAGCATGAATGTGGGATCTCATAAAACACATCAAACAAAACCATCCAAGGCTTCTAGAGGCCATACACCTCAACCTATGAAACAATGATTCCCCCTCACAGTTGGAAATCACAAAACCATCATCAAATTTGTCTTTACTCGAGCATTCTAGGGCTCAAGAGCATTTGCTCCAACCCAACTTCGAGGACTAGTAACTCAAACCACGGATGTTTTCGGGATCCAAAGCGTCTGTCCAACGAAGGCTCCAAGAATACTAACTCAACCCACAACTTTTCTAGGTTTCCAGAGTGTTTGTCCAACTAGGGATTCCAGGACTAGTAACTCAACCCACCAGGGGCTTTGAGAGTGTTTGTCCAACCAAGGCTTCCAAGACTAGTAACTCAACCTAAGCTTATACAGGGCTTCCAGAGCATTTGTCCAACCAAGGCTCTGAGAATAATAACTCAACCTAAGCTGTTACAGGGATTCCAGAGCATTTGTCCAACCAAGGCTCCTGGAAGTAATAACTCAACCCAATCTAAAGGAAACATGAGAACTAACTAAAAAACAAAGCAATGAACCCACAACACCATGGCTATCTAGGAAATGGAAAGGCTAGGCAAATCCACTGTCAATCTAGCTAATCCTCCATGCCAATGACAACTCATAACCAAGAAACCACATGCATGTGCTATGTATTCAGAACTAGTGAATAAAACATACATGCAACTCGGTACTTACAAGAAAACCCGTTGTAACTACTAATCCCAATGTCTTCTTGTGCTTTCCTATTCTTCCTTTGCCTTTTTGTTCCAAAAATCAAAGTATGCCACACTCCTCCAAGAGTGCTCCAAGAAAAATGTAAGTGTCCAAGAGTATAAGAGAGAGAGAGAGTAGAAGAGAGCTCCACCAAAACCTATCAAAAGATTATCCACTAATTCTCATAAGCCTTTTTGTCAATGAGGTCTCTATTTTCTTCATTTTACATTATTTTCTTTCATTTTACTCCTCACATGAAACCTGTGACCTTTCACTTCCCTTTTCTACTAATTTCCTTTATTTTCGTAGATAAATATACAAAAATGCCATTATGCATTTCCAAATCCTTAGCCATTTCCTTTGCTAATTTATTTAGCCATAATAAACCAAATGAACACCCACTAGAAATTATTTCCCACCATTCATTTTAGAATACATGTCCCATGGCCATGACCTTATATAATTTTACATGGATTTTTAATCAAGGCTGTTACAGAGAGATCTGTGGAGAGATTTATGAATGATTGATGAGAGATGTGTGGAGAGATTTATGAATAATTGATGAGAGGTGTGGAGATATTTATGGAGTGATTTTTGAGAGATTATAGGAAATGATTGAGATATCCACATGTATAAATATATGCTGTTGATAATGAAAAATTATGAGCTAGTGTATGCATAATTGTTGAATTTTTATTTGTAATTTGTTTGTGCTTTCTTTCTTTTGATATCAAAGCCATTACCCATATAATTTGAAAAGCGAGTGAGAAATTTGATTTCTAAAGATGTAAAGTTTTTATATGATCAATGGGAAGAAAGAAACATTGAGTTTCCATGAAGAAAGCAGCTTTGTGTAGTGAGTCATTGAGCTTGCATAAACCAACGAATATTGAATGTTGTGAGCATAGGTGAACATGTATATAGTGCCTGTATGCAAAACCGTTGGAAGTGTGGACTGAGTTCCTTGCTAAGGGACTTGAGTGCATGTCTGCTTGAAGAAGCCATCTTATGTGCATGCATGACCGAGGAGTTTAATTTACATGCTGCGTGAAGGACTTGCAGAAGCTATCATACCCACAACTTGCGTAGACATTATGCATGCTTTCTTCTATTAATTAAATCCCTGAATGGTGACTTCAATGGAGTGAACGTAAATATTTTGGCCCACGTTGAAGAAATGATGCGTGCAACATACCAATCATATTGAAATTTACATGGAGTAGACTTACCTTGGAGAATAGTTGTGTTGAGAAGACTTGCATTGGAGAAAATTGTGTTGAAATTTGCGTGGAACATAGTCGTATTGAAAGTTGTGTGGAGTAGACGTACGTTATTTTTTTTTTTTTTTTTTTTGTGTTGAAATAACCCTGGTGAAAACTTGCGTTGAAAAACTTGTGGAGTGGCATGGATGAATTTAATGTTTTTAATGAGTGAAAGGTTAACGTAAAATCTAAAATAAAGTGAACGTTAAATTTGAAAGAAGAGTGGAGTGATTTTTTTCATTAATTTAAATTTTCCATGGTTTTTTTATGTATTTTTTTTTAATGCAAGAATAATGGGTTTGAGAGAGTTAGTGGATAATATGGTTGGGCTATGAGATGGTTTATGGAGATGAGAATAATTTTTTTTTAGTATATGCATGATATGAGAAGAATGAAGCTGGATGAGAGTGTTGGATGAGAGTGTTAGTGTTTGTGCTTAGAAAGAGAGTTAATATTATGGGAAAGAATGAGTGGAATATGAGAAATTAGTGTAAAGTTGAGAATGAAGCATCAATTTAAAGTCTTGTAATTTTATTTCTATTTTGAGTATAGGTCGGATTCACGTGAAAATAATTGTCAAACAAAAGTTAAGAATTGATGTATAGTTCAAGTCAATGAATAAATTTGAAGTCAAAGGAGTCAAAGTCCATGTTTAAGTAAAGTTGAGTTGAAGTTGAGAGTATTTTTGAGTTGAGTAAATCTAGAGTCATAAGGTGCATTTTCGGTGGTACCCAACACCTAAATATTATTGTTTTTTATACAGGTGCATTATTAGTTGAATCCGACGCCTTGTTCTTCAACAAGTGAGCATGATCAAGCGAACATGAAACAATTAGCACTGGAAAAATGGGAAAAGAAGGGAAAATGCTACAAAATGCAAATTATGAAATAGAAATGCTACAACATGATCTCGATGATGCACTTCACCAAATTGACAAACTAAATAAACAATATAAACAAGACAATTCCATAAGAAACAAGTTTTTTAAAGACTATGTTGATTCCACCAGAGATCATGTAAATAAGCAAGAAGAAAGGTTGTTTTCACTTGATTAACATATAAGTGATCTTCTAAAACTTAATGATAAGAAATATCAATTGATAGAAGCTTTGCAATAAGAATTAATGGCAAAAGAAAATTTATTGTCAACACTTGAAAGAGAAGTAAATCAATTAAGTCAAGAGAAAGAAAAATGTGATGCAACATGTGATACAAGTGACCTCATAGTTGATAGTGATTGTGATGCTAAGAATGAAAATGTCCATGTATCTCTTGTATGTTATGAAGCTGAGGATGATAGTTCAGAAAGTGAATTGCATGTTGAAGGTGATGAATCTCAAACTGAAGATGGTGAAATTGGAAATTTTGAAAAACATACAAAGGGAATTGGTTCTAAACTTCTTAACAAAATGTGTTATGATGGAAGAAGTTTAGGCAAAGCAAGTCAAGGAATTCAAAATCCTATACAAATAATTGTAAGAGAAAAGTATGCAGACCTTGGTTATGAAGGACACACAAGTGATGAAACTAACAAATTTGTCAAAGGAGAAACATTTATAACAGGTAAATCATATAGCAATACAAAAAATCAAATGAAGAAACATGAAAAATATTGAAATCATTGTGGAAGGAAAGGACATATACAAGCTAAATGTTGGAATCTACATCCCTGCAATATTTGTGGTCAAACAAGTCATGATTATTGTAAGTGTTGGAGTGAGGATATATTAAACCCCCTATAAAAATACAATGTGGTTGGATTGATTTAAATGAATGACAAATGTATTCTTTTATGCTGAGAGGTTTCTATTAAGGAAAGAGTTGTTTCTTGAGTCAAATGAAGCATGAATAGTTCTTGTCTCATGGTAATCTAAAAACCACTTTGTAATGTCATAGGTAGGTTTGTGGTAAGCCAAAACCACTTGATGTAAAGAATGGTTCATGGTTAACCAAAACCACTTGATGGTTAGTGATAAGATGAAATCACTTGGAATTTGTAATGGTTGAGGGCAAGCCACAAAAAAACCCATGATAAGGTCAGGGTAAGAAACAAAAATCCTTGATATAAAGATGATGTAGTTCAAAATATTTACTCAAGATCCAGATGATGCAGTGCATGAAGACAACGATAAATAAATATACAGATGAAGATGAAGAATATTGAAGATGGAGCAGAATCTAGAAGATTGAAGACAACTCAAAACAATCAGAAGACTAAAGATGAAGACAATTCATAGATCATATTGGAATATTTCCAAATGATCATTATGGGGGAGAAATGTTGGAATAATGATACATTTGAAATTATTAAAGTTGTTAATTTTTAGTGAGAGATTTGTAGAGATATTTATGAATGATTGATGAAATATTTGTGGAGAGATTTATGGAGTGATTTTTGAGAGATTATAGGAAATTATTGAGTTATCCACATGTATAAATATATGCTATTGATAATGAGAAATTATGAGCTAGTGTGTGTATAATTGTTGAATTTTTATTTTGTAATTTGTTGGTGTTTTCTTTCACCTTAAAATATTTGGTCTCTCTCAGGGCATGCTAGATCCATGGTTAAGATGGATCTTTAGTGGTAATTAACAAGATTTATTACTATGACATGTATAGTTGTCTATCTTATTATATGACATGTATAAGTTAACCAAGATTATCTAATTACTAGCATAGCCATATAAATTAAATGGTTGGTAAACACAGATAAATATTTGTCCAATATATACTAATCAAAACACTTACTTTCTGATACATTTCATGCTGCTAAAATTTGAAAATCATAAAAATTAATTATATTATAAATTTATTTTAAACTATTGTTATTACTACTTATAAAAAGAATTAATATATAAGTTAAACATATATATATTTAAAAAAACATGTAACAAGATTCTTAACCATGAGGATTCACTCCCACTTTAACATGGATATTCTTAATTTGTAAATAGGCTTTGTTACAATACCATAATAAAATACCATGACTTATCATTACTACATGTCCAAAACATAATAAATAATTTCATATGACACTTATTCATATGACGTTTTCTTTAATTAATCAATTTAATTAAAAGGGAAAAATACACATAACTAATTTGTAAATAAATCTCAATATTTTTAAAAATATTCTAGAATATTTCATGGAGATTAAATTCATACCATCCACTTATAATTATTGATAATTAAATTAAAATTTCAAAAACCAACTCTAAAATAAATAGAATTAAAAATCATATTATTTATTATTAACTATAAACTTTTCAATTAATTTAATTTAATTTTACTTTTTTCTTTTTAATTTATATTACATTGATTCAATGTTGTAAGAGAAATAGTTCTCTCTAAGGTAGAAAATGAATGAAGTGGGTCTTAGAGAAATATTTTTAAAACAATTAATGATATCTAGGTGGAAGATAAATGGTGAACCAATGGAGCACCTATTTGGTTAGTTGTATAATTAGTAGTGTTGGGTCAAAAAATACAATTAGAAAATAGTAAAGCGGATTCCGATGTATGTGTATTTAGAAATTTGGTAGGTGGATTAGGAGTGGAAGGATGAAACCTATACATAGTGTGTAATCATTTCAAATTTCAAATTACATATATAAATGATTTTAGATTAAATATATTTGGTTGAAATTTATTAGAAATATTTTGAACAAGGTTACCAACTTAACATGCACTGTAACCTCAAAATAAGATTTATAGTCCCAAAAATCCCTACTTTTGCACAAAGACATGAAAAACTGCATCAAAAATGATAAAGTGTTGATGTTGCATCAATTGTTTTTTTTTTTTGGAGTGGGGGAGGCGTGGGGTAAAATTTCAACATTTTTAGCAATAACAGTAAAAAGCAATTTGATTTGAAAAAAAAATGAAAAAACAACCTGAAAACAAGAAGTGTGGATGCTGCATCACCTTTTTTTTTTTCAAGTTAAAATTATAACATCTCTTAGTAATAACATTAAAAAAAAAATATCATGACTCTTAAAACCCCTAGATTTCTAAAAAATTTCAGCCATGTTGTTAAAGATAAAATATCATGACTCTGAAATACTTTAAAATTCCAACAATTTCCAGCCATGGCATTAAAGATAAAATATTATGAATCTAAAATAACCTAAAATTTTAACTATTTTCAACCATGGCACTAAATGTCTCGGAAAAACCTTTAAATTTTTACATTTTTCAATAATGGAATTAAACCAAATATCATGACTACAAAAAACCTTAAGTTTTCAACATATTTCAACCATGGAAATATGGAACAAATATTATGACTAAAAGAACTTTAAAAGCGGATGTCTAAATCAAAGAGTCATTATATGAAGAGTACTTTTTATTCTAATGACCAAAAGTATAGATTTATTGAGATCTTAGCCTAAGACAACTTGTCCCATTACAACAAAAACTTAAAAATAAAACATCAAATTTAAATATCCCCTTTTTAATGGGGCATTAAAATTGCAATATTTTTTCAATTATGGTCTATCAAATCATAAAAATAAATAATATCATGAAAATAACACTGTATAATTTAAAAATTCAACATTAATTCCTAATACCTTTTAAGTTTTAATCAAAATATCAATACTAAGTATATTGAATGAAACATAAGTTATTTCTCAAAGTTATTGTTGCATTGTTGATATTAAAAACAAATGAATTCTTTGTAATTAAAACATATAATCTAACAAACATAGAAATGACTCATAACTTCATGCAATATTGTTCGCAATTTCAAATATTTATTTCAAGTTACCATAAAAACATTATTTACGTAAAATGTCTTAGGAAATTATTCAAATTCATTCATAGGTTCTAGCATGCCATCAAAATCTACAACTTCTTCAGATGAATAAATAGATGTAGATGAAGATGACCCATATTCTTCTCTTTCATCAACTAGTGCCCCATTTGAGTTTGCATGTATCTGAACCATTTCAAATGACGAAAGTCTTCTAGATCTATGACTAGGTTCAATACTCTCCTATCTTAACATTGTTTCTTGTGGTAGTACCATCTTCATAATATTTATGGTTTTGAAGTGAAAAATTCCTCTTTGCTAAATTGAAGTCATAAACAAGTATGTAAACATCCTATTTTTTAAGAGGTCAGTGTGACAAAGATTTATATTTGGATCCTTTATTTTTCTCATTCTTTTGATTTGTTTATCAACTTCTATCTAGTACATACCATTGAATGGGTGTGTATCAGTGATATACCAATGTACTTAAATTTCTATAACATATTCATTTTCTTTAATCACCTTCATAACCTTAGCAACCCATAATGGATAACCATGTGGATCTCCATCCGCCAACACTATGATCATGAAACCATTCATAACTTCATGCATATATCCCCTTGAAAGGTTTTCTATGGCTTCATATTGTGCACATGTTATTCTAGAACTAATATACATTTCTCTTTCCTCTACCTGCAAAGAATCAGTAATACCTTGAGATTGCTATTGTTAAATAATGTTACTTTCCTCCTATTCATTTGACTTTTTTTGTGGTCAAATAAATGGAGCCTTCAAAAGTGTATTTTAAATTCTTGATGTTGAAATTATATGGATTTTATCATTGACGAAATAATCCCACCAAACTAAATTAACAACACCCAAGTACTCATATGTATCTCTCATACATTTTTCTAATTTCTTCTAAGCATTCTAAATAATTTATATCTCTTTTATGCCTTCGTGCATTATGGATTTCAACAATCGGTTGTAATAAAAAATAGGTTTTAGGAAATATTGGATGATCTGAATGAACATAAAAAATGCTAAACTTGATGATGACCGCCATTTCAAGTAGTTGAATACTTCTTGCCCCATATAAGTGTTTTCCCATCAATTTTTTTGATATAAAATTGATGTTGGAAGCTAATGTCATTAATTAATCCAATGCATCTTTCTTAACCATGCGATACCAAAATAAGCCTTTGCATGTCAATAGTTTCTTCCAACATGTGAAAATTAGCCTTTGGAATGTATGCTTTCTTAATACATTCAATTAATGATGGTAGGCTTCCAATATCCCTCCTCCTTAATGTTACTAGAAAATAAATGAACATCTGATCAATATGGTCATGAGTGTGCACAACAAGAAGGAAACCAACCTTCACCTTTTGAAAAATTCCCAATTCAACAAACATGGTTAGATATCCAAATATAATTTGATTTTCACGACTAGTGGATTCTAATTGTAGATACAAAACTTTAGGAAAATTACCAAACCAATGAGAAAGCACATCATGAATATGGCTATAGTCAGATTTGCATCGTTATGAATATTTGGAGCTATGAAGTACACTGTTGGATACATTTTACCATTAAAGAACATATAACTGACCAAGTGAAACTAAATAAAATTTTCCTCCTGTAATTTTTTGGTGTGTGGACAAAATGTGGTAGAATTACTTTCTTCTAGTCCATACCATAAACTACCAAATATAAATATTTATTTGGATTATCTCAACACTTATTTCAATGGTTTGACAACTTTTTCCCTTCACTTGTTTGCTAATTATGATGCCCTTGAAGTGCTTTGACAATGTAATATGCACATAACATAAAAGCAACCTACTTCGTAGTTGATAACTATCCAATTTTAAGAAATAATGTTGTGAAAGCATACCTCTTTCTTCCCCTTAACATTTATCCCTTTTTTATTTAAGATAAGCATGAGTACTGATAACCCCCATCCTTGAATTCTTAGGAACACAAACATTGTTTAATTATTTCCTCCATATCCTCATAAAATATGGATATGTAATAAAATTACCATCTTCTTAGCACCTTTTACATATTTTTTGTATAATTTGTAGATTTCTCTGTCTTGAGAAATTATTTCGAATATGTAATGTGTCTCCATTTAGCATACACACTGTTGTGTTAGTTTAATCAATGTTTAATTTCACTGAACCACAAGCATTTAATTTTCAACCATGGTAGGTCTATTTATTTCAAAGGTGTTTGCACTATCTGTGCTGAATCATAACAACTGGGGAAAGAAATGAAAGAAAATGTCATTGAACACAATTGCAGAATTAAAGCACTCATGTAGAAATTAAAGAGACATTCTACAGGAATGGAATTCACTCATCACACTTAATGTTTTTCTCAAAGAACACGCGTGCCACACATAATTAGTAAAATTGTATCAATTGATTAAATATTATAGTTCTAACCAATCCTATGTAACAACATATAATGAATCTAGAAACAGAAGTGCACCAGTACTACAATTCATACAAAAGCAGTAATAAATTCACACTTAAAAGAAAGATAAACCAAACAACTAATTTACTGCTACTGCAATCCATGCTAAAGAGGAGGGCCCTTCCTCCCTAGTAGGGCATAAGGATGAAATGGAAACTAGTTAAAAACTCAACATGAAATCTGTATGGACATCACCAAAAGTGTTCTGTATTAAAAAAACTGGAAATTACATGATCAAAATATCGATGATGTTTCTGTGTTTCCGTTCCCTTTTCATGGAACCAAACCTTTTTATAAAGTTTACAAGCCCTGAAAGTTAAGGAATAAATCAACCATGAGGATTTCATGATTCTCATGCTGATCAATATTAAGAGAAAAATAGAAAGCATTAAAAACAATTTTCCAATAAAAGACCAATTCAAATTACATCATCTCCACAATAATAACTGCTGAGATCGTTTGATCCTCTGTAGATGATTCATGATTCTTGACAACTGTCTTTGAAGATAACAACCACGGTCTTTGGTAGTTGCGGTATAACAACAACTCGAGGTGTAACAACAAAACTTTAGACTATAACAAAAAATCCATGAAATGTAACAACAAGTAACAACAACAACTACTCATACTTAGTCCTTAGTTGTAGGAAACACCTGAAAGAAAAATAACCAGAAAACTTCTCCCATAATTACCTTGGTTAGCCATCTCAAAAAGACATCACTTCATTTGATATTTAATGAAATATGGCAAAATAATATGTTGAGAAAGGATTGCTCTTATAACTAGGGAAAATGGTAATTGGGACATAAAGTTAATAGGTCTATAGAGAGAGAATGATCAAAAATGGTGAAAGAGGTGTCTGAGATATGCTTAAAAACTGCACCCAACATCTCCCCCCAACTAAAGAACCTACATGTCCTCATGTAGAATCTTCAGGTACTACTATTGTATCGCTGCTATAAATATGTCAAGTTATAAGCACCAACAGTATCTCCGTCAACTGGTCTATAACCCTGATTAGCCATCAGCTGATGCGGCCATGATTCCTCTTCATAATCACACAATCGATAGTGGGATTGGTATTCTTCAACTAGAACCCAAATCAAGGGATACTTAAATCTAAGCCCTATCCAAAAGGCTCCCATTGAATTAAAAATCATGGGATATTCTGGAACTCGTGTAACAAAAAACACAAAATTAGGAAACCCAAAAGGGTCACACTCCTGCAGACTTGCACTACTAGCCTTTGTATATTTAAGGCATCCATTCAATGCTCAATTCTTTAGTTGTGTAAAGAGGTTGAGGAAAAACCCGACAATCCTCCTCCTGTAGATGGCTGATTGTTCCCTTATATCAGGGGTACTCAGAAACTTCTTAAATTCACACCTCAATTCAGTAGCCATGCCTGGTTATGCTCTTATCCACAAGACTTCCTTCTCTTCATTGGTGTCAGATGACTTCATGGCCATGTGCCATTCTACTTGACTTCTCATGAAAGATATGAAGGCGTGCAATTGCAAGCCACCCATGTAGGAGAAAATGCATACAACCATATGTAGGATAACATATTCAAAAATAATATTATGTAGAAAAATCTCACAAATTAAGCTTTGCTCATCAAAATCATATGCACGAAAAACATCTAAAAAAGTCTGGGTAGAATTACCTAGATACAGTCTATTCTCATAAACGACTTTTAACTAAAACAAATAAAATCTTTCCCAAAGAAATATTGGATAGGATGGAGAAGGCCTTCTACACCCCAACAGGTTTAGGGTGAGTTCGTACAACTTATTTTTATCATCTATTAAGTTCTGAATTTCCTGTTGTAACTTCTACATTCGTTCCTCCTTTTCCTTCTCTTTCTTCCTTTCCCATCTTGTCCACTCTTCCATCAAATTCCTCTTAGCCCACTGTTCTTTGAGAGTATTTATAACTTTTTGATGCTCCTCCAGCAAGATCACTCCCTTTTTCAAAGAGAGTGCTAGTTACTTCCAATTCTGTAATTCTGATATCAACAAAAGTTTTTGTGAACAACATCTTGCTTCAGGACCTCATGTTATCTCACATGAAACATCAATAGGGGGTGTAATAGCATCTCAAGGTTCGAGTTGTTTTGCTTTAGCTATTGGTTCTTGTGTAACAATAGATTCATTAGTAGGTTCTTGTGGATTAGCTCTTACTTCTTCCTCCTAAGGAACCTTTGCCTTAACTGCTCATTCTCGTGTAACAAAAGTATCATCAACAGGTTCTTATGTTTTGGCTTCCAGGTCGATCACCGTGGGATGCTCCGTTTCAACTACTGGTTCTTGTGCAACAACAATGTTGTCAATGGGTTCTTGTGTTTTAGCTTCCTAGGTTTCATTTTAGGTTTTTTTCGAGATGGTACTTGCAACACAAACTTTATACCCACTTGTCTCTAAAATATTAGCACATGTTGAACATACAAAACCTGGTGTAGTTTTTTCTCTCATCTTATCAACAACCTCCACCAAGGTATCCAGTCTTGGGACCCTTGTTTCTACTTTACCATCCTCTAATTGTTTCCTTAATTCTTTTTTTTTTTTTAATTTTTATAATTCTTCAATTTTACACAACAGGGTTTGGGTCTCGTCCTTACCTGATAAAGGAGCCTCTTTAGGATGGGCCTATTCTTCTTCTTTTTGCTCCCTTGCATCCTTATGCCTGCCTGACCTCTTCCTAGATGGAGGTGAGGGCTCTAACTAGGTGCTGGTTATGACCCTCTTCTTACGTATCCTTCCACCTAGTAGATTTTCCAGTGATCTTTTCTTGATTTTGCTTCCAATTTCCCTTGCTCTTTAGTCACCCTAGCTTCCTTCGGAGTGTTAGCGGGGGTTTCAGCTTGCTTCCGACATGAAGTCATAGTCTTTTTGCTCCTAAAATCTTCCCAACTCTAGCCTTATCATTCCAGGGTGTCATTATAATTAATTTAATAAGGCCATGATTGGTTACACAAGTTTCCAAATACGCAACAACCTTCATAGCATCAAACATATGCTTCAGTTTTTCCAACTGGAAATATGGAAGGTTAGCTGTTGAACCTTAGAATTACCCTCTCCTTTACAACTTTTCTCACTTCTTTCCCTTGTTTTCCATAAAAATACAGATCCCCATCACTAATAAATGATATATTTTGTCTCAAGGAGGACATTAAATGATTGACACGTTATACTTTTATATTTTTTCTATTTGAATAAGTTTTTGCAAATTAGCTATGGAACGCAGCCTATTCTGCAGCTAACCATGTGTTTCATAGCTACTTCCACGGTTTAGTAGGTTATAGGTGTCAAATGAAGAAACCGGCCACATGGGCATCTCTGGAATCGTCTCGACATGGATCCTATCCTAGTCACCCAGCCCAGATCGATAAAAAAGCCAGCTCAAGACCACAGTCAAAGGTGGAGTCAAACATATGAAACCCAGAAGCAATAAGACTCTTTGTCTACCCTTTCGTGGTTAATTAATAAATCCAATAGTTCTGTTGAAGCATTAACTCAGATTAGCCACCTGTGTCAATAGTTTTGTGTAACCACCTTATTCGAATTCAAGTTACCTGTAGCTGATCAAACATTTACGTACTTCAGTTGTGATAGGTGTAGACCACCTGTAGCTAATTTTCCTCAAAAGAAAGTTATGAATATTTTCCTTTAAATACCAGTTGTACAGAACCAGAAGGGCTTCGAAGTTTTTAATATAATAAGTTTAGACTTATCAGCTCTGTAATTTTGGACTTTTGTTCCTGTTTTATAATACAAAGCCATGTGTTGACTGATGATCATTTGAAGGAGCATTTTGAATTAAGTTAGTAGCTCAACCCAGTTAGTTGCAAAGGGCCCCTGCACTGAAGGAGGTTTTATTTTCATTTGTTTTATTTGTTCAGTTTAATTTCATCATTTGCTTTTAGCAATGTTATAACTTAGGTTGATTTCTTGTAGTTTGATTTCTTTTAGTTCTGATTAGTAGCATAATGTTAGAATTCAATTGTGTAGTCTTGTTTCTCCAATCCATTTCATAAAGGAAATGACTCTGTTTCTAAACAAGAGTAAGATTAAAAGTAACGAGGATGCATTTTTTATTAGTTTACTCACTGTTTTTGTTATTTATTTCCTAGTTCAGGTTGTCAATGCACTGTATTAGTGAATGTTTTTGGTCACCATTTCAAGCTGATATCCATCCTAAACTAAATGGTTAAAAATTCACTTTACGTAAGGGTTGAAAACAATCAGTTACCTTCTGCATGCTTTTATTTAGTTTTTTTTAGATCATGAAGTACAAAAGTTGCTTGAATTCCATCTCAAGGAGGTTATCTTTCAAAATTGAAGGTTAGAGTAACTAGAAGTACTTCAATTAATTTCATTCCCGGTATTTTCAACATGACTTACAACTTTACCTTTTGGTTTTAAATTAGATTCATGAATTAGGATTAGATGACAATATAGGATAGATGCTCTATTTTTTTCCTTCTTTTAACTTAGATTTTGACTAGTTTTAAGCTCTTGGGTTCACCTTTAGAAAGTTTAGATTCAGTTTCTCATAGTTAAAATTGTACATCTATAGGAATAAAAGAACAGAAACCCCCAAGACAATATAAAATACAAAACAACGAAGTAAGAAGAGTTAACTAAGCACATACAGTGCACTACACTTCATCAGCTTACGAACCTCGATTGATAATTTATGCAAAGCAATTTAGGACACGAAATTGACTAAACATTTTGGCGCCATTTCCAGGGAAGTGTAACTAGGTAACCTTATCTCTTACATTAAAAAAAAATATATGCATAGAGAAAGAGGCTCTAGGGGTAGATTTATAGCTAGAGGGCGGAGTTCAATTCCTACAACACCACCTACTCCACCAAGAACAAGAAGAGATGCACCTTCATCAAGTTCATACTCCTAGCCATAGAACTCTTGAAATTATAAGGTCAAAAATCCAATCAAAAGAATCTCCTACTTCATCTACCAAGGCAGCCCTAGAAGAGAAAAACCTTGGGTCTCCAACAACAGGAGTAGCCTTTTTCACCTCCACAGGGGAGCACATTTTAGTTGAAGAATTAGGAATACCTGGTGAGGAATAAGAGGTAGAACCTGTCTCCCATATCCCATTAATAAAAGGACTAGAGGAAGAGAAAGTAACCTTCCATGTTGAACCTTATACTGACTCTGAAGAAACTATAATGGCAGAAGAATGAGAGGATGGAGATTTCACACTGTTTGGAGGAGGGGGTAGAGGAAGAGGTAGAGGAATGGAGGAGGTAGAGGAAATAGGGAAATAGATAATTCTTTTGGATTCCCTATAGTGGATGAAGAAACAAATGCCACAATGAAAAATATCTCGCCTTTTGTCCTCCCAAATTTCCATGGGTTAAAAAGTGAGGATCCTGAAACATTTTTATTTGAGTTTGAAGTCTTGTGCAGAACCTATGATTATTTAGAAGACTCTCAAAAACTTAAGTTGTTCCCTTCAACACTGAAAGGAGATGCTTTGAAGTGGTTCATGGGGTTAGTCACTCAGTCCATTAGAACGTGGAATGACATGAAAAAAGTGTTTTTGGATAGCTATTTGGATTATTGCATGCCTACCAATCACAAAGATGAAGTGTTCAAAATGATGCAAAGAGATGATGAAAATTTAGAGGATTTAATTGAGAGATTCAACTATAATTTGAAAAGAGCAAAGATGGATAATTTAGATGAAGATACCTTAAAAACTCTTTTATTAAAAGCAATTAGAGATGAGTGGATAGATATTCTTAACATGATGGGGAAGGGAGATATCTCTCAACTCCCATTAAATGACATAGGAGAATTATGTGTTCATGTCTCAAGAGGGAAATCCAAAACTGGGAAAGGTCCAAGAGATCCTTCTCTTGTTAGAGTAAATAAATCTGCAACTGGATCAGTGAATAGGGTATAAATTGGTAATATGCTTGATGAATTCAAAACAAATATTCTAGGGAGCCTTAGTGAGCAAATAGACACCCTTAAGTTGCAAAAAAAGCAGAAAACTAAGGTTGATGCTTTAGCTATTTTCTATCCAAAATGTAGAAAAAAACATGCTCTAAGAGAATGCCCTTTGGATGCAAAAATTATAGAGACTTGTATGATTTGCTCAGAAAACCATTAGACCAAGCGTTATCCTTTCATTCTAGGTCTTAAGGCTATTTTTCAAGAAGAAACAGTTCCAAATTTAGCAGAACCTCTTTGCTTTGTCTCTAGAAGACCTTGGCAGGGGCCATAAAATCAAGGATTTAAAAATCAAATGTATCTTCAACCCCCACCAAATTGGAATTCTTGGTAGCAACCTTGGCCCCAAGCTCAATCTCAATCTCAACCTTGGGCTCAAGGAGTACAAAATCCTTATGGGAGATTTTCTCAATATTATCAATATCCTCCATCATATTAGAATTATCCTCCCCCACACATTCCACAAAAAAATAAGAAACCACAACTTCAAAATCAATACCCTCAATTTTCATTACCATTCCCACAACAAATTCCACAACAAAACCAAAATCCTCAACTCTTACTACCATTTCAATAGAGACCAAATTAGCTAACTGCCCAACCATTACCAAGCCCCAACAATAAAAATCCTCAAAATACTTACATGGTGGAAGGACAACAATTTCCAACTTATATGATCACCACTCTAGATCTCAATGATGTTCAACTAAGATCTGGTAGGATATTAGAAAAGGAAAGGCCTTCTGTAGTTATTCAGGAACAAGAAAATTCTGAGGAAGATTCTCTACAACCCAATAAAAGTTTTGAGGGAAAATCTCTCCAAAACCAAAATACTGAAAATGAAAAACAGAAAGAACCAGTGAACTCAACTCCCATCATTGAGCAACCAATATCTACTTCTGCACCTCCTTTTCCTAAAATATTACAAGTTAATATAGGAGTAGAAAAGCAGATCATGTTGCCTAATTATGATTTTCTAGATGAATTAAAAAATGTCTGTATCAAAATCCCTTTGTTACAAGCCATTAAGGAGATTCTAATCATAGCTAAAACAATAAAGGAGTTGAGCATAAAGAAACTAGGAAGAAAAGAAAAGGAAACAAAAAGAATTCACCTGGTAGAACAAATAATAGATATAATGATGGGAAAAATTACCATACAAAAATATGTAGATCCAGGAAGTCCAATTGTGAAAACACATATCAATGGAGTTGAAATTCCAAATACATTGATTGATTTAGGGGCAGCAATAAACATCATGAGAAAAAAAACCATGGAACAACTCAAGCTTCCTATTCTTCTTTACACACCTACATTACTGCAATTAGCGGATAGATCTGTAATCAAACCAGATGGAGTGTTAGAAGATATTTTAGTATCCTTAGATTCTTGGGAATATCATGTTGATTTTATGATCTTAACCCCCAAGAATAATCTAGAAGGACATCCACTCATATTAGGAAGACCTTGGCTGGCCAAAGCTAATGATTTCATTAGTTGTAGATCTGGTGATATGTATATTTCTGATGGGAATTCAACAAAGAAATTCACTCTATATCCTCCAGAAAGAACAATCATAGAAATATATGACAAAGAATGGATTGATGATGAAAATGAAATTCAACCTCTCTTTACTATTTCAGATATTAGTGAAGATAGTCAAATCTTAAATACAATGGAAAAGTTTGAATCATCTCGAGAATATAAACATGATCAATTTCAAGAAAAATCCAATATTGAATATTTGTCATCTAGGCAGATGTCTCTTTATTCTATGGAAGAATTTGGTAGCTCTACAATTGAAATCTTTCCAGGGAGAACATTGAACATAAACAATAACTTGGAGAAATTGCAATGAGAAAAGCTAATCAAGACATTACAACAACATTCTGCTGCATATGCATGGGAATATAATGACATGAAAGGAATTAGTCCTAAGACTTGTATACTCACATCTACATTGAGGAAAATTGTAAAGCTATTAGACAACCTCAGAGAAGGATGAATCCAAATCTTAGGGAAATTGTGAAAGAAGAGCTGCAAAAACTGCTGAACGTAAACTTCATTTACCCAATTTCAGACAACCAATGGGTTTCCCCTTTAGTGATTGTGCCTAAAAAGAATGGTAAATGGAAGGTGTGCATTGATTACCAAGAATTGAATAAATCTACCCTTAAAGATCATTTTCATTTTCCCTTTATAGATCAAGTGTTAGATACATTAGCAAGTAAGAAGTATTTCTCATTCTTGGATGGTTTTAGTGGTTATAATCAGATTCAGGTGGCACTTGAAGATCAAGATAAAATCGCATTTACTTGTCCATGGGGAACCTATGCCTATTGAGTACTTTCTTTTGGGTTATGTAATGCACCTACAACATTCCAAAGAGTAGTACTAGGAATTTTTCTGATCTAATACATGATTGTGTAGAGTTATATATGGATGACTTTACAGTCTATAGGAATACATTTGAAGAAGCTTTGGAAAATTTGGAAAAAGTTCTTAAAAGAGGTAAGGAAGCAAACCTTTCACTAAGCCATGAAAAATGTTTTATGATGTTTACAAAAGGTATTGTTTTAGGGCATCACATTTCAGGAGATGGGATTAAAGTTGATTAATCTAAAGTTGAAGTCATCTCTAAATTATCAATTCCAAATTTCCAAAAGGATGTTCAACGTTTTCTAGGATTTATAGGATACTATAGACAATTTATAGAAAATTTCACTAAAATAGTATCCCCACTCTTCGAATTACTCACCAAGGATTGTGAATTCAATTGGAATCCTGACTGCCAGTTAGCATTTGAGACTTTAAAAACAAAAATTTCTGAAGCACCCATCTTGAAAGGTCCAAATTGGAAACTACCTTTTCACATTTCAATGGACACTTCAGATACAACTCTAGGAGTTGTATTAGGACAAAAAGATTTGATTCCCTACGCCATCTACTATACAAGTAAGAATTTGACTCCCACTGAGTTGAATTATATTGTAACTAAAAAGGAATTTTTAGCTGTTGTTCATGCAATCAACAAGTTCAGACATTATATAACAGGCTATGAAACCTTTGTTCATACAGATCACTCTACAATTAGATACTTAATGAATAAACCTATTACTAATGGCAGAGTTACAATATGGCTTTTACTCTCGCAAGAATTCAATATTACTGTGCTAGATAGACCCAGAAAACAAAACCAAGTTGCTGATTTCTTGTCCAGAATTCAAAATATCAAAGATGACACTCCGGTTGAAGATAAGTTTCCTGATGAATATCTTTTTGCAGTGACTACTCAAACTCCTTGGTTTGCAGATATTGCTAATTACTTAGTCACAGGGAAATTTCCTTCACATTTGTTTCCTAGAGAGAAAAGAAAAATCATTAAGATAAGTGCAAGATGCTCATGGATCACTAATGAATTGTATAAAATAGGCCCAAATCTTATGATCAGAAGATGTGTTAGGGAAGTTGAAATGCCTGAGATTATTAAGGCATGTCATGATGAGCCGTGTGGTGGACACTTTACTGATAAGAGGACATCCTATAAAATCCTTTCTTTAGGATATTATTGGCCATCCATCTTCAAAGATGCCAAAGATTATGTCAGGAGGTGTGACAGTTGTGAGAGGGTAGGGAAACCTGCTCCTTCAAATGAAATGCCATTACAAATTCAGGTACTCATTAAACCTTTTGAAAAATGGGCCTTGGATTTTGTTGGACCAATCAATCCTCCATCTAAGCAAAAGAAGTATATATTGGTATGCACTGATTATGTCACTAAATGGGTAGAGGCCAAAGCATTACCTTTTGCTAATGAAAAATATGTAGTTAATTCTCTTTTTGAGGACATCTTCACTCATTTTGGTGTTCCAAGAGAAATTATGACATATCAGGGATCTCAATTTAGATCTAAAATGGTGAAGGGCCTTATGGAAGATTACAAGATCAAACATAGGGAATCTACTCCCTATCATCCACAAGAAAATGGTCAAGTTGAATCTACAAATAAGGTGATTGAAGGAATTCTAACTAACACTGTGCATCTACATAGAAGAGATTAGACAAAAAGGCTTCCTGAAGCCTTATGGGCCTATAGAACTACATGGAGGAATACAATGGGACATACACCCTATGAACTTGTTTATGGGAAACAAGCCATGTTCCCTATAGAGTTTCAAATCAAAACCTTCAAGATGGCAGTCCAATTGGGACTAGATTTATCAGAGGCATAGAAACATATATTGGAGCAACTCAATGAACTTGATGAAATTAGGCAAGATGCAGTTCAAAGAACTAGTATAGTCCAACAACAGAGGGCTAAATGGCATGATAAATATATTAAAGAGAATAAGTTTCAAGTAGGAGATTGGGCACTGTTGTTCGATTCAAAGTTCAAATATTTTCAAGGGAAGTTTCAAACTCATTGGCTTGGGCCATGTGAGATTGAAGAAGTATTTAATAATGGAGCAGTAAAGATAAGGATGATAGATGGAAGCAAAGTACCTCTTGTGAATGGTCATTGGTTGAAGATATATCATAACCAATTTGAAGAGAGGAGTTCATTAAGATTTTCCAGAATAACTCTGAAAAGAAGCTAGCGAAGAATAATTCTTCTTCTCCACTAACTTAGTCTTTATTTTTCCAAAAAAATTGTATGAGGTTGAAAACCAATCATTGATTGCCATATTTATACAGAAAATACAGGGTGAAAATTAGAGATTTCTAACATCCTATATTTTCCATTTCCTTTCTGTAATAAGTAGTGACAAAAGCTACATTCATTTGCAGTTTAGAGTCTGCAAATTCATCATCTCATTCCATATCATTACATTTTTTTTACAGTCCCACTTCATCTCACTGTCATATTTCATTTACACTTTGTCTTTTTACAGTTTTACCCCATTTCACCCTATTTTTCATTTTATCTTACATCTCATTCCATCTCACTGTCATAACTCATTTCCATTTTATTTTTACACTCATATTCCATAGCCATATTTCACTATTCCTTCTTTTCACATTCTGCAGCTAATTCCATTTTGCAACTAATCTGATTCTATAGCTACAACTTACTTATCAGTTTGGGCACAATTGTACAATTCACAAATAAAACGTGAATGTAGGGAAATTGAAGAATCAAGTTTTGGAGATCAACCATGCTCAAAGTACCTATGGATCAACACCAAAAGAATTATCAAGCAAAAGGTTAAGTTCTAAAGGTAAAATGAAAAATTTATTTCAAACATCAAGTTACAAACATAAGTCATGTATAATATGAATGATCATATGTCTCCTTAACAAGTCATCATTTGATTTGACTACCACTGCATGATACCACATCTCCGCCACATCTTCCACATTCGGTACCAAATGGTCTATAATAATTTCATCATACCACACCTCCGCTATGTTCTCCATACTCTATACTTAAACGACATCTAATAACTCCATCTGTTCAATGATCAAAACTACGATGTGACCAATGTATCCATGTGTAGTGTTCTATCTAGGGTACTAGACTAGACCATATTTATTATCGACCAGGATGCGTAAGCTTAGAGGCATGCGTCTAAGTATATAGACATAAAGGATTATTAGCTAAGTGGTTATGATGTAGGTCACATAACTTCTTTACGGAAGATTGGGGTATGTTACCTATCATCCAAACACTCAGGTCACTCTGCTAATATACCTGATTACAATACTGTCATTAAATTCATTTACCAAATTAAACACTGAAATTAAACACTGTGTATCACTGCAAACCAAGATTTCAATCTCCTTACAGAGACATTATACATAAAACCCTTGTTTAGCAAATACCCAGCATTCACTAATATTCCTACAAGATAAAAATATACAGAGATCATAAACAGATTTCGAAATGAAAACGAAGTTCATGACATTACTTTAAAAGAAAACACAGGGATCGAATCCCTTATAGGACGCGCTTCACGATCTCAGTGATGACTGTTCAAGTATTATCACAAACACAAACCATGTGCATTCGATTGAAATCAACAACCAATCTGAACTATTGAAATCGGAAACCAATCTTAACTACTGTGCAAACCATGTAATACCCTAAGTGCGAATAAAACGAAAAGGACAGTATACCAGTTTAACGCAGGGCCCGTCCGCGTTCCAGAGGTATACTGGACTGAATTCAACCGGTTATCAAATCAACGCACAAGACAAGGATCGACTGTAACTGTGTTCTTGATATTAAATTCAAAACTCTGTTTCAAATGATGCAACGATTAACCATCGTTCATTACACCGGACTGTATTTACATATGTCTTTTTACAACGCATTTCAAAAACGAATGTACATACATGATATGGCTGTTGCCGCTTTTACTACATCGAGATTTTAAAATGTTTCCATCCTAAATTGATTTCAAAAAGGAACAAAAACTAAATCAATTTTAGAATGCTCTGTTGTTGCTGCCTTTGTCGCCAGTATGCCATGCTTTGACCTGTGTTGACCGCGCATGTAGGAGGGTCGATTTTGTTGTAGGATAGGTATTCGTCCATGCTTGGACATTCTATTTTTCATCCCTGCCTTTCGCTCTAGCCTAGCTGTTGTGCCACATGTCAAACAATGAGCTAATTACAGGATGTTGGAACTTCCTGTAACCATTTTACCAAAAACTTCTAATTCTTTAACATAAAACTTCTAAATCAATTTCAATGCATTTTAATAACTATAGGACTATTAACTAATCAATTTTCAAGGAATCTAAGAGATATATGATGAAAATAAGTAGGCAAATGATATGTTTTAGGAGGAAAAAGGAGGTCATAGGATGGTACCAACATCTCTCCCCGACTTAAGGAATTAGCATGTCCTCATGCTAACCCCGAAGTGCTTCCCTTGAACTCTATCCCTGCCTGGATCTCTGCTGCCTTTAGCAATGTGTCCACATTCTTTTTCACCTGGGTATCTTTCTGACCCTTGAGCTCCTGCTTTAATCTTTTGTATTTTTCTTTGAGGGTCTTCTTCTGATTGTACCACTTAGTGGCCCAGTTACAAATCTCCGTTTGCTCAGCCTCCAGTTCACTGATTCTCTCCCTTAACTTTTCATTCTTCTTTTGAGTTTCTTTACTCTGCGCTCGGAGCATTTCATTTTCTTTCTTGATAACTTTTTCTAGCATATTAGCCTCCATGAGCTCTTCCTTTAATTCTTCAATTTGTTTCTCCAATTTCTTCTGTCTCTTAATGGGAGGTGGTGAACATTTTTCCTGCCTGTTATTGCTTTCTACCTCTATATCAACTCCTGGCCCTGGTAGTGAGTGGTCACCACTCTCAACATCCATTTGTATAGGTGCATTGGATTCAAGCTGGTCTTCTTGTAACTAGGCTTTTGGTGTCCTCCTTGTTCTTCGTGAGTAAGTGGTGAAAATTTTATCTTGTTCTGCCCTCTTAGCATCTTCCTTTCTCATGTTCCTAGTCCTTATGCTGCCCACAGGTAGAGGTGCCTTACTGGCTTTGGATACTGGGATTTCTTCATCAATATCCTTCATGAACCCTGAGTCCTCCTGCAATTCTTCTTTGTCTTCCTCATCTCTAATTTTGTTAGCAGCTAAGAACTCTTTCCACGGTTTCCCTCTTCTCTGCAATTCATGCTCAATAAGAATTTTAATTAAGCCAAAGTGATATAGGCTCTTGTCTTCATTTCCCTTCTGCTTCTGGATGGTCTTGGACATCTTGGTTAAGCTTTGTAATAGAAAATATGGTAGGCTGATAACGCATTGTTTCTTCAAGTGTAGCAGTAACTTAATATGGTATAGATAGACAATACTGTAACGGCCTTCGCAGGTTATGAATTTTTGAAGGATATAGACCATCTCATCCCAGGGATGCATCAACCAACTTCATGAAACACCTTTCTTCCAGTTAACTGATGAGACTCTGGATCTAGACATAAACTGCGTCCACGATTTCTCTTTAAATTGCTTTGTTTTAAAGTACTTCTCCCCTTCTGGACTAATCCCTATTGACTAGGCTATAGTATCCTCTGAAACCCTGAATGAGAAGTTACCTATCAGGGCTTTCTCTCCATTGAATGTGAAAGCAAATTGTTTGGTAACCTCTTCATTACTTCCATGAAATTTTTCTAAAAATGGTAACCATTGTATCTCTCTAAGAATTGCAATGCAATCTTCATGATATTGAGAACTGTCGAACACACTCGGCTCGACCCTATTAGTCATAGTGGTAGAGGGTCGTGCTCTAACCCTTCTCTGTTTATGTCTTGCAATTTTAACAAAGAAATTTCAATTTTTTACCTGGTGTGTCGCTCCCTTAATCTTCAGTATGATGCTCGGTCGGTCGACTGTCTTATGACTTTGGTGGGAGTCGAAACCGAGTGGTTATGTTTCCCTTTTTGTGGCGCTCACTGCTTCCAATCCTCACTGTGTAAGTCGAACCCAAATGGTAATATTTCCTTCGGTGCTCACTGCTTCTGATTCTTACTGTGGAAGTCACGGGAAATCAAATGCCAGCGTAAGATAACCGAGAATGATGGTGGGATACCCAGCTGTACTTACTTCATAGCGTATTCATTTTTTAGAACAGAGGAGTGTTGTACCGCTTGTATAGATGTCACCATAAGAGCGCTGAAGGCGTATATGCAATGCTGGGTATGATTTCAGGGAGTCCCTTGAATCATTTGGCTACGTCGGGTGGTGGAGTCATAATTTGGCCATATGGAATACAATGAATAGGCCGCTTTACATTTGTTTCTTTCCCTTTTATTTAAAAACACAGTCCACCACGTGTCCTGTTTCGGTTGGCATTCGGTCAAATGGAAGATGTTGGTATGGCTGTAGGATGCATTTAGCATGACAAGGTTGATGTGTTGGTAATGGGTTTAGAGGTATGAATAGGTTGAAGTATGAAAAATGATAAGAATCGGTGGGATAAGGGATGATGGAAAATGTAGGTGTCCTTGAAATCGATCATAACAGTCACAGTCATCAAATTTACATTAAAAATTAATCTAAGAAATTAAATGTTAAGAATAAGAAACATATTACTCTTTTGTTGGTTGTTGTTGTATTGACATGTTGAGTAGGACTAGTCCCTTTTCACTGTTCTTTTGCTTGTTGTAACAGGTCCCCTGAGAAAGATTGAATGCAACAGGTCCCTTGTGAAAGATTAAATGCAACAGGTCCCTTGAGAAAAATTTGAATATGTTCATGCAGCTCCTTATATGTATACAGCTTGGGCATTTGATGGAATCTTGGTGCCCAAATCCTTGTAGAAACTTGATGAAACTCTTGTAGAAACTTGATGAAACTCTTGTAGAAACTTAATGAAACTTTGTTGAAGTAGCCCTGGGTGTCAATCTCTTTAACAGGTCCCTTCTAGGTGTCTTAAACAGGTCCCATTACTGCTGGTGTTGGTAGCATAGTCGTCTGGACAGAACAGGTCCCCCTGCATAATGTTTATAACCAGGTCCCTCTGAGATAAAACAATGACAAAACAACTTATTTATTGAAGTCTGGAATGCTGGAACAAGCTGCTTTGGAAATTTACAGTGAAGAGATAGGATAAGAAATCTTTAAGAATTTACAATGGAGAGATAAAAGAACAAAATGCTGATGCCTCTCTCCCCGACTAAAATTTTGACTTGTCCTCAAGTCATGATTCAGTTGATAAATCAAACAGTGAACAAAAGAAAGAGAATTCTTACCCGCCAACGAATTGGTTTTCAAGTAGGAATTCAGGGTTAGAGTGTGCCAGAGGCTGGTTTTCACATCTAACCCATTATTATTTTTTTATTTTTTATTTTTTTATTTTTTTTAATTTTTTTATATATTTTTTTTAGTTTTTGTTTTATATTAATTTTTTTTTTAATTTCTTTTTGATTCTGAAATTGAAAGGAAATGAACTAAGGCAGTGATACTGCAGCTGAGGGCTGCAATATCTCAACCTCTCTTTGCTGAGATACTGTATGGAGAAAATCTTGCTTGCTGATGGGCTTGGTGTATAGTTTCAGGCGATGACCATTGACAGTAAAGGAGTGGCCTTCTCCATCAATAGTTTTGAGCTTGACTGAACCATTGTCATAAGCCTGAACAATTTCGTATGGGCCCATCCAATGGGTGGTGAACTTGGCTTTATGATCTCTGAATTTAGAGTCAAAAAGTAAAGCCCAGTCACCTTCCTTGAACTGCTTCTTCTTAATATGTGCATCATGCCACTGCTTCCTTTGTTTTTGCATGAGGATTGTGGTCTCCTCTGCTTGATGCCTCATTTCATCCAGCTGGTTCAACTGCTGAATTCTTTCTTTTTGTGCTTGGTCCAAGTCAATTTGCAAATCTGCAGCCAGTTTAAAAGTATGTATTTGAAACTCAATAGGAAGCATTATCTCTTTGCCGTACACCAATTGATATGGTGTAAATCCGGTAGTACCTTTCCACATAATTCTGTAAGCCTAGAGTGCATCTTTGAGCTTCTCTTCCCAATTCTTCCTGTTCATTGCCACATTTTTAGTAATGATCCCTTCCAAAGTTTTGTTTGTGGATTCCACCTGCCCATTGGCCTGTGGATGGTAAGGGGTACTTTTCCTATGCTTGATTTGGTGTTTGTCTGTGATGTCCTTCACTAGCTTTGAGGTGAATTGAGTACCTTGATCAGTCACAATTTCCCTTGGTACTCCATACCTCACAAAAACCTCTTCAAAAAGGAAATTTACTACTGTGTGTTCGGTGGCTCTAACCAGTGCTTTTGCTTCAGCCCACTTTGTGACGTAATCAGTACATACTAAGATGTACTTCTTACCATTGGAGGTTGGGTTAATGGGTCCTATAAAGTCTAGAGCCCATTTGTCAAATGGCTCTAAGTGAACTTGGGGCTGAAGGGGCATCTCATCGGTAGCTGTTGGCCTGTCCATTCTTTGGCAGCTGTCACAACTCTTTATATACTTCTTGGCATCCTTGAAAATGGATGGCCAGTAGTATCCAAGAGTAAGAACTTTGAATGTTGTCCACTTAGCTGCAAAATGCCCACCACACGGTTCATCATGGCAAGATTTTAAAATATCAATTACCTCATCATTTCTTACACATCTTCTAATGATCATATCATAACCAGTGTAAAATAAATCACCATTAAGCCATGAATATCTAACACTTTGTTTGACTAGTCTCTTCCTTTCCTTTGCAGTAAAGTGTGGAGGTGTCCTTCCTGTAGACAAATAATTGGCCAAATCAGCATACCAAGGAGTTACTATGGAAATTGCAAATAAGTTTTCATCTGGAAAAGAATCTTCAACTGGAACAACCTCACCTGGATTTTGTAGTCTAGAAAGAAAATCTGCCACCTGGTTCTCTTTACCTGGTCTATCTAACACTGTGATGTTAAATTCCTCTAACAATAATAACCATTTGGTAACTCTGCCACTAGTTATTGGTTTATTCATTAAATGTCTAATGGCAGAATGATCAGTATGTACAAAGACCTCATAACCAGTTATATAATGTCGGAATTTATTCACAGCATAAATGATGGCAAGTGTTTCCTTTTCTGTAACTGTGTAGTTTAACTCTGCAGGTGTTAGATTCTTGCTAATGAAATAAATGGCATAAGTACAAGATTCCTCTTTTTGGCCTAATGATGCACCCACTACAGTGTCAGATGCATCCGTGAAGATATGAAATGGTAGGCTCCAATTACGCCCTCTCAAGACTGGTGCGGTTGATAACTTCTTTTTGAGTTGTTCAAATGCTTGTTGACAATTCTCATTCCAGTTGAAAAGTACATCTTTGCTTAGAAGTTTAAACAAAGGTAAAGCTATTTTACTAAAATGTTCAATGAATCTTCTGTAATAGCTTGCATACCCAAGGAAACTTCTTACCTCTCTCTAATTCTGTGGAATTGGCAAATCAACAATGATCTAGATCTTTGCTGGGTCAACCTTGATGCCTTGAAAAGAAATATAGTGGCCTAACACTATCCCTTCGTTTAACATCATAAAGCACTTTTCATTACTGAGGGACAGGTTAGCTTCAATACATCTTTTCAAAACTCTCTCAAGGTTGTCTAATGCATGTTCAAATGAATTGCCATATACTGAAAAATCATCCATGTAAACTTCAACAAAATCATGAATTAAATCAGCGAAAATAGCTAACACAGCTCTCTGAAATGTAGCTGGAGCGTTGCAAAGTCCAAATGGCAAAACATTGTAAGCATAAGTGCCCCAAGGACAGGTGAATGTGGTTTTGTCCTGGTCTTCTGAGGCGATCCTGATCTGGTTGTAGCCACTGAAACCATCAAGAAAAGAAAATGATGATTTGCCAGCTAGGGTGTCTAACACTTGGTCAATAAATGGTAGTGGGAAATAATCTTTGAGCGTTGCTTTGTTCAGCTGTCTGTAATCAACACAAATGCGCCACTTACCATTTTTCTTGGGCACTATAACCAATGGGGATACCCACTGACTGTCAGAAATAGGATATATAAAATTAACTCTCAAAAGTTTTTGCAATTCTTCTCTGACAATATCTTGGAGCATGGGGTTCATTCTTCTCTGTGGTTGCCTCACTGGTTTAATGGTGCTATCTGTATAGATATGGTGAGTGCATGTTTCGGGGTGAATCCCATGCATATCAGTGTAGTCCCAAGCAAAGGCTTTTTGGTATTTTCTCAAGAGTCGAATCAATTTCTCTTGCTGAGATGAGTCTAGGTGATTGCCTATGTTCAGAGTTTTCCCTGGACTAATCTCTATGATCTGACTCTGTGTGTTGGTGATGGATTGAACTGGAAAAATGTCGTGAAATGTGGTTTGCAAAGATTGGATGGTGCATGTTTCCTGAAAGTTTTGGGCCAGAAGTACATCTGCAGCACGATATTGTTCATTTCTCAAATTTTCGGACATATCAGGTTGAGCAAGGAATAATTCTACCAAATCATTATTGTCTTGTTCTTGGAAATCATAGATTTGGTCAATGCTAAAAACAGATTGTACTTCTTCTTTATCATTAAATTTATCATCAAGCCACAAATTGTGTGTTACTGCTGGTGATTGTGCCGATGGATAAAGGGTGAGTTGTTTTCTTTCGGTCCCTCTTGAAATGATCATGTTGCCCGATCGACATCCTATAAATGCATCAGCAGTCGCTAACCATGGTCTACCAAGGATGATAGGGTGTCCTCCTAAATTGGATTTGGGTTGAAGGACTAAGAAATCCACTGGATACTCCCAAGAGTCCAATGAGACAATGATTTCCTCCAAAATCCCTTCAGGAATCACTTTAGACCTATCAGCTAGTTCTAGAACAATCGTTGTATGTTGCAAATTTATGAGCTGGAGTGTTCTCATGGTTTCAAGAGTCATGACATTGATTGCGGCCCCGAGATCGATCAAAGTGTTTGGAATCCGTATGTTGTTAATGATGGTGGTCACTCTGGGGATGCCAGGATCAACATACTTCTCCATGGAGATGGTATTGGTCATAAGCCCTGCTAAATTTCCTAAAACATGAATGGTTTGAGGATCAATCCTTTTTCTAGCAGGCTTCTTGAGGCACATGTCTTTGATGGCTTTGGTATAGATAGGAATGTCTTTTATAGCTTGCAGCAGTGGAATTTTTATGTAGACATTCTTAAGTTCATCTAAGACATCAAACTGTGGTATAGACAGTGGAGGTTTTATTTGGACCAATCGGTCTGGAAAAGGTGGATGCAGTGGTTGCATCTGTTTATCTTTGGTATCATTGTTTGGTTTTCTTTGATTTGTCATTTCATTTTCATTTTCTGTGTTTTCTTCTTGCCTATCTGTTATTGGAGAATCTTTGTGGAGCACCCTACCAAACCTCAAGTTAATATTTTGCAAAGGCAGTGTGGAATATGAGGTTCCCTCTTCTACATTGTAAGCTGGCCTCTCCGCTCTATTATTTGGATTTGGGACAGTTTGAGCAGGAATTTGAGTGGGTCTGGGAGGTTGTGAGTTAGATGGAAATTGCAGTTGTGGTGGATTTATTGGTGGAGGAGCAGGCAGTGCTTGTTGAGGAGATTGGGGCTGATAAACAACTTGCTGAGGATACTGCTGATATGGTTGAGAATGTGATGAATACGGCTGTTGGTATTGTTGATATGGTTGTGAGTATGGTGGGTATGATTGAGGATATGTATGATAAGATTGGGAGTACTGTTGAGATGGTCTCCATTGTTGTTGTGGTTGGTTTTGGTGCTGCCATGGCATGGGTACATTCCATGAGTTTTGTGCATACATTTGATCATTCATAGGAAATTGCAAATTTTGATTTGGAAACATACCTTGAGGTGCTGGCCTTGGCTGCCATGGTCTCTTTGCGCCCATGTAATACACGTTTTCCATCTCTGCATTGGCTGCCATATTACAGTTCTGCAAAACCTTAACTTTAGGACAGTTAAACATATCATGATGTTCAGTATAGAATGCACAAACTTGGATGTTTTCTAGAGGGCAGTCTTTTAATGCATGTTTCTTCCGAAATTTTGGGCAGAAGATAGCCATTATCTGATCTTCATCTTCTTGTTTCTTCTTGGCTTTTAAAGTGTCAATTTGGTTCCCTAGGGTGCTTAACAGATCTGTTTTAAACTCTTCTAAAAGATTCCCTATTTCAGCCCTTGTGACACTTGCAGAGGTAGATTTTGTGACTTTGGATGACAGGGTTCTCTTTCCCATTTTAGCTTTACTCCTTGAATACTTTTCGCACAACTCAGCGATTTCTTCAAAGGGTAAGGCAGAAATGTCACCTTTGCCCATCAAGTTGAGATCATCCATGTATTCCTCTCGGATACCTTTCAAGAATATTGTGCGGATCAGATCAAGAGGCATAGTTCGGTGTTTAGATTTTTGTAAGTTGTAGACAAACCGTTCTAAATATTCCTCTAAGGTTTCATCCTCTTGCTGGCTCATTCTAAAGATATCATCTTTAGAGTCTTTGGATCTGCAATAAGGCTGATATTTCCTTAGAAATATTCTCCTCATGCCATCCCAATCAACTATAGCATGCTCACCTAGCCTCATGAACCATCTTAAGGCTGATGCCTTTAATGTCGTTGGGAATAATCTAAGCCTATGGGCATCATCTGTATAGCCATATGTTCGACATACAATGTCAAACTCGAACAAGAATGAGTCTGGATCCTCCGAAGCCATACCATAGAAGTTTGGTAGCACGGATGGGGGTATGTTTTTCATTTTGATCTCATCATCTTCCTGTGGTTCATGTATAGGAAACTTAAAAGTTGACTCCTCTTCATCTCCTTGACGTGGTACTGATCCAGATCCTTCCTCAGCCATTCTAATAGGTCTCTCTGTGTCAGTGTCACTTGTTTGAAAAAGGAGATTAAAGAAAGATTGTTCGGTCACTGTGCTACTTTCTCCTTGTGTGGAAGGTATAGGAAAGTGCTTCTTCTGTGATTTATGTGTGAATAAAGTTTGCCTTTCAATAAGAGTAAGTCTCTGTCCTGAATTTTGTTTTTCTTCTAATGCTTGGATAAATTCCTCAGCTGGTGTTGTATTCCCTAGAGAGTCTGCTCCTGATGATGATGGGTTAGTTTTTAGATGGTGGGGGGTTTTTACAAATCTACCTTGACTGTATCTAAATCTAGGCATAAATGAACATGATTTCTAACTGTGTTTTTGTTTATTTTTGTGTATTGATTTTTTTTTTTTAAATCCTTTAAGTACACCTCCCCGGCAATGGCGCCAAAATGTAGTGTTCTATCTAGGGTACTAGACTAGACCATATTTATTATCGACCAAGATGCGTAAGCTTAGAAGCATGCGTCTAAAGTATATAGACATAAAGGATTATTAGCTAAGTGGTTATGATGTAGGTCACAGAACTTCTTTACGGAAGATTGGGGTATGTTACCTATCATCCAAAAACTCAGGTCACTCTGCTAATATACCTGATTACAATACTGTCATTAAATTCATTTACCAAATTAAACACTGAAATTAAACACTGTGTATCACTGCAAACCAAGATTTCAATCTCCTTACAAAGACATTATACATAAAACCCTTGTTTAGCAAATACCCAGCATTCACTAATATTCCTACAAGATAAAAATATACAGAGATCATAAACAGATTTCGAAATGAAAACGAAGTTCATGACATTGCTTTAAAAGACAACACAGGGATCGAATCCCTTACAGGACGCGCTTCACGATCTCAGTGATGACTGTTCAAGTATTATCACAAACACAAACCATGTGCATTCGATTGAAATCAACAATCAATCTGAACTATTGAAATCGGAAACCAATCTTAACTACTGTGCAAACCATGTAATACCCTAAGTGCGAATAAAACGAAAAGGACAGTATACCAGTTTAACGCAGGGCCCGTCCGCGTTCCAGAGGTATACTGGTATGGATGTCACTGTGTTTAGGAAAGGAATTCCTATTTCAGCACTTAAAAATAAATGGAAAAGCATTCTTTTGATATTACAAAAAATTATTACCTGTGAGGGAAGATTCAGATGCATGTATGTTTATCATATACGTTTATTGATGAGCTTTCTAGAAAATTGAAACGTCAACCTCCCTTTCTTCTTTTTAAACAGTTTAAGGAGGATGGCTTCAAATGTATAGAAGAAAATAGAATTCATAGACACAACTATGTACCATCATGGGTTGGTAAAAATACTAGTTGAGTTTCATTTGAAAATAATAGGAGATACTTGGGAAAACTTCTTGATAAGAAACTATTTCCAAGAGGCACCAGAATCACCTGAAGAGGGTAATATCAAAAGGAGTAAGAGGAAAAAGACCAGTATGACCATACAAAGCAAACCTAAGTCCTCCACAGAAAAATGATGAAGAGCCAGTCTCTAAGACAGAGATCAGGGAGCAAATCAAGCAAAAAGGGAAGATAAAAAAGAAAGCTGGTGGAATTACTGGAAACAAACCTGAATCTTCATTACAACAAGATGATGAACAATTAATCTCTGAAAAATTGACAGATATTAGGAAACAAATAAAGAGAAAGGAAAAGATAGGGAAGGAAAAAAAGGGTACAAAGGAGTATAACATAAGCCCCCTACAACGTATAAGGAGCTCTAGACTTCGAGGTATGGTAAAGAAGGTATCATCAAAGGGAACATAGTTCATAAATATAGAAGAAGAAACCCCAGTATCATCTCTTGATAATGTTCCATTTACACACGGTCCTCAAAACTCTCCTAAACAATATTTCGAAGGCAACCCCAACAAAGGATCTCTAGGCATAGACCCACTGCAGCAACAAATTTATGATTACATAGAGTCACTGGAGAAGAAAAGTGCCTCAATGGATCCAGAATCCTCGGCCAATCTAGAAAAACCTGTCAATCCACAAGAACCTCTAACTGAATCTCTCAAACAGGAAATCTATGAGTTAGAGATATTGAACATGCATATCAAGAAAGAAAATGAAATCCTAAAGGAACAAAGTAATTTGGATAAAGCCATTCATGATAATACAATACTGCACCTAGGGCTATGGTACAAGAAGAATAGGAAGTTGAAGAGGAAGAATAAAAACTTGAACATAACAACGATCAACCTAAAATATAGACATTTCATGAAGAAACCGAGGATGGCAGTCACTTCAAAGAGGAGAAAGAGAAGAAAGCTAGATGTAATAGTAAAGGTGTCTGAGAAGATGCAATAGGAAAGAAGAGTTCACATTTTTGGAAAAATTGCATGGGCAAATGCAATGATTTTGCAGTGGGGGCATGTTGAACCTCAGAATTATCCTCTCCTTGACAACTTTTTTCACTTTTTTCCCTTGTTTTCCATAAAAGGACAAATCCCCATCACTGATAAATGATAGATTTTGTCTCAAGGAGGACATTAAATGATTGACATGTTATACTTTTATGTTTTTGCTATTTGAATAAGTTTTTGAAAATTAGCTATGGAACACAGCCTATTCTGTAGCTAACTGTGTGTTCCATAGCTACTTCCATGGTTTAGCAGGTTACAGGTGTCAAATGAAGAAACTGACCACATGGGCATCTTTGGAATTGTCTCGACATGGATACTATCCTAGTCACCCAACCCAGATCAATAAAAAAGCCAGCTCAAGACCATAGTCAAAGGTGGAGTCAAACATATGAAGCTTGGAAGAAATAGGACTCTTTTTCTACCCTTTCGTGGTTAATTAATAAATCCAATAGTTTTGTTGAAGCATTAACTTGGATCAGCTACCTGTGTCAATGGTTTTGTGCAAACACCTTGTTCGAATTCAAGTCACCTGTAGCTGATCAAACATTTACACAGTCTGATTGTGATACGTGTAGACCACATGTAGCTAATTTTCCTCAAAAGACAGTGATGAATATTTTCTTTCAAATACCAGTTGTACACAACTGGAAGGGGTTTGAAGTTTTTAATGTAATAAGTTTAGACTTATCAGCTCTGTAAATTTGGACTTTTGTTCCTATTTTATAATACAAAGTCGTGTGTTGACTGATGATCATTTGAAGGAGCATTTTGAATTAAGTTAGCAGCTCAACCCAGTCAGTTGCAAAGGGCCCCTGCATTGAAGGAGGTTTTCTTTTCATTTGTTTTGTTTCATTTTCATCATTTGCTTTTAACAGTGTTTATAACTTAGGTTGATTTCTTGTAGTTCTGATTAGTAGCATAATGTTAGAATTCAATTGTGTAGTCTTGTTTCTCCAATCCATTTCATAAAGGAAACAACTCTGTTTCTAAACAAGAGTAAGATTGAAGTAATGAGGATGCATTTTTGATTAGTTTAATCACTGTTTTTGTTATTTATTTCCTAGTTCAGGTTGTCAATGCACTGTATTAGTGAATGTTTTTGGTCACCATTTCAAGCTGGTATCCATCCTAAACTAAATGGTTAAACATTCACTTTACATAAGGGTTGAAACCAATCAGTTACCTTCTGCATGCTTTTATTTAGTTTTTTTTAGATCATGAAGTACAGAAGTTGCTTGAGTTCCATCTCAAGGAGGTTATCTTTCAAACTTTAAGGTTAGAGTAACTAGAAGTACTTCAGTTAATTTCATTCCTTGTATTTTCAACATGACTTACAACTTTACCTTTTGGTTTTAAGAATTAGATTCATGAATTAGGATTAAATGACAAGATAGGACATATGCTTTGTTTTCTTCCTTATTTTAACTTATACTTTGATTAGTTTTAAGCTCTTGGGTTCACCTTTAGGATGTTTAGATTCAATTTCTCATAGTTCAAATTATACATCATTAGGAATCAAAGAACAGAAACCTCTAAAACAATATAAAATACAAAACAATGAAGTAAGAAGGGTTAACTAAGCACATATAGTGCACTACACTTCAACAGCTTACGAACCTTGGTTGATAATTTATGCAAAGCAATTTAGGACAGTAAATTGACTAAACATTAACCAATTGCCTGCGTTGGAGATGGTTTAACAATGAGAAATTATAATTAAACACTATTGTCACCCATCCTTCACAAGTAATGTATTTGATAATGTATAAGGAAACATATCTCCATGGCCAAGGAAGTGACAATAAATCAATTCCCCTGACCTTCTTCTCCAGTTGTTCCTCCCCTTGTAAAAGTTCCACCTTGAGGAAAGGATCATTGATTTTCCGATTAAACCACCTTTCTCCTTCAGATTGCAATGTTGATACTATGGAAAGTACTTCTTTAGTGAATTCTAACTTCAACCCCATGACCTTTGTCTGATTCCTGTTCAAATTCTTGGAAAACTCCAGGGCACCAATTTCTTCTGATATTTTGAGTCATTCGAAGAATTTCAACCACCCCGCCTCTTTAAAAATATGGCATGCCTCAGAAAAATCCTCCAATTCTTCTGTGGAATTGGGCTTGTGCTTGACCGTTGATCCTCCCATCTCCACTTCAGACAATACCCTCTGTGCTCTGTCTTCTTGCTCTTCTGAGAATTTTGTGAAATGACGATGCAGTGCTTTATTGCGATAGATATTTGGCAGTAAAAGAAGTGTTATCGGATCAGGGGATTGTACGATATGCATTATGGTCTCATTATTAATCTGGGGTCATGGAGATCTATTTTAAATGCGATTTAAACCTATAACATGCTTGACATAAAAAGATGATAATTATTGCAGGATTTGCCAACGATTACAAAGTCTGTCACTTTAATGTTTGATTTAAATTACAGATTGAAAAATGATTCACCTTCCCCTAATTTTTAATGCGGTGACCGTCCTCAGCTGTCAGATGGAATATCATATTAATTTCCATAATCATTAAATAAAGAAAAGCATTATACATTTCGAATGACTTATCGACATTGATGTGGCGAAAATGTATTGGTGAAGTGATTGATTTCGATGACAACATGTTGATTAGGTCCCTTATTCCAGCAGAAACATCCTGGTGATATCATTTATTAAGGAGAACAATTGTGCCTGATTTACTGTTGCAAATTGTTAGCTGTTACAGGTGTAACAATAGATGTAATCACTAATGCTACTCTTTACAGCAGAACTCTTATTTACAATACTTTGAAGAAATTTTAAAGAAAGAAGGAAAAGATTTAAGCATGTAACAACATAAGATAACTTGTATGAAACAAATGATGCTATCACAAGGAAAAAACATGTAACATCCACCACATAATGGTTTTCAACTGTTACGATTATTTGCCTGTGCTCGTAGAAGAGGTTTTAATAGATAGATTTTTATTTATATATTTTTATTTTATTTTTTCTATTTTAATTTTTAATTATTTTAGTGTATCAGTTGCTAACAAAGTTAGTTTTCAGCTGTTACACTTATTGAGAATTAAAAAGTTGGCAGCGCAGGAAAACTTTCTCTTGCTCCTATAATTTGAAGATCAGATTTTGAGACAATGTTGACAAATGAATCCTTTGAAGTTGGTTTGTGATATAACTGAAGACAATGCCCATTAGCAAGTAATGGTGTCCTAGCATTGCCTATGGTGACTAAACAGACATTCCCATTGTCAAAGGCCATATTAACTTCATAAGGACCTAGCCATCTGGTGCAGAGCTTCCCCTTGAAATCCTTGAATCATGAATCATATAATAGAGCCCAATCTCCTTTCTAAAACACCTTCTTTTTTATGAATCTATCGTGCCACTTAGCCCTCTGTTTCCAGTTGATATCTATTTACTGGATGGAAACCAACCTCTTCTCATCAAGTTCATTTAGCTGATTTAACCACTATTTTTGTGCTGTAGCCAAATCTAGATTCACTTGTAGTGTTGTTCTTAGTGTCTTTATTTAGAACTTTATGGGAAATAAATGATTTTTACCATACACTAATTCATATGGTGAGAATCCCATAGTGTTCCTCCTTGTAGTCCTGTATTCCCACAATGATTTTGGAAGGTTATCAGCCCAATTCCTTTGGTGGTTGGCCATAATATTGGTAAGAATCCCCTCAATAACCTTATTGGTGCTTTTCACTTGGTCATTTTCCCGTGGATGATAAGGTGAAGTAATCCTATGACAAATTTTGTATTTCTCAACTAGCTTCTAGATCAAATGAGATGTAAATTGTGACCCTCCATCTGTCACTATTTCCAAGGAACCCCAAAGTGAACAAAAATGTCTTCAAACAAAAAGTCTGAAACAACCTGTTTTGTAGCTCTAATTAGTGCCTTCGCTTCAACCCACCTTGTGACATAATCTGTGGAGACCATGATGTAGGACTTTTGTTGAGATGGAGGATTAATTGGCCCTATAAAATTCAAGGCCCGCTTCTAAAATGGCTCTAAAAATATCTAAGGGTGTAACGAGATCTCATATGATTGGAGCGGTTGACCCATTCTCTAACAACTGACACATCCTTTCAAAAATTTCTTTGTGTCTTGAAATATTGTAGGCCAATAATACCCAGTTGAAAGCACCTTATACCCTGTCCTTTTATTTGTAAAGTTCCCCCCACAAGGTTCTTCATGACAAGCTTTAAGGATATCAAATATTTCATCCTCCCTCAAACAACACCTTATCTGATGATATGACCCCATGTGATAAAGGTTTCCGTTGATCCAATAGTACCTTACACTTTGACGAACAACTCTTTTCTTCTTGTGTGAGGATAGGTGTTGTGGGAATATTCTTGCAACAAGATAATTAGTGATGTCTGCATACCACAGTGAGTGAGTTGAAATAGTGAAGAGATATTCATCGGGAAAATAATCTTCAACATGCATGCATTCATTATCAACAGTCAGCCTAGAAAGAAAATCAACCACTACATTATCTTTCCCAGGTTTATCTAGGATTGTTATGTCAAATTCCTATAACAAAATAACCAATGCCTAATCCTACCATTAGTCATTGGTTTATTCATTAAAAAATGAATGGCAGAGTGGTCAATATGCATAAACACTTGATATCCCGTAATTTAGTGTCAAAATTTGGTGATGGAATATATTACTGCAAGAAATTATTTTTCTATCACCGTGTACTTCAGTTCAGTTGGAGTCAAATTCTTGCTTATGTAATAGATATCATATGGTTTTCTATCCTCTAGCTAACCCAACACAAATCCCACAACAATATCAAATGCATATGTGGCTATATGAAATGAGAAACTCTAGTTTGGACCTCACAAAAAAATGGATGTTGATACACACATTTCAATTCTGTAAAGGCTTGCTTGCATTTCCTTGTCCAAACAAATTCCATATCTTTAATAAGCAGAGAAAATAAAGGGGATGCAATTCTTGATTATTTTTTTTTTTTTTTTATTTTTTTTTTTTTTTTTATGTAAACCTTCTATAATACCCTGCATGTCCCAAAAAGCTACGTACCTCTTTTTGTGTTTTGGGGATTGAAATTTTCAATATTACCTATACCTTAGTGGGGTCTACTTTAATTCCATCAACAAAGATAAAATTTCCCAACACAATTCCTTCATTCATCATCATGTGACATTTATCTGTACTTAAAGCAACATTATTTTGTACACATTGTTCTAGTACTTTTCAAGATTAACTAATGTTGTTTCAAAGGCATCGTCACAAGGTGTAAAGTCATCCATGAATATTTATAAACAATCATTTAACAGATATGAGAATATGCCCAATATTGCCCATTGGAAATTTGTTGGCACATTAAAAAATCCAAAAGGAAGAACTTTGTATGCAAAGGTTCCCCAAGGGAAGTAAAGGTGGTTTTATCCTAGTCTTATGGGGAAATCTGTATCTGATTGTAACCCCTAAACCTGCCTAGAAACGAAAATAATTTCTTTCCATTCAAGGTGTCAAGGACCTGATCTATGAATTTAAAAGGGAAATGGTCCTTTTGGGTGGCATTGTTAAGTTCTCTATATTCTACACATACTCTCCACTTGCCATTCTTTTAGGGACAATGACAAGTGGGGATACCTAATGAATCTTAGAAATTGGATAAATGAATTTGTCATTTAGGAGTTTTTGTAATTCTTCTTTGACTACCTTCCTTAAGTGCTGGGTTCATACATCACTATGAATGTCTAACTGGATTGCAACCCTCTTTTAAATAGATATGGTGGGTGCACAGGCTAGGATGAATTCCAATCATATCTGTGTAATCCCACACAAATGCCTTTTAATACTTCTGTAATAGCTGTAACAACATTTTGTTTTGTTCGAGAGTCAGGTTCAGGTTAACATTAAGATGTTTACCTAGTTCTATTTCAATTGGGATTCTCTTGATATTTGGAGTGGTCTTCATATATTCAAAGCTCAAATCCTCCATAGCCTCTTCCTCCCCCGTGTTCTCATTAGAAGTGACATAAATAGGATTACTGATAAAAACATCTATAATATCCTCTTGTATCTCATCCTTAAAGTATTGGGCTTTACTGAGGGTAAGAAGTGGCTGGGAGTTATCTGATTCAGGTTCGAACTCATCCCACAAGGGGTTTCCCAGATTCCTACTTGGCTTTGCAAGGGGATAAAGGCTGAGGATTTTCATAGCCTGACCATCTGAAATTGTCATATATCATGACCTACAACCTATAAATGCATCCTTACTGGCCAACCAGGGTCTTCCCAGGATCAAGGGATACCCCCCTAAATTTGATTTGGGTTGGAGGATAAGAAAATCTGTTGGATATCTCTAGGAATCCACTGTAATAATTGCGTCTTCTAACACCCCGTCTGAATTAACACGAGACCTGTTCACTAATTCAAGTACAATAGGTGTTTTTCTTAGCATGTGCAAACCTATGATGGTAAATACTTCTTTATTCATTATGTTAATTGTTGCCCCTAAATCAATTAGTGTATTTTGGATGGGTGTCTCATCATTGTAAATGGTAGCTGTAGGATTCCTGGGATCATTATATTTAGTCAACAGGGACTAAATAGTCATTAATTATGATAATTTCCCCATCACATGGATAGTGACAGGGTATTTAGGCTTTCTTCCAGGTTTTTTAACACACAGATCCCTTACTGTTTTCGCATAGATGGGAATGTCCTTGATAGCTTGCTACATGGGAATCTTGACGTGTAGATTTTTCAACTCTCTGAGAAAGTCAGAGTTAGGTTGTGAATTCATCCTAGTTTCTAATAATATTTGCAGATATGGGGGGTCCTTAGTTATTGTAATAGCTGGGTCTGTTGATATAGATGTACCAACATTATTCGGGTTAGATGTTACAGATGTAACAACATCACCTTGACCTGTTTTAGTAGTCCTATGAGAGTTCGCAAGACCACCCTTAGGAGATTCACATTCTTCCTCAGTGATGACAGGAGAGGTTTTTACTACTTTTCCCGATCATAGATGGATTTCATTACATTCAACGAGAGTGATGTAGTAAGTTTGGAAGGAAGTGGGAGCTTCTAAGGCCTTGGCTTCCTTATTATTTGGGTTAGGATTAGGTTATACAGGTATATGGCATTATATGGGAGGTGTAGCAGCAGGTTTTGAGAGAGGTGGCAGCTGCAATTGTTGTTGCATTGGTAACGCAGAAGGGGTTGGACCTAAAGAATTTCCTCTCCAATTTTGGGGCCAAGAATATGGTTGAGATGGAGGGTATTGAAAAGGTGGAGAGGGAGACCATTGGTTCCATGGTGAGGAAAATTGAGTTGGAGGAGGTGAGGAATATTTCCATGGAAACTGTTGTGCTTATATACTTTATTCCATGGATTAAAATAAAAACCTTGAGGCATACCTAGTGGTCGTAGCTGCCAGGGCTTCCCAGACCCAATGAAGTAGGAGGACTATACTTCCTCACTTGATTCTTTAAGAACTGGTTTTAATATGGGAAGCTCTAGACAATAGCCTGTATAATGCTCCAAATCACAAATGCTGCACAAGATGATGATGTCAACTTTAGAATACCTCAAGGAATGTTTATCCTTACATTTTGGGTAGAATATAGCCAAAGATTTCTCTGCTTGATCCTTTGCCTTTTTACTTGTGCAGTTGTGAGTTGGGCATATAAAGTACTGAGGAGGTCAGTTTTAACATTATCGAACAGGTTCCTGATCCTGGCTTTGGTAACAACTGCATTTTCATATTTTTTTATTCAAATGGAGGTATCCCGTGTCATGCTTCTTCCTCGTGATGATCCTCTTAAGCATCTTAAGAAAAGTTTTATTATCTCATCAATTGATTCTTGAGATATATCTCCTTTCCCCAGCAGATTCAATGTATCCAGGTAGTCATCTCTCATTCCCCATATGAATATAGTTTTTATGATATTCGGATCCAATCACTATGTTAAGATCTCTATAGATTATAGTGGAATCGACCCACATAATCCTCCAAGATTTCTTCTTCTTTCTGTGTCATATTGAATATTTCTTACCTCAAGTCCTTGGTTTGACAATAGTCCTGATATTTTGATAGAAAGGCAATTTTCATTTCTCCCCACATTCGAATAGCAGCAGATCCCAGTCCCATGAACCATCTTAATGCTGCTCCCTTTAGAGTAGCAAGGAAAAATTTAATATTATAAGCATGTGAAGTATAATCATATCTCCTGCACAGGACATCGAATTCAAATAAGAATGTATCAGGATCTTCTATAGTCATTCCTTGAAAAGATGGAAGAGCTGATAAGGGAATGTTTTTCATGGGAGTTTCACCCCTTATATCACTTATTGGTAATTCAAAGGTGGTAACAATGGCATCAGTCCTTGTATTATAGTTGTTATTATTGTTATTTCCTTCCATTGTAGATTCCCCTATTTCTTGTTTTGATGAGTCCTCTCCCAAAGATGACGATTGTATATGTTTCTTTGGGGTTGGCTATTTCATAGCACTGCCTAAATCTGGGTATTAATAAGTAAAATAATATTTTTCCAGTTCTGGCTCTAAGTGCTCCCTGCTGGTTTCCCTTTGGCCTTTAGACCCAAAGTCTTGGCCACTAGTTTCTCCATGTTGTTCTAGAACTAAATCTATAATCTTGGGAGTATGCATACTAGTTTGAGGGTAATGAGGTCCTAAGATGGAGGAAACGGATGTGTATGACCTTAATATGGGAGTAAAAACTTTTTGTGGTCCTGTTTTTCTTGTATCCTTTTGTGAGTTTGACTGTTCTCTCTGCCTTTGAAATTAATTCCTGAATGAATGTTTTCCTCCCTAAATCTGTGCTTTTCTTGTTCCTTTTATGACCTGTTTTTCTTGTAGGTTTATTAGAGTTATTATGTTTAGTGTCTCTTTTGTTCATACACTCTACACATGGACCATATGTGTAATTATTTCACACTCTAAGTGCCTCAATCGTTACAATGGTGAGCCCGCTCAAGTATGTTAGAGCGATGCACAGGTTCTTACCTCTTGTCTTACCGCCCAACGTCTGTAAGACTGAGGACACTCCTAAAAGAAATTAAAAAGTTAACACACCCTAAGTGTTCTAATTATCACAATGGTGAGACCACTTAGGTATGCTAGAGTGATGCACATGTTCTTACCTATCGTCTTACCGCCCAACACTTGTGCACTAGAAACTGTCAGCATTATGATACAAGTGTTGTCCTTGATGGCAACTTACTCACAGGTCAGTTCAATTTTGATGAAAGGAAACCCACAGTGTAACAGATCCATTCAGATGTAACAGGGCATTGGTATAGAAGAACAAGAAGATGGGACTAAAGTCTACCAATAAGAATGAAGAAGTCGAAGGAAAAGGATGGTGAAAAGTAGTTTAAAATGTATACGCAGGTCCACCTAGTCAAAACAACGTATACACACAAGACCAAAGAACAAAAAATGCATATACGTATACACACACTCTTGCAAGAGGAAAAGTGCATACAGGTTGGAAAATCAAGGAATTTCAAGAGTAGAGAATACCAGGGCTCAATACCATGGTATTAGCCCACAATATTGAGTGAAGTAATGGCTATTTGATCCCATCCAAGAATACAATGGGTCCTAAGTGGTTTTGGTTTGAGGTATTGAGAAAGGCCTAAAACTATATAAGGAGGAGAAGATCATAAGGCCAAGGTGTGCAAGTGAAAAGGGTTTCTAAGGAATACTTCTATCTGAAGTATATTTCATGTTGCAGAGGCTATGTTGTGTGATTTGATTTGAAATATTTTGTGCACCTTGAATTCAATGTTGGATGAGGACCATGAGACCTGAAATGGCTCATCATTGAATGATCTGATATTGGTTAAGCTAGATCTAATCGTGTACACCTATTTTATTCTTTGGATGTCATGATATCAGTTTGTCTGAAGTCTAGAATTGCATCATAGTTTTGAGTTAATATTTGCAGATATATATGCTGGTTCACTTTGGTGAAGTTGCATATACATGCTTGTTCAACTCTTCCAAGTAGCATATGCAAAAGAAAAGTATGTTATTCAAAGATGACTAATCTATTTAATCAATGTTTTTGTTTTACTGTTGTCTGTCAATGAAGTCTTCTTAGATCTGAATGTAAAAATGAATGCATAAGGATTTTGATATCTGATTAATTGATTGTATAAGTGAGAAGGATGATCTATTCTACTGCCTATGTAAGGCTCTGTAAATTGACAATAGATGTTCAATATATCGCTGGGTAGTATAGACTTGATTTAGAAGTTTTATGTTTTAGTAGTTTTGAAGGTATACGCAGGTTTGATTAAAGGAAGTAGTGTATACATGCTGGTTTGGTTCAATAATGTAGCATATAAATTATGATGCATGATTTTTGAGGTTGCAGCTGGTTCTGAATGAAGATGTAGGTTTTTGGCTTCAACACAGTGTTCTGGTGACAACGATCTAATTATTCAGATTAACTGATTGTTGGTTGATGCAGTTTGAGTTTCAAAGTTTCTGATGGGTCTAGTATGAAAATTTGATGAAACAAGGTGTTCATGTGTATTGTTGTGTACCAATAGCATCCATTTTGAAAATTTATGAAACGTGGTCCCTAGAGGAAGGTCGTAGCCTTGTGTAGGTCGATGCCTATGTACTAGTAAACACATTGGTTAGTACAAGAGCTAGGGGGTTGTAGCTCCCTTCTAGTAGAAGCTGGAAAATGAGATAAGGTTGTAGCCTTCTGCATGTGGGTGCCTACATATTGGTATGAGTCTGCACCAGTACAAGATTGTAAACATATTTTCTTATTATTAAAAGAAGACAGAGATGAAAACAGTAGGTGGTGTTCACCCACATTGGGTTTCCAACTTAAATCTTGGTGTTCATGTGTATTGCTTATGTGTGATGGTTTATGTTATCACTTAAGAAACAATTTCTAAATTGTTCACATCAGTTTGATTGTAAAGGTTAGGTGTTAGTCCGAGTTCAGTTTTTCCATCTTTAATTTAGTGTTTAAGTCCTAGGAGTCTTGGTGGTATGGTTAAATAAAGGTCAACAATCTGTTCTCATTCATCACTGGTCCCACAACTCATGTAGATTCCATGTATCAAATTTGTTTCAAGGTTCTTATGCACTACGAAACTGTCTAGGAGTTTTCGTAGCACAAAAAACCCAGTCTAGGTGTTTTCGTAGCGCAAAACCCAGATTTTGCACTGGCTGCGCTACGAAATTGGGGATTCGTGCAGATCCGTAGCAAATCTCACCCAACTGTCAAATCTATCAAAATCCGTTCTCTTGACATCATCAATGGTCAGTCCATACACTTTTCCCATCACAGTCATAATTATGTTTGAGTTCATTCATGAGGAGAAACTTGGCAAGTGTCCAGTTTGAATTCTTTAGAGATCAAGCGAGGCCGTAATTGAATATTGAGACAGTGCCAGTTTTTCAAATTTTCATTTCGCTGGAATTTCATGGAGAAGTCTTCTATAGAAAGAAATGATCATAGGTCAGGAAAATGTTTGAGGAATGAACCTGAGGGTTTAGATATCCTTCTAAAGAATGATGAAGTTGAACAAGCCTTCAAACAGGTTGGTTGTTGGAGGTTTTGTGAAAAACTTCAAGGAGGCCATATGCAAGTCACCAAGGAATTTGCTTTAAATTTCACAGGACTGAATTCGAAAGTTGGGATGCTTGAATTTCCAATTTCTCCAGAGGTTATATCTGCAGTCACTGAGATTCCAAGGGGATAGGAAAGATGGTTTAAAAATTTCAAGTTTGATATGATCCCCTGCAAAGAGTTTCTGAAGCCGGAGTTCATCGATTCAGACTTAAATAAGTCTGTGCCTAGAAGCTTTATCAAATATTCATATGCTAATCTACTTACCTGCATACAGAGGTACTTCACTCGCGAGGGGAGGTATCATGAGGTGTATTCATATCAATTCAAGCTTCTGCTGCATTTCAAAGGAAATATATCTCTTGATTTGCCTTTCTACTTGTTCCATAGCCTAGGCAAAATGTGTGACAAAGTTCAGTTAAAGAAGGAAGCCTGTGAGACCTCATTGTTTCATCATGGCTTAGTCAAATTGATCGTTTTGCATGAGCTCCAGAAAGTAGATAGGGAATGGTCCATGTTCATGTTTATGTCTGGCTTCAAAAATGAAACTGGCCTCAGCCCTCAGGCTACGAAGAGTTCTCCACCGGCAGTTAGTCATTGTGCAGAAACAAGATCAAGGAGATTCGTAAAATTGAAGGCTAGGAAACAGGTAAAGGAGCCCACCAGACCATTAGTAATTCAAGACACACCTCTACAGTCACAGAAAGAGAAAGCTCAGAGCAAAGAGGGTGTACACGAGCTGTCTACAGGTGAAGCAGTTCAAAGAAGAATAACCAGGAGCTAGTTAGCTAAAGAAAAAGGTAAGACAGTGGTGACTGAGGAAAGCACAGTCTCAAAGGGAAGTCTGAATGACCTGCTTCAAGCTATTGATATTGAGGAGTCTCCTCTGGTTCGAGCAGACTTGATAGAATCAAGTAAAAACAAAACCTAGAAGGCCAAAGCCTCTAAAAAGCTCAAATTTGATGATCAGGTTTCTAAATTTGTCTTTAAGCCAAGAAGACCTATGACGAGGTGTTCAAAAAAGGTACAAGAGGAGCTACCAGAGTCAAGTGAAATAGAGGAGTGAGCAAAAGCTCATGAAGAACCTGTGACTACATCAGAAACACCATCTCAGCTGCATAAAAACAGTAAAGGTAAGGCAGTTATCCCTCAAGAGGAATATAGTGTTGAAGAGTTGAAAAAGAAGTTGAAATTATCATACCTTGAAATTGATAAACTGTAGAAAGCCTCAAGGAAACATGCAATCAAGGAAGCTAATTTTAATAAAATAGAGGCTCTGTGGGAAGACAAAACAATTTCAATACCCGACGTGGTCGACTATCATACTCAATATTACACCTGGTCATTACCTGCAATAAAAGAAGCAAAATTCGTCAGAAATGTTAATATGAGACTGAGAGCTGGGATCATAATTATGAAGAGGTAAATCAAGGATTTGAAGATACAACTAAGCCACCGGGAAGGATTTCCTTAGCTAAGGAAAATCAAACAGCAAGTAAGGTTAAGTCCTAAATTTTGATGATTTACCTTTTTGAAGTTTTCCTTGAAGAATGGTGCCTCTACATTCAGTTTTGAATAGCTTTAGGGCAGATGAAAAGGACATTTCAACATAAAGAAGCTCAAGACAGTCGAATTTTGGCATTAAACTATGTTTTTGAAATTACATAGTAGTTTTGTAGAGCGCTACGAAACTGCTATAGCTGCATATTATAATTCGGTTGACCAACTGTGAGTGACAAAGGGAAAAGCTTTTTGAAAGGAAGTTTATGAAGAGTATCATTAACAAAGTGTGAGCGTCCAGCAAGGGCAAACAGGCAGAGAAAGGACATATATGAACTCTAAAGCTATGTGTTATAAAAATGGTCATTATCCATAGCTAGTTTTGTTCATGATGCTTCAGGCAACATTAAAGAGGTTTTGTCTTCACACATATACATGGGCCAGGTCTATAGTGCATGAAAAATAGGATGGTTCAATACAGTTTTGTGTAATCAAGAAGAACAACAGGGATAATTAATTTCGAAGATCCTTGTGGAGACCAAAGACAGAAAAGTAGGAGCAGTTTCCTAATTTCTAGGAGCAATTAAGGCATGGGACATCAAGGGCCAACAAGGAGTTTCAAATAGCCACCAAATCTAAACTGAAGATGGCCATCTGTCAGAGAATGAATTTGGATTGTATTAAATGCTACTACCAACATGATAAGGAGTTAGACTCCTAGTTGTTTTATGTCTCTCAAACTGCTAGTTAGCAGTTAGTTGTATTTAATAGTTAGTTAAAGTGTCAATAGGTGTCATAGTAGGGAGAATTCGAGTTCCCCTCATGTAGGAGGAGGAATCTCAGTTATGTAAAAATCTATATCTATAGGAGAAAATGAGATGTACAAAAGGTTGAATATTTTTTAGAGAAACTCTCATATTGAGCTTTGTGTAATACTCTATTTTCAGTAATACACTACTTGGCTTTACTTCTCAGGAATCGGAAAGAATTCAATGTTCCAGAAAGTTTTGTGTCAACTATCTCCCTCTCATTATCTACCGTGGTATGAATGTATGATTACTTAGAAATCACTGGTTGTGCTCTAACTTCCTTCATACATTTATAAATTGTGTGGCCCTATATTTTCTGATAAATTCTCTATACATTGAATTCTTATGCCCTGCCTTCTATGTAAAGCTAGTATTATTGACAATACTGAAGCATATTTGACTCCATAAGCCCAATGGATATTTTCTAAATTGTGTTTCAACCTTCTACAATTTTCATTTGTTTCGTAGAGTTAGCCATCTTATTCATTATCAGAAATCTTTAATTTTGTGAGAGAGCCCTCTCAGGTTGGGGAGGCTAAGCCTCAGCCTAAAGTAGGTTTGAAACAGTTACTCAAAGTCTCCCTAGTCAGCAGCCTATCAGGGGTTGATTTTGTGATAACAGTTTATTCTATTTTTACTGCATTGTTTAATAAGTTACTGAGGCTTTGGTTATAGATCAACACATGATAAATTAACTAAATCACAAATTCTATGGGTATATGTTGGTTTCACCAATCACAGTAGCGTGTACATGCTAGTTCACTTCACAGAAGTAGCGTATATAAATCTGTTTGGGAAATGAAAAATTATTGATTTGATAATACTGATTCACCCATCCTCTTAGTATTATTTACAACAATTGGTATCAGAGCAGGTCCTTCAGAGGAAGCTTGATCACATGAAGGAATATCTTTCAAGATGAATAATCACGAAGACATTGGATCCATCAGACCACCAATCTTCAATGGGAGCAACTTAGTATATTGGAAAATAAGAACCATAACCTATCTACAATCACTTGGAGCTGATGTTTGGGAAATTGTGGAAGGAGGATATCAATTTCTAGCAGCAATTCCTACAGACTCTGTAGGTAAGAAGTTATAGGAAACCAATGCCAAAGCTATCAATACGTTATTGGGAAGTCTGTCAGAATCAAAATTTGTCAAAGTCATGTAGCTCAAGAAAGCCAAACAGGTATGGGACAAAATCATTCAGAGCTACGAAGGAGACTCTCAGGTAAAACATGCTAAGCTTCATACTCTCAAAATTCAGTATGAAACTCTTAAGATGCACAATGATGAGAGTGTTGCTAGTTACTTTTTATGTATAGATGAGATTGTTAATTGTATGAAGAATATGGGTGAAGAAATATAGGAAGCTAATTTAGTTGAGAAAATTTGAGAGCTTTGTCTTCTAAATTTGAGTCAAAAGTGTCTGCCGCAGAAGAAAACAGGATCTTCAAACTATTATTGTGATTCAACTCCAAGGAATCCTAACTACATTTGAAATGAGAAAAGGAGGTCCATCAGATATGAGAGAAGCTACTTTTAGAGCATCAGAAAAGTGAAAAGAAAAGGAAGAGCACAATGAATCAGAACACATTTCAGAAGAAGAAGATGAGGTAAATTTTGTCAAGAAGCTTCAACAGGGTTCCATAGGATTCATAGGTAGGCTAACTTTGAAATGCTTTGCTTGTGGTAGAGTCAGCCATTATGCTACCAAATGTCATCATAAAGATAAATATGAAAAAGGAAAGGAATATGCAAAAGGAAATAGAAAACATGTTGTGAATAGAAGGAGTTACTATATGCGTGAAGATAGTGATGGCTTATCCAATAGTGATGAAGATGAAACTGACCAAGATTGTAGACTACTCATGGCTTATGATAATGATGATTTCTTATATGCCTTAGAAGAGGAAGACTTTCTTCAAGAAATTACTAAACTCAAAATCTGTTTAGAATAAAAGAATATGATCATCGATACGTTGACTCACCAACTCACTAAAAGGGAGAAACACAGTGGAAATCTAGAATGTGAAATTGTGGGTCTAAGAAAAGAACTTGAGAAGACAAAATATCTTAATCTTAGATTTGCTAAAGGATCTGAAACTTTAAATCAAATCATCAAAGTTTAGCGTTCTCCTTTGATAAAGGCAGGTCTTGGATATACTAAAGAATAATCTCAATCATAGAAGCCGTTAGCCTCCACCAGAAGCTATCTTGATATAGCAAATACCAGTGACCAGTATGTCAATCGTCAGTAAAGGCCTAAAATTACTCATCAGGTAAATTATACCCAATTTACTCCAAGGATGAATATTAGTAGAAGCTTCAACCAATAGGTAAACAATTCCAAAAGATTATGTGATTGCAAAAACTTCTTTAATGGGCAATGTTTTTCATGTCATAACTTTGGGCATAAGGCTGCTCAATGTGTTGCTTACAAAACCATCATGACTAGAGAAGCAAGAAATCAAAAGAGTGTAACAGGAATCAAGAAAAGTTCCTATAATAACTTTTCTCCTCTTGAAAATGAAGTAGAATGTTCGATTTGTAACAAATTTGGTCATGAAGAATTTGAATGCACGAGAAAATTTCAGCCACCGCTTCAAAAGAAGAAAACATCATTAAATCCAAAGATATGGAGAAAGAAGGAATCTCAATTAGAAATATGTGGCATAGCTCTGTATGCAGAAGGACAAGAAATCAATGGTACATCGATAGCAGATGCTCCAAACACATGACAAGTGATAAAGAGAAACTTCATTCATATAATTCTTTAGAAAAGAAAAAGAATGTTTCATTTGGAAATGACATTCCAACTGTAATTAAAGATAAAGGTTCTGTCTTCTTAAAAGAAAAGGTTAAAGCTAGAAATGTCATTTATGTAGATGGTTTAAAGAATAACCTATTGAGTGTCAATCAAATGTGTGATCAAGGAAATGAAGTTGTGTTTTGATCAAACGAATGTGTGGTTCGTGAGCTTGATATAGGAAATACTGTGATCAAAGGAACAAGAACTCCAAACAACTTATACATACTCAAAGGAGGATAACAACACTGCTATATAAGCAAAACTGATGAAAACTGGCTATGGCATAGAAGATTGGGACACTAAGATTTTCTCAAATAAGAAAATCGTGTAGGGTCAAGGCAGTTCATGATCTTCTAGATATTAGCATCCCAGAAAATACCATATGCAAACCATCTCATGTTGGTAAGAAAACCAGAGTTCACTTTAATGAAAAAGAAGGATAAAAAGGTAATCCTCTTGAACTCATCCATACTGATTTATGTGGACCAACAAGGCAAAAGTCACCTTGTGGAGAAGAATACTTTATTTTATTTATTGATGATTTTTCCAGGATGTGTTGGATAGGCCTACTAAAGCATAAAGATGAAGTATTTTAAAAGTTTAAAGCCTTTATGTCTTTAGTTGAAAATGAATTAGATCAAAAAATAAAATGTCTCAGATCTGATCGAGGGAGAGAATTCATATCAAATGAATTCTTTTACTTTTGTGAACAACATGGAATAAAGAGGCGATTCTCCGTCGCAGGAACTTCTCAGCAAAATGGCGTGGTGGAAAGAATGAACATAGCAGTTCAACAAATGGCTCGAGCAATACTTGATGAATCTGGAACTCCTGCAACCTTTTGGGGTGAAGTTGTATTTTCTTCTATGACTATTCTCAACAAAGAAAATGTTCAGATAAATAACAATCAAACTCCATATGAACTTTGGTATGGTAAGCCTCCTATTGTAAAACACTTTAGAGTGTTTGGAAGCAAGTGTTTCATCAAAAGGACCAATGAAAAGCCTGGTAAGTTCAAAACCAGAGCAGACGAAGGAATTATTCTTGGTTATTCATCCAGAAGTAAAGGATACGAATGTTATAATAGAATACTTCGGAAAATTGTTGAAAGCATTGATGTTGTAATTGATGAAGCATGTAGAAAGCCAGAACAAATGAAATCAACAGAGGAATATGGCAGTGAGGAAGTTGGGGAATTATTTCCCACATCAAATCAAAATTATATAGAAGAAGAAACTAATGAAGCACCAGAAGAAGTTACAATAGAGAGGGAAAAGACTCCATCTTGATATGTTCAGAAGAATCATCCAGAATCTAAAATTCTAGGAGAAAAGGGGGCTGGAGTACAAATAAGAAGAACTCTTATAGGGACCTCAAGCTATCTAGCATTACTATCCTCCACCGAACCTCAGAATGTAAATGAAGCCTGCAAAGATGAATGTTGGGTCAAGGCCATGGATGAAGAACTTGACCAAATTGAAAAGAATGATACTTGGGAGTTAGTTCCTAGACCTCATGATATAAATGTTATAGGAACAAAATGGATATTTAAGAACAAGTTGAATGAAAATTGAGAAGTTATTAGAAACAAGGGTAGACTTGTTTGTAAAGGGTATGCTCAGCAAGAAGATATAGATTTTGAATAAACTTTTGCATTTGTTGCCAGACTTGAAGCCATAATCATGTTTCTTTCTCTTTCTAGTTTTCGAAAATTCAAAGTATATCAAATGGATGTAAAATCAGCCTTCCTGAATGGAGATTTAGAAGAAGAAGTTTATATTGAACAACTAGAAGGATTCATTCTTGGAAATGATGCAAAACTCATATGGAAGCTTAAAAAGGCTCTATATGGTCTGAAAACAGTTCCAAGGGCTTCGTATTACTGCCTTGACAAATACTACAACAACAAGGTTTCACAAAAGGTTCTACAGATAGCAACTTATACACAAAGGTTGAAAACGATAAATGCTAATTATTGTTGTTTATGTTGATGATATCATCTTTGGTAGCAATGAAGAATCCATGAGTTAGAATTTAGCTTCAGTAATGCAACAAGAATTTGAAATGTCCTTACAAGGTGAACTTACTTATTTTCTTGGTCTACAAGTACAACAAACAAAATATGGTATCTTTCTTTCACAAACCAAATATCTCAGGCAAATCTTGAAGAAGTATGGAATGGAAGATTCTAAACCAGTATGTACTCTAATGGTAACAGGATGCAGTCTTAGTTCTTACAATGAATCATCAACAGTAAACCAGCCAACTTACAAATCTATGATTGGAAGTTTGCTTTATCTAATAGGTACCAGATGTGATATCATGCATGTAGTAGGAATTGTTGGAAGGTTCTAGGAAAATCCAAAGCAATCACATCTCTAGGTAGTTAAAAGAATTTTCAAATATCTTCAAGGAACTCAGGACTTTGGACTATGGTATCCTAAAGATACAGACCTTACTCTTCATGCATATATAGATGCAGATTGGGTAGGAAATATTGATGATTGAAAGAGAACTAGTGGAAGTGCATTTTATATGGGTTCTCAATTAGTGTCATGGTTCAACAAGAAACAAAGTTTGATTGCCTTATCTACAGCTGAAGCAGAATATGTGGCTGCTGCATCTTACTACACAAAACTACTTTGGATGATGAAAAAATTGCAAGACATTCAGATCACATGTACTCCACCCATCTCCATTATATGTGATAATACAAGTGCCATTAGTATTTCAAAAAATCCTGTCATGCACTCCAAGACCAAACACATACCCATTAAGTACCATTTTCTATGAGAACAAGTGCTTGAAAAAAATGTTAAATTGGAGTATGTTCCCTCCAAAGAACACGTTGCTGATATATTCACTAAATCACTTCCCAGAGAAACATTTGAATATCTCAAACAAAAGCTAGCATTAGTTGCTGCATCATCCTACTGTTAAATCCAGTTTTCAGAGGAAGGTTATTATACACAGGTTTCATGAAGTATAGTCACGTATACATGCTAGTTTCTATGGCTGAAGGAGCATATATGTTTTTCTCACAGAAAAATAGCGGGTCAGACTCTGATATTGGTTCTCTGTCTGATATTGATGATTAGAGTCTGACGTTATGTTTTGTTCATTGATTTTTATCTCATTGACAAATATGCCTTGATGAATGACTTGTTGACAATGCACAGGTAACATAGTTCAGGGGGAGCATTAGCCTTCACTCACGTTCAACATTGTTGGCATCATGGTTGTTGAGTTCAACCATGGATGCATAAGTCATGTAAATATCTAGGGTGTGATATGACTTCTTCTATCATGGTCTATATTTCAATGAGTCTTATTGGTCATATGATGTAATTTGTATCCCCACTTTGCATGGGATGGATGATGTAATAATTGTTGTATTTCTGTCATGTATAAACAATTGGTATATCCCCACTTGGTTGGGTGGATGAGTCAAATATGGTGTATCCCCACTTGGTTGGGGGATTGATGTATGTATGAGTCATTAGTCATAGGGAGGTCATACTCACTTAGTTGAGTTATAGAGTCATCATATCTCTGCAGACTCAGCATGTACTTAGGGAGAGCATGGACAACATAATGTATATAAAAGGGGGAGTGTATCCTGGTCCACCCTTTTCCCTTGATGTCAAAGGGGGAGAGTATTTTGGTGTTTCTTGTTATCTCTAACAATTTCTACAACTTGTAGTAATCAACACCAGCATGGTTTCCATCAAGTACAAAGGGGGATTTTGTTGGCATTATGATACAAGTTTTTTCCTTGATGGAAACTCACTCACAGGTCAGTTCAGTTTTGATGAAAGGCAACCCATAGTGTAACATATCCATTCAGATGTAACAGGGCATTGGTACAGAAGAACAGGAAGATGGGACTAAAGTCTACTAACCAGAATGAAGATGTTGAAGGTAAAGGATGGTGAAAAGAATTTTAAAATGTATACACAGGTCTACTTAGTCAAAACCATGTATACACACACGACCACAAGAAAAAAACCGCATATACGTAGACACGCACTCCCGCAAGAGGAAAAGCATGTACAGGTTGGAAAATCAAGGAATTTCAAGAGTAGAGAATACCAGGGGTCAATACCATGGTATTAGCCTACAATATTGAGTGGAGTAACAACTATTTGATCCAATCCAAGAAGGCCATGAGTCCTAAGTGGTTTTGGTATGAGGTATTGAGAAAGGCCTAAAACTATATAAGGAGGAGAAGATCATAAGGCCAAGGTATGCAAGTGAAAAGGGTTTCTAGGGAATACTTCTATCTGAAGTATATTTATGTTGTAGGGGCTATGTTGTGTGATTTGATCTAAAATATTTTGTGCACCTTGACTTCAATATTGGATCAGGGTCATGAGACCTGAAATGAATCAACATTGAATGATCTGATATTGGTTGGGACAGATATAATTGTGTACACTTGTTTTATTCTTTGAATGTCATGATCTGGGTTTGTTTGAAGTCTGGAATAGCAGCAAAGTTATGAGTTAATATTTGCATATTTGTATGCTGGTTCACTTGGTGAAGTTGCGTATACACGTCGGTTCAACTCTTCGAAGTAGCGTATGTAAAAGAAAAGTATGTTGTTCAGAGATGACTAATCTATTTGATCAGTATTGTTGTTTTTCTGTTGTCTATCAATGAAGTATTCTTAGATATGAATGCAAAAATGAATGCATAAGGAGCTTGATATCTGATTAATTGATTGTATAAGTGAGAAGGGTGATCTGTGCTACTGCCTGTGTAAGGCTCTGTAAATTGACAAGATGTTTAGTATATTGCTGGGTGGTACAGACTTGATTTGGAAGTTTTATGTTTCAGTAGTTTTGAAGGTATACACAGGTTTGATTAAAGGAAGTAGCGTATACACGTAGGTTGGGTTTAGTAAAGTAGCGTATACATTTTGATGCATGATTTTTGAGGTTGCAGTTGGTTCTAAATGATGATGGAGGTTTTTGGGTTCAACACAATGTTCTGGTGACAATGATCTAATTTTTTAGATTAATTGATTGTTGGTTGATGCAGTTTGAATTTCAAAGTTTCTGGTGGGTCTAGTATGAAAATTTGATGAAACAAGGTGTTCATGTGTATTGTTGTGTACCAGGAGAATCCAGTTAGAAAATTTATAAAACGTGGTCCTTGTAGGAAGGTCATAGCCTTCTATAGGTTGGTGCCTACGTACTAGTAAACACATTGGATAGTACAAGAGCTAGAGGGTTGTATCTCCCTTCCAGTAGAAGTTGGAAAATGAGAGAAGGTTGTAGCCTTCTGCAGGTGGGTTCCTGCATACCGGTATGAGTATGCACCAATATAAGATTGTAAACAAATTTTCTTATTATTAAAAGAAGATAGAGATGACAATAAGAGGTGGTTTTCATCCACATTGAGTTTCCACCTTAAATCTTGGTGTTCATGTGTGTTTCTTATGTGTGATGGTTTATTCTATTTTTACTACACTGTTGAATAAGTTACTAATGCTCTGGTTGTAGATGAACACATGATAGATTAACTAAATCACAAGTTCTATGGGTATACGTTGGTTTCACCGATCACAGTAGCGTGTACACGCTAATTCACTTCACAAAAGAGGCGTATATAAATATATCTGGGAAATGAAAAATTATTGATATGGTAATATTGATTCACCCCACCTCTTAGTATTATTTACAGCAAAAACATTATACTAACAAAACACACTGGCTGACTATATCATCAACTACCTTCCCCAGCAACGACACCAAAATGTCATGCCAGTTTAATCATCGTTTAATTTGACTGAACCACAAGCATTTAGTTGTCAACCAAGGTAGGTCTGTTTATTTCAAAGGTTTCTACACTATATGTGCCAACACATAACAACTAGGGAAATGAATGAAAGAAAATGTCGTTGAACACAATTGCAGAACTTAAATCACTCATGCAGAAATTAAAAAGATATTCTATATGAATGAAGTTCACTCATCATACTTCATGTTTTTCTCAAAGAATAGGTGCGCCACACATAATTAGTAAAAATGTATCAACTGATTAAATATTATAGCTCTAACCAATCCTGTGTAACAGTATATAATGAATCTGGAAATAGAAGTGAACTAGTACTACAATTCATACAACAAAATTAATAAATTCACACTTAAAAGAAAGATAAACCAAACAACTAATTTACTACTACTGCAATCCTTGCTAAATAGGAGGGCCCTTCCTGCCTAGCAGGGCGCAGGGATGAAATGGAAAATAGTTAAAAACTCAACACGGAATCTGTATGAACATCACCAGAAGTGTTATGTGTTAAAAATAACTGTAAATTACAATATCAAAATGTCGATGATGTTCCTGTGTTCCCATTCCATTTTCATGGAACTAGAACTTTTTATAAAGTTTAGAAGCCATGAAAATTAAGGAACAGATCAGTTATGAGAATCTCACAATTCTCATGCTGATTGATATTACAAGAAAAATAGAAAGAGTTACAAACAGTTTTCCAATCAAAGACAAATTCAAGTTACATCATATCCACAATCATAACCGCTGAGATCCTTTAACTACCTGTAGATGATTCATGATTCGTGAAAACTGTATTTGAAGACAACAACCTAGTCTTTGGTAGTTGTGATATAACAACAACTCAAGGTGTAACAACAACTTGAGATGTAATGAAAATTCGAGGTGTAACAACAAAACTTCAGACTGTAACAACAAATCCTCAAAGTGTAACAACAAGTAACAAGAAAAAGTGCTCATCCTTAGTCCTTAGTCGTAGGCAACACATGAAAGAAAAATAAATAGAAAACTTCTCCCACAATTACCTTGGTTAGCCATCTCAAAAAGACATCACTTCATTCGATATTTAATGAAAGATGGAAAAATAATATGTTGAGATAGGATTGCTCTTATAACTAGGGAAAATGGTAATTGGGACATGAATCTCATAGGTTTGTAGAGAGAGAATGATAAAAAATGGGGAAAGATGTGTCTAAGATATGGTTAAAAAATACAACCAACATGCGCTCCATGTTTTAAAAATAAATATTTCATCCATGACATTGTGGTATTTTCTAATGGCCCAATTTCTCATCTATGATATACATTTGAATAAATTTTGGGATCTTTTTCCAATCTTTTTTGGATTCTTGGTAGATGAAAATTATCAATTAAATGAAACTTGTTGAAATCCTTTCTACAGATTAATGAATTCCCAATATGATAATCATAACCTATCATTGTAGATTTCATGCATGCCACTAAATATGAATTCTGCATACTTTTAATAATTGAAAAATATGTCTTCCTTTTCTCCAATGCATACCTGAAATATACATGTTTCAAGCAATACTTTAGACAAAATTCACTTAAAATCAAATCAATGTTAGACCTTGTTGCCACATGATATTCTTTCCTAGACATTGTATAATTGGAATATCTCATATTGATATAAGAAGGTCAATTCCTACTCCTAGATACAATATTTTATTGCAATGTCTCCATCATTTCATTATTCTCTCTACAAGTATTTTCATCATCATTAGGAAGAATATTGTCCTCACTATGATCATTTTGAACATGGTTAGAAAAATTTTCACCATCCTTGCTTGGATAATATTATGTACCATCCTCACTTGGAGGAAATTCTTCACTATCATCATTTTTTCTTTTTAAAGCCTCTCTTGGAGGAAATAAATCATGAGGAACTCCATCCTCATCATTGGTGCTTTTAAAATCCTCTCCTAGAGAAAATCCTTCACCATCCTCATCTATGTTTTAGAAATCCGTGCTTAGAGGAAATACTTCACCATCATCACTGGTTCTTTTGAAATCCTCACCTAGAGGATATCCTTCACCTTCTTCATATGTACTTTTGAAATCCTCCCTTGGAGGAAATTTATTCACCATCCTCATCTCTTCCATTGAATTCCTCGCTCAAATGAAATCCTTCAACATTATCTTCTATGCTCTTGTAATCCTTGATCAGAGGAAATCCATCATCATCATTGGTCATTTTGAAATCCTCGCTTGGAGGAAATTGGTCACCATCCTCATATCTTCCATTAAAATCCCCACTAAGAGGAATTCCTTCACCATCATCATCCGCACTTTTGAAATCCTCGCTTGGAGGAAATTCACCATCATTGTTTTTACTTTTGAAATACTCACTTGAAGGAAATCCTTCATCATAATTATTTGTGATTTTGTAATCCTCACTCAGAGGAAATCCATAATCATCATTCGTGCTTTTGAAATCCTCTCTTGGAGGAAATTTTTCACGATCCTCATCTATTTAGTTGAAATCCTCACTTAGAGGAAATCCTTCACCATCATCATTTGTGCTTTTGTAGTCCTCGCTCAGAGGAAATCCATCATCATCATCAATGATTTTTTTGCTATTGTGTAAGCTTGATAGGTCCTTTCCATTAATTTTCTATCACAAAAGTAGGTTACATTCACATGTCATAAGATTAGGTGGCCTCAACCTACTCCTACCTAGTGGGAAACCAGTTTTGTTGGCCACCTAACAACATGATAAGCCATCCAGAAAAAATAATAGTAAGTCTTCCAAGCCATGCTATATATGTCTGAGAGTCTTTTTTCTTCATACTATCTATATAACTATAAACATAATTGACAACATTCCTAAAAATTTGAAAATGCTTCATACAAAAACTACAATTAGGGGAGAACTATCACTCTACTCATCATTGACTGAATCCACATGAGAAGGGTCCTTCTTAGTAGATCTTGACAAATTTGTGTGAGGAATACATGGGATGTGATTCTCGATGTGACTAAAATGTCCATTTGTTGCTGTAATTGAAATTTCATCTTTTGAAAATCCTTGGTATAATCCGAGTTCCCATGAGATGACCTATGGATTCTTGTTGGGGACTGATCCAAGGATTTAGCTAGAAGGATCTCCATCATCCAGTATAAGTGGACCATTTCCTTATATTGGGTGGATCTTCCATAGGTATGGCTAGGGTTAGGAACCAGTGATTTCCACTTGTCCAAATCAATTTCCAAACTTTCCTCTATCTGTTTAATATCTTCTTCCCATTCTGTTATGAGTTTTTTAATCGGGGTCGAATTGCTCATAAGGTATGCATGGGTTTCTTCTTGGATAATCCTATATGCCGACTGGCTTGAGAAGGGGAGGCTTTCCTCTGTTTCCTTCGACCATGAGCTCCCCGGCCATTCCTTCCTTCATGAAAGGCATAAACCATTTTGTTGCACCTACAAGTCAAATAATTGACTGTCTATATATCTGGAGGCCAACCCAAAAAAAATATAGGCTCAGGAGCAAGACACTGTCGGGGATCGCTCCAGCCTTGGAAGCCCGTGACAGAGACCTTGAACAGGAAGAGACTAAGCCGATGTCTTCCCCAGGACAAGCAATCTAGACTAGATCCATAATGAGTGGAGCACAAAGACCAACTTACCAAATGCAACGAAGGATGAAATTACCTTCATGACTTGATTAATGCCTCTGCCACCTTCGAGGTCAACATTTAACCCTCACATGCGCATTGCTACCTTTCCAAGTGCTGCATGTATGTGGATTATGGCCTTATATTTCCTTGGGATCTGCGTTAGACAGTAGACAATGGGCTAGGATGTACCCATTGGATCCATCCCACACCCTGATTGGGGAATTCATCATCAGTGATTTTGAAATCCTCACTCAGGGAAATTATTAACCATCCTCATTTCTTCCATAGAAATCATGGATCAGAGGATATCCTTCACCATCATCATCTATGCTTTTGAAATCCTCACTTGGAGGAAATTCATAATCATCATTTGTGAACTTAAAATCCTTACCTAGAGGAAATACTTCACCATCCTTAGTTGTGCTTTTGAAATCTTTTCTTAGAAAAAATTCACCATCATCATGAGTGCCTCTAAAATCTCAACTAGAAAAAATGCATTATCCTCATCTATGCCTCTAAAATTCTTGTTTTGAGGAAATTCTTCATCCTCCCTTTCATCACTGGTTCTTTCATAATCCTTAGGAATAAGATTTTCTTTATTAATATGATCAATATCATTACATGTACTTTCATCAAAATCCTCACTAAGTGAAAAATTGACTCTTTATTCATAGTCAAAGCATATTCATCGATATGAATAGAGTTGTTGTGTGAACAAGATGTTAGCGTTGCAAAAATATAAACTTCACTATCATGCAAATCCATGACCTTTCATAGACTATGTTGAATGATACAAATGATTTCTCTCCCAGTGACAATTTATAACTCATATAATGCAAATTTCCCTCCAAAAATCTTGTGTGAAAAAATTTCGTCAAATTTTTTTCTTCAAAATTTATTTTAAAATATTCTACTAAAAGTTTCTCTTAAAAATTTCAACCCTTCTTTCAACTCAAATTTTCGACACAAGTTTTCTTTTAATAATTTCCTTAAAAATAAAATAAACTTTTGTTTTAATTATTTAACATTAACTAGATAACTAAATCAAATTTTACAATTAACAAAAGTTAATGTGAACCCATAATCTTCGCTGTATATTAACTTTCCTTAATTTTAATTTTAATCCAAATTCAACAAAACCTAAAGTAATCCGACAATCTTTGTTATATATTAGCTTTCATCATTTCTATTCCTCACATCACATCAAATCTTGTAAAGCATTTGTTAAAAACATTGGAGCGATTTATGGAGGAGCAAAAAAGGGATCAAGAAGACATTCAATGATAGAATTTAATATTTTAAAAGTTAGTTTTATTTCTATTTTTACCATTTAAAAATTAATTTGGGTGATATATGTTGTTTCATTCTATTTTTATGGAAAAAATATTTTTCTTTAACATATATTTTTATCAAAGCACTCATATATATATATATATATATATATATATATATATATATATATATATATATATATATATATATATATATATATCTGTGTGTGTGTGTGTGTGGGGAAAGCCATAAAAAATATCACATTTATAAGATTCCTAGGGGATGACATCAAAAAATCCCTATAGTTGTAGGATTTTTAGGGAAAAGAAAAACATATTTTTTAGGACTTTGAAATGGAATATATATATATATATTTTTTTAAATTTCATTCTTTTGAAAATAAAACAAAGGAAAAAATAAAATGAAATAAATTTTAAAACAATATTTAAAAAAAATGAAATTAAAAATTAGGGAAAAAAAAATTTTAAATAAAAGGAATAGAAAAGTAATTAAAAATTAAAAAAATTAAAAGTAACAAATTTAATTAAGAAAATAAAACAAAAAAACAAATTTTAAATTTTAAAAAATTACAAATTAAAAGCAAATAAATGAATTTGTGCCACATCAGGGACTAGAGGGCTATGGAACAACCAATGCAATGGTTGTCTTGCCACTACACTGGCCATGTCGTGGTCCGTTGACTGCAAATTGGCAGAGGGTCGATTCTAGGAATCAACCCTCCATACAAACAAGCATAGTTTGTGCTCATTTGCATGGAGGGGAATTCACATAATTGACCCTCCACTGCATCGGGTGCCAAAGGGACACAATATTGCCAATGCAACAGTGGAACCTCACACCAAAATGGCTTTATCACGATGCTTTGGCACTTGAGGAAACTTGTTTTGGCACTTTGATCCAATTTTCATTATTTATTATTTTTATTTATTATTATTATTATTATTATTTTACTTTAATTTGTTTAATTTAATTTATTTAATATTTTTTAATTAATATTTATTTTTTAAATTTATATATATTTAATTTTAAATTTTAAATTAAATTAATTTTATATATTTTAAAATTAAATTCATTAATTTTAGTTTTTTAAATTTTAATATTTTTTTTTTATCTTACACTTGTTGTTAAGATTTGTAGGGTCAATAAGATTGACAGAGGTTATTGGTTGGTAAAGTTGGACTCGTAATGATAGTTAGGTCTTGTGCTCATATTCGAGCGAGGGTGGTGACTAGTCACGAGAAATCTCAACCTCGGCCAAGCTTACTCACCTTTAGAAGTTGCACCAAAGCTAGGGTTTATGAGCATTGCATATAGGATATGGTTCAAACGGTGCTTAGAGTGGGAGGGTTCCCTCTTACAAAAATATGGTAGCTGATAGAGGAAAAGGTTCCAAGGAAACTTTTAGATTTTTGGCTGATGGGTCAACAGGCACTAGTAAAGGAGCGACAGGGGCAAGTAATCAATGTGGTAATGGTCAGAGAATAGAAGAGGACAAAGGTACCATAGGTAGCCAATTAGATTAGTAACAAAAGTCAAAAGGGGCTAACAGGAATGGCCCATGCAAGCCCAAAATGGTGGTAATTCCAACAACATTAATCATAGATCCCCAAACCAAGACTTCAGGGAACACATGTGATCTTATGTGATCGTATGCTAGTTTATGGGTCTATGGCCCAAAAAGAAAGTGTTGTGTGATTGGATCAAGCACCATTTGAAGCCTCCAGGTGAGATAGAGTTGCATTTAGTGTCCATAGGTTTCTTTACAATGGTCTTTGCGAACCTAGAGGATAGGGATCGAGTCTTTGATGGAGGTCCCTATTTCTTTGCCTCTGTGGGATTGTACATGTGGCCATGGAAGGATAACTTTACTCCAAAGAAAGATATTGTTTCTAATGTTCCGGTCTAGGTCAGGTTATATTTCTTACCCTTAGACTATTGGCTACCCTCGACCTTAAAGCTTACAAGAGATACATTAGGGAAGTTTCTAAAGATATCATATGGGGCAGTGTAAGGAAGATATACAATTTTTGCAAATATTTGTGTGGAGATGGATGTGTTAGGTGCGTTACTAGAAGAAATCAAACTAGAATTTCAGGATGAAATTTGGCTGTAGCTTTTCGATTATGAATAAATTCGCTTCAGGTGTAGACATTTCCATGAGCATGGGCACTTGATTAGGAACTATCTCGTGAATATAACTAAGGATCAGGGTAAGAAACAAGAGAATAAGGACACAAAAGCCATTGTAAAGCCAAATACAAGGGGACGTGCCAACAAAATATATCAACAACGAAATTAAGGATGGAGAGAGGCATCGAAGAATAGTTTTAGGATACTTTCAGAGTAGAATCCAGAGGATAATAGTAATGAAGAAAATAAAAATGAGAATCAGGAAAAGGACAAAGAGGAAGGAATGATGGAGGCCTCAAATGAACTTGTTAAAAATTTGGAAATGCTAGATCTGGGTGAAGAATTTGAATGTGATTCTGAAATGGTCCCAAGTGAAGTAGGAACATAGGACGTGGATCTATAGGAAATAGTGGAAAGGGAAGGGATAAAATTATAGAATATGGTGGAATAATGGAGAAAAAAGGGGTTGGAGGCCATCCTAGTAGAGCAGAAGGATTGCATCCAATACTTCTACCTGATGCTGCAGGAAGCAAAGCTTTGAGGACAAAAAGGACCACATGAAGATGTTGGGGAGATTGGTGTCAAGGCATTAGAATATTAGACCTTATAAACACCAAGGAAAATGTGAAGGGAAAGAGGAAGGAAGCTGAATAGTGTAGCCCTTTAGTACTTGGGAGCAATACTGATCAACTTGGGTAAGATGAGAGCTCTAATCTCACAACCTAATCTTTATAGTTAAAAATGAAAGTTGTAACATGGAATGCAAGAGGAATCAATAGCCTACGAAAACAAATATTGTTAAAGAAAAAGATAAAAATGGAATAGCCAGATCTTGTGTTCCTACAAGAAACGAAATGCTCAATAGAGAAGATTAAGGAAGTGAGTAGGAAATTAGGAAGGGGGTTCACATACTTAGAGGTGGAATCTCAAAGTACTGTAGGGGCCTTGGTGACCTGGTGGAACCCTTAGGTTTTGAATCTAATAGATGCAAAAGCCACCATATTTTTCCTATCTATGGAGATGTAGATAATAGGAACCCCTCAGTCAACTGTGTTCACAAATGTTTACGGTCACTAGAGGATATATGAGAAATTAATCTTTATCCAAGCCCTTAAGGATCTTAGAGATATAAAATTCCATCTCCCCCTGGATTATAAAGGGATAATTTAATATGATCACTTCCTTGGCAGAAAAGAAGGGTGGTTAAAGGCACATTGAAATATATTATGAGACATTTAAAATGTTCATTGATGAAGCAAATATAATTGATATGGAGATAGCCAATGGAACCTTCACCTAGAGCAACATGTGTAGAGGGGGGAACCGAGTTCCTTCAAGGTTGAATAGATTCCTAATATTAGAGGATTTTCTGATGCAAGGATTGGATATGGACATCAGTCTTCTCCCCTCGGGGGATTAGATAATTGGCCTATGGTGTTAATGATTGTAATGCTAGGTACACCTGAAAAATAAATCGTTCAAGTTTGAGGAATTATGGATAGATATGATCCCAATCCAGGGCTCTAAGATGTTTAAATTGTAGACCAGGTTGAGGTATATTAAAACCTAGCTAAGGTAGTGAAATAAGGCACAGTTCGGTAACAAAAAGTATTTATTGAAGAAGAATATACGAAAGAAAGAAAGAACGAGGAAACAAAGCATCTGGAGAAATGGGAGGAATTATTCCCTTAGGAAGAAATATTATGGAAACAAAATTTGTGACTCATGTGGCTCCAGGAAGGTGAAAATAATACTAAATTATTTCACCTATTTGAAATTAAACACCTAAAATCTAATCAAATCCTTAGGATTAAGGATGAGACGGGGTAATCTTATGAAGCACACCAAGACATCGAGTAGGCATTGTTCGAGCACTTTCCGAAGATTGTAGAGGAGCCCCTTCTTGATAGATCCAAATCCATTCGAAAGGTAGTAACGGATTTTCCAATCCTAAATAAGAATCTAAATAAACCAATCTCTATGGAAGAGGTGTCCCAGGTAGTTGATTAGATGCATAATGGTAAAGCACCACGTTCATATGACTTTACCATAGATTTATTCAAATCCTACTAGGAAATAGTCAAGATATATGTGTTTAAGGTGGTGGCTAACTCCTAGGACTCAACTACAATCCTTAAGTCTCTAAACTCTATGTTTCTCTCTCTTATTATGAAGGAGGAAAGGGAAAGTACCGCTAAGAAATTTAAAATGATAACACTTGGCAATGTGTTATACAAGATTATATCAAAAGTCAAAGCCAATCAGATCAAAATGTGACTTCCTATTTTGATCTTAGGAGAACAATTAGGTTTTGTGGAAGGTAGGAAAATTCTAGATAATGTGATTCATGCCCATGAGATAGCCCATTCTCTCAATATCCTAGGAAAGGAAAGGATGATAATACAACTTGACCTCTTGAAGGTGTATGATAAGATCAATTGGTAATATATGGAGGTAGTGCTAAGGGAATTTGTGATTGATAATAGATGATAAATTGGATAATGACCTTTGTCACCTCTCCCAAATTTTTGATTTTTCTAAATGACGCTCCTCCAAAAACCTTTTTTCCCTTTTAAGGGAATACACCAAGGTGACCCTATGTCACCATTCTTATTTGTCATAATGACGGAAGTCTTGGGTAGAGAAATTTTAGCAGCTTCCAGGTATGGGGACATTCATGGGACATTAGGGGTCTCCAATTGCATGAAGGGTGTCCGGCCACCACACACCAACAATTAATCGAAAATACCATGTTCCATGGTATTCCCATAGTGAAGGAAGCTCATTCGTTCAAGTCTCTCTTTGAAATTTTTTTGCAGTAGCCTCATGTATGGAGATAAATGACACCAAATATATGATTTTTATCTTCAACACGAATATTTCTATTTAGATGAATTTTAACAATTATACTAGGCTTTAAAAGGAAATGCCTTCCTTCCAAACATTTGAGAATTCCTCTATTAAACTATTCAAGCCTAGAAGAAATCAAATTGGGAGAAGGTTTTCTTGAGCTTGGAGGATAGGGTTAAATGATGGAATTTTAGAGCATTGAACATTGTAGTAAGGCTATTCTTTACCAAATCCATTCTGCAAACAATTCTACAGTATATGTTATCAATACTCCTTGCTCCCAAAGGGGTTTTGAAAAAATCAGATAAATTCAAAAGAATTTTTTATGGAGAGGAGTCAAGGATATGAAAAAATGGGCATTGGTGGCTTGGAAAACTTATGTAAACCAAAATATTTGGGGGGAATAGGCCTATAGGATCTAGAGATGGTCAATAGAGTGAGTGGAGCTAAACTTTGGTGGTTATGGCTAAAAGGAGGGTCAACACCATGGGCCCAACTTTGGAGAGAAAAATATGTCCTAAAATGATCTATGTAAGACCTTGTCCATATGTTAGGGTCAATTCAAGGTTTGGTGATATGAAATTTGGCATGGGGAAATGGAGAAATAATATAAAAAAATTTCTTTTGGGAGATCATAAATGGAAGGTCAAATTTGTTTTAGGAAGATGTATGGAAACAAAAACCCAGTTTAAGTAAGGTAGAATGGCACCTAATCCAATTATTTACGGAGAGTCATGACCACAGCTAAGTTCACTAGTTTTGGGAACAACGATTGGATGGAAATAAATGGTGAAAGTGGAACCTTAGCCTCTTTCAGGAGCCCATCCAGAATGAAAAAGTGGTCCATGGATTAGTAGAGGAATTAAGCAGGAGAATAATCCTCTATAATGATGACCATGATCAATTAAGATGGGGGGGGGGGGGGAAGAAGGAGGGGAATTTAATCTCAAGGAGGTGAAATTTTATATAGAAGGTGCTCAAGGTGAGGCAAACAATCCAACTTGGAAGAAATTGTGGTCATCGACCCAGTGGCTGAAAATTAAAACCTTCCTGTGGCTAGTGCTGCACAAGAAAGTTCTCACATGGGAAAACATAGTGAAGAGAGGTTTTATTAGATCCCCATGGTGTTGCCTCTGTGAAAGCAATGAGGAAAACCTAAATCATATTTTAAACAAATGTAGTTATACGTCTATCATATGGGAATGATTGGATTATATCTCCAGGTAATTTAATAGAACCAGGGACAATATACAGCGAACTATTAGGAAATGGTGAGGTAATTACACAAAGAATGAAGTGGTAAACCTCACTTGGTGCCTGGTTCCTAGTTTCATCCTCTGGTCAGTTTGGAAGGAATGGAACCAATGAATCTTCTAGAAAAAGAAGCTCCCTACAAAATGCTTAGTGGAATCCATTCAGTGCCAACTGAAGGAAAGTATAATTAGTAAAGGACCCAAAAATTTGAAGGAACAACCATCTCCATAGGAGGAAAGAGTCTTAAATCTCTTAGAACTGGATTACCTTGGTATGCAAGTGTCGTGAACTAGATATCTTCAAATGTAGTTGGGTTCATCGAATTGGATGCCTCCCTCGCAAGGCTTCTTTAAGTTGAATTTTGATGGGGAATTTAAAGGGAACCCTGAAAGTGCAACGATAGGTGGAATTATACGAGACTGGACAAGGAAAATTTTCTAGGTATTTTAAAATTTTTTTGGACATGCCTCCAAAAACATAGTTGAATTCCATGACCTGGAACAAGTGTTGGAAATTTTTGCTCGAGAGAGAATTGTTAACACTGCTATAGAAGGAGACTCGTCGATAGCCATCCAAGTGAAAAGGAGGCTACAATGTGGCTCACAGGAAAAGAAGGTCACGAGGAACTGTCATCTAGAACAATTAATACAATGCATATAACACCACCATGTGACTTTAATAATAGTGGAATTTAGCATCCTTTGGAGGTCAGAAAACATAGTGGTAGACATGTTGGCAGATGAACGGGTAGCCAACCTGCATATGCTTATTGATGTGGTATGGATGAATGTCTAAGAGGGACACTCAAGGAAGAATTATTAAATTTGGTAGAAAAAGATAGCTCCAAAACAACAAAAAATGAGGAAAACATAGAGGTAGGGCCGAGCTTGAGTAGAGCCCCACCTGCTCAAATGATTGATTAATCCAAATCATGGAAGCGAGAGGAATGTCAAAATGAGGTGGGAGAATGGACATGTGGGATCATTGCATGGACAAGGTGGCGACAAAGGTAGCATAGTTATGAACACCTCCATTAAGGAGCATCATGTAGGTTGGTTCATAAATGATAAGGAGGTAACCGAGAGGTGGGAAAGTAGGATACTAGCAGAGGAAATGTATGAGAGGTGACAAATGGTGATTAATATTTTGTAAAAGTTGTTCATCCTTGCAAATGGCAGGGTGAGATGGAATAGGATCACGTGGAGTGATAGTATTATTGCCAACAGATAAGAGGATGTGTATATGGAGAGCCAAAGTACCAAAATGTTAGCAAGACAAAGCAGTCCATCAGAATAAGCTTTAAATTATGGAATGGGAGCTTTCTTTTGCAATTTGTGCTTGGAAATTAAGCAGTGGTAGAATAATAGAGCCTTGATAAGATCAATACCAAAGTTTGGGAAGGTTTTAGAGTGGAGAATTTGTAATGTTAGGTTCTTAGTGGGAAGGCTGGGAGGGAGACCTAGGGTGGAGGGAAAATGAGCAGGCTGTAGTAAGCGCTCTTGCATGGAAATGGTGGCAAGGGAAACAACCAATGATCTTCACGCTACGGTTCTACAGAAGGGTAAAAAATTGGTGGAGGTTTGGGAGGAAAAATTTCACAAGGAAAGGAGGGCTACTCCAAACAGTGGAATAATGTAGGAGGTCGAATGGATAATAGAAATGATTTAAACTATGACTTGTGTGACCCTTTACCAAAAAACCCTAGAACTGACTTGGCATGTAAAGTCCATGGTGGGAAAGTCGCAAATGAAAGCATCATAGGAAAGGTCCAAAAATAAGTTAGATGCCTTAAACCAATTAAGGGCCATTAACTAATGGACGAGAGGTATTGAATTGGTCTTGAAGGGGATGATGAATATTAAGAAGTTGCAAGATGACCACATAAGAGACCTGCACACTATGCTTACCATTTATCTTAAATATATTCATAATATAGATATTATTTTGGGGGAACCTAAAGGAGAACCAGCCCGCCTGCAGAAGTGTAAGGCCGAGGTAGGTGACAACTCTAGTGACCCTTCTATGGTAGATCCAGTGAAAGAAAATTCTGGCAAAGCTTCTATGGAATGAGGTTAAAGAATGGGGCTCTATTCTGGTTTATTGTGTCAATAGGCTATCTCGATATCAGTTTAATTATGCAGGCTAGTAGTTTTTTTGTAAAAGATAGGTCTGTAAACCAGGGTTACCAGAAATATCAGCTAAGCAGACCTTATAGTGATTGTAGTCATAGTAGTAAGTATTTTGAGTCTTTTAAGTGGCACAAGAAACATAAGAACTTAATGGTTTTATTGGATAGAAGTGGTATTAAGACAATCTATTTTTGTAGTTGGTCTGGTTTCCAATCTGGCAGACCAGCTGCTATTTTGTACTCTGTTTTGATTAAAGTAATATAAATCCTCTATGTTGACTTACAATATATATATATATATATATATATATATATATATATATATATATATATATATATATATATATATATATATATATATATATTCACTATAATATTTTTTATTTAGTAATTTTAATTTTGTTTTTAAATCTCATTTTTTAAAATGTTATTTTAAAATTACACTATTATTTTTTTTCTTTTTAATATCATTTTTTTATGTTGTTTTAGTTTTATATTACTTTTTTATTTAAGATAATGCAACTATTTTTTTGTTTTTCTCTTTTTCCCTTTTAAATTACAATTCACTGTTTTTAAGGCTATTTTTTTGTTTTATTTTTTATTTCTATATTGTATTCTATTTTTTAATTACATTTTTATATTATTTTTGCTTGGATATTATAATTCTTTCTTATTAATTTTATTTTAAATAATTACAAAAATAATTAACTTTGCTTAAATTCATAGTGGATTTTTTTCCCCTTTTCTTATATAATGAGAGTATAACTTCCTATAATAACAAAATATAAATGTGTGTGTGTGTGTAATTTTGTAAAATGACATCAAAGAAGGTAAATGAGAATGTTTCTAGATTAAGACCAACAATTATGGCATCTAAAGTTGCAACTAAAACCTCTTTGAATGCTGCTTGAAAAAACAAAACTAACACCTATTGTGAAAGTCAAGAAATTAACCCCTCAAATTCAGTGAAGAATGTTATAGAATAGAAGATGGCATCAAAGGAAAATAAAATGTACTTTCCATGGTATATTAAAGATAGAAGAAGTAATGAATAAGGACAAATATTTCTATATTATACTCAGTTTTGATATGGTGGATATTATAATGTAGTTGGAAAGGTATGATACATATGTCTAGTGTTAGATGCAAATATTGTTTATGTTTTTATAAAACTAGCCAAGACACATGCCAAGTTAGATATCATTTTACAAAGAGCAATTATGACATGACAAGATTTTATAGAGATTTGTGAAAATTTCATTACAATACTATGAATGAAATTGTAAGTATGTTTACTTATATTTATGTGTTATGCATTATTGTAAGTATCATTATATTTTTTTTATAAATTATTTATCATTGAAATGTTATATTTTGTTTGACGAGAATTTTTTAAGCCTCTTTCATTACCTTGGAGGGAATTTATTATAAAGAGATATATATTATGGACGTGATAAGTAATTTCCATACAAATAATGAAAAATAAGAAAAGAGAATGAAAAAAAACAATAGAACTAGAAACTACAAGAGTAGATACAGAGGATCAAGAAAGAAGGACTAAAAAGCATTAATCTAGTAAGGCTAAAAATGTTACTTTTGAACATGTGGAAGTTGAATATGAAAAATATGATTCCATTGGTTACAATGAGGTTAGAAATCTCGCTGAAAAGGAGAAGAGCCATAAGAAAAAAGAACTCTCATGGATGTTTATTCTCCAATTGATGATATGGAGATTTTCATTTTAGAATAAATTTTGTTAATGATCGAAGGAAGAAATCAAATGTTGGTCACTCTGAAAATATCATAGGTGTTAATGAGGATTTTAGTAAAATCTCTAAAGGAAACAAGGAAATCATAACATTAGGCATTGATTTAGAGGATAGTGTTATTAACAAAAATGAAAATTCCATTCAAAATCAATTCATGAAGAACAACTTGGTTAATGGTGGCCATAAATTTTAGTTAAATGTCATATAGTTTTAGAAACCAACATAGTTGTAATCTAAATACCAAATTCAAAAGCCACACCACCTAAGTTTTCATATCTTGAAAACATTGATTAGGTATAATCCATATGCACATGTGGTGGTATATGTGGTTCTTCTAGGTCCAATTGAATTCCTAACAAAGAGGCATTTGATAGATCAATAATTTTTTACTACAAAAATTATGTAATTGGGGAAAACCATTCTGCATAGGGTTGAAGACTATTGATGTAAGAATATCCCAATAACCCATTCTTTGAGACATTGAAATGTATCATTTACACTGGCTTAATGGATAAGAAAGAAAAAATATTTCCATGGGATTGTAATATAGATAACATGTATAGGATGTCTATCAATTTTATCCAAAGGGTAAGATTTATTCATAGTAAATTTGAATAAAATGTGGTGGGGCAAGGAAAATTTTAGTCAATGTTTTTGAAAGAAATGTTGTATGGAAATAGGATATTCAATTGATGGGGAAAATATTAATGCAAAAGGTCATGTTGTCGCTATTACAAACACCCTCCAAAATTTTGCATACACACAAATTTAAGAGCCTACTATGGATCTTGAAATCAATCGTTCCATAGTCACTTCTTGGTCAGCTGATGCTTTTAAGCTCCCTTCTTGGATCAAAAGAGTCAAAGTCACTTGCTCACACATGCTTAATATGAAACAAGTTCATGAGTGCATCTTTTTATGTAATCATGGAAAATCATAGCATGTTCCATCAAGACCATGCATTTGTGATGTCCAATCCATGTCGACAGTCAGTGTGCACTAACACTGATAATTTCTCACATTCTAGCTGTGTTTGTTCTTCCATTTCAGTGAGTTTTGAAAACTGTCGCCTTCGTGCACCTTTTTTTTCATGAGTGTCTTTTTCATGTTTTCGGATATTTATTTTTCTTTCCTTCACTCTAATAAGTGCCATTTTCATGTTACCTTTTCTCTGTCATGTGTTACTCTCACTGTTGTTCACACATCACAAGAGTCATTCACACTTTAGAAATTGGCGTCTTTTTGCATGTTTGCTGTTGCACAATGTATGCATGCTCATTCTGGTGGTTTCAAGGGGTTATATTTATGTGAATGAGTTGGTCTAACCATGTAAATATCGGTTACACTCATTCCTAAAGTTTTAAACACTATCGCGCAAGTGTCATCATGGTTGTCGCAAAGTGTACCTTTAGTTTCACACTTGTCCTAAAGTTGTTGCAATGAGGGAAATATGTTGTTAATGTGTTCCAGATGATATATGTTGTTGTGTTTTCAAAGTGTCTCAAGCGTGTGATCATGGTTAAGTCATATCACTCTTCACAATAGTCTCTTTAGTCCCACACTTATCCAAATTCCAAAAAATTCCTGGCAACCTAGCCTCATCCAGCCCTCTAGAACTACGCATTTCACAATTTCAGTTCTTAAGAATAGAACTGCACATTTCACAATCTCAGTGATCAATCCTAGAACTGTTCATTTCAAAACTTCAGTGCTCAAGCCCATAACTATGCATTTCACAACTTCAGTGCTCAAGCTCAGGCCTTTACCTCCAGAATTGCGCAATCCTTTCTCCAAACTTGTTCCTAACTATGCATTACACATAAAAAGCCATGAGATCATTCCCTAAGCTTATGAAATGCATAATTATACAATATCCCAACCTCCCTTGTCTCCAGGAACTACGTAGTGTGTTCACTTAGTGTCCATTCCCAACTTGCCTCATAGGCTCCTAGAACTGGGCAATTTTCTCTCTCATACCAGCCTAAACTACACACTGCATAGTCTCAAGGCTCAAGACTCAACCGTGAGCTCTTGAAATACATAATTGTGTAGTCACCTGGGCTCATCTATCCTCTAGAACTGTGTAATAGGCTGATCTAGTTCCTATCCCCTCGTCATTCTTAGGTTTGAGACTACGCAATTTTCTTCCTCAGCCCAACCTAAACTACACATTGTGTAGTCTCAAGGCTTAAGATTCACCCATCACATCCTAGTCTGCATAATTCCATAGTTACTAAGCCTCTTTCCCAGCCTGTCACCCAGTTCTGGAACAGTCAGTGGATCAATGTGCACCATCCTAGACTAGGGGTTTATCGGAGTGATGTCATCTTTTCATGAGTGAATTTCAGATGCAGAAACTCTATCATGCTATGACAAGATGATGAATATGGATATGGATAAGGAGGACATGCTAGAATACACGTATGGAGCCAAAGAGATAAGATGATCAGTAGGCGAGAAGACAAAGGAACATCAAAATCTATCAGAAGATTAAGATGAATACCACATGGAAGAATCCTCACCTTCAATTCATAAGGAGGAGGAAGAAGAAGAACGTGTACCATATGTTCAATAATACAAAAATAAAGAAGAAACAAGAAGGAAAAATTGGCACTGTCATGTCATCATGTAGTCCATGTCATCAATGTCATGTCATGTCTTGTCGCAAGCCATCATATGCCATATAATTATTGTGGATTATGTAATTACCTATTCGAAATGTATTGTAAAGTGGAAGTCAAAAGGACACATTCATAATATGAAGAGTCATGTAGGTTGAAAATTCATAAGAATTCAAACAGTCATGAGGGTAGTCAAAGAGTCACAACGAATGTGGAGCATCACCTCTTAGTTATATATACACCCTCATTGTATGTGTAAAGGAATTTTCACCTTGTCTCCTCTCGCAAGGCATTAGAGAGACAAATCAATTCTTTTGAGGAGCAAGGAGTGGTCCCAATGCTCTACTATTGGAGCTAGTGATGTTCACTGTATACATGTGTCTTGGAACTTTTACTTAATAGCAGAGCCTTCAAGGCCAACACATTCTTCATGCATGGATTATGGATATTTGTAAGACTATTCTGTGAATGTTTGTAATTCATGTTTATTTCATCTGTGCTAAAGTGGTTGAACTATTTTGATTATTTTTATACTTATCATATTGAGAATGTGTTGTAATTACTATTATTGATGTCACATCCTTGTGGACTATTCCGATGGATATTAGACAAATATTCCTTGTTACATTGGTTGTAATTACCATCACATCTCTGTGGACTATTCCACTTGATGTTGTATGAATCCTTCTTGTTCATGTGTGTCTATACTAGGGTGGTACTACTGGCTCTCTCTTAGAGGCTCACTTCTCCTCCCCTCCACAGCGAAAGAAATTTGACACACATATGATCATACACTCACCAAACACAACCCCTTACTTTTCGAAGGCACATGTGCACTCCTCTCTCTTGATGAAAGCTAGAGCTAAGGAATCTCTAAGATATCTAGAAACTAGGATGATATTATGGATGGGGCTCCTACTCCAAATGGTGTGAGGTCTGATTAGGACTTCACATCGGGGAGACCCCTTGGTTGAAGAATTTCTAGCACCGTCAATAGTGGCACTAGAAGGAGGGCCAGATGACAAGCTAATCCTATTGAATCTAGTTTGAATCTATTATCTAAAATGGTTCATACTCATATCTTACTCCTAGGGTGTTTCTCTAATTTTTACCTTTATCAATTTTCAATCCCCAAAGAGCCTCTCTATCACTTGTTCCAGTTCAAGTTTGATGGTGAGTATGGAACATCCATAACTGAGCACATTTCTAATTTTCTTAAATTTTGTGAATCTTATGAAATCAATTATGAAGAGTTTTCTTGCGTTCTTTTCTTCCTCACCATTGAAGGTCGTGTTAATCAATGGTGCCATACCTTTCCACTTGCTTTCATCCATTCCCTTCATAATTTCCTAGGGGAGATTAATCAAGCCTTTGATAGGTATAATTACCGAGATGTTTGTAAAAGAACCAATCTCTTAAGAATGAAGCCTAATGAATTAGTTGAGGAGTTTTCTGATCAAATTCTTCACCTTTGTTGCAAAATTTCTAAAGAAGACATGAATCAAGATTTCTTGAAACAAGAGTTTGAGCTCTTGGTTCTTATCTCTTTACATGGTGAACCTAAACCCCATGATTTTGCTACTTCCCCAACTCTTATGGATCATGAGACACCTCTAATTTTAGAGGAGGAATTTACTACTCATTTTGATCTTTGTCCTCCTCCTTTTCCAGTTTCGATGAAGGTGCCTTAGTGTGATGGTAATAAAGTTGAAAAATAAGTAAATTAAATTCCTAATCTATCTTCTCATTCTTCTTCCATTTCTCATGACTCATATTCAATGGGGGAAATACTAGAATGGCTCATGAATCCCATGGGGAAGACTAACTTCCCCATTCCGCAACATGATGTTATCATTCATAACTCTATCCTCCAATCATATTTATATTTCTATGATCCTCTATCATCTACATGCCATGACTCTTTGTATATTAATTTGCCTGATTAATCTGCTTCACCAGCTAGTCTTTCACACTTTCTTGATTTTCACGTTGCTGGTTCAAATTGTGATAAGGTACAAGGCACTTACTTTACACAGGGAGAGGATTAGGAAGGTGAATATGCTTTCAATATTTCTTCTGTTTTCCAAAAATTTCCATGTGAGTATGATGTTCTTCCATTCTTGGATGATTTTCAATCTATTAATATCAGTAGTAAATCAAATTTAATAAATTATTTCGATCAATTTGTAGCCTTGGGAAACAATCACAATGATTATGAATCTATTTATGTATACAATCATGAGTGCCCAAGTGTATCAGTTGATATTTTGGTTTCTCATGAAGATTTTACTTTAGCCAGAATCTGATTTGGTCAAAGAAGATGTGCTTATTGAAATTTCCTCTTCATCTCACTATCCCTTGTACTCTACTATTTGTGATGCATCTACTTGCAATGAATATACTCCATGATCTTCAAGTCCTTCACTTGATGAGTTAACCTGTCAATTGGCCCAAGGTGGTGAGATCATCCATGATGCAATTGGAAAGAATTAAATCATTGATTACTCTTCCCATTCCTCATTATCTCTTATTTTTCATGAAGACAACTCTTTAAATAAGATTGCTCATGAAATTTCCCTGATTCATTCAAATTTGAATTTACGATCAAAAGAATCTTTCGACTTGAGTAATTTGGTTGTTGAAGTTGAAAAATATGATGAAATCAGTGACAGAGATGGCTTCCATCTGGTTAGTAGTGGCTTTATTGAAACCAAAGGTAACAACTATCCTCAAACCATGCATGATCTGGTTCAATCTTCAAAATGAAATTTTACAATCCTCAAAAGTTATGGACACCTTCTAGGGAGTCGAGGTACTTCAACTTCTGTTGATGGTTATGTCAGTATCTCGTGATTCTAGTAAGATCCATGAACTAAGTCAGATCTAGTTTTTCCCATACAATCTTTCTCTTTGCATGGTTTCACTAGATGAAAATTTCTTTTTGAAAAATGTTTTGTATTTTGGGTATGATCTTTCAAATTTTCAATATTTTACTTCTGGCCAGATTCAAGGATCTGTTTTAGTTCATTCATATTCATGCAAATCTCTCGCATCAAACTCAGGTTTAGAATGTGTATCTCTCATAGAGTCATGGAATTGCGAAGTTTTTCGTTCCAAGGACTATCTTTCGCTGAATAAATGACACCTACTGGATTCATTTCTTAATAGCCAACTCCTGATTTTCCTTACGAATGTTATATTGTAAATCTTTCCCTTCATCGCACCTGAAATAGTCTTGATTGATAATGAATGCATGAGTTATCACATGAATCAAGTTCTTCTCTATTCACTATGTCTTGACTAGTCTCATGTGTTTATTATGATGGCATACTTTTTAAATTCTTTTGATGATTACGGTTCTTGTATATTTGTCACCAATTACAGGAAAATGGTTTGTCGCATTTGCCTTGTGAGGAAATTGGTTTGATTGTTTAGAGCATTTGCATAGCTGTTCAAATTGATTTATCTTCGTTTATTAGAAACTGGGAATATGGTGCTTTAACCAACCCATTTCATCATTATTCTATCTTTGATTACTATCATTCATTTTATCATTTTCCCACTAGTATATCCAATGATAGTTGTTTCACATCCTTCGATATTCATCATGCAACATCTCACTATTTGGATTTTTACTGAGCGGTTGAGGCACTTCAACCTTCGCTGATGGTTATGTCAGGGCCTTACTATCTCAACATGACTGCTGAATATGATCAGATCTATTTTCCCTCATAGGATTCTCATTATAATCATGTTCCTCTAATTGAAAATCCATCTTTTCAAATATTTTGGGGTTTTCGAGAGGATCATCATGAATTTTATGATCCAATCACTAAATGGTTGGAGCAATTTTACTTGGAAATTTCCATTACAATAAACAAGTTTCAGACTTTTCTCGTGATTGCTAAGTATGATGATGCAGAAGAAGGTGCATTCGCAAGGAGTCTTTGAGGTTTTTCTGGTTATGCTTTCAGTCAGAGAGGAAAGAATGTGAATTCGATGAAAGTAGTGTTTATGACACATCTTTATGTCCACAGGAAAGACCTTCAATTTTTTTTGCAAGTTATTGAAGTTTTTATCTTTTCTGTTGCACATTTCTTTATATTTGTTTTAATTGTTTGCATCTTTGTGGATGCAGGTCATGAACAACTACAGTGGATTCACTGGAAATTTGATTATATGTGACCCCGACCTTCTAGATGTTAGGTTAGGAGTAGGACTAACTGCACTCTAGTTTTCCCTCTCTTGCATTCATCCCATGCTTATTCTATTTAGTCTCTGTTGTCTTTTCTTACTTTTGTCTTGCATTATGCTTTGGTTTAACTTCTTTTGCTTGTGGTTTGGTTTTTCTTTCCTGTTGTGTTGTGTCTTTTCCTTTTGTTCCATCAATAAGACCTTGCATGAATATGCTCTATTGGCTCATAAGGGAACGTGACAAAATAAAAAGGACTTTATAACACTGCAACATTTAGCTATCCCTCTATCCTTCTTCCCTGTCTAAGTTACATATTTCAGTTGATGTTGTTCCGACAGAAAATACGATCCTTGCGTTAAAAAATCCTTATGTTGAACCATGACCTTCATGTCTATTCTAGAAACCTCATGCTTGTACTCGGGTTTTTATGTTTTAGTGTTTTTAAGATGATCCAATCAAGTAGAGAAGGACAAGGGGAAAGTATAAACGCGAAAACTAATATTAGAGGTCTTATATATGCTTATTTGAAGGGAAAACCACTCATGCTTTCAATAAGTCAAGGTCCCTCTTCCGCCCATAAATAAATAAGTTTTGATGCACAATCCTCTTTAAATAAATAAATAAAGGCAAAATAAGAGAAAGTCTTCATGTGTAGAGAGGTGAAGCAAGAAACTCCATGAGGGTACTCTCTAGGCTTGCTATTAGTAGAGCAATGTTTGTGTTCTTGTAGTGACTCTATAGGGGTATTGTCCAGGCCTGCTGGCAACAAAGAAACACCATAGATGAAAAAATATACTTTGAAAATCTAAAGCTCACAAACTTCAATACCCTATCCTAGTTCAAAACATTATGTGATTGCTGATCTTTTGTTTGTGTTTAACCGAGTAAAGGAATGGAGGGGACTATGTTTATGCACACAGTAAATGGGGAAGCCATGGTAATCTAAACAATGAATCAATATTTCTTGAAGAACTAGACCCTGCAAAAAATAATTGACCAAGGCAGAGAAGCTAGAGTTTTACCAGCATGTCACCAAGTGTTGTCGCTATGACAAACACCCTCCAAAATTTTGCATACACTCAAATTTAGGATCTTAATTTGGATTTTGTGATCGATCGTTCCATAATCACTTCTTGGCTAGTTGATGCTTTTATGCTCCCTTCTTGGATCGGAAGTGTCGAAGTCACTTGCTCACATGCTCAATCCACAACAAGTTCAAGATTTCATCCTTTTACACAAGTTTGGACAAGCATAGCATGTTACATCAAGACCATGTCTATGCAATGTTGAATCCATGTCAATTATTAGTGCACACTAAAAATGACATTTTGTCACATTCTAGTTCCATTCGTTCTTCCATTTTGGTGAGTTTTGCAAAATGTCACCTTCACGCACCTTTGTTTTTGCGAGTGTCATTTTCATGTTTTTGGCTGTCACTTTCACTTGAATTCATTATAATTAGTGTATTTTTCATGTAACCTTTACTCTAGCATGTGTTACCTTCACTGTCATTCACATATTGCAAGAGTCATTCACACTTTAGCAATTGATGTATTTTTGCATGTTAGCTGTTGCAGAATGTATGCATGCTCATTATAGTGGTTTCAAGGGGTTATCTTTGTGTGAATGAGTTTTTGTAACCATGTAAATGTAATTCACACTCATTCCCAAAGTTTTAAGCACTATCACACAAGTGTCATCATGGTTGTCGTAAAATGTGCCTTTAGTGTTGCACTTGTCATAAAGTTGTTGCATTGAGGGAAATATGTTGCTAATGAGTTCTAGATGATCTATATTGTTGTGTTGTCAATGTGTCTCAAGTGTGTGATCATGGTTAAGGTATATCACGTTTCACAACAGCCTCTTCGGTCCCACACCTAGCCTCATCCAACCCTCCATAACTGTACATTTCACAAATTCAGTGCTTAATATCAAAACTGTGCATTTCACAATCTTAGTGATGAAGCCTAGAACTACACATGTCACAAATTTAGTTCTTACGGCTAGAACTGTGCATTTTGTAACTTCAGTGCTCAAGCTCAGGCCTTAACCTTAAGAATTGCGTAATCCTTTCTCCCAACCTCTCCCTAACTGTGCACTATGTAATCACAAGCCACAACTCATTCCCTGCACTTCTAAAATGCATAGGTGCACAATAGCCCAGCATCCCTTGTCTCCCAAAATTGTGTAGTGTGTTCACTCAGCATCCGTCCCCCAACCTACCTCACTGGGTCCCATAAATACACAATTTTCTCCCTCATCCAACTTTAACTATGCATTGTGCAGTCTCAAGGCTAAGCCTCAACCTTGAGCTCTTGAACTACACAATTACACAACAATTTGGGGTCATCTGTCCTCCAGAGATGCACAATAGGCTGATCCAGTGTCTGTCCCCTCACCCTATCAACCTGAGCTCCTAGATTGCACAATTTTCTTCCTCATCCTAGCCTAAACTACACATTACATAGTCTCAAGGCTCAAGATTCACCCATGTCTCCCCGAGCTAGGAAATTGTGCAGTTACTTAGCCTCTTTCCCAACCTGTCACCTGGTTCTAGCTTAGTCAGTGGATCAATGTGCACCATCTTAGACTAGGGGTTTATCAGAATGATTTTGTCTTGTCATGATTGAATTGTAGATGCAGGAACTCTATCATGCTATGGAAAGATGATGAAGAAGGAGATGGAGAAGGAGGACATTCTAGGAGACACATATGGAGCTGCAGAGATAAGATGATTAGTAGGTGAGAAGATGGAGGAACAAAGAACTATAAAAAAAGATAGAAGATGAAGATTACATGGAAGACTCCTCATATTCAAGTCACAATGAGGAAGAAGAAGACCATGTACCATCTATTCAAGAAGACACAAATAAAGAAGTAGCAAGAAGGAAAAATTGGCACTGTCACATCATCATGTTGTCCATGTCATTAGTCTCATGTCATGGCCTGTCAAAAGTCATCATATGCCACATAATTGTTGTGGATTATATAATTACCTACTCAAAATGTATTGTAAAGTGGAATTCCAAAGGACACATTCAAAATATGAAGAGTCATGCAAGTTGAAAAGTCATAAGAAGTCAAACAATCATGAGGGTAGTCAAAGAGTCACAAGGAAGGTGAAACATCACCTCTTAGTTATATATACACCCTCATTATATGAGTAAAGGGATTTTCACCCTATCTCCTTCCAAAAGGAATTAGAGAGATAGATGAGTTATTTTCAGAAGAAATGAGTGGCTCCAACGCTCCACTGTTAGAGCTAGTGATTTTTATTATATGCATGTGTCTTGGAACTTTTACTTAATAACAGAAGCCTTCAAGGCCAACACATTCTTCATGCATGGTTTATGGATATTTATAAGACTATTCTGTGAATGTTTGTAATTCATGTCTGCTTTCATCTGTGCTAAACTAGTTGAGCTATTTAAGTTATTTTAGGTCTTATCACATTGAGAATGTGTTGTAATTTCTATTATCTTTGTCACATCCTCGTGGACTATTAGCTAGATGTTAGAAAAGTATCCCTTGTTGCATTGGTTGCAATGATAGTCACATCTCTTTGGACTCTTCTGCTTGATGTTGTATGGATCCCTCTTGTTCATGTGTGTCTCTACTAGGGTGGTACTACCACCTCTCTCTTAAAGTCTCACTTCTCCTCCCCTTCGTAGTGAAAGAAATTTGACACACATATTATCAAACACTCACTAGGCACACCCCCTTTATTTTCTAAGGCACATGTGCACTCATCTCTCTTGTTGATAGTTAGAGCTAAGGAATATCTCTAATATAACTGGAAACCAGGCCGATATTCTGGATGATGCTCCCACTCCAAATGATTTTAGGTCTAATTGGGACTTCACATCGGGGAGATCCCTTGGTTGACAAATTTCCATCACCGTCAATAGGTCACAAAGAAAGTGATGCATTCAAAGGTATGGATAAATTTTTCAAGTTGGGATTTAGAACTAGAGAGATGTGGGATTTGATTAAGGATATTTTCAACATATGGGAGAATATTGGCATAAAAAATCAAAAGATTAAAAATTATAAATCCTTAATATGTACCAATAGTAAGATAGGTCTTGAAATAAAGAATCTTCCAGATGATATGACTATCTCGCCTTGGAGAAAAATCCGAGAGAAGGATGCTAGAGTTGTCAAATCAATATTATCTCTTATGAAGTCAGGTGACTTATCATTGGAAGAAATGTGCCATGAATTACAAATTTAAGTTTGTTGAATTATTTTTATTTATTTTTGAATTATAATTTTCTTTTTCAATTTAACATATTGTTGTTGGTAGTATTTATTATACATATCACTACATATATATTTTTTAATTTATATATTAGCCATAAGGTTTATATGAAAATATAAGAAGAGATGGTTAAAATGTTGAATAAAGAGAGTTGAGATGATGTTATATGCAACTATCCAGATGCAAGTTCTACAAAAACACTAAAATATTTGTATGTTGCATTCAAAAAATAATGTTTATTTAATACAATCATTTTATTCATTTGTAAATTATTTTTATTTTACCACTTATACATATATTTGTTTACTTTATTGAATATTTTGATGAAGAATACAGATAGAATATCAGAGACTTTCAACAATTTTATTCAAAAAATTAATTTGGAAAGGAAAAGAAAGAAACATCTTCAAAATGTTGAATTTGATCCTAGTCTTACTAACTACATTTGGAATGGGCGTAGCATTGTCTAGTGTCAAATAATATTAGATGATTGTGAATACATTGCAAATATCATTCGTAAAAGGGAAAATTCCCTAGCTATTGTAGATATCCCTGATGGTTTCAATTTCCCAAACATTAGATATGATAATGAACCTTAAAGTTATCGAGCTTTCAATAAAGTGGTTATGGGAGGTCAAGAATTCCCAACATCACCACTTTGGAGAATTTTGACATTCCATTCAGACACACAATTTGGATTGATATTATCAAGCTTTAAGGGAAAGGTAAACTCAAGGATGAAATTGACATGGTAAGACACTGAAATTGTATGTTTATTCATTAATATTAACAAAATTATTTATGTACAAGTTAAATGAATTTTTACTATTTTATGTTACAAGAAAAAGCCAAATCTTATTAGTATCAAAGATCATCTAATTATAAGTGATTACGAGTTCATACATGTTTCATCTTGGACAAAAGATAATAGTTACAAGCCTATTTTTTGAATCTAGTAATAGAAAGAGCCAAAGCCAAGTACTGGTTCATGATGTTGTTTTAAGAAAACTAACATATGAGGATAAAGATGGAAAAACAAAGATAGTTAATATTTATAGAAATCTACAAATATTGATTAATATCTTTTAGGTTTATGTTCAAATAAAGGATATTGCATTTTGGATTTGTTTTTAGGTTTAAGTAATTTTATGATATGAAATTAAACTTCAATATTTTTTTAATGTGTTTATACTAATTTACTTAATTATTTCTTTTGTACTTGATGAGTAGGTACAACACTAGCATGCCACCTACAAAAAGGAAGAAATTGCATAGCCATTAAAAAAGACCCACCACAATGCGATTTTAATCAACAAAGAATTAATGTTATTAAAGTTCTTGCAGATGCAATATTAAAAGTTGGATTGAGGAAAGGAGATTTTAATAAATTATGTGTGGAAAAAAAGGAAAAGAAACCCTAGCCATTATATGATGGAATGATTGGAAAGGGATACTATGAGATATTTGTGGACATCAAAGATCCAACAGGAGGAAAATTACCAAACATAACAACATAATTCTATCGAAGAAGAAAATAATAAAGCCCTTGAAGATAATGAACGTGGATTTTATGATATTGTTGATTGAATTTAAGTTATGCTTTAAAATAAAACTCAATTTTGAGAACTATTCATAAGTTATATTTATAATGTTTTTACTTCAATATTTTATGATAAGAATAAGTATTTAGTTATTGTCGTTATATATTTAACATTTTTATGATCTGATTTTCATTTTAATTTTTATGTCAACCATTACTTTTGGAAAAAAACCTTTTAATATTATTATTGTTCTCGACACAAGTTCATAAAAAAAAATTTATTCCTTAATTTTTTTGTTCATTTTTACCCATAAAATTCATTTGTTTGACATGTCATTTTTAGCAAAAAAGTCTCAAAACATGTATTTTTTTATTATATCTATATTCGAAATGTGTATTTTTTTTATCAAATGTTTAAAATTATTACTTTTTTAGTGATAATTACTTGATGTATCTTGAAATATTAATTAATAATACATATATATATATATGGAAAATTCTAACTCTAAAATATTGACCCAATTTTTGCTTTATTTTGCAAAAAATTGAAAATTCCATTAAAAAAAATGAAAAGAATAACAAAAAAAAATTGCAAACACGGAAATCACTTAAAAAATGAACATATGTGGAATAAAAGAGAAGAAAAACATGAAGAAAACTACGTTAAAATTTGTTAAATAACCAAGATGTTAAAATTTTTATCCATACTTAATAGATAAGAAAATTTAAAGTGCAAAAATAAGCCCCCCTCCAAAAAGGGATGGTGCTGCATCAACACTTTCCAAAATCGTCATGAAAATCACTAACATTTAAAAAAAATGTACATACTTGATATATAATAAAATTTAAAGTGTTGAAAATATGATCCAAAAAAAATGGTGATGCTACACCAACACTTTTCAAAATCGACATGAAAATCATGATTTTTTCAACTTCTAAAAAAATGAGAACTCCATATAGTTGTCATTAAATTGGTAACTGTGTTTATTTTTTTCCAAAGAAAAAATTGAACTTCTTATTAAGGCAATAAAAAGTTACATAGTATATGCATTTAAGCATTGAGTGAACTGTATGTTTTCATCAAAACAAAGAGTTGTTCCGAGATGGTAAGAAAAAACCTCTTACTCTTCCATCTCAATGTGCAAGTTAAATCGCTTAGCTAGATCTCGAGCCTCCTCATAGAGGAAAATAACCCAAATGGGAGTATGGTCAGCGTTCTATCATCGCTGTATATAAAGAAAGAAAACAAAAATAGATGAAACTTTCTCAAGGTGAAAAAAGACTCTGAACCAATTCCTGGGCCTCCTCATAGAGGAAAACAACCCAAACAAGAGTATGGTCAACAACCAGTCATCAAACCATAACATCACAATAAAAAAACTGATTTATCTGTTTCAAATTCCTATTTTTACATAGAAATAGAGTCTGTGTATCCAAAACAAAAGACATATTAACAAAAAGGAAATAAACAAAAGTAAAAGTTGGATGAAACTTTCTTTCTGTCTTTGGTCTAAAAAAGGAGGTTGATCCGACACACAGATCATCTCTTCAAACTCAGATTCTTCTATCCTCCAACAATCCAGATCTTGTTGTACACCTGCTTTAGAAAGTTGGTCTGCTGCACTATTCCGTTCCCTGTAAATATGACATATTTTGATATCATTAAAAAACTGTTTAAGATATTTAGCTTCTTCTAACAAAGGAGATAGAATATAATTCTGACATCTGCTCTCGCCATTGAACCATTTGATAATATTCATAGAGTCCCCAAAAATCTGAACCGAAGGAATGCCCAAGTGGGTGAGCCAACAAAGTAGGAGTTTTAACGCTAGAAGTTCAACATAATTATTGGATCCTTCACCCAGTCCTACTGAGGCTTTTAGGCTTCTATGAGCATTCATGTGTATCACCATGCCTGCCCCACATCTATTATTTTGATCTGATGCCCTGTCAAAATAAGCCCAGGGGATGTTTTCTATGATTTGTTCCTCCCTTATTACCCTTGGAAGTGCTTCCCGGGTTGGCTCAGGTATGCTTTCATAGATTGCAGCACATTCGATAGCAATGTGCCCTACTGAGGGAATCAGATCCTTGAATATAATTTTGTTTCAGGCCAACCAGATACCCCAGGATATAATAAGAGGGATATTTCACAGGTTTCCTTTTGGAGAGTCCTTCTGCCACTTTTTGCATACCTCTGTTAGGACTACCCCCTCCCATTTCTTACTATTTTGTAGCATCCTCCCAGATTCCAACCAAACTGCTCGAGTGAAAGGGAATTTTAGATGAGGTGTTGGATCGATTCTATATCATTTTCTAACAAGGCACACCTGCCTGGACCCGACTTGAATCTCCTCTGTAAAGTGTCCCAAGCTGGAACTTTGTTTCTTAGTATGCACTAGAAGAACATTCTTGCTTTTGATGGGAATTCTAGCTTCCAAATGTGATTCCCCCATCCCCTTTATGACATAAGGAATTGGTATCCATATTTTGGGGAATAAATGCCCAAGGGGGCATATGCCCACATGAGCCGGTCTGGTCAGTTTCTGAGCCTAACATTTGATCTTAACGTTCCTTAGTGTAGTGATGCCACTCCTCCATCCATTGCTGATTAAGGTTTGAGATTTGTCCCAGATAACCATGCTTAGCCCCATATAATGGAATGGGAAACTTTTTCAATATGGTTTAGATGGTGTATGCCTCTTGATTCGAGCTGATTAATAGTACATGGGGATAGTGAATAGACTTTGTTTCATCCCACCCATAGATCCTTCCCTATCCTTAATTCATCTCCATTCTCAATATTCCAGGAGAGTCCTTGCTCTATCATGTTTATAGCATCCAAATTTTCTTTCCATACCACTAAAGAATTCCCATTCTTGTTGTTTCGCTTCCTGATCCACTCATCCATGGGACTGGGATCAATTTATTTTCATTTGATCACTATGGTCCACAGATTTTCCATCATTAGTAGTCTCCATCCCAATTTTGATGCTAAAGATGGGCCAAAAGCTAAAAGGTCTTTTATACCCCATCATCCCCATTCCTTAGGTCTAGCCACCTTATCCCAAGCCACCCATGGTAAGATCAAATCCTCCTTAGAGCCAACCCATAGGAATCTAATGCACACTTGTGTTACCCTTTCCAAGATTCCTTTCAAAACTCAAGTAAGCACCACCCAATATACAGGGATTGTCATTAATACAGGTTTCATGAGTACTAATCTACCTACTTTGGATAGCCATTTGAAGCTCCAATGGTTGATCTTGGATTCAATTTTTTCCACCAGCCAATACCAATCCTGTTTCCTGTACGAGTGTGGATTTAGAAAGAAACCAAGATATTTGAAGCTATCTGCCATCTTCCTGTCTTCAAAGGGAAAATCCTCTGCTATATTTCTGATTTCCATTCTATTGAATCCTTCCAGGATTAATGAATATTTTTCCTTATTGACACTCATGCCCGTGGCTTTGAGGAATAGGTCTAAAATTTGTTTTAAGGTCTTAGTTTCACTCCTTCTCCCATTACTGAATAGAAGAATATCATCCATGAATAGCAAGTGGGTTATATATAGATTAACTACCACTTCTACTCCCTGTATGTCTCCTCTTCTCCTTGCTTCCAGTAACAATTGACTAAGTCCTTTTGCTGCTAGGAGGAAGAGAAGAGGGGATAGTGGACATCCTTGTCTCAATCCTCTTTGACTCTGGAAAAAAGTGGATGTCACCCCATTGATCAGGATAGCAAAACTAACATTGTTCAAGCAACCCATAATCCAGTTTATAAAGCCAACTTGAAATCCCAGGTGAGTCAACAACATTCAGAGATACATCCAACTGATTCGATCATAGGCTTTTGAGAGGTCAATTTTCACTACTGCACCTTTGCTTTTACATTTTTTTTATGTTGTGGATGGTTTCTTAGGCCACTCCTACTGCTTCATGTATCTGTCTTCCATCCAGGAATCCAAATTATTCTTTTGAAAAATTCTATGATAGGATCAGTTTCAATCTGATAGCTATAACTTTTGCAATTATTTTGTAGATGTAGTTGCAAAGAGATATCGGCCTAAAGTCCTCAAAAGAAGAGGGGTCCTCCTTTTTTGGGATTAGGGCTATGAAGGTGGCATTGAAAGGTTCATAAATCAACCATTTTCTCCTGGATTCTTCAACCACTTCAGTTAATTCATTCCCTATTATCTCAAAAAAGTGTTGAAAGAGCTCCATAGTCCAGCCGTCTGAAATAGGGCTCTTGTCCACTAGCATTGATTTTATGATTCCTTTAGCCTCCCCTCTAGTGACTTCCCCCATGAGATCTTCAATTTCCTCTTCTCCCACATACCTAGGGAAAGCCTGTGTTGTCCTAACCACCTTCGCTATTGACACTTCTGTGGGGGCTTTGAAAAGGTTTTTGAAATGGTTTCTTCCCATTGATGACAGTTCCTCAAAAGAGTTGGCCTGCCTTCCATCCTCCGATTTTAGGGACCATATGGTATTTGAGTTTTTCCTTCCTTTTGCATAATTTTGGAAGAATTTTGTGTTTTCGTCCCCAGCCCTCAGCCAAATAGCCTTGCTTTTCAGTCGCCACTGTTCTTCTCTTATTAATAGAATTTTCCTGCGTTGTGTCTCCAACATCTTGATCCTATCTCTTTTGTCTACTGTTTCATATCCATCTTCTTCTAGACATTCAAGTTGATCAAGTTCCAACCCAATCTTCTTTAGTGTTTCTTCTTCTTTTACTTTCTTCTCCCTGGCCCATTCAACCATTGCCTTCTTTAATCATTTTAGATTTTCCATAAATAAGAAATATTTTCCTCCATTCTCGTTTGGGTCCACTAGTCTCCAAGTTTTTTTGAAGAGAGTGTTATAAGAGTCCTCCAAAAGCCAGGCTGGATTGAATTTGAAAGGCGCAACCAGCTTTCTGTGAGGTCCTTTTAATTCAATAAGCACAGGTAAGTGGTCAGGGTCACCTCCATCTCCTACCCAATGTCTAAACACTGGAATCTTAACCACTACCTCTTCTCTCAATAGAAACCTATCCAACCTCTTGGCCACCTGATCTTCCCCTATTCTCCTATTCCTCCAAGTAGGTCTAGGTTTCAACAAGTTGATGTCCATCAACTTCCTTTCTCTGATTTTATTTGTGAAGAAATCAGAGAGAGGGTCAACATGTGCCAATGGTCCCCAGGTTTCAGAAATTCCCAAAGAAAAATTTAAGTCACCCCCGATCACCAAATTCATATTATCCATGAAAGACTTAGAGAAAAGGTTATTCCAGAAAGAGACTCTATCCTAAAAGGTCCATAGATATTAAGGATCAACATATTTGTACATAGCTCCAAGGAATAGACTTCTACTCCTAAGGCCTGGTCCAACACCCAAGAATTTATAACCTTAAGTCTACCTTCCTTCACTCCTGATGCCAAACCCCCTGAATGACCTTTTGCATCCATTGCTTGGAAATGCCACCCAGGCAGAATTTTCGACAAGGATTTTGTAACCTCGACTCCAGCTCCTAGAGTTTCTTGCAAGAGTAGAATATCAGGGTTGTAATTATTTATCAAAGCTTTCAAAGCAAGTTTTTTAGGACCACTAGCTCAAACTCTACAGTTTAAGGACAAAATGATCATTGAGGAACTACGGGGTGGTTCTGCGCTGCTCTAAGCACCGCTGAAATGGATATATGTTTACCACCCATATTTTCTGTTTTGGCTCTCTATTGAGCCTTTGATAGATTTTATTTCCTTCCTCTAGTCTTTCAGGGCCCCAAGGAGGGGTTTCTTTTCACGGGGTCTAAGATTGTAATGGGGGTTTATCGAAATATTTTCTGCTAATCCATCAGCTTCTTAAGCCATCCCAAGCCTTCAGTTCAGATGTAATTCGGGGATTGAGGTGATTATACTATCCAATTGCTCACATACAATGTTAATATGAGAATTAACATAGTTCTTTCGCCTGGAAGGACTAGGCTCTGATACTGAAATAATCGAAGATTTAATAGGAGAAAGGATGGAAGGGTTAGGTTCCAGAACTGCACCCTTTGTCTGATGAGTGGGGCTCCTACCATCCTCTTCTACTGGCTCTTTTTTGTTTGCCCTCTCCTGTTGTTGATGCGAGATGATATGATGTTCTTCCTCCTGTACTTCCATATTCTCCACTTGGTCCTCTTGAATCGTGTCAACTTCCATCTGATCCTCCCCTGAGCCCGAAGTCACCTTGTTCCATTTGTTCTCCTCATCTTCTCCTTTCCCTCCCCCTTCCTTTCTCTGCCTCCTTCTTCGCCTAAATCCCAGGAGACATTCCTTTGCAATGTGTCCATATTTATGACACTTGTGACATAAAGGGCATCGTAATATAGCATCTGAGTGTAGGAGAAATCCCTGTATTGCAAGTTAATTTCTTTTGCCAAACCTTCTCGAGGATTTAAACTTACCAGTATTCTAGCCATCCCTTGATCTCTGGTTTGCAAGAATGACATATCAGCTTCCATGAATCTACCCAGATGGTTCCCAATTTCCCTAAAAATAGAATCGAACCATAGAAACAGTGGTAGCCCAGGAATTTGTACCCACACAAGAGATTCATCCACCTTTTCTCGTTGTGCATCAAACAAGGGATTCCATTTTTTGAAGTATATCAGGTATCTCCAAAGCTCCAATTCCTTCCTAGAACCCATTCCATAGTTTCAATCTTATTGAATTTTATCATAAACCATCCTTTTGCCAGAGATGAGACCACAAAAGACTTATCCGGCGCCTCCTGCTAGTTTTTCACTGTCCATTCTTGAATATAGTTGGTTGAGTATTTCTTCCCTCTTGCCTAGCCAACCAGGGTTAATTCCGAGACCTCCATGGCCTCATCGATTTGTACATCCATCCCAAGGACCAAATTTGCGACTTTCTTTGTCCTCTTTATTATCTTGTGCTTTTTCCTCTTTTCCCTAGCCTGCTGATGCCAAACCCCTTCCCTCTGTCCTGTGTGGTTTCTTCTGCATTGACTGATGCTTCTGGGAGCATTCCAGAATGCCCCTCCTTCCTAAAAATTCTAAGTCCTTCGAATAACCTTCCTTCCTCTTGGACTGTCACCCCAACCCCTAGAAAGGTCTCCCTTTCTCCTATTTTCCCTTCCGCTTCTGGGTAGCCCATCCTTCATTCCTCAGACATTTGTTCTTCCCCTCCACCTGCCTTCCCAAAACCTTCCTTACTTATTTCTGTGACCTTCTAGACTCCTATCTATTCCTTTCCTTGTCCTAGCATCCCTGTTATACCTGCCCCAATATTGTTTAGTTGAAGCCCTTTCCCTCCCTCTTATGTCTCCAAATCTTCCACCAGGAAAGAACGTAGGCCTTCCTGGCCCTTAAATCCACAACTAATGACTATGTCCTCTAAACCCCTAGAGTAATTTTTTTTGGTGAGTGAGGTACATTGTTACTTACTTGAAAACCTACAATTCCTTTCGAACAGTGCTCAAAAGGTGAGGATGTTTGCGTCCCTTGTAGCTCCTGCCCCTCCTAGTTCTCTAGATAGGTCAGGCCTAAGATTTCCTCTAGAAGTCCTAGGGATTTACTCTGTTTCCAAACCACGCCTGAGCCACCTTTATTCCTTCTTGACTATCCAGCTAGATGAATATACCTCTCTATGTTTTGATCTATTACCTCCAGCCCCCAGACCGACAAAATGTCCTTAGGCTCGGATCCAGATCAACCGCTTCTCTCTGTTTGACCATCTTCCACCCTACAGATTTTTGTTAATAGGTTACCATAGAAACTAGTTGTATGAGCTTCAACTGCGGGCACGTGCTAAAGGATGGAGATGTCATCGCAACATAATAACAAAATAATCTCTGTTACATCGTTCACTATCCTCTGGTATCCCTGAAGTCCCGTTCGCATAGTTATCGAGACATTAGTCACTCTGCATGGTGGACTCCACTTATTTTCTCGTTCCTAACATGAATGTACCTCCTTGCGACAGTTGTGACCACCTCACCTCCCTTCCTGTCACTGTCTTGGCCCTATAGCGCCACTTGCCATAGTTAGGGTTTCTTGCCTGGTTCTTCAAACCCTCGTTTTCTTGAAATTTTTTTGGGGTAACTATGTTTATGTATTGCATGTGCATTTCATTAGACATAAAAGTCACATATTGCAATGTTGAATTTTTAAAAAATTTATACTATCAAGTGTTATATTTAGTTAAAATGGTTGCATCTTTATGCATGTGCCCAATAATAGGTTGATGATATGTTTGTTCAAAGTTGTAACCATTTAACAAAAGTGACACTCTTCCAAGAAAGTAAATGCAATTATAAAGGAATATGGGAAAAAAGAAAAATGTATTTGAACATAACATCCCAATTTATATCCTTATGAAAAATTGCAACTAAATTTGTTTAGAATTATGCATGGATATTTGTATTTTCCTCTATATTTATCACTATGAGTTAGATATTCCATGGTGTTATAAACAATATGAATGTTTCTATTTTATATTTAATACAATATTGATGAACAAGACTAGCAAATTATGAGTGCCTGTAAGGGCTATGATACCACACATAGGGAAATGTCAGGGGTCTAAAAGATTCCTTATTATTCCTCTATCTATCCTACCTAATCACTTTCACCTTATTTAATTGAGGAAAAGTAAAGAAAAATGATTCTTAGATTTAACTCACACTCCTATAATTTGGAAAGGTTTCTCTCCTACATAATTGGAACAAGAAGAAGAAGTTGGGGGGGTGGGGGGGGGAGGGTTCTTTTTAGATGGAATTCATGGGAAACTTTTAATAGGAGGAAAAATTTGGGAAAATGGGAAGAAAAGATATTTAGAGAAGAGAAAAATAGAAAAATAAATTCCAAAAATATATAGATCATAATAAACATTAAAATATGCATGGATACCCATTGAGAGAACTAGGAAATGAGGAAAATATGAAATATCTTGTGTGACATCTACTAGAACTTTCTATGTTCTCTCTAATAAGAATGAGATGGAGAGACCTATGAGGGATTGAGAAGTAGAGAAGGAAACCCTCTTTTGTTGTGAAATAAAGGTATCATGGGTGCTTGTAGTTGTTTCGTCCTTTGTGAAACTTTCTGGTGGAAGTTATCATGCTTGAATTTCTTATAGATTGAACCAAGAACCATTGTTTCTACTTCATCTAGGTGGTATCATAGTCTAACTAGGGGGTGGAGTTCTATAAAATACCTAACTAGGGGATGGAGTTCTATAAATACAGAGGTTTAGTGCAAATCGCTCAGTCTAATGGGTTTTACTAATCATCCTTCTGGTATAAAAATGGTTTTATATTTTTACCTCTATTAATAAATTATATTATTTTAGTTATAATTTAGGTAAGTAAATAGTAAATTGATCAGTTATAATTTGAATTATTAAATTTTTCAAATTTCTTTGATACTAATAGAAATAATGCTTAATATAAAACTCTGCATATTTTTTCTCTATATATTTATGAAATTAAAGAAATAAGAATCTACATATTGATATAATGTTACAAGTTTCTTCTTTCTCTCATTCAGATAATTCCATTATGAATTGGGCATTTTCTTTCTTGGTAGTTGCTAATGATCTAGGTTTTCCTTCCCTATGATTTGATAAATATTATTTGAAAATAATTTTGGTTTTGGGTGATGTTTTAGATTCGTTTAAAGGAAGTTGAAGATTTATGAACCTTCAATAGTTTTACGAGAAAGTATTTTCCTTGTCAAAATAGTTTCAATCCTTTAAAATAGGGTTTAATGCTTAGTATACTGTAGAATTTAACTAGCACAACCAGATTAATAAATACAGTTGATATACCCTAATAAGTGTATATTAATCACATCCACAACCACATTAGTAAATGTGGTTGATATGTGCCAATACACATCAATGGTATGAATTTAATATCAATATTAATATTGATATCAATAAATATATAATTATAATAATATTATAATAATAATTATAATAATATTATAAAATATCATTATTATATTATAGTAATATGATAATATAACTGATATTATAATAATATAATAAACCCAGGATATTTTTGATATCATAAACCCAAGGGATTAATATTATATATGCAAGGAATTAATAAGAAAAAGGGATTATTAATATTTTAAACCCAAAGGATTAATAAAGCGAAGGGATTAATAATATTATAAACCCAAGTGATTAATAAACCAAAGCGATTCAGAGCATAAGAATGGTGAGGGAATGGAATGTAATGTGTTGGGTCGAGTTCAGATTTCGGAATTGGGTTTATGGTCGACGGCTCACAGAGCTGGTGCTCACGTCGTCCCTTTGGCAATTGACGGTGGTTTCAGGTCTGCGAGGGTGGGTGAAGGGTGTTTCAATCTCTCCGACTCCTCTTATCCTGCTCTGTTTCGTTTTCCTGCTATCAGTGGAAACATGGTCAGGCCTCGACAGCGCCTTCTCAGCCGTCGAGGCTCTAGCAGAGGCGGGTCCTCTCGCCCCTCAGTGGCAACTCCCCCTTCCCGCTGCTGTCGATGTCTATGCCATCAAGTTGCAGAGGCTCATCCCATCCAGTCGAGCCACTTCCTGGACTCCAGCAATCCAGATTCGAACTCGGCTCCGCTACCTGCGTTTGGAACTGCAGTCTTCTCCTTCAGCAATTCCCAGGGCAATTCTCGCATCAACGCCCATGTCTCGGTCCTTTTTCTTGAAGAACCGAAGGAGGAGGGCGAGGAACAACCCAGCACAAAGTTGCACCAGGCTGGAAGCTCTAGGGATGCTGAGGGTTTGCCAGAGGTTAGCCCAGAGCCTGCTGACATTCCACCTTCGACTCAGGCAGCACCTCCGCCAGAGAAGGACAAGGCCGCTTGGGACTCTCTCCCGGAAGGTATGTGCTGGATCATCGAGGAGGAGCCGGACGAATAGTTGTCCGTTCGCTCAGGTTCTCCCCTTCAGACGCTGCTCAGGTTCTCTTATGATTTGCTACGTTTGCTACAATGGCTTACTGTATGTTTTGGTTGTTTCTGTTTGGTTCGAGAATTATCCTGTTCAATGTTTGTCAATGCCCCTGCAAGGGATCCTTATGAAGGTCTTCTTTTTCTTTTTTGTGCCCCTGCGTGGGATGTCAATTTTTGCTCTTACTGCACCTCAACGGTTTAATGCCCCTGCGTGGGTGATTTGTCTCAGTGGTGGTGCCCCTGCGTGGGTGATTTGTCTCAGTGGTGGTGCCCCTGCGCAGGTGATTTGTCTCAGTGGTGGTGCCCCTGCGCGGGTGACTTGTCTTTGTGATAGGGCCCCTGCGTGGGTGATTTGTCTCGGTGGTGTGGCCCCTGCGTGGGATGTTTTTTTGATCACTGTCAGTCCAGAGTTCCATCCTTGGCCTCTGGCAATATGACCTCATGACTGTAATTGTTTTCCTGTTTATGTACATAATAGAATAGCATAGTCTTAACGAGAAAAAAATAAAAATAAACCAAAGCGATTAATATTATAAACCCAAGTCATTAATAAACCCAAGGGATTGTTAATGTTATAAACCCAAAGGATTAATATTATAAAACCAAGGGACTATTAAACCCAAGGGATTGATATTATAAACCCAAGGGATTAATAAGCCCAATGCATTTTTAATATTATAAAGCCAATTGAAAGGATTAATAATCCTAAGGGTTTATTAATATTATAAATTGAAGGGACTAATAAACCCAAAGGATTAATATTAAACCATAGCATCAATATTATAAACCCATGGATTAATATTAAACCCTAGGAATATAAACCTTAAGATTAATATTATAAACCAAAAGGATCGGAAAACGGTGGCAGATGGTGTAACCCCTGGGGAAACAATGGAGGCTGAACTAATAGATTATTCTAAGGACCCCCTCGAAGGTATATCCATTTTCAGCAGGCACACAAGCTCTGAGGTTTTCTTCCCTTTTAGCATATAATTAAATGAAGTCATTGCTCTGCTCCCACCGCTCAGAGGTCCATCCAGTGCGGTCATCAATTTGCCTAAAGTGCCACCCTCTAACATTCCTCCCCTGACATCGATCTCCCATCATTTCGCGGAAAGGAACACAGGCCCTTCTCTAGCGACTGGTTCATCCGGAATCTCATCCGTCCAACCCTATGTCGCCTCACATTACCCATGTCACTCTCACCAGGGACTGTCTCCCATCCTTTCAACCTCAGCTCCTATTCCCACATTTGGCTATTACATGAATGTCCCCCCTCTCCTAGACGCCCTCCCTGCTGGCCTTGACCTAACTCCCCCAAACCCTAACCCTAATTTTGACGAAGCTCAAGGCTGCAAAGAGGCTGCAGAGCCAAGACCTGGAAAGAGGTTAAGGTGCATTAAACCCAAGGCAAAAGAGGTTTTCATTGACTGAGAAGAGGACTTCCAATGGCAAAATACCATGGACATGGTTACAAAAATCCTGGTGGGAAGAGTTAGGGAATGAAACTACTCTACGGCAAGACTAAAACAATGGGTCATGAAAATATGTGGCCAACATCTCGTTGATTTTCCTTTCATACAAACCTTTGTCTGTGGTTAGTTTTCTCTAGAATTTGTGTGATCATAACATACAAATTGGGTAGTGTCCTCCTTCTGGCATATTGAGCATGCCCCAATAATCCTAAGGAGGTGGAGTCAGCTTTTTGACCCAGACAGAGAACAACTTGAGGCTGGGCCAATATGGGTTTACCTCCCCAGTCTGCTGCTTCATAGGAAATATTTAGGAGAATTGGAAACTCCTTGGGCACCTTCTTAGGTTACGGTAGATCATACCTCTCCACTGGGGTTATGGCCTATGCATGGATCCTGGTACATTTAGACAGAAGAGGAGGGCTAGAGGAGCAAGTCACCCTATGTTGGAGGAACTACAATCGAAGCCAAATACTTGATTATGTGTAGGTCCCCTTTCAATGTAGACGATGCCATAGAGTTGGTCACCTATACAAAGACTACCCTGTTCTAGGGAAATCGAAGACTCAAAACAAAGGGATGTAATCTCCCTCAATGAAAACTCAGACACATGGAGATGACTCAGAGGATGCAGAGCATACAGACACTGAAGCAGATGGATCTAGGCCGCTCTCAGAAACACTGAAGAAGTGTTAGAAAACACCTCTTTGGCCTCCTTCACCTCCACTAACCAAGTCTAAGGCGGCCGCTGGAGCCGCACCATCTTAAGGTATGTCAAATTCTGAACATTTCCCTGCAACATTTACAATTTCTTTGGCTTATAATGATAAAGCTATGGGACCCCATCAAAGCCCTGTTACCTTGCCATCCCACCCCAATCACCTTGAATGTCCCCTGATTCCCCATCCTCCTACTATATCATGTACCCCCCTTCTTTTCCGGGGGAGGTTCCATCGGAATTGAATCTTGGAATTGATTCCATTCCCCATCGTTACCACCTTCACTCACATTCTTGGTCTCGAGAACCTGATGCTATTGGCATTTTTCTAGTACCTTCCTACACCTCTTTGAAACTCCCTCGAGGTAGACCATCCTCCCTGTCAAAATTTAGCAGGTAGGGATAGAGGTTGCCATGGGGAGACAACTTACTCTTGATAAGGTCCTTAGAGCACAGAATCCCCTAGAATCATCTCCCCCATGAAGGTCCTCTCTTTCAACTGTAGAGGGATTGCTAGTCTCGAGAAAAAACTAGCACTGCGAAGGCTCCTCTAGACTGAACCAACCAATATAGTCTTCTTACAAGAAACTCTAGGTGCTGCCAATGCCATATCCCCTCTTCTAGAATTCGTGCTCCCTGGATGGCACTTCCAAGCCATGGATGTAAATGGCCGCTCTGGTGGAATTTCCCTAGGATATAATCCACGCTTGATAAAGTTGATTAGCACCTAGGGTGGCATTGGATTTATAGGGGTGGATACCTTCTCTACTAAACTAGGAACTGATATTAGACTGATAAATGTCTACAGACCCTGCCACCATCGGGAGGACTTTTGGGAGCATCTTCTGGCATCTAATATCTTGCAACCAAATAACATCATTCTGGATTGGGACCTTAACTTCTCTCTTGGTTTTTCTGAGTCATGGGGGCACCATGCCCAAGTTGATCCTCTATCAACCTTCTTCAAACACCTCCTAGAAACCCATAGTTACATCGACATCTCCTCTGCTAAGTAAGTCCCAACTTGGAGGAACATAAGATGTGGGGAGAATAGTCTTGCTAGAAGGTTTGATCGCTTTGTGATTAAGAAATGATTCCTAGAGAGAGGATATACATATTGCTAGTGGGTTGGATCGGGAGGATTATGGGATCACTTACCGATATACCTTGATATTTGGGGAGAAATAACCAAACCACGAGCCCCCTTCAAATTCAACTCCACCTGGTTGAAGGGTAATTCCTATATCCACCTAGTCACAGACTTTTGCAAGGCCTACCCACCTACTAATAGAAGGAACACCATTGATGGTTTCATCGACAACCTAAAAGAACTGAAGAATCTATCAAAGATTTGGGCTCATAACAAGAGGGGGACTCCTCTGGGGAGAATCTCTGTTGTAGAACAAAATATAAGAGACATTGAATTAGAAATTTCTGATATGGAGGATGAAAGTGGGGGACTCTTCCCAGCAAATGATCATAGGGAAAAGTTCACTGCCTTAATAACCAAGAGCGGGAACATCCTTAAAGAAAGGGAGGAAACATGGAGATTGAGAAGAAGAGAAATATGGCTGAAGGAGGGAGATGACAACACAAATTTCTACCATAAATTTGCAAATGGAATAAAAGTAATCAACACTATCTAGAAATTGACAAATGAGCAGGGTATTGAGGTGGACACCTTCCCTCAATTGGCCACACTTTCCACCTCACATTTCAAACAGTTCTATTAGGCTCCTCCCAATGCCACCCTAGCATAGGTCATAAGAGTAGCACAACTTTTTCCTCAGTTCATCGATTAGGAGGATGCTATGGATCTGAATAGAGAAATCACTCTTGGGGAACTGGAACCCACCCTGAAATGGTTTAAGAGGGATAAGAGCCCTGGTCAAGATGGTTGGTCGGTGGAGTTTTATTTGTATTTTTTTGATATTCTAGGAGAATATTTACTCAAGGTCATTGAGGAATGCAGGATATCTAGGCGAATGCATGGGGCCATCAATTCCACTTTCATCGCCCTCATCCCCAAATCAGACAACCCATTAACTTTCAATGATTTTCAGCCCATATCCCTGTGTAACTACATATACAAAATCATATCCAAAATCATTGCAAATCGCCTCCGTCCCATTCTTTCCACCCACGTCTCCTCCAAACAATTTGCCTTCGTGCAAGATCGATAGATACATGAAGCTATAGGACTGGCCCTGGAAGTATTGCACTCAACATAGATGAAGAAGATTAAAGGTATGATCCTCAAAGCCAATCTATCTAAGGCATTTGATCGGGTAAGTTTGGTATATATCAGAATGCTCCTAACACATTTAGGATTTACTATGGGAGTTATAAAATGGATAATGTGTTGCATCACTAATATATCCTTTAGTGTCTTGATAAATGGATCTGCTTCTCCTTTCTTTCACTATGAAAGAGGACTCAGGAGAGAATGCCCCTTATCACCCCTACTCTTCCTACTGGTTATGGAAGGGCTCAATAGACTTATTAAGGATATGCATCTCAGAGGTAGGCTTATGGGAATTAGGATCACAGACAGATGAATGATAACACAACTCCTATTTGTTGACGATGTGTTAATATTTCTCCATGGGGGAATAGGAGATTTGACTACTATACAACACTCTATCAACCTATTATAAATTTCAACTGGAATGGCTATTAATAACTCAAAATCCACCCTCACTGTATCTGACTTCTCCCCTCATGAGATTCAGTTTGCACTAAAAAGGTTTCCTTTCACCCTGTTACAGCTAGAAGAAGGCCTCTGGTACCTGGGGTATAGGCTGAAGCCACTTGGATATAAAATAGTTGATTGGGCATGGTTGATCTATAAAGTAGAAAGGAGACTTAATATATGGTATCACAAGTATCTCTCTAGATCTAGAAGACTAGTGCTTATCAAAGTTGTTCTTGAGGCCACCTTGGTGTACTAGATGTCACTAGCTTGGATACCAAGAGGCATCCTTACAAGATTACAAAATCTTTATTGTAGATTCCTCTGGAATGGAAAACAAATAGGGAGGGATTTTGCATGGGCCAAATGGGATTTGTTGTCCATACCAAAGAAATGGGGAGGCTAGGGCATTAGAAAATTGGAAGATTTCTCCACAGCACTAGTGGCCAATCTAGGATAGAAATTAATCACTTCTAGGACTCTCTGGACCAAAGTAGCCTCCTCAAAATACATTGATCAATTAAGGATGATGGAATGGCTGAGATAGACAAGCTAGAACAACATAGGGATCTTGAACATTTGGAAAGCGGTATTGAAATCATTGTCACTTATCCGAGACAGGCTTACCTGGAGAGTTTGTGATGGGACATCTGTTCGAATCAGCCTTGACCCTTAGATAGGATGTGGGAATGCACATTTATTATAAGAAGGACTAATACAGAACCTCAAAGAGTCTGGCATCACCCACATTAGTCACATTGTTGACATAGAGAGATCTACCTTCCTACATCAAGGTTGGAAATCTACCTACATCTTGCACATACCTCATCAATGGCATCACCATTGGACAACTTACACAACAGCTCTAATTGAATCTCATATCCGAATCTTGGAAGGGGAGGATGAGATTATATGGGCAATTGAAAAAGGTGCCCAGTACTATCCCAAAGAGGGATATCTTCACCTTTCCAATAGATATAGACCACAACATATTGATATATGGTGGAAAGGTATGTGGAAGCTTAAAGCCCCCCTAGAACAAGAATACTCATGTGGTCAATTTTGAAAAAAAAATCTCGAGCAGAGACAACCTGATCAAGAGAGGTCTACATGGGCCCTTTTGGTGTTGCTTATGTAAAGACAGTTCAGAAATAGTGGATCACCTATTTCTTACCTGCCCCATCACTATTGACCTCTGGAATACTACGCTCTCACATTCCCCTACACCTAACTCATGGAGAGGTCAAGCTATCAGGGAGGTTTGGGCCAATTGGTGGATAACAGCATCCCCGCCAAAAGCAAGGAACCTCCCCCTTCTCATTAGATGGGAAATTTGGATTGCCCGGAACCGCCTCATATTTCTAGATACCACCCCTCACTGGCCCTCCATCATAGCCTGAATCCTAGTCGATTATAGTAATATTCCTAAAGATGATGATAACACACCCCCCAGACATATCATTCCAAATTCCATAGATCACTCCCAACCTTGGGATTATTTTGATGGATCAACGCAAGAAGAAAGATGTGGGGGGGGGGGAGGTGTTGTACTTTACTTAACTAACTCCCATTACTATCACATTAAAATGGGACTTGGAGGAGGCACAAACAACTATACAGAACTCATCACATCAAAACATCTCATTCATTTTTCTATTGAAAAAAACTGCAGGAATCTATAAGTGTTTGGGGACTCAAAAATTGTATGTAAATGGATAAACAAAACATCAATATCTCATTCTTACACTCAGCGACACATTTTGGACAAGGTCCATAGATATATATAATCTTTTGACAGTTTTGCATGTCGTCATATCTACAGGGAACAAAACTCACTTGCTGACCAACTTTCCAAAGAGGCAGCGATCCGGCCATGTGACATTTGGATGGTACATGAACACAGAGATGGCGAGCATTACCAATATTATCACTGCCATTATATGGACCATGCTACACAGGCTCACCAGGAGCCTGATACTATATGATATGCGACTTTTTTTCCTATTTATATTTATTTTTATTTTATACCTACAACTACATGTTATAGAAAAATACTCTCTGCGTAGAGTAATCTAAATTTTGATAACTAAATAGTACATATCTAAGGAAATGTCTCCCTACATGGAGAACATATATATATATATATATATATATATATATATATATATATATATATATATATAGATATATATATAGATATATATATATATATATATATATATATATATATATATATATATATATATATATATATATATATATATATGCTTCCATATTTTGACAGGCTTACAACCTTTTAAAACTGCATATGCGCACAACATTTACAACATGTAATTTTCCTTAATATTAATGAAAATTACGATTTTTCCAAGGGGAAAAAAAAACCCAAAGTATTAATACTAAATCCTAGGAATAATATTATAAGCCCAAGGGATTACAAACACTAGGATTAATATTAAAAATTGTTAGATTAATATATCAAGCCTAAGACTAATATTATAAACCTTGATATATTATCATACATATTAGGGATAAATATTAGAAACCATATGATTATAAACCCTAAACCCAATATTATAAACCATAATATTAAACCCTAATTTATTCAATGTTGCAATGAAACATTGAATAAATTACAATGTCATATATCATTCTGACAATGATTGTCACACTACCTATCACATTGCGACAATACTAGTCACATTGCGACGTTGGATAGATATTCGTACTATTCCAATATCAAAATATTAAACCAAATATTATAAACACTAAATTTATAAAACACAACATTATAAACCCTAAGTTTAATATTATAAACAATAAGATTATAAACTGTAAGTTTAATAAATTAAACCCTAGGAATATAAACCCTAGGATTAATATTAGAAACCATAAGATTAATATTAAAAACACTAGGATTAAAATTAAAACCTAGGATTGTGAACCCTACGATTAATATTATAAACCCTAATATTAATATATTAAACCCTAATTTTGTAATGATGTAATATGAAACCTAATATAAAATCCTAACATCATAAAAACCAACATAAGAAACCCTAAGATTAATATTATAAACACTAAGATTATAAACCCTAAATATAATATAATAAACCCTATGAATATAGATCCTAACACTCATTTTATACTTAAGATTAGTATTTTAAACCCTATGCTAAATATAAAACCCTAGGATTATGAACCTTAAGGCTAATATTATAAATCCTAAGATTAATTTATTGAACCCTAATTTTGTATTTTCATAATGAAATATTGAATAAATTGCATTGTAATGTAACATTGCGACAATGATTGTCAAATTGATTGCCACATTGCAACAATTTTTGTCACAATGTGATGTTGGATATATTTCTAATTATATTAAAACCAAATGTTAAACCTTGATTTTGTAATGTCACAATATTAAACCCTAATATAAAACCATAACATTATAAAACCCTAATATTAAACCCTAACTTTGTAATGTCGCAATGTGACATTGAATAAATTGCATTGTAGTGTAACATTACAAGAATGTTTGTCACAACGTGACATTGGATTAATTTTTGTACCATTCCAACGTCATAGTATTGTTACATATTGTTAAGGTTGGGTATTGTTAAATATGGTAAACAAAGAGTTCACTAAGTTGAGCATGATTAACTATTAACCATTGACTATAAAGGTGTACATTGTTTGACTATGTTTAACATAGGATTAATATTATAAACCCTAATATTAATATTATAAACGTTAGGATTAATATTAAACCCTAATATTAATACTACAAACCCTAGGATTTTGAACCGTAGGAATAATATCATAAACCCTAATATTAATATTATAAACCTTAATATTAATCTAATAAACCTTAATATTTTAATGTCATAATGTGACATTCAATAAATTGCATTGTAATGTAACATTGTGACAACGATTGTCAAATAACCAATGAATATAAACCATAAGATTCAAATTAAAAACATGTTATAAATATTAAACCCTAGGATTAACACTATAAACCCTAGGAGTATTGTAGTGGTGTGCTTGTTGCTATGTAGTACCAAAGACACCTTCCTTGGAGTTGGTTGTTCCCTACAACGAAAATACAAGAATTTTTTTGTTTTTAGTGGACAACATGGGTAAACAAAGCAATTCAAGTAGTGGAAATAATGCATACATAAACATAAAATATAAAATATAAAATAAACACATGAATAATGCTTAATGAAGAAAACACATCAACAAAGTAATGGAAAATGGTTCCCTTTATTGACTTCTGAATGTAGAAGAAATACAATAGATGAATAAAAGGACACTTGGAGAGAACTATTTGAGAAATGGTGCTAAAAAATCCTCAACATGGAATTTCCTTTCCTCAATCTCCTTGAAATCTTCCTCTCTCTCTCACAAAGAAGTGTGAATACTCTCTCAATGATGAAATCCTCTTCTCAATGAAATGCTTGATTGCTAGGGAGAAATTTTGATTGCATAACAATGCTTTGCTCCTTCTTGTTTCTTAGCTTTCCTAGAACTTGTATTTATAGAGTTTCTTGGACACTCCTCCTCCCATTGGATCATCAATGTGGTGGTTCACCTAATAAATGAGATGAGAGCTACCAATTCCTTTCCTTTAAGGCTTCGTGGGGCTCAAGTTTCAAATTTGTCATCAGATCGTATCAAGATTTGGAGTGTTTCTCAACCAAGTTCGAAGCCCGAGGTGCTGACTGGAATTTTTCACGACCACATGGCTATCGAAGAAATAGCCACCTAACCATCAATTTTTGGTAATGTTGCATCCGCATGGTTCAATTTTTTCACTTGAACCTTAGGAAAGCTTCTTATTTTTGGTCTTCATGGTGTTTCCAGCTCAAAATGTCACTTCTATATGTGTTGATCACTGACTTGGAGTGTCTCTTAATGCATACATATGAGTGTATTAATTTCATATGGTAATAGTTTCCCCTTGATGTATGAGGTTAGGAGCAAGTGTATAGCCAAAATACATCACATTTTGCTGATCTGACTAAGAGTCTTACCAACTTCTTGAGAGATAAAGTAACTTACTATGAAGATGAGTAGGGAAAATCCTTGACTAAGAATTAAAGATAACCATGTTATGAATAAATACTAATATAAAGTGTTTATATGAGGCAGGAATATCCCATGATTATTATGATGGATAATTACTAAATATTAAAATCACACAGGAAATGGTCTTTTCAAGTCAGCGTTGATGTAGCTAACATGTTGATGGCTGATGATGATAGCTTCTTACACCCTCAGGGGCAGTTCTAACAAATAGACTAAACTAGGTGCCCCCATGCATCAAAAGTAAAGTACTGCTGATTGAGGTTCTAAAGGATGCATGGGTCTTTGACTCTAGGTACCTCCCATGCATTGAAATGTGAGCACTATTGAATGAGGTGCTAATGGATGCATGGGTCTTCGAATAAATGAGAGAACTGCAATGGTAATAACATACGATACTACCCTAACATGAAAAACTTTACAGGTGTAAAATGTTAGGGAGACTGATGTCATCAATGGGTGATAGTGAGTCCCATTATGCCACTCGAGGTTGCCCCATAACGGGGGGAGAAACCAAGGTACAACTTCGATCCTAGAATATGGGTGTTGAAGTCAACAAGAAAGAAGCACTAATCATCCAAAATGTTGATTTATGGAATCATGATGAAGCAATAAAGATGACTGAAACATGGTGGGTCATAGAGGCATGCTAATGAGAGATGAAACTATGGGTATATACAAAAAAATGCTCAAAATTGGAGCTATAATGTGAGTGGTGATAGTCAAAACAATTATTCTATGGGAAATTCCCACGGAGTTGGTAGGACATCTAGGTAGGTATGAGCGTGTTCTAAATTTTGTGGTAAATGATGGATGGATGTGTATCATGGTGTGGTGATATAAGAAAGATCCAAACAAGGGAAACTAGGGACTTCCGCTAGGTATAAGAAACAAAAATATTGATGGGAATTCTTTTCATAATCTTTTTTTGTACACTTTCCAAAAGAATGTAAAAGTGTTTTGGTATGTACAAACATAGAGATGGGTGCCCCAAGAAAATGACATATTGCGTAATGATGTAGGTAGGGTTTTTGGATGAGGGTAGGGGCCCCATTGGTTGGTCTTGGTGCGAGGTTGATGAGGCAGATGAAGTGAAACGTATGGGCTATGGTGTATGGAGGGATGATAGGCAAAATGTAGAACATGGGAGTGTGTTCAACTTAATTTGAAAAATAAATCAATGAGGTCGTCTAGAAGTTTGGTTGGTAAGCAGTAATTAAGGAAGAGGAGAATGAGGCTGATCTTCAAGACATGAAAAAAAGATGGCTCCCAAGCCCAAGTGAATCGTCATGGATCTTGATAGTGAAATATTATTTATAAAATGAGGTTATCCATGTATAGGATGTATCCTCAACTGACATGGATGTTTACCAGGTGTAGGTGGAAGGTGGTGGTAAAAATGGTTTATATGATGGACCTTATAGTGACTTTCAAAGAAATGATGTCAAGATATGCAAAGCTTTCAAGGAAGCCTATCATGTTGAGTGGTGAATGATACCTTAACTATCGACACTCATCGGGGGACTGATTTTACTGAGAAACTACTTGAAGACCTAAAATTTTGACAACCAATAGCCCAAGTGACAACATCTTGATGAAATACTATGTAATATGAAATGTGTTGAAAACGATGAACAAAATAACATGGAAAGGCACACCTGATAGGTACTCTAAGATGTCAACTAGGCCCAAAAATGAGTATGTCATTGAAATGGAACAAAGGGTACCATGATGAAGATAACATCATCTTGATCATAAAGTCACTGATGGTTTTATGAAAGGACATCATGAGCTCCTAATTGAGCCACAATAAGGTGACATAGAGGGTGATATATAGCGTGAAATGGGACATATGACACCTCATTTGTACTTGTTGACATGGATTGTAGAAATGGGTCCATGAGTTGTTTTATTTTGTAACGGTTAGCATTCGTACATGGGTAGCACGCGAGGATAGCTAGGTAAGGGGTCACTACATAAAATTCGTGAATTTGGTAGCCCAGGGTAGATAGGCTATACAATATGGCTTGTATTGACATTTTTTAGGGAAATATAAAACTAGCATGGGCGATTGTGAAATAGTCATGCGAGGGCACGTGGGTGAGAAGGCCACAAGGTATTCTTGCTAAGGAACTTATGGATTTGTGTGTAATAGGCATGTGGGCATGTGACTGTCTGAGAAATAGTCATGTGACCCAATTTTTTGTGCGAGAAACATACGTGTGATCAAGGGGATGATGTCCTCACTGGTAAGAGGTTGACAGGCACATGGGTGTGAGACTATATAGGAAAAGTAAATGTAGACTTGTGTGGATTTTTGATGAACAAACACATGGCCACACACCTATTCTTAAAACAGGTGCACGAGATGATAAGGAGATTTTTTTTTAATCCTTTAAGGATAATATTTAAGCCTTTGAGGCAGTGGGATCAAGAGGCCTTCGAAATCCGGGGCTACGATTTGCAATTCACCACTAAGATGGATGTCTACTTTGTGACTAGATTGGTGCCTCAAGGAGAGGTTCTACCAATGCTGCTTCCACCTAGTCGAGTGGACCTGTCTAGATGGGTTGAGGACCACAACAAACTCAAACCTTTTCAGGATGGGTGTATCCATGTTGATGTAGTTTTGAATATAGCTATGTGAGTGACCTTAACTATGATCGTATGACTAGTAGGGACATTGTCCCCACATCACATATTTTTGCCTAGCTGGTCATCCTCTAGAGGCTTTAGGGAGGTGCATTTTATGATTGTGTAGGCTATCTCCATAGGAGGATGACTACATAGATTACACAGGTTTTTCGAGGGGAGGCATGGAATTTTTTCTATGAGAGTGTCATTTCACTAGTAGAAAATGGGCAATTAGTGACTAGGTGACTAAAAAATTTAGTCACCACAGCTTTTTCAAGTGAAATACTACCAAAAATTAGCAATCTTATGTGACCAAACTAAAAACAACTAACATAAATCACTAATGTAGTCGCAGGTTAAAATATGTGAATAGCTAATAAGTAATACAACTAAAAATGACTAACATGAATGACTAATTTAGTCTAAGAACAAAAATACAACTACCTAACAAGTACTACAATAATATGAATCAGTTTTTTATGTTAGTCATCTTAATTGTGTCAAGCAATCTAAACTTACAAGTGATAGGGGATTGAAAGGTTGTTAAATATTGGTTGAAAGGTTATCCTTGCTTAAAAACTTCTTCATCCTCACATGGTGTATAGGTGAGCCAACTTTGCACTGTGTATCTCTAATAATTTGTAATTTTAAAAATATTTTTTTTAATAAAACGGTTTATTTTATGTATTCTAAAAAAATATATTCATTGAATCTAATTGGTCCTAGTTCTAATTTGAAATTAATTTAAAGGGAAATTTTAATTTTTAAGACTATAATATCAAATAAAAACTACTTTAATTTCATATTAATCGACGTACATCCATCTTAACCCTGGATCTATCTAGCGTTGAGAGGGGTCCAATCTCTCGAGGTAATGTTTTTTTTTTTCTAGTGCAAAGCTTGAGAAAATGTATCCAACATAGATCCATCTTACATCCATCTTTCACAGATTACAACATCACATTGTAGCACTGCATTTTTCACATTGTAGCACTGCATTTTTCTCTCTGCCTTGTCTATATATGTGTGGAAATTTTAGAAGAAGGAAGACCATTAACGTGATCTATGGATTTCATGGGATTCAAACCCAGATGGAGTTTTCATGGGAAACACCTTAGGAGGGCATCAACGATTAGATGGAGGAAGGGAAAGGTCGGAAGAATGTGATCTATGGATCTCATGGGATTCGAACCCCAGATGGAGTTTTCATGGGAAACACCTTAGGATATCATCAATGATTAGATGGAGGAAGGGCAAGGTCAGAAGAACGTGATCTATGGATCTCATGGGATTCGAACCCCAGATGGAGTTTGCATGGGAAACACCTTAGGGGAGCATCAACGATTAGATGGAGGAAGGGCAAGGTCATTGGGCGTGGATATTTTGGTAATTTGTACATGGGTATGAATTTGGACTTTGTTCTTCCTTTTTACTAGAGAGGATTTTTGTTTGTATGGGTAAATAATTTCGAGGGTTTATATGATCAAAGCATAAATTTTATCTAGAGTTGAGGGTTTAATGCTTTTGATAAGGGCAAGGTCATTGGGCATGGATATTTTGGTAATTGTACATGCCTATGAATTTGCACTATGCTCTTCCATTTTAATAAAGAGGATTTTTGTTCTTATGGGTAAATAATTTCAAGGGTTTATATGATCAAAGCATAAATTTTATCTAGATTTGAGCGTTTAATGATTATGATATTTAGGTAATTTGTACATGGGTATGAATTTTGACTTTGTTCTTCCTTTTTACTAAAGAGGATTTTTTTTTGTATGGTAAATAATTTCGACGGTTTATATGATCAAAGCATAAATTTTATCTAGAGTTGAGGGTTTAATGATTTTGGTAAGGGCAAGGTCATTGGGCGTGGACATTTTGGTAATTTTTACATAGGTATGAATTTGGACTCCGTTCTTCCTTTTTACTAAAGAAGATTTTTGTTCTTATGGGGTTTATATGATCAAAGCATAAATTTTATCTAGAGTTGAGGGTTTAATGATTTTGATAAGGGCAATGTCATTGGGCATGGAAATTTTAGTAATTTGTACACAGGTATGAATTTGGACTCTGTTCTTCCTTTTTACTAAAGAGGATTTTTGTTCTTTTGGGTAAATAATTTCAAGGCTTTATATGATCAAAGCATAAATTTTATCTAGAGTTAAGGGTTTATATGATCAAAGCATAAATTTGAGGCTTTAATGATTATGATATTTTGGTAATTTGTACATGGATATGAATTTGGACTTTTTTCTTCCTTTTTACTAAATAGAATTTTTGTTCTTATGGGTAAATAATTTTGAGGGTTTATATGATCAAATCTTAAATTTTATCTAGAGGGTTTAATGATTAAGATATTTTGGTAATTTGTACATGGATATGAATTTGGACTTTGTTCTTCCTTTTTACTAAAGAGTATTTTTGTTCTTATGGGTAAATAATTTTGAGGGCTTGTATGACCAAATCATAAATTTTATCTAGAGTTGAGAGTTTAACAATTATGATGTAGATCTTGATTGCGGCCAACAATTCATCAAAAGACCATGCGTAAGTAAGAATTTTTCATGTCCATATTGTACAAAGGGTTTAATGATTATGATAATGTAGATCTTGATTGCAGCCAACAATTCACCAAGAGACAATGGACAAGTAAGCATTTTGCATGTCCTTATTGTACAGATCAATTTGATCCTCCCTAACTTTTCTAGGGTCAGAATGCATGATTTTTTTGTTTTTATTTTCACCTTTTTTTAGTGGTTGATTGTTTATGTAATGGACTATACCATGTGAAAATTAAAAGGGCTCAAGTGATGCAAAAAAAAAAATCTGTTAGGATGCAAATGCTAGACCTTCCTCAAACTTTGTTACATGAAATTAAAATTTCTTGTAATCATGAACATAAAATATTTTTTGTTTCATCCTTAGGTTATGATCTCAATGCCTACATTTTTAAACCATGTTACTATATTTTAAGTAGAAGATACTTAGATCCATTAAACCTTACAACTCTCCAAGGCTTAGGTTAATTTCAGCTAAAAAGAAGGAACCTGAACGACTTTTGCAATTTAGATTCAATTCTTACAGACAATGATTAAAAATGGAAGAACCCAATGGTTTGATAACTTTTACCCACCCGTCAATTTTGAAGACCTTTGGTATTATTCTGAACCTAAACATAGAGAGTAGAAGAAGAAGAGGAGCCTGGATGAGGTGGACCCTAACCTACTTGATACTGTTCAAAAGTTGGGCGTGCCATTGACTAGAAGAAGACATTGACCACCATTGTTGTAGATGTTGTTTTCGACAGTGTTTTCATTGCTACCATGCATAGGTAGACTTTATAGGTAGTTGAGGTTATATTTTGTTCATCATAAGAGGTAATTCAAGAGTATCGTTATCTAGTTAAGAAGTAGCTTGGCAGGCGTTACACAGTAATTTGTCACCATTGGTCACCGTCCCTGTTACCCCTTTCCCGCATATTGGAGGACTCATTCCGGGACTTGTGAGCAGTGACATAACTTGAAAACACTTGCATTATGTTCCCCTAAGTATGGACTTCATATGCCTTGAAGACATCTCCTGCAAAATATCCTTAAAAAGTCCCCTTTTTCCATTAGCGCGGATCCACAGTGTATCACTCGCGCCAATGAAGGAAATTCTCCAAAAAGGGCGCACTCATCGGTGCTCTATCTCAGAGTATTACCCGTGCCAACCAAGTTTGGAAAAGTTTGTTCACAAACGCACGCCCGAGAGTTTTTTCCTTTCGACTCATGTGGCTTTTCAGGGATAATGTCAATCTCATGGAGGTCGAGAATCATCATCCACAATAGCTTTTTGAGGATAATGCTTATCCCATGAATGTCTGGATTCATTGTATTTCTTCCTCCTCCTCTGTCTATAAAAGCTTGTTCTGGTGCATTTGACAAGCTAGTTTTGAGTATAGGGAGAATGATATTGTCAAAAGTCTGAAAGATTGTTGTTGAGTCTTCTTTGCATGCATAGTCAAAGAGAGAGAGAGGCTTGTTCCTGATCTCGACAAGCTTTGCAAGACATGTGTAGCTGATCACCCAGCCAAACGAGGATTTGACGTCAGAACTTCGGTTGTATACTCCTTTGTTGATTATCAATAATAGATGACTATCATCATGGTTCCATTCTTGCTGTTCATTATGATGATATTTGAATTATATCTTTTCTGACCGATATATAATTGCATCTATTGGATTTTATGCTTCTATTTGTATTGTTCTTTGCATGTGCAGGTGTCCATTCACGGAGATCGTGAGGATCGTGACCGGCCGGAGCAAAGGAATGGGAGTGTCAACTCTCCTACAACACTAGCGTTGGAATCCAAGTAGGTTCTCATAATCCACCTTTAATTTGCAATTAGGAACTTGCATGATAGTATTGTTTGATTGTTGCTAGACCCATTTTGGGCTAGTGGGATCGCCTCTGTTCGCAAAGGGGATTTACCTCTCCAACAATTTGGCGACTCCACTCGGGAAGCTATTTGTTGTTTGATTCGTAAACTTTGGACGGAGCTTGAAGTACGGCCAGGTAGCCTTCGAAACGCTATTGCTCTGCATTAGCGAAGTAGATCAATGCCACTTCAGTCAATCTCCGGTTTGGTTTACGAACCAAACATCTTGGAGTTTGTCTTGCACTTTGGTTTTCTCTTGTTTTGATTGCTTAGATAGCTTTCTGGGTTGGATGCTCTGTTGTCTCTTGCTACCTGGTCTATCTGGATACTATCGACCAAGCCTTGGACTGCTTGTTTTTATTTTTAAGCTAGAAAACTTGATTGGCGCTCTCTTTTTTCATGACAGTCGCGCCAATTGGCGCCATTTGCCAGTGGACAGCTCACGCCAATCCTTAATTAGCGCAACTTTCCACCTGACAGTCATGCCAGGCCTGTGAACTTTTCCAGTTTGCTTGTTTGTAGCCTTCCAAGCTTGGGTTTTGTGTCTAGCTACACCTTTTTCAATCACTTGAGTGTGTCAGAGTCATGTTTGACTGGTTTTGAGTCTTTTTTTGGCAAATTATTAATTTGATTTCCTTTGATCATTACTTGGAGGTTTGTCTCGGTCTTTTCACAATTTTGCATCTTTTTAATTTTGTTTTTGCAAAAAAATTTCCCCCTCATTCGCCCGGGGGGGGGCTAAATTGTGTATGAGTGTTAATCGCCTTTGACTATTTTTAGTTTATGATCTTTGGAACTCTCACCCGTTTTTCTTGATTTGCACTTGATTGGTTCTTAGATTACATTAGAATCATCGTGTGTTTGAGAATTCTCTTGCATATATCACACTTGCATAATTAGAATTCTCATTTTCAGGATATGAATGAAAAGTGTGCATAGATTACATTTGCATACTTTGGGTGTTTGCCATTTTCTATCAATTTCACATTTTAGCCCTATGATATCTAGTGGCTTTGCATGTTGAGTTTTTGGTCTTCTATCAGTCCAGTCGACTTTTTGATTACTCCATTGCACTCGTTTAGTGGTTGTTAAACTTTTTATTGCGTTATTCGAGTGATTCTCTTCTTTTCGCTTGGATTTCGCTTGGCTTCATTTTGGGCTTAGATTACATGGCCCATTGAGGTCTTTGAGATCTTCTCTTGGTTCTGAAGGACTGCCTTGGTATTTAGGGACTTGATTGTGTTTTCATTGAGTGAAATTTGTATTTTTACTCTTTGTTATTGTTTCTCAAAATTTGTTTAATGCATTTTTCCATAAAAAAGAAACAAACAATCTCTTTTGCTTTGCATTAGTTAATGGAAAATAAAGCTTTTCGTTGACATTAGCGATTAGTAACTTTAGAGAAAAGTTTTGTTAATTGCCATTAGCTGCATTAGAGTTATTGTTGATTGTTTTATGGTCGTTTTTGTTTGTGTGAAAGCTCTCAACCCTCTCGTAGTTAGCATTCATTGAAGGAAATGACATATTTTGGCATATAGTTTGCATTTAGGAAATTTTGAGAGATTACATATGGTAGGACCTAGAAATTGAAACCTAATCCAAGATCAACCGTAAAATGAACTGAATGAATCTAACAATGCATTGGAACATAACGCACACATTTAGAGGTCTAGGCTAGAGACGTTCTCCGGCGTCGTTAAACCTAGTCACTTTTGTTTCACTCAAGGTTGGGTGATTCCTCCTTTCATGACGCAATAGTGGTTTAGCACGGATTTGAGCTCCCACGTACCATCGAGTATATGGGGAGACCCCACTAGGTTATCATCCTTTATCCACAGGAAGTCGTGTCTGCCACCTTACAAGCCGTAATGCACTGAACACAACATTCGGGAAGATTGACTGCCGTACAAGAAGTCCTTGGTTTTCATATGATTGCCAAGTTGTATATGCAGTTTTATGGATTGTTTGGTAAACCTTTTGCCTAGTTCTCTAGAGTAGTCACTTTTGACCCTTTTCGGACTCCCTAAAAGAAAAGGTTCACCTGAGCACTTGTCACTTCAGGCTCATTAAACATTCCAAGGAGACTAGAGTCACCTTTTCGTCCTTTTCTCAACTCTTAAAACATGAAAAGGTCAAGTTCAGTTCCTTTGTCTTAAAATTTATTCGGCCACGATTCACATTTACCCGGTTAAATATTGTTTGCGTTAGCTTGAGTAGGATTCTTTCTCATTTTCAATGGCAACCTTCCCTGAGTCTACCGACCAAGGTGTTCCCCCGGATGGAAACCCTAGTCCATTTCCTTCTTTTGGAAATGCCGGTGCTCCGTATATGGCAACTTTGTATTTGCCTGGGTTGACCATCAGTTTACCCGTATGGTTGTTTTCAACCTCGGTGGTCCCGAGTGTGATGACTCTTGTTCCACCGTCTCCTCCACCCGAACAACATCATGTTGATTCCAAGGTGGACCTCTCCCCTTCTTCGCCTGTTTCTGCGTCCTCATCTTCTACTTCGCCTGGCAAAAGTATTGATTCGAGTAACCAGGTGGCTAAGAAGAAGAAGAAGAAGACGAAGAAGAAGAAGTCTCCTAAGGGAGAGGCTAAAAGTGCCGCTACTCCTCCGAGTCCACCTCAAATCGGGCCACCTTCTGCTCTTCCGCGGAAGGTCAAGTTTCCTTGTAGATTGTGCAAGGAGGACCATATTATTCGCGATTGTCCTGGCATTCCCAGGGTCTTAGAAGTATGGTCTTGTGATCCGGTCCGCCCCTCATCGTCCTCGGAAGTTCATGGCGATGCTACCATATCAGCTGGAAATGGTAAGGGAAAAGGGAAGATTCGAATCCCCTGTAGACTCTGTGAAGGCAATCATCCCCTTCACCTTTGTTCACTCATGGATAAAGCCTCCGTTGTCTTGGAAAGTCTCACAGCTCCTTCACCCCAACTACCCGTTGGCTATCAACGTCTCTCTGTAGCCGCAGATCGTTCCCCTGCTGACAAAGAGATCGAACAAGATTCCTCTCTTGTCCAGCCTCCTCTTCCTGAACCTGGCTGTGCCCAGCCTGTTCCAGACCAACCATTGGTCGGAAAGAGTGTCGACTCGAGTTCACCACCTGTCGACCACTCTGTTTCGGAAGAGCATCACTCCCATGTTCTTCTCGTCTCCTTAGATTCCCTGGAGTTCGGAAATGACTCTCCTATCCCAGCTACTCCCGAGAGTCCTGCTTCGGTTCTTTTAGAGCAGGGGGCAATCATATGATTCCCCCACCAAGTAGTTCAGTCGTTTCCTTCGACTGGAGTCGTTTGACCACCTCCCGCCTCCCATCCCATGTGCCTTTCTGGGTCACGGTACACGCCTATAATAAGGCGATACCTGGCACTATTTTGGATGAGGGTGCATCTGTCAGTCTTATGCCTGCCACTACTTGGCAAGCTTTGGGTTCCCCACAGCTTGTTCCCGTCGCACCGAATCTGACGGCTTTTGATGGAGGAACTAGTCAACCATTAGGGATCCTTCCAAAGTTCCCTATTACTTTGGGAGGCAAGACCGTCTATATAGACGTATCGGTTACCCAAGGTGCTTTAGATTTCAGTCTTCTCCTTGGCCGTGACTATGTTTATGCCATGGGGGCCCTTGTCTCTTCACTTTTTCGTGTGGTTTGCTTTCCACACGATGGAAGAATTGTGACTATCGATCAATTATCGTTCGTTTGTCCACGGGTCCCTCCTGTGCAGTCATCATCCCCTCCTGGTTTTCATCCACCAGTTGCATCTGCCCCACCACAGATCAACTACGCGGCCACTTATCCCGTGCCTGGATCCAGTGATGCCGCCATTGTGCATAGTGTCCTGGGGGCATTGGGTCCTGACTTCCGAAATGTGGTCCTTCCACCAAGAGTGACACTCTTGGAAGCACCGACTTCATGTTCAATATGATGAAGTTCGGTTGGAGCATAGTTCCTTTCCTGTGTCAAGCTCCTTAAAAAATGAAACTAGGCTTAGTCGGAGCATAGTTCGTTTTCCTGTGTCAAGCTCCTTAAAAAATGAAACTAGGTGTCCGAGGATAGTTTTGATCTTGTGGCGACCTCGTTAAAAAATGAAACAAGGGTTATGAGGATAGTTCTTTTACTACGTCAACCTCATTTAAAAATGAAACAACTCCCTTTATCCTTTCTTGAGGAACCACAGCAATGAGTGGTTTAATTAGCCAGCCTCTTCACCATTACATGTTTTGAGCAGTTCCACCATTACCGGAACCAGTTGCTACCCTTTATACCACTCGTTCCTCTAGGACGAGTCTCCTTTAAGCTCTTTTCTGACTCGTAAAATATGAAAAGATTGCCGAGTATTTTTCCCTTTTTGACTCGTTAAAGAGAATAAAATGGAGGTCTACTTTCAGCTCTTTTCCGACCGTTTAAATTTGAAAAGATTGCCGAGTTACCCCTCTTGACTCGTTAAACGTAAATAAGAGGCGTTCGTCTTTAAACTCTTTTCCAACTGTGTAAAAACGAAAAGATCGTTGGACCTTTGTCGTTTCAGGTTCGTTAACGGTTTCGAAACGACGTGGTTTCGATCGCTTTTTTACTTTTTCAGGTCGAAATCACTACTTATGAAAAGTACTCCTCGATTGTAATGGTCGGGTGGTTCTTTCAAGCATTGTTTTATACTTCCACGGGCTCGAGAGACACAACTTTACGAAAAAGGACACCTTTGGAGTTTTCTTTTCCGCAGTCTTTTCAAACTCTCTAAACATGAAAAGACGCCGAGTTTTTCCTTTGTCAGACTCGTTAAAACTTGATGACATTGAAGTCCGTCAAGATGACGTTACAAGCATATGCTATCCCCATCAAGCTTGTAAATAAAAATAATTGGGGTACTTGCCAGAAATGGTGGGGGAAAATGGAACCATAATTATTGTCGTGTCGGTAGTATGCCACTCTTGAACATGGCACTTGTCTGCTTTCGTGTCTGGGTGGGGATATCTCATCTCATTTTTCACTTGCCTCCATGGATTTGGGTAATCCTGTTTGACCTCTCATACTGCTCATTGCCTCGTCACCATGACCTCTGATCCATTGATGTCAAATACTGCCAATTCCATTGTCGTGCCACCGATATGTTCAAGAGAAGTTGACCTCTGCAACCTCCTTTTGATAGCTCACACAATTTTGATCCACCACAACATTCTTTCTCTGTCTCGTGTCGATGATGTGGGAAAAACTATGGCCCACCTTCGATCAAGGTCACTTCCTGTCGACTTCAGCTCATTATCCAGGAAGCTGATCTAGAGACTCCCTTCCGGTGCCTTGGAGCCTGCATGCCTCAATGGCAGGATCTTCGTGTTCGACGTGAGGTTTTCATCATTGGCCTCCGATCGAATGATTCTACGGGTGTTCGACGCTAGCTCACTGATTCACACGCCGTAGATTGTACCTATAGTACCTTGAGGGCCATTGTCATTATTGGTGGTACCTCTCACGTCTGTTAACAGTTTTCATTATTGACTGGTAATCAGACGATGTTCATGCATGTTCGACTTCAACTCATGTATTCGCATGCTTGAACTTGTACTTTTGTTCGGGTCGAGATGGAGCACAAGACCCTGGATTTTGTCTGTTGGAATCCAGGCTACGGTTTTATGGATTATTGTTACATGACTCATTCACTGGATGGCTGCGACCATGCCTGAGTCTATTCATCGATCCTCACCAGATGGTTGTGCCCATACCATGGATCTAGATTATTATGTACTCTATTATGGATGGCTGCGCCTATACCACATATATCATGTACTTGAGCTATCAGTTGTATCTCTCTATGCAGATTCTCCGGCGGCAGCTGCATGTGTTCTTGTAAAGCATTTCACCCCTCTCTTTCTCTTGGGCCTCATGCTTTAGGGGGCATCTATTACACAGTAATTTGTCACCATTGGTCACCGTCCCTGTTACCCCTTTCCCACACATTGGAGGACTCATTCCGGGACTTGTGAGCAGTGACATAACTTGAAAACACTTGCATTATGTTCCCCTAAGTATGAACTTCATATGCCTTGAAGACATCTCCTACAAAATATCCTTAAAAGGTCCCCTTTTTCCATTAGCGTGGATCCACAGTGTATCACCCGCGCCAATGAAGGAAATTCTCCAAAAAGGGCGCGCACATTGGCACTCTGTCTCAGAGTATTACCCGCGCCAACCAAGTTTGGAAAAGTTTGTTCACAAACGCACGCCCGAGAGTTTTTTCCTTTCGACTCATGTGGATTTTCAGGGATAATGTCAATCTCATGGAGGTCGAGAATCATCATCCACAATAGCTTTTCGAGGATAATGCTTATCCCATGAATGTCTGGATTCATTGTATCTCTTCCTCCTCCTCTATCTATAAAAGCTTGTTCTGGTGCATTTGACAAGCTAGTTTTGAGTATAGGGAGAATGATACTGTCAGAAGTCTGAAAGATTGTTGTTGAGTCTTTTTTGCATGCATAGTCAAAGAGAGAGAGAGGCTTGTTCCTGATCCCGACAAGCTTTGCAAGACATGTGTAGCTGATCACCAAGCCAAACGAGGATTTGACGTCAGAACTTCGGTTGTATACTCCTTTGCTGATTATCAATAATAGATGACTATCATTATGGTTCCATTCTTGCTGTTCATTATGATGATGTTTGAATTATATCTTTTCTGACCGATATATAATTGCATCTATTGGATTTTATGCTTGTATTCGTATTGTTCTTTGCATGTGCAGGTGTCCATTCACAGAGATCGTGAGGATCGTGACCGGCCGGAGCAAAGGAACGGGAGCGTCAACTCTCCTACAACACTAGCGTTGGAATCCAAGTAGGTAATCCACCTTTAATTTGCAATTAGGAACCTGCATGATAGTATTGTTTGATTGTTGCTAGACCCATTTTGGGCTAGTGGGATCGCCTCTGTCCGCAGAGGGGATTTACCTCTCCAACATCAGGGTTGTTGTTCCCGCTGATAACTATTATGCTGCATTGTATTTTTATTTTTTACTGATAGCTCCTTCTATTAAATCTCCAAGCACACTTTTTCACCCATGGAAATATCCACTTATTTAAGGATGAATGAGATGGAGACCATGCATTTGAGAGGAATCTTATTTTTGTAGATGAGAGGAGTTATGTGAGGTGAGAGGTGTTTTGTGACATATATTGAAGGATGAACTGTACCATTTTATGACACCAATCATCTCCATGCCACAATAGTGGATCTATATTGCACCAAGGGGGCAATGATAAAGTATTCCACTGTAAAGAAATGGTATGTCAGGGACGAGGAATGCAGATGTTATATTTATAATTTTATTATGAAAAGAGGTTTGTGCAATGGAGACAAATCAAGGATTTCATGGACTTGTGTAGAGACTAGTTCAACAATCACCTGGAAATACTCAAACATTGTTTTGAAAGGCAATGATGCAGTCGGAGAGTTCTATTCTATTGCCATGAAAAATAAGTATCAATAGGGGGGACAAAGATGATCCATATAGGGAAGAATTGCAAGAGTAGGATTGTTTCTAAACTTATATCTATAGGCAAGTTAAGGGACTATTACAGAGGATTAGTGCAGGTGAAACCAAATTAGCATAATGCACGGAATTTTTCATAGTGTGATTTGATGCTCATCGGTGACTAGGAAGCTACCAATACTTATCATTACATTCAGGTACAATTGAGTTGCATTCTAAAGTCTCCAATTTCATTTATTGATAGTCCTTCTTGTGTCCTTGTCTCTCTTAATTTAATTATGGTAGGATTGGAATAGGTTAAAATATCAAGCATATCATTGAGTCAAATAGACACCCACATGTCACTACATTTCATTGTGCATACTCTTTGTTTTTTATACAATTAGAAGTGAGCAATATGATGTGTGCACACACAAAAAATCCTAGCATGCATGATGAATCCCCCTCCAATTCCATTTTCTATGGTGACATTTTATTTTCTTTGTTTATACAGGTCATCTAACCACATAATGGCGACTATTGAATGTTGAGGTATATGTCATATACATATTTTATAGTCTACTTTATTTTATATTCATGTATTCTTTGTGTTTCATGTCTTATACTTTGCATGGTCTCTTCTTTCATTTTCAAGAGAGGAACTCAATATTGATGGTAAGAAGCAACAATTGAAGAAATAGGAGAACGATAACACTCGACTGACAAATGAAAAATGAGAGAGAGAATCTAGTGGAACCCTTAGAGCCAATATCTTGCATAAGACACACTCATAGAGACTGATGTTCAAGCCTTCAGAGTTGGTGAATTCACTTGCAATGCTTTGGCAACACAGTGATAATGTTTTGAAATGATGAAACAATATTTCATGTTTAAATTGTAGCCCAACCCATATTAAGTTCGAAACTCATATTGTAATACTTGATATTTTATATAATAAATTTTATATGGCTGAAATTATTTTTATTTGCACTTGATATTATTTAGTCTTGTAATTAACATATGTAACTTTGTGTTATCATATTAGATAAACATGCACATTTTATGACATTTTCTTAAAATTTAGTCGCAAAATCATACTAATTAATTTATGATGATTAATAATAAACACATAAAATCAATCTAAAACTACTACCTTAATAGTTTATATTAATTAATGATGAACACGAATAAAATGAATATATGAATATATTAGTCATTTATAATGATTATGAATGAAATTAAATGAAATGAATAGAAACTACTAAATCGGTCATTTATATAATGAATATGAAAATACCAAAAAAGATAAATGACTATTGTAAATGATAAATTTTTTATTATTAAATAATGACTAAACTTTACATATATATGACTATTAGTAGCTAATTTACAACATATTATAACACGACTAAAATTTAGTCATATTTTTTTTGGTCATTAATTGGTTTTAAATGATGACTAAAGTTTGCATATATATGACTATTAGTAGCTAATTTACAATATCTTATAACACGACTAACATTTTGGTCATGTTTTTTTGGTCATTAATTGGTTTTCTTGAGGATTCATATAGTAATATATTTGGTCATTAATTGCAACAATTAATGACTAAACCAATGAAAACCAGATTTATAACTAAATATACTACTAGGTAGTAAAATTGAGGAAACCAATTAATGACTAAGCTAGAAATGACTAAAATTTGGTCATGTTATAAGATACTGTAAATTAGCTACTATTGGTCATCGACTGAAAAATGGTCATTTATATGCAAATTTTAGTTGTTTTTTTAGTAACTAATTAGTCATTTTGTACTAGTGTTTGCAACATTCTCTATGATAGGGTTGTGATGTTGTGCCTGGTGGTTACGGTGTTGATAGGGTCCCCGAGGGATCCTTGGATCAGGTGATGGGAACCTCAAGTAGTTGGAGGAGAGGTGGGGTGATATTGGATGCACATGGTGGAGGGTTGGTGGCTGTCCAACCTTCAGATGATCTTGGAGTTTCCTTATGGTGGCATGGATTTCCGTGGAGATATAGAGATGGGATTACCCCCAAGAAATGCTTGGTGCCCAACATGTATGTGATTATCTGTTCTACATTGTGCTGATTTACATGTATTTATGATGTATATTTATGTCTATACTAATACCATGTATGTTTTCTTACAGACGTGGGACCTATTGGATGTCCATTGGCTCGATTGGTGGGAAATGAGACTCATCGTCTAGGTGGAGCTGGTGCAACAGGTGTGCCATGGTTGTAGAGAAATGATAGGGTGCAAGGGGACCTTGAGAGGTCGGATTAGCGTCAACCCTTGGAGATAGGTGGCACCCCAGGAGAGGGGGAGAGATCATCTCTTTGTGTTGAGGTGTATATATTGTAGGAGTGTTCTAAGGTTGCAGAGGCTTACGCAGAGTTTGTAGAGGCACGAGTAGGGGATGCCAAGGATGCATGGGATCGCATAACCACCCTACTTCAAGGGATTCCTAAGGCTGGTTGGGAAATCCTAGATGATATTATGATGGAGAGGAATATGACGCGAGATAGAGCGAGGCATCCCATCCTTCGTCAACTTGCAGTGGCAGTGTCGACCGCTCATTCGATTTTGGCTCCAACATCAGGTGAGGTCGGAAGGCCTTCTCTAGGGGTGATGGGGGTGTTGGACCCCAACCCTAGATTTCTTTTCATGTATGTACTAGGGGAAGCATACATTATGAGGATGCTCTCGTTTTGATGACTTATGTTTTCCTAGCATTGGCCAATGCATGTATTTTGTACATATATTTTTTGTCCATGATGATACATACATACATACATACATATATATATATATATATATATATATATATTGTTGCTCTCATGATGTGTCTTATGTGATATGATTTTATACATGTGATGCACTCTTTCATTGAATATGATGTTCACGTTTTATGTGTCTCGATGATGATGTCTATGTAATACATGAAAGTCTATGATTTGATTAGCTATGCAGTGTAATACATGATTTTTATTTCTTGCTAAATTTGAAAATGTGATATGATCAATACCATGAGCTAACCTATGTGCATGTAGGTATTTATGAAAAAGGAAAGGGTCATGTACCCCGAAGACTTTTTTCAACTGTGATACAACAAGTTGGGAATCAAGTAACACATGAAGGTGATTGATACCTAGGTGGGAGGAATCCCCCAAGAGGTCTATGATGAAATCATATTCAACTTGATTATTGGTGTCTAACCTAACACAAATCGCATTCTAGTGGAAGGGTTTTAGGCCAGGAGAATATATGGCCCAAGCTGCTATAGTGAGGTTTTGTGACCATTGAAAAGCACTATCAACAAACCCATGATCATAGGCTAGTGAATAATTCATCTGCGATACATGATGAGAGAGTGATTTTAGTGTACATTTGTGATGAAGTGATCATCATAAAATTAATTCATGGTGCATACATTTACTTTTTAGGGTTGTTTTAAATGCTATGGATATAATTTTTTGAGGTAGATCCTATTGATGGGATCTTTGAGGCCCATTAGGTTTTGCTAACATGTATACCCCTTGAGGAGGTAATGTTTAACCATTTATGGTCCCTTCCATAATGTTTCGAACTTCCCTGATCTTAAAACTTCTTTGGAAACATTGTAGAGAAGGACTAACTCCCCTTCTGTGAATGAACGAGGGGTGACATTGGAGACAAAGGAGGCTTTAGTCATCTTTTTGTGGGCTTCATTATGCTGGAGAGATTCCCGCCTACTTTTGTCGACAAGTTCCAACTATAGTAGCCTTTTCTCTAAAGGTGAGGTATCTGAGAGGAGTTTGATGGCTAAGTGTAAGGTAGGGATATTACACTCAATGGGGAGCATAACTTCAACCCCATATACCAATTGAAAGGGTGTGAACCCTATGGAAGCTTTAACTTCTGTGTGGTATGCCCATAAAGATAAAAATACTATGTGATTCCAATTGGTTTTGTGATTGTTCACCATACATTGCAACATTATTTTGAGAACTTTGTTGACAACTTCTACCTAAACATTGGACTGAGGATAGTATGGGGAAGTGAAATTGTGAGAGAAACCAAAGTGTTGGGATAATTATTGAAATATCTCATTCTTGAAGTGTTTTCCATGATCTGAGACCAACTCCTTGGGAACACCGAATCATGTTATGACATGGTTAAAGAAAAACCATGCAATGGTTTCTGTGGTGTTATTATAAGTGGGCATGGATTCTACCCATTTGGTAAAGTAGTCGATGGCAACAAAAATGTACTTATGACTACTTTAAGAATGAGGGTTACAGGTCATAAATTAAATGCCCCATTTTTAGAAAGGGCATGCAATAATGACTAGGTGTAGGGGAGCTGGTGGATCTTGCACCTTGTGGTTATATCTCTGGAAACACTCACATCGCTTGAAAACTTGAATACAATAGCGGAACAAGGTGGGCCAAAAGTAACTAGCACAAAGGATATTTTGGGTAGTGTCCATCTTAGATAGGTGGTCACCGCAGGCTCTGCTCTTATAGTCATTTAAGACTTTCTCAAGTTTCTCAAGAGTAAGACATCGGCGAAGAATGGTGTTGATGCCTCGATGATAGAAGGTGCCCCCCATAAGAAGGTAACGAGGGGGGATTGATGGTGAATGTGCTTGCAATAATCACTAGTAAGCTAAGGGTTTAACTTATGAGTTCGAAGAAAGAGGAGGATGTTGTCGTACCAGGGGTTGTCCGTAGATATGAGGAACGAATTTTCATAAGGGAAAGACTCATTAACGGGGGACCCTTGTGACTTTGAAGGGAGATCAATGATGAGCTCTACAAGGATAAAAGTTTTCTTGATTTTATGGGATAAAAACAACTTAAATCGAGATGATGGTTTAAAACTTAGCAAAGCGAGGAAACCATTATTGTAAGACACTAAATAATTACTATTTAACTCATTCATTTCCTATAATCAATTCTCTCTTAATCAATATACATAATAATATCATAATAAATTTTTTATTCCAAATTGTATAAAATTCATTCAAACAACAACAAAAACATTCTAAAATTTTTCCACATAATAACTAATAACTAATCAAACCCTAACAACTAATCAAACCCTAATAATGTATGAGTTACTATTTCATAACTCATCCATTTCCTATAAATCCATTTGCTCTTAATTAATACACATAATATTATGAAATCCATTTAACAACAACATAAATAATCTAAAAACTTATCCACATAATAAAGTTAAAAATTTACTTACTATATAGACATTAATAATGAAAATTAGATATTCGCATGAAATCAATGAGAATAAAAGTAAAAGAGGGTCATGAAGAATTAACATAATAAATTAGTCATATTAATAATTAAACTAAAGATCAGCTTATTAAATAAACCAAATAGATAAATCAAATTTCATACTCTCAAACCCTAATATTAGGTTATTAAATCAAAATTACAAATTTTAATACTAAATAAAAATAAAAATCTTAATAAAAAAAATATAGTTATAAGAAGAGCTTCGGCGTAATTCACATAATGAAAGACTTTTGTCGACGCGTTTCGAGCCAGCAAGTGTGGCTCATCGTTAGGACAAGTTGAAGAAACAGATCTAGCTTTGCGTGTTAAATAATATGAGCAGGGCCTCCAACAGCTATCTAGAATAAAAAAAATATAATAACAAATTAATATAAACATAATTCATCTATAAACAATTCAAAATAACTAAAACTTGTTAATCTACATTATATTTGGAGACTTAAAATTTTTAAACTAATTTAAAAATTATATATTTAATTCCATTAAAAGAATATGATATCATTGTAATTAAATACATTAATTAGGTCACACATTGATCCAGGTCTAGTTGTGACAAAGGACCCTTCCAAGACCTTTTAATTTCGTGATGTGTTAGATTTCATTTTTAAAAGAACATAAATGAATACATGTGCATGTTGTAAAGAAGAGGAACATGTTAATCATCAACAACATAAAAACACAAGTCATTGATAATGGAGTTCGTCAAGAAGGGACTACATCTCCGGGCCCTGGTGTCAAGATGTTGTAGGCCATTGCATTAAGTGTTGTTAATAGTGATGATGTACATAGAGGTGATGTCATTATCATACAAGGAAAAATGCCCTCATGCAGGAGTGGCTGTAAGAGATGTTCCACTATAGGAACTCTCCGTCAAAAAGGACTCTTATTAGTATGACACAAAACTCATGCATGATGATCATCCCAACAACATGGCATAAAAGGGATCTCAATGTAAACATACATGGCGACAACATGAGTATCCCATCAACATACAGAAAAGGGATCTGAAATAAAACATGATGAATCATGACAACATGTACATCACACAGCTAATTTTGCATCACATCAAGCAAGAGTCATGAAAACGAGTGAGAAACAAGATCCCACATCAAGCATCAAATAGGGATCTGTGTAGCACAATCCATAGAAAAAGAAGTACATGAACAAACTAAATATACCTCACATCCAAGGGCCATCTGAAGAAGAGGATGTCAAACTGTTGAAGTTGTTTGTACCATCAATCTCATGGTGTCAAAGCTCATGAAATGGCTGCTCACACATGAATGCTGACACCTGCACTCCACATTGAAAAATGGCCAAAAAATAGAATGAGGGAATGAAAAATCTGGACACACCATCAAATTTTTGGTGTTGAATAGTGCAAAATCGACTGTCAAATTTCTGAATGATGAGAAAATGAAAATCTGGGGCTCAAGAAATCTTTTAGATTCCCCCTAGATTCCTCAAATATTCCCTCCTCCAGGTCCTATGTAAATTGGCTGCTCAGATTATGAAATTGACTACACAATGGGTTCATGTCACCGAGAGGTGTAAGAATGACATAAAATTTGTCCAATTTGGACACTGCAAAAATTTCACCCTCTTGGAAATTTTTCTTAGTCATAGTTCAACATGCAATAAATTAATTAAAAAAAATTAACTCTACCTCGTTTTCTGTGCCCTCTCCTGGTTCCTACATATGCCTGGGCGCACTGTGAAAATGAATGTTTATATTAATTCTCGGGAAGATTTACCAACAAAGTAGTTTGGGTGGATTGGTAATGTCCTGAATAAGAAGGTAGAGGTTGGGTGGTCAAACCTCGACCCCTCCATTTAATATCCTTTTATTTTAACAACCGCACATAAATATATTGTTTTTGTTGGGGGGCCAGGTCCGCATTGGGCAGCCCATCCCATAATCCTTCGTAGCTCCGTATTAAGGTTGGCACATTAAATGGTACGTTGGTGTGGTTGTACATGGTTTTAATGGTTGGTGTGTTATCTCATATGCTCCATATATGGGGTCGCCCGGTGGGGGCTGTCCCATGTGGACTAGGGGGGTTCAATCCCCGCTAGCCTCACTTAAATATGGTATGTGGTTTATGTATGGTGTATAAGGGAGATGCGTGGGGTGGTGGGGTGTTATAGATATTTTTGTGCCTTACAACATTGAGAATTAAATGTCCATAATCCAAGGGATCAAAAGTCCCTAAAAGAGTTGTTCCTGCCCCTAAAGGAACAAGGTCAACCAATGACAGCTTCTCCCAGAAGTTCTCCACCAAAAACCACTCAGAAACAGTCAATTCAGGATCAATTCAGATGCTCTACTAGCTGCCTGTGTTACAATGCACCCCAGTACACTAGCTAGGTGCGTTGTAACGCACCTAAAAGCACTACCAGGGTGCGCTGAGCGAGAAATGCCAAATGGCAATGTCATTCCGCAAGGTGTACAGACACTGGAAGCTTCCATAATCTTCCTCAATGACACTTGCCTCAATGAATTCGACTAGTGATGAGTAAGAGGCTCTCAACCTCCAAGTGGAAGCAAGAACTGATAGAGAGAAGCCACAAGTCAAAACATAAGCTGACTCATCCTCTCTGCTTACATCTATATATGGATCTCTCACCCAGAGGTCCAAGAGGCTGGAATTTTGTACTTTGCAGAGAATTGTTGTTGGTTTGAGATTGAGATTAGTACATTGGGTGATTTATGCTTTGTTGGAGGAGAGGAAGGGATTCCTTTGCTGGGAGGTAGATGCTGGATCAGGACTCACTTGGTTGTATCTCCTCTTGGACTTTCTTATCATATCAATAAAACTATTTGAGTTTCTCCTATATGCTTGTATATCAATGATGCTTTGTTATATTTGCATATTTAGTTTATATCTGATCCTAAACTAGTTATGAATGTAAATCTATGTCTTTTGTGTAGTTTTCCTCTCTTGTGATCTTGCAGGAACTTAGTGAAGCTGGACCAGTGAAGGAGCAAGCAGCGGGAAGTGAACAAAAGAGAGAGCGATTGGATTGACAAACTAGCGGAAGACACCAGTTAGTTACATCCTTCTTCTCTATTTACATTTCATAAAGAAGAATACGAAGATAGTTTTCCTTGTTTGTTGCTAAGGCACTATCACACCTTAGAGTGGGATAGGGGCATTCTGAATTGGATACTTTTCCCAACAACAAATTGGCAACTCCACTGGGGAAAGTATCTTGTTAGTTTATTTGTGTTTCTATTGTTGATTCTTCTCATAAACTTAGGAGTACTGAATCGAACTGCATTTGCCATTTACAAATGCAAAGTAGAGATCTGTCACTCTAGTCCACTCACTAGGCCTGTTTATGATCTGAACAAACTAATCCACAAGTGCTCTAACAGCCCTTTGTGATAGATCTTAGTCCTCCTTTCAATCATCCTCCTAATTGTACCTAATTGATAGCTTTTATCCGGCCAAAGCTGTAGATTAAACTGCAAACTGTGACCCAGAACCCAGAGACAATTCTCGTTTCTGCTTCAGTGCAGGCTCTGTGAAGAGGTTCTGCATTTCAACGTAGGTCCCGAGAGGGCTACCTGCGCTGAAGTTCAGTTTCTCTGTGCTGGGGGTGCGCTGATCAGCCTTTGCCTTGTGCAGCTGTGGTTCCCTGCTTCCTTTTTTCTCAGTTTTATCTCTGTTTTTTGTAGCCTGTTATCAGTGTGTGTACCTATCTGAAACCCCTTTTCTTTGCCTCAATTCCACCTCAGTTGTATAAAGAAACTATATTTTTTCTTTGTGTATTTGTTACATCATTTGCAGTTTCCCATCACAAAAGTAAACTAGTCATACTGTCGCCCTTAGATCTAGACCTGTCGTAAGTGTCGTTTGATCTTAGGAGTGAGTTTGTTTGCTGTTCACAGTTGATTACGCTTTTACTTTTGTATTTTGGTTTGAATTTATGCATTTCTAGTTTCGAAACAAGTAAATCATAAAGTGTCGTAATCATCTTTTTGATTGTGTTTTTCACTTGAAATCGAATTCAAATTTGTACAACAGCTTTCTTTTTAGGCATCAATATTAAGAAAGTGAAAACAAATACATGCATATGTGCATTTGCATTTTGACAGTTTGTATGTTGATTTAGGAAAAGTGCATTTACAGTGTGCTCTATGCTCTTTGAGAAAAGATTGTGTCTTTCTTTTCCCCTTGTAGCTAGGATTTTCATTGTTGAAAAGATATAAAAGCTTGCTTATCATCTTTAGACTGCATTTAGGAATTGTATCATACATCTCGTGGTGATCCAAAAAGGCAAACTTCTAAGAAAGATCAACCTAAAATAAATTGAATGAACCTAACAACGCTTTGTAACTTAACGCACAACATAGAGGTCTAGGCTAGAGACGTGTTCCAGCGTCGTAAAACCTGGTCACTGGTCGCCTCACTGATGGTTGGGTGATTCCTCCTGAGAGACGATAAGCGCCAGTATGGATTGTGCTCCCACGTACTGTCGAGTATATATTGGGAGACCCCTATAGGCATAAAACCTTTATCCATAGGAAGTCATGTCGGCCGCCCTACTGATCGCAATGCACTGAACACAGCATTCGGGAAGATTGACCGTCCGTACCTTAAAAAGTATTCTGCGGTTTTGCAAAAAGTTTGGCACACCCTCTACCTAGAACTCCAGAGCAGTTCCTTTTGGCCTTTTTTAGACTCTATAACGGAAAAAGTCCATCCGAGCATTTGTCACTTCGGGCTCGTTAAAATATCGAAGGAGACTAGAGTCATCTTTTGCTTTTTCTCGACTCTTTAAAATTGAAAAAGCAAGTTGTGTCCAAAGCGTCTAAAATTCATTTAATTTGGAAACATATTTCCCCTTTTGTATTTTAGTTGATCGAGTAATCCGCAATCGTGGAAGAAAGTCAATTGAAACCCCGTCATTCGCGGAGGCTTACGAGTCAACCGTCTTTGTCTCCGGAATCGAAAACAGTACGGACAAAGCGAACTCGTTTAACCGGTTCGAAATCTCCTATCAAAGTTAGAACAAGTGTTCCAACAACATCTGAGATTCCGGTTACTCCAAACATTTTTGGAAACCCTGCCTCTACAGAAGAAGTTCAACAGCCACAGAGGGACAGTGATACTGATCCTAGTCTAAGAGCAAATACTTGTGTTACTGAACCAGTTCCATCTGCAACCGGTTCAGAGAGTCTTGCTCCTCAAACATCTGTCGCTGTCGATTCAACCCCTTCTTTGGCACTAGAAATATTTTACGGACCTGACGGTCTTCCCCTTCCACCTGGTTTGATTGCGATAGAGGAAATTGTAGAAGATCCGCAAGCAAGTACTCCAACACATTTTGGAGTCGGGGTCACTCTATTTCCTTCAACGTCAGAAGTCAGTCTATCACCAGTGGAAGTTCCTGTAGAATCGCTAGGTAATCTTTTGGATAGACTCAAAATGTCTGAACAACCGTCAACATCTAGGACTATGTCAATTGACACAGCGACAGCAGAACTCCCTACCGTCACTCCGACGATGTTTGCCGGAGTACCATCTGTCCCGACTAGCTCACAACCGCTAGAAGGAGTCCATCCAGGGACTATTTCGACAGTATGGTCCGTTCCTGTTTGTTCCTCTGGAATAATATCCGACAACTCTTATGTTGAGACTCGACAAATTTATCCATTTGGAGGTCAATTTGGGCAATCCAGTCCCTAAGGGCAGACAATCCCCTTGAGTTCCGGATTACCACCGTATGGGGGGCAGTATGCCCTTTCGTTACCCCCTCCGGGAGGATATCCATACGGGAGTTCACAACAGTATTCAGGTTATACTGGAATTACGTCAAGTGGTTGGGTACCTATACTACCCCAACAACCAAGAGTTGTGTATTCTATTCAACAGTGTGTACCTATGTCAAACATCCCAACAACACCAGCTATTGTAATAGTGTCACAAGTTCAAACGCTGCCTGTTGTATGTCAACCTCATATTTCTCAGGTTGTAATGCAACATCCCCCTGACCCTGTGACTCAACCACAATCGCCAATTGGTGGGACGACACAGGTCCAAACGGGTACAATTACCCCACACCTTGGTCCAATGGTTAGTATAGCGCAACAGAACATGGCTTCACAACCATGGCTGGTGCAATACCAACAACCACAATTCCAACAAGTATACCAAGGTTCTGAGCAGCAGATCTTTGCGAACAGTGGACAGCCGTACATTCAAAACGGCCAAAATCAACCACTTTACAGTGGTCAAGTCCACCAACCGTATCAGTCATACCAACATTAGCTACATTATGCTGGTATGCAAAGGCCAACTGCTCAGGAAATTCCATCGTACCCTGGGTATGCTTCACCTAACCTGAATCAACAGTTACCATTCGTGGCAACTTTAGAGTTACCCGATTTACACCGGTTAACAAACGATCCAATTGCTTACGCCCCTTGGTGGCCAGCGATCCCTCATAAACTTCCATCAGATATTCCTAAATTTAATGGAAATCCAGGTGAAGATCCATCGAATCACGTGATGACATTTCATCTATGGTGTTCATCAAACACCCTAAACGATGATTCGATAAGGCTTCGCCTTTTTCAGAGGACGTTAACGGGTCCAGCGACAAAATGGTATATTGAATTGCCTAGAGCTTCGTTCGACAATTTCAGCACCTTAGCCACGACTTTCTTAACCCATTTTCAAATACCGATAAGGTATGAAACGGGAACGAAAATCTTAACCAACTTCAAACAGACAACGGCCACTCACATATCTGATCATATACATGAGTGGCGACGTCATCGTAGGATGGTAAAAACGTACGTTCCCGATCAGCTATTAGCTGAATGGTTTATCAAGTCGTTACTTCCTGCCATTACGGAAGATGTGGCAAAGGGGGGAGTCATAACGGAAGAGCAAGTTATCGCTCGTGCGCAATATCTAGACTTGGTTTATACTCAGTCTGGCACGCTCTACGACAAAATACCTGACGCCCCTAGACCGGAATTCTCAATTCCTCCTCCTCCTAAATCAAACAATGACTCTCACGCCGGCGATGGTGTAACTGGCACGACAAACGTGAAATCGACAAAGGCTGCATCTAAGAAAGCCCGTAAGATTTCAGATCAAAATGCAAAAGACAAAATTCTTGCTTCGGAAGTAAATGCTGTATCAGCAGATAAGGGCAAAGAAACCAAACAACCAGGAAGCAAGAAGAAACAAAGCAAAGGGAAGAAGAAGAAACAGGGTGATTCATCTCCTGAAAAAACTTCTTCAAACCCTCCTAGAAATAGGAAACCACCCCCCTCAGGGTGTGAGATATGTGATTAGGATCATTGGAGAAAAGAATGTCCATACAAAGCTGAGCTTAAAAGATTCTTTAAAAGTTCGAAAACCTCAGCAGTGTTAACTGATCCGTTTCCAAATCCAGGAACAAATCTGGTTGGAAGTGGAAATGCTTCGCCGTCGCAAGTGCTAATGTTTTCGATTTCGAAGTAGCAAAATGATGCTTTGATTTCGACAAGGAACAAAGATTACGAGAATCCGCAGTTGTCGAACGGCAAGGATAAAGATCAACCAAGCAGTTCAACAACAACTTTGACAGAAGTTGTACCCCCCATCATTCCCGAATTAACAATAAAACCACCGAAGGGAGTAGTACACAAGTCGACATTTAATCCTCGCGCCAGAGCAGCGCAGCATTATAACATAGTGGAAGATTTGGCCCAATCGCCATCCGCTATGTCGACTCTTGAAGTACTACAAAATTGTCCATCCCAAAGGCAGGCTTTGTTATCGGCTATTGGTGGGGTTGACCCTAAGGATTCCAATCTTGTATCCTTCGATCACAAAGGATATGATCCTCAGTTACCAGCTCAACTAGCTTTCCTTATTCAAGTGAAAGCCCTCAACAAAACTGTTCATCGAACAATTATTGATGAGGGGGCATCTACATGTATTATGTCGATGAGTTGCTGGAAAAATTTAGGATCTCCAACCTTGTCACGATCTTCGACGACATTAAAAGCATTCGACGGAAGGGCATATAACCCATCTGGTATCCTAAATAACTTGAAGGTTGAACTAGGGGGAAAAACAGTAGAAATAGATGTTGAAGTCATCGATGGGAATCTTGATTACAACATCCTACTAGGAAGACCGTGGATATATGCCATGGCAGCTGTTGTGTCAACCTATTTTAGAAAGATTTCATTTCCCTTTCAAGGAGGGATTACAATCATCGACCAACAAAACTTCCTCCCCAATGGTTCACAAGTTACAGGAAGCATTCCCATGATCCATGGAAGCCCCCATTCGCTTCAAAATATCGGAGTAGGCCTACTAAAAGATCCTATACTAATGGGAACTTTCGCTTTTCCACCTCCAATTGATTTGGCAGAAATAGCGTCGATAGGAACCTGCAATATGATATCTTCCACAGAGATCTCAGAAACCGATATCAACATGGATCATGCAATGGTTTTGCCCCCAAGCCCAATAGAGATATTGTAGCAATCAATGTTTCTAGCATGGGAGGTGAACCCAAATCAACGATCATCAAGTGTTTAGGTAGATAGGTCTAGAGAATATGGAACCCCTTCAGATCCTTGGTCGAGAGTGCATGGAACCGACGAAGGAATTATACAATCAATGATGATTGAAGGGGCCCCATGGAATGATCACCACCATCGTTCCCTTCTTCCTGATTATGAAGAAGATACTCAAGATGACCTTTATCATCCTTCAGTTTTTGAATTTCTATCAAATACTGTAAATACGGTGGATTCCGAGTGAAACTTATCCAATATTGAAGAGACTATAGCCATAAATATCTCGACTAAAACAGATGTTGTAGAGAATATTTATGTCGGCAAAGGTTGTTCTCCTTCAGAACTGGAAATTTATAACGCTCTTTTTCGCGAATTCAGAGATGTCTTTGCTTGGTCATATGATGAAATGCCAGGCATTGACTCGAGTATCGTTGAACACGAAATTAAGATGTATCCAGATGTCAAACCGGTACGACAACGGATTAGGCAGGTGCACCCCAAGAAAGTCGTTGCCATTAAGGCAGAAGTTGAAAAACTTCTCCATGCTGGTTTCATCTACCCGGTTCCTCTAACCGATTGGGTATCAAATATTGTCCCTGTTATGAAGAAACAAGGGACAATTAGAGTGTGTGTCGATTATAGGGATGTAAATCAAGCTTGTCCGAAAGACAACTACCCTACACCCTTCATCGACCAGATAATTGATGAATGCGCCGGATGTGAAATCTTTTCATTCATGGATGGATTTTCCGGGTATAATCAAATAAATATCCGCCCACAGGACCAGTCAAAGACTGCATTCATCTGTTCGTGGGGCACATTCGCATATCGAAAATTACCCTTTGTTTAAAGAACGCAGGGGCGACGTTTCAGAGGGCAATGAATTATGCCTTCCATGACATCAAGAACATCATTCAACCATACCTCGACGACCTTCCGGCTCATTCACGAAAGCGGACTGATCATCCGCAGCATTTAAGAGCGATATTTCTACGTTGCCGACACTACAAGATACGACTCAATCCGCACAAATGTGTATTTTGTGTCGGTTCCGGTCATTTACTTGGCTTTGTAGTCTCCAAGGATGGGATTCATCTCGACCCTTGTAAGGTCCAGGCAATCATAAATTTGCCTCCACCTTCAAATTTGCTTCAGATTCAGAAACTCCAAGGGAAAGCAAACTTTCTGAGGAGGTTCATTCGAAATTACGTTGAACTTGCTAAAGGTTATACACGTCTTTTGAAAAAGGAGGTACCCTTCGTCTGGGATCAAGTTGCGCAAGCTTCCTTTGATGCTTTAAAAGATTCCTTAATAAAAGCGTCATTAATGTACGCCCCCGATTATCAAAGAGATTTTAACCTGTATCTGGCTGCAGCAGATACAACCATCGCAATGGTTTTAGTTCAAGAAGTCGATGGAATTGAACACCCAATATATTATTTAAGTAGAAACTCAAATGATACAGAAAGCAAATATTCTTATGTTGAAAAACTAGCGCTTGTAGCTGTTCAAGCGATACAAAGATTTCGACACTACGTCCTCTTTCGGAAAACTACCATTCTGTCAGATTGCAACCCCATGACTTATATATTGTCGTGACAGTTGCTGGGGGGCAAATATTCAAAATGGATAGCGATCCTTCAAGAGTTTGATCTGGAATTTGTAAAATCCAAATCAAAGAAAGCTCTAGTTTTCGCAGAATTATTGTGCGATCTCCCATCGTTGTCCAATGATGAAACATCCGAAGAAACAATCATGGATGAGAATTTGTTTCTGATATCTACAAGCAATGAGTGGTATGGAGATATCATAATTTATCTCCAAACCCAAAAGTTTAGGCCTAACACCTCTCACTCTGAACAAAAACGTATACGATACCAAGCAAAAGACTACATGATCGTCGGTGATACGCTTTACCGTCGTGGTGTCGATACAGTTCTGAGAAGGTGCCTCACCCATGAGGAGGCCGAAAAAGCCCTAAATGAGTGTCATTCAGGCGCATGTGGGGGGCATCAATCTGGATATGCTACAACACAAAAAATCTTACGAGCAGGATACTTCTGGCCAACCATGTTCAAAGACTGCATAACTGCAGTCAGAAGTTGCCATGCTTGTCAAATTTTTGATAGCAAAACCAGAAGACCACCTGCACCGTTACAGCCGATAGTTGCTGTTGGGCCTTTCGCCAAATGGGACATCGATTTCATGACATGTAACCCCACCTCGACCGGGGGGCATGGGTATATTATAGTCGCCGTTGACTATTTTACCAAATGGGCCGAGGCGATGCCTGCATTAGATAACACTGGTGAAACAGCTGCCCTTTTCTTTTTCAATCATGTAGTCGCCAGATTCGGCATACCACAGGCTATAGTTACAGATCATGGATCGCACTTTCGCAATCACATGATGGTTGAATTAGCTGCCAAGCTAGGGCTATCTCACGATAGCTCTACTCTGTATTATCCGCAAGCTAACGGACAAGTTGAAGCGATCAACAAGGTCCTGAAGCGTATGTTGCAAAGGATGATCGGAGTTCACAAAAGAAGGTGGCACCTAATCCTGTACTCAGCCCTGTGGGCTTACCGAACATCGGTAAGGAATGCGACCGGGTTCACACCTTTCCAACTGGTGTATGGCCTAGAAGCAGTCTTACCAGTCCAGTGCGAAATCTCGTCTCTTAAACTCGCAATCGATCTCCTCCCTGGAACTTCTGAAGAAGAGGCTTGTTTCTTGGAATTAATCCAATTGGATGAAACCCGTCGTGATGCCGCTTTGGCTAACGAAGCCCATAAGAAACGAGTCAAGGCGCAGTTCGACAAAAATGTCAAACCCCGTGTCTTCTCAGAAGGTGACTTGGTCTTGCTTTACGACCAAGAATCCGATAAATTGGGAGCAGGTAAATTCAATTCTTTATGGATGGGCCCCTACATTGTTAAACGGGTGTTAGCAAAAGGAGCCTATGAGTTAATGGATTATGACGGAATTCCACTGGCGCAACCTCATAATGGGTTGTACCTCAAGCGTTACTATGCTTAAATAGTAACCAATATGCTTTTGTTGTATTTTGTTTTCGCTAAAGTGGTCATTTTGGTCGAGTAATCCACCCTTTTACATTTATTGCAGATGTCAAACCTTTTGGAGACATGTGTGGGATATGCCGACGGAGCGAGTCGTAGTTCACAGAACCTGTCCTCCGCAGCCTGGGCCATTTTTTATCCAAGCGGCGAGTTAGTAAGTTTCAGAGGTGTATGTATTGGTCAATCAACGAATAACATCGCTGAGTATAGTGCGTTGATAGAGCTGCTCTCTGATGCCATCACCCATGGTATACGCCGACTAATCATCAGGGTAGACTCACAACTCGTAATACTACAACTCAATGGTATATATTCCGTCCGAAATCCAGCCATTTATCGCATGTTCCTAAGGGTTAAGATTTTGGAAAGACAATTTGATTTGATTCAATATCAACATATTTCCATAAACTTAAACACATTAACCGACTCATTAGCAAACTATGTGTTAGATAGACATTTGCGACATTTATAAAAAGAAACACATCATCAATGTTTTACATGTGGATCACATAACTCAACCAGAATAAAAGCCCGAAAATCAAAATATATATATAAGCTATTTATGGTAAAAAATCAAAACTAGACCATGTTATCGAGCAGTTTTAGCACATAGTTCATGCTCGTTAAAAAATAAACATAAGACTGAGCAGTGTTTTTCCGCATTTAAGCTCGTTAAAAAATGAACTACCCTCCGGTAAATAACCACCGTGAATGTAACATTATCAGCCATTAAAGCCTTGGTCGTGTTTGCACCGTCGCCTCCACTTTTCCGTTGGCCGATCATTCACCTCCATATTGATTGTTTACCCATTTTGAGGAACAGCTGCGAAGAGTGATTTCACTAGCCATCCTTGTGATACTGCCGTGATTGGAAAATTCCAACCCTTACCTGGAATCAGCTGCTACCCGTTTATCACTCGTTCCTCAAAAGACGAGTCTTCTTTAAGCTCTTTTCATCTGACTTGTAAAATATGAAAAGATTGCCGAGTTTTGGCCTTCCAGCTCGTTAAAGCGACCGGAAGTGCTATCCCTCCTCTAGATTTTAATCTTTTTGGACCTGATGGATTATTGCACAAAAAGATCGAGTGCTTGTTTTGTTCGGCTCGTTAAAACTATCGAAAATTCATCCCTTCTGTATTATTTTATACTTTTTCGGACTTAAGGGATTAGATGACGAAAAAGGACTTCCGGAGTTAACTTTACGTACCTTTTCAGACTCTCTAAAAATGAAAAGGATCGAGTTATCTTTGTCGTTAGACTCGTTAAAAACATTAAATAGCGACAAACTTGTCTTTAGACGAGAACGAGTTTCACTATCGCTAGGCTCGTTAAAACATAGCGATGGGTTTGCTCGAAGGGCAAATTATAGAACAAGCATATGTTATCCTCCTCAAGCTTGACAAAAATAAAGAGGTACTAGTCAGCAATGACTGGGGAAAAATTGGGAAGAAACTCAAAGAACCTTTATTGGTAGCAAGTCGCTCTTGAACATGACACTTCCACTCCGTGCCTGAGTCGGGTTGGGTTGTTTCATTCACCGGTCACATCACCATGGTCTCGCCATACCATCCACCTTTGGGGTAAATGCTACCAATCCATCACACAAGTTTCGCCGATATGTTCAAGAGAAGTCATCCAGAGAAGTCAACCGTGTCCCATCCACTACCATACATTATACTTCATTCTTTCATGACCGCCACCCTGAACCATATATCATCAGATCGTTTTCACCTCCATCAAAATCATTTGCTCCATTCTGTGTCACTGATGTGGGATACATTAAGGCCCTCCTTTGACGGATCGCTTCTTGTCGAGATCAGCTCATTATCCAAGAAGTTGATCTAGGAACACCCCCTTCAGTACTTTGAAGCTTGCATGCCTCAATGGCAAGTTTCTCACTTCTGGCGACAGGTATACATCAATGACCTTCGACCGAAAGATTTTACGTGGTGTTCGACGCCAAGTCCTTTATTCACATCACGTGAATTGTACTGCAGTACCTTGAGGGTCATTATCATTATCAGTGATTCCTCTCGCGCTTGTTAACAGTTTACATCATTGACTGGTAATCAAGCGATGTCTTTCCATGTTCGACTTCAAAGCATTTCTCACATGGATCGACTTGTACTTAGAGTGAAGATCGGACGAGATTGAAGACCTCGGATCTAGTTTCATCCATCTGGGCTGCGATATATATTCAGAAAAAATAAAGACATTGACATGTACAACGTTGTAGCACAGATAATCATCTTACCAAAAGGATGATGATTTCATCAAAATCATCAGTCTACCATCAGACGATTGTCTGTTCTATGTACAGAAAAATGAATTTATAAAGCTGAGCATGGGAATGCCCGCCTCAGCTAGATCATGAAAACAATATGAAAAATAATGTATTGTATTGTATCTTATTACAGGTCTCCTCCCAGCATTGGAAGAACTTCGGATCCTCCTAATAAAGCATTTCACCCGATAAACGACCTCATACTTTAGGGGGCAACTGTTATAGACATTTTTGTGCCTTACAGCATTGAGCATGAAATGTCCATAATCCAAGGGATCCAAAGTCCCTAAAAGAGTTGTTCTTGCCCCTAAAGGAACAAGGTCAACCAATGACAGCTTCTCCCAGAAGTTCTCCACCAAAAACCACTCAGAAACAGTCAATTCAGGATCAATTCAGATGCTCTACTAGCTGCCTGCATTGCAATGCACCCCAGTACACTAGCTAGGTGCATTGCAACACACCTAAAAGCACTACCAGGGTGTGCTGAGTGAGAAATGCCAAATGGCAATGTCATTCCGCAAGGTGTACAGACACTGGAAGCTTCCAGAATCTTCCTCAATGACACTTGCCTCAATGAATTCGACTAGTGATGAGTAAGAGGCTCTCAACCTCCAAGTGGAAGCAAGAACTGACAGAGAGAAGCCACAAGTCAAAACATAAGCTGACTCATCCTCTTTGCTTACATCTATATATGGATCTCTCACCCAGAGGTCCAAGAGGCTGGAATTTTGTACTTTGTAGAGAATTGTTGTTGGTGATTTATGCTTTGTTGGAGGAGAGGAAGGGATTCCTTTACTGGGAGGTAGATGCTGGATCGAGACTCACTTGGTTGTATCTCCTCTTGGACTTTCTTATCATATCAATAAAACTATTTGAGTTTCTCCTATATGCTTGTATATCAATGATGCTTTGTTATATTTGCATATTTAGTTTATATCTGATCCTAAACTAGTTATGAATGTAAATCTATGTCTTTTGTGTAGTTTTCCTCTCTTGTGATCTTGCAGGAACTTAGTGAAGCTGGACCAGTGAAGGAGCAAGCAGCGGGAAGCGAACAAAAGAGAGAGCGATTGGATCGACAAACTAGCGGAAGACACCGGTTAGTTACATCCTTCTTCTCTATTTACATTTCATAAAGAAGAATATGAAGATAGTTTTCCTTGTTTGTTGCTAAGGCACTATCACACCTTAGAGTGGGATAGGGGCATTCTGAATTGGATACTTTTCCCAACAACATGGGGGTGGTGGCCCACCACCTCCCTTATATTATATATATATTTTTTAATTTTTAACAATGATAAGGCCAATTTCGAAATTCCAAAATTTGGCCGAAGGAGTTAAATTAAACAGGCTACAAATTTTCTCGGAATCTAGCTAGAGTTGGCCAGATTTCGTCTACCAGAAAACTTCCAAATTGTGTCTCCATTAGGCTTGCCCAGTCAGCAAAACTCAACCAAAATTTTGACTGCCTCTATCTTCCTCATCCAGACTCAGATTGATGAACCGTTCACACCACCACGATGCTGACGACAAGATATTTAACATGAACATGGTTTGAGCATAATACAAACACTTTGATTTTTGAGCTTCCATAAGCCCTCTTTATCTTATGTGTGTCTCCAAAGCCACCTAGATCAATCCTCCCTACTGAGGAGCTTTTGGTCCTCCAAAAGCATGAAAAATAAACTATAATTTCTCTGTACCTTGTCTACATCACAAGTGTCTTGAAAGGCCTTGCTTCCATATCCTTCACCTTTGTTCTTCAGAGCCTTAAGCGGTGAGCCAACACCTGCAACCTCTGCAACCTGTAGTACATTGTTTTGAAAATTACATGCTTGACTTTCATGACCAAATAATGACCCAAGTGTCCCACACTTGCCACTTGTTCATAACACATACTCGGTGGTCAAGTTTACATCAAGATGGACACAATACCCATCTTAGGAAAACAAGGCCAACATATCATTGCTGCTTCAACAAGTGATGGAAAACACATCATCACTGAAACACATGATTTTACAAAGATAAGGCCAAACACTATTTTTCTTTGAAAAGTGATGGAAACATGAGATCACTTTCACAGTTTATCATGCAACTCAAAATAAGACCAAACATCATTTTTGCTAAACAAGTGATGGAAAACACATCATCACTTTTACATTTTGAAATGCAAAAAATGATTTACAAAAGCATGACCATAAACAGACAACATATCTAGAAACCATTTTTCACTTATCAATGTGAATGGGTTGACTCCTTGTGGTGGTTTTTCTTGTCGAACAATTGTTTCACCTGGTTCATGCATCGACACTCTGTATTTAAGGCACTGTTCTGGATGGAGCCTCCAACAAGTGGCTCTTTGATGGCCACTTTAGTCGCAATGACTACAATACATCTTATTTCTCCATATCTGTTTAACCTGTTGTTGAGAGGGTCTTTCACGCCTCATCATTTTGTGTGCTGCCATTCTTTTCCAACACTTAGAAAATGTATGGTTATGTAATCCACAAAAGGTACATGTTGTTCAATGTCTTGATTTACGTCCATAATTAAAAACATGATTATAATTGAAATGAACATTTGAACATCGAGAGTGGTTATACTTTCCCTTGCTATCTCTGATGTCATTATGGTGATGAGAGCTTGCCTTAGCTCTTTCCTTGCCATGGAAAATTCCATGGGATGATGGGGATGTGTTCCCATCATTCTCTTTCCTCGACGATTTTGATGATGTCTTAGAAGAATCTGACATATTTGAGCATTCTCTTTTGGTGTATCTTGAGCCTGCAAATTAAGGTCTCTGCACAACCTCCAATGGTGAAGTTATGCCTTGGTTATTAACATCAAGTTCTTTCTCCTCCTCATGCCTCGTCCTGGTAAGGAGCCTCATGTTTGTCCCTGTAATTGGGATCTCCAAATCTCCAACAGGAATCATACTAGATGAAACTGAAAGGAAATCAACATCTTTTACCTCCTTTGTCGATTTGGAAAGAACTAATGAGGGATTCTCATCATCTGTTGTTAGTGCTTGCTGTCTCGGTGCATTCCCCAAATTATTTTCTCACATACCCAAGTCCCGCCTGATGGGGTAATTCTTCTACTTTGATGCGGTTGACAATGCCTTGGCCATTAATGCCCAAGCATTTTCCTGCATAACCCATTTTCTTCAATAGTTTGGAGATTCCTATGGTATGATTTTCAAAAACAACGAAATCATCATCAGGACACATACATGAATTTAGAGAACTACTTTTTACCTCACATGGGTCACACTGCAACTTTTCCAAGGCCTCATCCTTTTCTTGCAACTGTCGTAGCAAACTATGTTTTTCCTCTTTCTCTTCATGTAGAAGCATCTTCAATTCAACGTTCTCTGTTTGAAGGTTTCGGTTGTTGTGGTTCAGTTCTTCCAAGGCCTCTTCTGTGGCTTGAAACTAAAGCTGAAATCACTCCTTTTCCTCTGTCTCTTTTTGTAGAATTTCATACATGATCTCTACCCTTTTGGAAATTTTGATTATGGTCTCGTACATTTCCTTTTCATCCTTTGTTGTTGCACGTTCCATTGTTCACACTTGCAATTCACATCCACACAAAGACCATTGTGATACCACTTGATCCAGGTCCGGGTGTGACAAAGGACCCTTCCAAGACCTTTTACTTTCGTGATGTGTTAGATTGAATTTTTAAAAGAACATAAATGAATACATGTGTAGGATGTAAAGAAGAGGAACATGTCAATCATCAACAACATAAAAACATAAGCTGTTGATAATAGAGTTCGCCCAGGAGGGATTACATCGTTGGGTCCTGGTGTCAAGATGGTGTAGGCCACTGCATTAAGTGCTGTCAATAGTGATGATGTACATAGAGGTGATATCGTTATCATACAAGGAAAAATGTCGTCACATAAGAGTGGCTCCAAGAGATGTTCCGCTATAGGAACTCTCAGTCAAAAAGGACTCCTATTAGTATAACACAAAACTCATGCATGATGATCATCCCACCAACATGGCATAAAAGAGATCTCAATGCAAACATACATGGCGACAACATGAGTATCCCATCAACATACAACAAAGGGATCTCAAATAAAACATGACGAATCATGACAACAAGTACATCACACAACTAATTCTACATCACATCAAGAAAGAATCATGAAAACGAGTGAGAAACAAGATCCCACATCAAGAATCAAACACGGCTCTATGCGGTACAATGAATAGGAAAAGAAGTACATGAACACACTACATATACCTCACATCTAGGGTCCATCTGAAGAAGAGGATGTCAAACTGCTGAAGCTGTTCGTACCATCAATCTCATGGCATTGAAGCTCATGAAATGGCTGCTCACACATGAATGCTAACACCTGCACTCCACATTGAAAAGTGGCCGAAAAATAGAATGAAGAAATGAAAAATCTAGACACACTACTAGATTTTTGGCGTCGAATAGTGCAAAATCGACTGTCAAATTTCTGAATTATGAGAAAATGAAAATTTGGGGCTCAAGGAATCTTTTAGATTCCCCCTAGATTCCTCAAATATTCCCTCCTTCGGGTCCTCTACAAATTGGCTGCTCAAATCAAGAAACTGAATGCGCCATCGGGTTTGTGTTGCCGAGAGGTGTAGGAATGACATAAAATTTGTCTAATTTGGACACTACAAAAATTTCAGCCTCAAAATTTTGCTCAGTCATTGTTCCACCTACAATAAATTAATTAAAAAAAATTAACTCTACCTCATTTTTTGTGCCTACTCCTAGTTCCTCCATCTACCTGGTCACACTGTGAAAATTAATGTTTATATTAATTCTCGGGCAGATTTACCAACAAAGTAGTTTGGGTGGATTAGTAATGTCTTGAATAAGAAGGAGGAGGTTGGGTGATCAAACCCCAACCGCTCCATTTAATACCCTATTGTTTTAACAATCGCACATAAATATACTTTTTTTGTTGGGGGGTCGGGTCTGCATTGGGAAACCTACCCCATAATCCTCCACAGCTCCATATTAAGGTTGGCACATTAAATGGTATGTTGGTGTGGTTGTACGTGGTTTTAATGGTTGGTGCGTTATATGATATGCTCCATATATGGGGCTGCCCGGTGGGGGCTGGCCAACGTGGGCTGGCCGGGTTCAATCCCCGCCAACCTCACTTAAATATGGTATGTGGTTTATGTATGGTGTATAAGGGGGATGTGTGGGGTGGTGGGGGTTGTGGACCACCACATCCCTTATATTATACATATATTTTTAATTTTTTAACAATGATAAGGCCAATTTTGAAATTCCAAAATTTGGCCGAAGGAGTAAAATTAAACAGGCCACAAATTCACCCAGAATTTGGCTGGAGTTGGCAGGATTCTGTCCACCAGAAAACTTCCAAATTGTGTCTCCATTAGGCCTGCCCAGTCAGCAAAACTCAACCAAAACTTTGATTTCCTCTATCTTCCTCATCTGGACTCAAATTGATGAACTGTTCAGACCACCACGATCTTAATGACAAGATATTTAACATGAACCTGGTTTGAGCATAATACAAACACTTAGATTTTTGAGCTTCCATGAGCCCTCTTTGTCATGTGTGTGTCTCTCGAGCCACCTGGATCACACATTAAAATCAAAATTCAATATATAGAATAATTTAAAACATTAATAATTCTCTATGACAACCCTAATAACTAATCAAACCCTAATTTTCATAGAAAAATCATATTAGTTCTAAATTAAATCATCTATTAAACTAGTAAATAAATATAAAATAAATAATTCTTCCTAATATCAAATGAATTTGGCTGACTAAATCTTTTCTTATTGTTCCTTTCCAGAAACTATATACATACATAAGTTTTAGCTCTACAATACATCATTAATCTTCTCTCACACTATTAGCATATCCCCTGAAGATGACTCACTTGGAAGTCTAAAACATTGGGTTAATTAAACTCCATTAACAGATTATTCCTCCCCTTCTAAAATCTTCTCCTCACATGTATGGATTCATTATTTAAAATATCAAGTCCTACCATGAAAGGGACATGATGGACAACACATCGTAATTTGAGAAATTAAGATTATCTAGAGAAAAGATTATATCCAACTTGAATTTTCTTAAAAATTGTAGAGATAACAATCTCACTCCCAAATTGTCCACTTGTAAGCATCCTCTGTGCCATGGTAGAAATCTAGATATTTTCAAAAAACTAAGTAAAACACTATGAGAAATGAAATCAAAAGGGTTAGATCTAAATTAATTAAAACTTCACAATTTTTTTTTTGCACTCATCTGTATCTATCGTCATCCCTCTAGCGTGATCTTTGTCAAACTCTCAATTCTTTCACCTTCCTAAAATCTAAAAATTGGCTGGAAAAAGACTGTACTAAAAAATTAAAAAGGATAATTAATAAGTTATAGCACAGACCCCTCGATTCTCCATCTCACTGCTCCAATCTCAAAATCATGCTCTCAAATTATGCTGATAGACCAATGGTTATCAACAACACATATTTTCACAACATTAAGATGTCCTCTACCATGACCTCCTTTACATACTCCATTACCACTGAATCTATTTCTCTTCCCCATAATGTGATAACAAACAATGCATTAGCCAAACCCATCACTGAATTCACCATAGCATCGCTCCCGCTCCACCTTAACACGCCTTCTGGCATGACGCAGTCTGCTGACTTGGTCAACCACAATGTAGAGATGACCTCTAGCACAGCCCCCTCTGCATATTCTATTAGCATCGTAGGCACCACCGAGTCTAGTTCTCCCCATAGCACTATAACAAACAGTGCATCCATAGACTTGGTCACCTATAGTCACAACACTGAGTTAACCTCCAACAATGCATATCACAACAAAGATATAACCTTGATCATCGCCTTAGATGTGTATTCCCTTTCCAACTCAGTAACCACCGATTCTGCAACTGGTTCTCTCAAACCCATTATACTCAACGTCAATTCGAATAATGATTACCTCCCATCCACATGTTACACCAACACAAATAACACAAACTTGAGAGCTAACAACCTCTTGGTCACCAGCTACCCAACTCACTCAACGCCAATTTGATTCCTCACATCACTGAATTTGTTGGCAAAACTTTCCCTTTTTTGATATCTGTCAAAGCGTAACACATCGACCCCTTAATTGAAAATATGCAGGTCATCAACCGTACCAGCATCCCAATATATCAGGCAACCAATCCTGCCCTTAATCAAAATTTGCAGAATGTGCAGATCATTAACTTAACCAACATCCAATTAGACCATGCTACTGAATCCATTCTTAAAAAAGGTTTAAACTTCGCCATAACCCCCAATAAAATCCTTGTGAATGAGATCATTAGCAATATTGAAGTTGCTATCAAAGACCTGGATATAATTAAAAGTGAAGAAATTAGACATGACATTGCTAAAATTCTCAAAATTTCTAAACCCCCCCCCTCAAACATAACTAAAGAAGAGAAAAGAGCTTTAAACAACCTCAGGAAAAACAAAGACATAGTCATCCTAAAATTTGATAAAGGAAATGCAACAATAATCATGAATAGGGTTGATTATGACAACAAGATGGAAGAACACCTAAATGAAAGTGGTTGTTATAAAATTATCAATAAAGACCCTAGTGAAAAATTTCTCTGTGAAGTAACCAAGAAAATTAAAGAATCCTCTCTTGATGACATCACTAAAAAGAAAATCACCCCTAACAACTCAATCATGCCAAGAATTTATGGCACTCCCAAGGTTCATAAATCTAACATTCCCCTTAGACCTATAGTAAACACCATAGGTTCCCCTACCTATCTTCTTGCTAAATACCTTGCCAAAAAGCTGAGACCCTTGTCAGGAAACACTTCCTCTTACATTAAAGACTCATCTTCCTTTGTCCAATGGGTTAAAAACCTTGAAATGAAGGATGATGACCTCATGGTCAGCTTTGACATTGTATCACTGTACACCATGATCCCTATTGATGAGGCCATTAATATTATGGGGGAAATCACTGACAAAGAAATGGTAGACCTTTCAATTTTTTTCTTAAAATCCTCATACTTTAGTTTTAAAGGTAAAATATATGAGCAAACCCATGGGGTAGCTATGGGTTCCCCTCTATCCCCCATAATTGCTAATATCTATATGGAAAAATTTGAGCGGAAAGCTCTCAACTCCTTTCCCTACACCCCTGAGGAATGGAAAAGGTTTGTAGATGATATATTCGCCAAATGGAGTCATGGGAAAGAGAAACTTGATCTATTCCTAAATCACATAAATAGTCTCTCTGAGCATATAAAATTCACCATCGAAATGGAAACAAACAATAAACTTCCCTTTCTAGATATCCTTCTATCTAAAAAAGAAGGGAAACTTGGTTTCCAAGTCTTTAGGAAGAAAACTCACATAGAGAGATATTTGAATGCTAATTCCCATCACCACCCTAAACAAAAAATTGGTATCATAAAAACCTTAACCACTAGGGTGGCTAGAATGTCTGACTGCGACCATATAAATTTCGAACTTAACCATCTTCACAAAGTTTTTGAACAAAATGGTTATAATAAAAACACCATTAACAAGGCCATGCACCAATCCCTAAGCAAGAATAATCAAAACAACAAAGAGAAAGAACACAAATATGAAAACCCCAAAAATTCCCTTCTTTATATAAAAGGCACCACGGACAAAATTTATAAAATTCTGAACAACATAATATTAATGTAGCCTTCACCCCCGCTTACAACATCACACAATTTTTTGAATCTGTCAAGGACCCAATAAACCATAACCAACAAAAATGCATTTATATCATACTGTGTTCATGTGGGAAAGAATATCTAGGGGAAACAAGAAGATATTTTAACATTCGAATCGAAGAGCACACCACTGACTTATGAAGAGAAAGAACCTCAAAATCTACCTTAGAAGATCACGTTCACTAGACTTCTCAACACTACATCTGTATGGAAGAAGCCTAGTTAATTAAAAAACAAGACCATTATCTTAAAAGGAAATTTAAATAATCCATTGAAATAGAAAAAGGAAAAACAACTTAGATCAAGATGATGGTTTAGAAAAACCATTATTGTAAGACACTAAATAATTACTATTTAACTCATTCATTTCCTATAAATCAATTCACTCTTAATCAATATACATAATAATATCATAATAATTTTTTTATTCCAAATTGTATAAAATTCATTCAAACAACAACAAAAATATTATAAAACTTTTCCACATAATAACTAATAACTAATCAAACCCTAATAATGTATGAGTTACTATTTCATAACTCATCCATTTCCTATAAATCTATTCGCTCTTAATTAATACACATAATATTATCTTAATACAATTTTATTCCAAAAATGTTATGAAATCTATCTAACAGCAACATAAATAATCTAAGAACTTATCCACATAATAAAGTTAAAAATTTACCTACTATATAGACATTAATAATCAAAATTAGATATTCACATGAAATCAATTAGAATAAAAGTAAAAAAGGGTCATCAAGAATTAACATAATAAATTTGTCATATTAATAATTAAACTAAGGATCATCTTATTAAATAAACCAAATATATAAATAGAATTTCATACTCTCAAACCCTAATATTAGATCATTAAATCAAAATTACAAATTAATTTAATACTAAATAAAAATAAAAATCTTAATAAAAGATAATTATAATAACAAATTAATATAAACATAATTCATCCATAAACAATTCAAAATAACTAAAGCTTATTAATCTACATTCTATTTGGATACTTACAATTTTTAAAATAATTTAAAAATTATATATTTAATTCCATTAAAAGAATATGATATCATTGTAATTAAATACATTAATTAGGTCACACATTAAAATCAAAATTCAATATACTAAATAATTTAAAACATTAATAATTCTCTATGACAACCCTAATAACTAAGCAAACCCTAATTTTCATAGAAAAATCATATTAATTATAAATTAAATCATCTATTAAACAAGTAAATAAATATAAAATAAATAATTCTTCCTAATATCAAATGAATTTGGCTGACTAAATCTTTTCTTATTGTTCCTTTCCAGAATCTATATACATATATAAGTTTTAGCTCTACAAGACATCATTAATATTATCTCACACTATTAGTGTATCCCCTGAGGATGGATTCACTTGGAAGTCCAAAACGTTGGGTTAATTAAACTCCATTAATAGGTTATTCCTCCCCTTCTAAAAATATTCTCCCCACATGTATGGATTCATTATTTAAAAACAAATTGTAGGTTGAATTCTTGAAAGATAACAACCCATTGAGTGTATTTATGGTTCATCATATCGAAAGTGAGAAAATATCTCATGGGATTAATATTTTCTATTATAGTGGTGGTCCACAAAATGATATAATGTCAAAGCTTTTTTGTTGAGTGTACAAGGGCTAGGGCAGTCTTTTCTGCTGGCACAAAGAGAATTTTGAGGTCTTAAATGGGTCTCCTAAGAAAAATGTACAACTAAAATAAACTTTATAAGAACCAATATGATTCAATATGTTGATATCAACCATGGGGGATGATTCAACATTTTTGGAGTAAAAAAGTAAAAAGATTAAAAAATAATCAAGTAAAAAAACTACTTTTTCAACTCGTATTTTTAACTTATCTCCCTAATTGTTTACTCATGTTTTGAGTGGGAGTATTCGTTGGATGAAAAATTTAATTCCTCATCCAAGGAGTACCCATGTTGCATACTTTCGATGGACCATGCTACACGAAAAATGAGAAATACATGAAAAAACATGATTGCAATCATGTTTTTCATGTATTTCTCATTTTTTGTGTAGTAGGGTCCATCTAAAGTATGCAACATGGGTATTCCTTGGATTAGGAATCAAATGTTTCATCCAATGAGTGGTTCCGCTCGAAATTTGGGTAAACCCATAGAGAGATAAGTTGGAAATACAAGTTGAAAGGACCTGGTGGACCCAAAAGATATGAAAGGTGTTTATATCATCTCGTGTTCTCGTGGAACATCTTATATTGGTGAAACAGGGTGATCTATTAATCAAATGATTAAGGAACACAGTACTGATATTAAGCACAATAGAACTCACTCTTCAGCCTTAGCAGAGCACGTAGATAAGACTAAACATCATATTTTCATTGAGGAGGCTAAGGTCATTGTGAAGGTTTCTCATTTCCATTACCGTAAATTTAGGGAAGCCATAGAAATTGAGAAGAGGCCTAGTAATCTTAATAGGGATGACAAATGGAAGATTAGTAGTTGTTGGGTTCCTACCCTTTCCTCCTAGATTCTTTCCCAATCATGTCTGATTCCTTTTCTATTTCACTCTTCTCATTCCCATTTTGGCTTTTTTGGGTCTCCTTCTCCTTAGGTTAAGGTATTTCTCTCGTATTCCGTATATATATATATATATATATATATATATATATATATATATATATATATTTTTATTCTATTTATATATTTAAATTCATAATTTTTATGGTTTTAATACATATATTTATTTATTAAAGAATGTTATAAAAAAAAAATCTTTATTTTACCACAATGTTAGTTTTTAGATTAGTTAAAATCTATCTAATTGATAATATACCTATTAGCAATTATTATTCTACCCTTTGACTATTAGTTTAAATTCCATTAAAATAACATCTATTATTTGATTCGTAGTTTACTTATATTAAAAATAATAATAAAAATAAAAATAAAAAAATAAAAATAGTAAAAAAAAAATGCAATCTAACTAACTAAAAATCTCTTCTCATTTTTCTAGGTTTTCCTCGCCAAATCAAACATAGCCGTTTCCTTTTAGCTGTTAGAGGGCCCATCTCCCTATTTAACCTGCAACTATGATTTGATTCTCCATCTTGTCCTGATGATGAACCACATAAGTTGGTTCGAAACATGTCGACCTAATTCTTCTGATGTGATTTCTTCCAAAAATGTTTTTATTCATATAAGTTTTTCTTTTTTCCCTCTAATATTTGATGATGTAATCTAATATTATTTTATTATTTCCACTATTATTTTATAATTTCCTTAGGAGGCCCATTTTAGACCTCAAAATTCCCCTAATTCTCCTACTTTAAGGCACGCTCAGAGAGGTTCTTGCTGATGTAATAGATAATGTGTTCTCTATTATCTAGTCCTTCTTGGACTAATACCCCCACGATGGCTACTTTAGATGCTGATAAGTAGAGGGTATAATACTCTGTATGGTCAGGAGGGCTAATTAGTGGAGCTTGAGATAATTTATCTTTGAGGGCTTTGAATGATTTTTGGACTTTTTCATCCCAATGGAAGGGAATGTCCCAACGAAGAAGGTGCAAGATGCAATGCACATGAGTGGTGTAATCAAGGACAAAGTGGTGTAAGAAATTGGCCTTACGTTGCAAGCTTTGTAGCTGCTTCAAAATTTTTGGAGGTGGTATTTCCCATATGGCCTAAACCTTCAAAGGGTTGACTCTAATACCTTTCTAGGAAACAATGAATCGAAATAGCCTTCCTCTGTTGATGCAAAAGACCCACTTGAGAGGGTTCAAGCGTAGGTTGTATTGTCGTCATATCTAAAGCACTAGGTGGAGATCTTCGAAATGGTCTGAGCACTTTTTGGATCATATTCTAAGGTTCTCCAAATATGTGAGTATAATATGATCTAGATCATGGAAGATATAATTCATGGTTTGCTGAAATTCGACACCAACGATTTTAAGGACGAAGGACATGACTTGATAGGTGAATGTTCCCTATGGGGTTATGACGGCTTTTTGTACTAATCAATATGGTGTATATCAATATGGTTATACCTTGAGATGTTATCTATGAAGGATAGGGCCTCATGACTGACACATGCATCGATGACTTCGTCGATGAAGGGTGTGAGGTACTTATCTTTGGGACACATTTTGTTTAGATCTATGAAATTAGTACAGATGCAAATGGTGCCCTATTTTTTTCATGATAGGTACACGGTTAGAAACCCAAGAAGTGTAAGCGATAGGATAGATGAAACCAACGTTGTGGAACTTGTCGATTTCTTTCTTGATTGCTTCTACTTTAGAGGGATGGAGCCAATGCTACTTTTTCCTAATGCGGTAGGCACTAGGCCATGTGTCAATACGGTGCTCCATGATGGTAGGACTAATTCCTAGCATTTTGAAGTAAGCCCATGCATATATATCCCTATATAGTTGAAAAAGGGATTTGTATGAGGCCACCTCATCTAGGGAGCATGATACCCTAGTGAGATTTCTTTGACTATGTCGGGCTTGGTTGAAATATATACCTTAATTGTAGGTGAGATATTAGACATATCCCTTCCTAAAATGCATCTAGTGCTAGGATGGGATTTTTAAACTAATCTACCTATCCTAGTGGTAGGAAATCCTTTTATTATATTGTGTAAAAATCATGAATTGGTGCATTAATAGGTGAAAAATCTTTGTCAAGTAGAAAGAAAGAATGACGATGCATGCCATCCCACAAAAATTTTGGTTCCGTCATGTCCTATAGAATATCTTCTTCTGAGTGAAAAAAATTATCTAATGGTGAAATGGGTTGTGTGAGGTCATGAGGATGGGATTGGGACCTAGCTGTGTAGGTTGTTAAGAAAGAGAATGATTCAACCGTTGATGTCGTAGACCCCAATGAAGTTGAAAATGTACGGATTGGATGAGTTTTCATAGTCGGTGGTGGTAGCACCATTGTGGTGGGTTTAGTAGTCTCAAAACCAATACATGTTAGAAAAAATGTGAATCAAGGTTTCGATGGTCGAGGAAATGAATCATATATGATGATTCTTGAAGTCAACACTAAGTGATGGGATAATCTCTATAATGGTGGATTGATGGTGAGTGGGAGAAGGTTCCCACGATAACATTGGCATCTTAGGAGCTAATCTATCATCCTCCATGGGAGGGTAGTGTTTAGGGATTTGGTGAAAAGGTGGATGTTTTTTTCTGAGTTGTCCAAATGTTTGTAATATAGGGCATGCCTTAGAACTATGAGAGTTGTTGGTACAGACAATGCACATAGGATCAATGCTAATGTAATAAATGGTATGAGTATCATCAACTCCCACAACACGATATGGTGGCGCGTGGTAGATTTCATGAGGTGGGGCGCTTAAGGGTGTAGTCCACCTATGGATATTAGTATTGACCTTGGTAGAAGGATATGTGCCCCAGATGTCAGTTTTCCACAATGCCTCTCTTTCTACTCGAAAACATTGAAGGTATTAACAGTTTCACTTATGATGCAGTTGGAAACAACTATGACAATGATTGCACGAGCGTCTAAATTGATTTGAGTGAGTAGGTCAAGGGATGTGGATGATCTGGATTTAAACAGGAACATAACAAATTACAGATATAACCATAAATACAAAGATGTAGTAGAAATAACACTTCCTTTAATTGATATTAAATAATGAAATTTGCTTAGAAAATGTATGGAAATGAGACTAGCTCGATGATGATAGCTTATCTCTGAGAAGAGATGTGGTGGCTACATGCCTCTGAACTACATTACAATGAGGCTCAAGGGCCCTTTTATTATTGAAAAATAAGACCAAAACCTAAACAACCAAAACCCTAACCCGAGGAGATGTAACACCAAGAGTTTATGGGCCCCGTTGGGGTTAGTTGGGCATCCAACTTCCCGGGGTCGTGACTTGGTCATATTATCTCCATTTGACGTGCATGATACCCCATTGGAAAGATCTCTTTGAGGACTACGTAAAAAAAATGACTTAGTGAAAGTCATTGGTGGTAGATTGCCAAAAAACCTCATTTAGGGCCTCAAAATGGCTCCAGAAGTTTAGGACCCGAAAAAATGCTAAAAATAGTAAACTACGCTACAATTAAGGAAACTGAAAAGATGAAAGAAACAATGGTGGGGGTCCAAGTGGAATTGGCGGGTGGCCACCAATATCCACCTGAATAATTACGCGTGGTTGATTTCACGAGGTGGGGTGCTTAAGGGTGTAGTTCACCTATGGATATTAGTATTGACCTTGGTAAAAGGATGTGTGCCCCCGATGTTAGTTTTCCACAATGCTGCTCTTCCTACTAGAAAACGTGGGAGGTATTGACAATTTCACGTATGGTGTACTTGGTAACAACTATGACAATGATTGCACGAGTGTCTAAATTGATTTTAGTGAGTAGGTCAAGGGATGTGGACCAATAAGAGGAACACATCTCTAATCTTGCTTAATTCTCAACATTTATTGCTCAAGTAGTTGGGTTTGTCACATAGGGTGCATACATGGGGAGGTTTTGGAAACATCGCTCGAAGTCATCTTTCCATTCTTCTAGATACTAACTGTGGGTAGGGGATAGAATGGAGATGGGCACATGGATGAACTGTGTGTGGTACTTTTTCCTTGAACACACAAAGGATGGTTTTGGACCCATCATCCACAACTATCATGTCGGGAAATGATGGAGTAATAATGGTATTGGCTTGAGAAAGTGCACCCAATGCATCTTGATACCGAGGGATTTCAGGGCAGTGATGAGTGTAATGCCCATATTCTATGGATATGGCACATGCATGGTTGGTGTGTAGTGCCTTATTACATGCTCGTGTGGTCTTCTTCCTGTAGGTGGAGGTGGGGCCACTAGAATTTTTAGGGCATGTAGAAGAGATTTCAACTCCTCTAACTAGGGGCATAAGTTGGTAGGGTGCCTGACTACTTCACACAAAGCACAAGGTGGTGGTACCTTAGATGAGGAAGAGTTTTAGGCCTCCATCTTATTCTCTCTTTTTTTATACCTCTTATTGGCACCTACTAGTGTCGATGCAAGCATAGATCATTTTGGGGTGGTTTCCAAAGGAGTGGGTACACGAATGATGCCCATCAAGGTAATACCTAAGTTTGTTGACATGGCTTGTGGGGCCAAATACTAGACGTGAGAGCCATATTTGGCAACATGAGTGTTGCCATGAATTAGTATGAGACAAAACCAGGTGGGGGTATAAGAAACATGTTTGGGTGATAGCATAGGTTAGGAAGATAGAGTCATTAGTTGCAACATGGGGGGTGTTTGAAATTGGTTCCTGATTTTGAGGGGTGTTTGATGAACTCATCATGCACACCAGGGCTGTTGGGGTTGCAGGGGAAACCTCTAGCAAAGGTGGGTCTCTAGGGTATGTATCGAGGAGTGTAGATGGCTCGAATAACCCTCACCCAAACTCAGTAAAGGTTGTGATCAGCTCTAGGGAAGATCCTACAAAAGGTAACTCTCCATCAGGGGTGGTGGATGTATTTTTCTCGTAGTATGTGAGTTAGTCAATTGTAATGATTTTCCCATCATGAGGGAACATCATAATATGAAATATTTAAGATGCAACTGTAGTCATTGCATACATGTAGCTACATCTAAGAAGGATAATGCAATCCAATTGAGCATACATGAATTGTATGTATATGAGTACAATTTTATTGGAAAGCTCCACTAGAATGTCCTGGAATAGGATTATGGGAGTAGAGGGGCACATATAACAACCATGGTGAAAATTACATGTAATAAAAGTTAATAAAGGAAAAATAATAACCACGGTTTATGGGGAACTTATTTCAAGTTGAATGTTGGGTAAAATCCTAGTGATGGGGATCACTTGTGATTTTTTAATGGCTAAGGAAATTGGAAAAGGAAATGGCTAAGGGTTTATAAAGGAAAAATGACATTTGGAACATTTAATTATGAAAATAATGGAAATTAGGAGGAAAGGGAGGTGAAAGGTCACAAGTTACATGTGAAGAGGAAAATGAAGGAAACTAATGGAAAATGAGGAAAATAGAGGCCTCATTCATAAAGAGGCTTATGAGGATGAGTTGATAACCTTTTGTCACTTTAGTTTTGGATCTCTCTCATTATTCTCTCTCTCTCTTTCATATTCTTGGATACTTAGAGATTTATTGGAGAACTCTTGGAGGGTGTGGCATACTTGGATTTTTGGAGCAAGAAGGCAAATGAAGAGTAGGAAAGCATAAGAGGACATTGGGATCAACAACTACAGTGGGATTTTCTCACAGGTAATGAGTTGCATGTATGTTTTCCTCACTATTTTTGGCATGCATGGCATATGCATGTGGATTATTGGTCATGACCTATCACTAGCATGGAGAATTGCCTGGATTGACAATGGATTGCCTAGCCTTGCAATTTCCTAGATAGCAATGAACGTTGTGGGTTTATTTCCTTATTTTTTGTTGGTTCTCATGTTTCCATAGCTTGGTTTGAGTTATCTATTCCTAGAAGCCTTGGTTGGAAAAACGCTCTGGAAGCCTTCTAACAATTGGGTTGAGTTACTAGTCCTGGAAGCCTTGGTTGGAAAAACACTCTGGAAGCCCTCGGTGGGTCGAGTTACTAGTCCTAGAAGCCTTGGTTGGACAAACACTCTAGAAGCCTGATGAAAAATATGGGCTGAGTTACTACTATTGGAAGAGTTGGTTGGAAAAATTGCTCTGGAAGCCCTGGAAGGCTTTGATAGACACCAATATGATGATGGTTTTGTGATGTACGACTGTGAGGTGGAATCACTATTTGATGGGTTGAGGTGGATGGCCTCTGGGAGACCTGGATGGTTTTGGATTTATGTTTTCTACGAGGTCGCACACTCATGCTTGGAATATGGAAGGGGGGTGAATGGCTGAAGAGAGATTTGGCTCAACCATTCTATGGTTGGGTGGAACATGGAAGTCCCATCTTGGGTTTGGATGTTGCATAATCAATATGTGGAATTATCCTGTAGATTCAATAGTTAATGTAATATGCTAAAACAAGAGACAAGAATATACTTCTACTCTTTACAGAGGAAGCCCATAAATATTGATGAAAACAATAATCGACAAGAGGAGGAACATCAATGACACATAACACAATAAGTATTTGGGGAAATCCACAACTCAAAACCCATTTTTTATTGCATTAATCATAAATCCAAGATGATAATACAATGCTTGTTCTCTCAAGAACAACCCTAACACTTATTAAAATCAATCACCAACTCACAAGCAAACTCTTGGCCAATGACTAGCCAATTCCCCATCTCTCCAAGTCCCTATTTCCTTGCACAATTCCTATGGCTGATTATCCCATCTTAAAGGGATACTAGTGCATCCAAAACTATGCAATCCCTTCAAGGATCAATTCTTGATTGCATGCACTATCTGTACAACTCAAAAAATTATACAACAAATAGTACAGTATCCCTGCACTCTAGTCACAACTGGGTATTTCTCAGAATCGAAATGCATGAGTTTCTAACGAGGGAATCTTTAGCTAACTGGAGTAGCACTAGTTAATGCATGAGTGCACCAAATGACTGTTAACTTGCTATTAATTCCTCAAACAGTTTGGAACTAATTTAAGTAGACTTAACTTAGTAAAATGAGTTAACTAATTACAACTCATACTTAAGTCATGCTAGACCCCAAAAATATAGGGAGAACATATACATGACTTCAGAAAAACTTCCAACTCGAAATTCCTAAGTTAACTAAGTCAACTCACTATAGTTAACTATTGCAAGTTGATATGAGAATAAAATTGGATTTTAATTCTCATTTTAATTCAAGGAAAAATTAAACTGGAATTTACAGATTCTATTTTTATCATTTATTGTTGCTATTTTCAACACTCCCTTTCAGCAAGAAACGAATTTAACTCGATCCCAATCTTGAACCTTTGGAATGTTTTTCATGAAACACTCCTTTCTAGTGTTTTTGCTCCAACAAATCCATAAACAAAAAAAATCCAACCTGAATCAGAATGATGCCTCTCTCATCAAAGTCTCTGACTACTATTGCCTCTATCGACTAAGAACTAGCACTTCTATTGACTCTACCTTTCTTCACTATTTTCAACCCTTCTCTATGCTTCTTCAATATCTGATTGCTCTAGAATTTGTCACTTTGATCTGTGAGTGCATCAATCCCATTGATTCCTCCCGCTACTATGTACTTTGGGCTCCCATAGCAAGGTATGATCCATGACATAAAACCACTCAGTGGACCCTACCCAATTTCAACCCTATTGGGACTATCACTTCACATCACCCCACCACACTTGGAGGTATGGTTGCATGTGATCCCTTTGCTCACCTGCCTTGAAATTCCCCTCCACTGGAGGTCTCGGCGTGATTGGATGCCTCCACTCAGTCTCCTCTCAACTTCTTCTATTATGGCTACTCCACATTTTTTGAGACTTCTTCTGAGATTGCTTTTTCTCTTCTTGAGTGGATCTCTCCACTCGGTCTCTTCTCATCTTCTCTAGATGTGGTTGCTCCCCAACCTCTTGAATATGCTTTAGAGGCTTCTTCTGGAGCTGCATGTTGAGAGGTAATTTACTATCCCTCTCAACCAACAAGTCTCTGACCTTTGCCTTGCTCCTCAAATATTTGCATGCATCTTGAAACTCAAGAGAATATAGGTTCTTGACCCATGCACCAATCTATTTCACCTGCCCCATGGTGATGTATCTAAGGAAAACGTTTCCCTTACTAAAAAACACATCATAGCCAAGCTCTTCCAATACCGCCGCTGAAACAAGATTCTTCTTTAGTCCTGGAACATACATCACATCTGTGATCCTAAGAGGGGAGCCAAACTCCCTCTGAAAGGTAATCGTATTGATCTCGGTTTCTCTATACCTCTTGTTATCTCCAAACTCTATGCTCTGCTTGAGGTGTTTCTCTTCAAAATCACTAAAGTGATCTTTATTCCCCATCATATGGAATGAGGCACCGCTATCAAGATACCACACGCCTCCCATGGAAGTGTCGGCCATGCATGCAATTAGATTAAAATCAATTTCGAATTATGAAGCTAGAGCTTCACCTATTACTGCTATTGTCATCTCTTTCTTTCTTACTTTCTTCTATGGGCAGTTCTTGGCATAGTGCCCATGCTCGTGATAGTGAAAACAATTAACTTTCATCAAGCCCATCTTCTCTTCGCCCTCCTCGCCTTGGGACATATTATCCTTGGCCTTCTTTTCTTTACTCACTAAGGAAAAATCCTCTTCCACTTCCTTGGAAGAGGTCTCATCTCTGGTGTTCCTCCTAATCTCCTCCTGCATCAAATCCAACCACAATTGTTCCCAATCTAGCAGCTTCTCCCAACCATTGACAGAGTCTTGATAACTATGCCAATTATTTGGGAGTCCGAGAAGAGAAATAATCACCATATAATCCTCAAAAACCATGATTCCAGCACTTCCAAGTTCATCACAACATTGAGTGAAGTTGGTCAAGTAATTTGGAATTAAGTTACTTGCCTCCATCCTGATTTTTCGAAGTTCATCTTTTAGTGCCAACATCCTTTAGTCGCTGCTATTCTGGAAAAGGTCTTTCAATGCTTTCCACATAGCATGTAGAGTTTCCTTCCCATGGAGACTCTAGACAATGTGGTCTCAAATGCCATCAAGGATTATCTGCCTTGCCCTTTGCCACACACTTCTTCCATTCGACCAGATTCCGAGCATCCAATGCTGGTGGCTTAGGAATGTCCTGATCAATGAATTCCTTTAAGCCATTGTCTTCCAAAACAACCTCCATCCTATCCTTCTAGGCTATATCTTTCGAGCTTCCATCCAAGGAATACTCGAGTCGCAAATCGTATAACACCATCTGTCGATCCTGAAGTATGAAATGAACATTCCAATTTCACTTGTAACCCAAAACTCAAAAATTCTAAATATCCTCTAGTATACTTTTCTCAGCTTCAATACCATGTAGAATTATCCTATAGATTCAGTAGCTCATGAAATATACTAAAACAAGAGACAAGAATCAACTTCTACTCTTTACAACGGAAGCCCATAAAGATCAATGAAAACAATAATCGACAAGAGGAAGAACATCAATGACACATAACAAAATAAGTATCTGGGGAAAGCCACAGATCAAAACACCACTATCTATATTGCATTAATAAGAAATCCAATATGATAATACAATGCTTGTTCTATAAAGAATAATCACAACACTTAGTAAAGTCAATCTCCAACTCACAAGAAAGCTCTTGGCCAAAACTTAGCCAATTTTGTAGCTCTCCAAGTCCCTATTTCCTTGTGCAATTCATATGGATGATTAGCCCATCTTAAAGGGAAACCAATGCATATAAAACTGCACAATCCCTTCAAGGATCAGTTCCTGATTTCATGCACTATCTGTACAACTCAGAAAATTATACAACAAATAATACACTGTCCCTACACTCTAGTCTCAACTGGGTATTTCTTAGAATCGACATGCATGAGTTTTTGATGAGGGAATATTCAGTTAAATAGAGTAGCACTAGTTAATGCATTAGTGCACCAACTAATTGTTAACTCACTATTAGTTCCTCAAACATCTTGGAATTAATTTAACTAGACTTAACTCAGTAAACTGAGTTAACTAATTAAAACTCATACTTAACTCATTCTGGACCCCTATAATATAGGGGGAACATATACATGACTTCAGAAAGACTTCCAACTCAAAATTCCTAAGTTAACTAAGTCAAATCACCCTAGTTAACTATTAAAAGTTGCTATGACAATAAAATTCAATTTTGATTCTCAGCTTAATTCAAAAACAAATTAAACTAGAATTTATGGATTCTATTTTTATCATTTCTTATTGCTATTTTCAACACAATATGAGGTTATTTTTCCTTGTATTTCTATGCATATTATACTGGATTATATTTGGTTTATATGGTTGTGATTTCATTGGTATTTCTGCTGCTATTATGCTAGTTATATATGTTTTTTATGATAGTAGCTATGTATGGATCTCATCATGTTTTTACTTATAAATGAATGTTCAATGTATCTATGACCTAATGGATGAAATGGTAGTTGATGTGTTGAGGCATCAATGCTTCTTAGTGATTCTCAGCTAAGTATGAAACCCCTATGCTATAATATATTATTTATACCTGTAAATTACATATTCCTGATATGTTTGATGAAATGACTATCATGGCTAGTAGGGGTCTAGTCAAGGTCTCATTCAATTGATTGATTTAATACTGTCATTTCCTTGTTATATTATTGTTCTAAATATGTGATTCAATTCTGGGCAGTGACTTGGGCTTTAGGCTTGAAAATGTGGCTAAAATCTCAGGGACTTCGGCACAACACTGACAAAACGAGTCCCTGAATGCTAGCTTGTAGGTCTATGAGAGCATCCAGAGGTCCCTGGATGTTGGCATGCCCATAGAATGAGAGCTTCTAGAGGTCAAGTGGTCCAAAATGTTAGTGGTACCTAAGGGATGGTTGGTATAAAGGTTGGATTGGTTCTTGAGGGTCCTAATGCTAATGCTGGATGCCTATATGGTGTGTTTCCATCGATTCCACTTCCTTAACATGACTTATGAGGTCAAATCATATCATTGTGGCATCTTGTCACATGTTTACCTCGATTGGCTAGGTTCTTGGGTAGATGTTGGAGGAGAGTGTTACAATGCACATTGTATGCTCTTAGGGTGATGAGTGATGATTTGAGCTCAGGGGATCTCAGTTTGTTCCAATCTTTTTTGGACATGATAAATGTGGATGCTCCCTCATCAACTATGAAACAATGGATGTTAATATTCCGAATGGTGACCGGAATTTTGAAGGCGACTATCGATGGAAGTCTTGGGGCAGTGTTATCTAGTTTGAAAGCTATGAAATGAGAATCGACAAGGTCGATTGTGCCTAGCATATAATGTAGGTCTTTTCATTAGGTTGGGCATGTTCTTAAAACTTCAAATGATGGAAAAGCTAATGGAGATTGAGCTAAGTCGTCAATAGGGAAAATTTTAAGAAACCCCCCAAATTTATATGTATAATAAATAGGCGAATCCCCATGGTATATAGAAAAATGTATAGGCTATTTTTTCATTGATATAATATACATATATGACGTTTTTGTGAATCTTTCACTGAACTATAAAATTTTATTAAATCTTGGCGATTTTTTCAGTAGGTTATATGGTATTTCAAATTATTGGATAATCTTCTAAGAAAATAGAAAAAATTGTAGAATATTAGTGATGCCTTGATAATATATATATATATATATATATATATATATATATATATATATATATATATATATATATATATATATATATATATATATATATATATATAAGAACATTATTTAGTTAAATTATAATATACTAATTTTCCATGTTTTGGAAAATAAAAAACATGAGTAATGTTGCTCTAGATTCTTATTATACACTATTGCAAATATTTTTGCAGGTTTTTATCATGTTTTACCACAAAGGTATTATCAAATCCCAAGGGGAAACTACTTGGAAAGGCACCCCCAAAGGCGTGTGATGTTGAACTAAAGAAATTATTTTGTTCAAACTTGTTCTTGATGCATATAGATAGCTCAATCATATTTAATGTAATTCATATTCTATAGGATTCACATGAAAATAAGGTCTATGAATAGCTATATCAAAATCATGAATATTTACATCAAATTCTTTTGTTTTCTCATACATCGTTTTTCAAAAAGGTTGATACTTCTCCAATTCCTCAAGTTAAAATAAACCAACAACTTTAAAATATGGTTCTTCCTCGTCATATGTAGGTTTCTCACCTAATTTTTGGATCATACCTATTGTAGTAGTTGTTGCACATTATTATATAGTTGACAACTCTAATAATGTTGAATCGGTAAACAATTATTTGAAAGCACACAAAATGAAAAATGAAAATGAAAGGAAGATACATATGTATTGAAACTTCTTTCCTACACGATGAAAAAAGAAAGAAGGTAATAATAGAAACTCATTAAAAGACTACAGTTGGTGAGTTAAAAAATATAACAAAATTATAAAAAATAGTCTCTGCATGTTCATTACTTTGAAAAATATGTCACAAAACAATCATCACCAAGGGATTTTTCACTTCAAGAATGGTAGTGCACTAAACAATCTATCATTCTCATCTAATAACATGTGATGCTTTTTCTGTATTGGAATCAAAGTATAATTGCATTAGATGAATGAACACATAGGATCCTAGTGCATAGAGCATTTTTATCTTCAATTAACTAAGTAGATCTCATTTTCCTTTCTAAACAAACAATAAGTATTTTCAAAGAAAATATAAAATAGACATAGTAGATTCTAAAAGGAGAATATTCTTTTGTGACACCACAAAGTGAAAGGAAAAAAAAAAAAAGCTTTCCTTAAATAATACTAGTGATTACCCCATTACTATTGTAGTTATACCCCTTATTTATATTGTTGTGCCCCTATTACCCCCATATTGTTATTTTTGTGCCCCATAGAATCCCTCTATTGTTATTTTTGTGGCTTTATATTATTATTGTTAGGTCGGCTGGATTATATTGTGACTCCTTAGACTCCTATATATAGAAAGGAGGTTTTGTCATTTGAATCATCCAAGAATTGTTCATTTATGTAATGTAAAGGAGGTTGCCCCCTCGAAGAGGCTGAATTCTAAGGCGTTGATCTATCTTTTCTATCTTTTCTTGAGTTGGTTTCATAACATTTGGTATCAGAGCTTTGGATTCTAGGGTTTCGCTGCTCCAAACAGGTCATCGTGGCATTTTCACTATAACTTTTTTTTTGTGACGTTTCAGAAGTCGCAAAAAAAACCCATTTGAGAAGAAATCGCGTTGAACCTTGGGTCCGAATTTTAGAGCTTTTTTCGCGATATTTGCGGAGATATGATCTGAGGAAGTTGGTCTTTTTGCAGACTCCTGAATTACATTCAAAACAGGTGACCTGGGGAAAATCGTCATAACTTTCTCTCTGGGGATTAGATTGAAATTTCGTAAGAAGGTAGAGAAAGAGGACGGACTGTAGTTTCTTGTATTCATTTTTCAGATCCAAAGATCGAAACAGTGACTCGTGGCACGTCGTACAAGTTCGCTCTACTGAACTAGTCTATAATCAAGTCACTGTGGGAGATTTCACATAACTCTTCCTTGGAGAATCCAATTTGGGTCAGACTTGTGGCATTGGAAAGAGGACACATAGGGCTACTACAGGTCACAAATTTAGAACTAGATGATCGAAAAGTATAGAGATACATCAGAGGCAATATCGAGCTCCTACAAAGTGAAAAAAGGTGTGTAGATTTTCTTAAATTTTTGCTTAAGCTTGGTTTGAAAATTTATTTTGAAGGAATTCAAAGGGCATAATAGAGCATTATTATCGGTAACTGATGCCCCGAGGAAAGAAAATGCAAACACCTAGTAAGGAACCTGAAAGCTCTAGCATGACTCATGAAGAAGAAGAAGAAATGCTATATGATATATCAAAATTACAAGAACAAGTGCAACAAGTGTCACTTGCACAAAAAGCAACAAAATCTAAAATGGATGGTTTAAGGAAAGATGTAGAAGCTAAGATGGATGGTTTAAAGAAATTTGTAGAAGCTAAGATGGATGGCATGGAAGCTAAGGTGAATGGCATGGACGCTAAAATTGATGGCATGGATGATAAGATGGAAGAATTGAAGATAAATATGAATAAGTTGCTACAAGAAATGGTCACTAAGGGTGAAAGGGTACTAAAGGAAACTCATGATGAGAACAAAAGAAATGTTAATCATGATTCCATAAACTCTAATTTTGGATCAAGACTCACCATGTTCCAAAAATCGATATGCGGAAGTTTGATGGCAAGGATCCCGCCACATGGATATTACAGATGGAGCAATTCTTCGATCTCAATAATGTGCAAAACACACAAAAGGTACGTATGGCAACTGTATATTTGGAACCAAATCAGTTTGTATGGTATCAATGGCTTTGTTCTCGTAAACAATTTATCACTTGGGCAATTTTTACGGAAGAATTGATAGCACATTATGAGGATACAAAAAGCAACACTTTTTTTAGCCAATTGATAAGTCTCAAACAAAAGGGTTCAATAATGGAGCACATTGAGGAGTTCCAAAAATTGAACATAAGGGTAAAAGATATTCCAGAGGAGCATAGGATTGATGTGTTCATAGGGTCTTTAAAGGATAATATCCAACATGATGTTTGCCTTTGGGAACCTGATTCATTAGAGAAGGCATTCAGGTTAGCAAGAAAAATGGAAAGCAAAATTATGGCAACTAGGAAGCATACCACTCACAACTATAAAGACGGAAGTGTTGTTGCCCCTAGTCTTCCACAACCTACAAGGTTGACACCACAACAATTGGAAGAAAAAAGAGCAAAAGGGCTTTGTTACAGTTGTGATAGCAAATACACAAAAGGTCATAAGTGTGCTGAGAAGAAATTATTCTACATAGATTGTGAAGAGGAAGAAGAAAAGGAGCAAGAAAGGTCAAAAGAAGAGGATATACTCCAGGAACAAAGCCTAGATGAAGAACAAATAAATCCGACCATATCTTGTAATGCATTGGCGGGAATTACCACTCCTCAAACCATCAAGATAGAAGGACAAATCAAGAAGAAAAAGGTAATAGTGTTGATTGATTCAGGAAGCACCCACAATTTTATTCATTGTAGGGTAGCAAAAGAATTGAATTGCTTCCTATATCCAGCACCAGAGTGTCAAGTGATGATTGCAAATGGAGGAACAATAAATTGCTCTGGAAAGTGCCATAATATCAAGCTATCCATGGGAGAATATGTATTGACTAGCCCAATGCTTTCCATTCCAATGGGAGGTGCTGATGTTGTACTAGGAGTCCAATGGCTACAATCCTTGGGTACAATAGCTTTTAATTTTCAAGAACTTTTCATCAAATTTTCTACGGAAGGAAAGGAAGTTGAATTAAGGGGTATTGCAGGGAAACCAGGAAAGATAATCAGCTCTAATGGCATGACAAAGCTTCTAAAAAAGGAGCAAAGAGGTGTAATTGCACAATTATGTTCGCTAGATGTTTCCACATTGGAATCATCTATTTCTCCAGATCTCCAAAAAGTCCTGGACAATCATTCCAAGGTATTTGAGACTCCCAAAGGTCTCCCACCTATGCGTGATCATGATCATGCTATTCATCTGATTCCAGGAAGTGTTCCTCCAAACATCAGGCCGTACAGATATCCCTATGTCCAAAAAAGTGAAATTGAACGTATGGTTGCAGAAATGCTAGAGGCTGGTATAATTCAACCGAGTCAAAGTTCTTTCTCAGCTCCAGTAGTATTGGTGCACAAGAAGGATGGATCATGGCGCATGTGTCCGGATTATAGGGAGCTCAACAAGCTCACTATTAAAGATAAGTTCCCCATTCCTGTCATTGATGAATTACTGGATGAATTGCATGGATCAATTTACTTCACCAAGTTGGATCTTCGTTCGGGATATCATCAAATCAGAATGAAGATTGAAGACATTCCGAAAACGACATTTAGAACTCATGAGGGTCATTATGAATTTTTGGTCATGCCTTTTGGCCTTACCAATGCACCTTCAACATTTCAAGGTTTGATGAATTCAATTTTCAAACCATTCCTTAGAAAATTTGTGTTAGTATTTTTTGATGATATACTAATCTACAACAAGTCTTGGAAGGATCATGTTGAACATGTTGACAGGGTGCTACAACTATTGGAGGAGAAACAATTATATGCAAAAAGATCCAAATGTTTCTTTGGAGTCCAGGAGGTGGAATATTTGGGTCATATTGTATCTCATGAAGGAGTTAAGGTAGACCCTAGCAAAATTAAAGCCATTAAGGAATGGAAAATCCCCACATCCATAAAGCATCTGCGAGGATTTCTTGGGTTGACAGGGTATTATCGCAAGTTTGTTAAGAATTATGGGAGAATAGCAGCACCTCTAACAACATTATTGAAGAAAGATTCATTTTCATGGACTCCGGAAGCAACAAAGGCCTTTGAACATCTTAAAGAGGCAATGTGCCAAGCACCGGTCTTAGCTACACCGGACTTCACAAAAACCTTTATTGTGGAATGTGATGCTTCAGGAAATGGAATTGGTGCTGTTCTAATGCAAGATGAAAGACCCATTGCTTTTGAAAGTCGTCCAATCAAGGGAAAGTTTTTAAGCAAAGCTATTTATGAGAAGGAAATGTTGGCAATACTCCATGCACTTAAGAAATGGCGACCCTACCTAATGGGAAGACACTTCAAGGTAAAAACGGATCATGATAGCCTTAAATACTTTTTAGAACAAAGATTATCCTCTGAAGAGCAACAAAAGTGGGTCACAAAGATGTTGGGTTATGACTTTGAAATCATCTACAAAAAAGGGAAGCAAAATGTGGTGGCAGATGCACTCTCAAGAAAGGATGAGGATGTGGAAGCATTGTTGTGTGCCATTTCTATTATCCAACCAGATTGGATAAACGAAGCAAGGGAGGAATGGAAGAATGACGAAGAAGTGTGGGCACTTATTCGAAAGCTACAACAAGATTCCAGTACTTCTGATACATTTAGCTGGCAAAATGATTCGTTATGGTACAAAGATCGCTTATACCTCTGTAAGAATTCCCAGCTAAAACAAAAGATTCTTATGGAATTGCACACTTCTCCCTTAGGAGGGCACTCAGGATTTTTAAAAACTTACCACAGGGTTAAGAAGGAATTTTTTTGGGATGGCCTTAAATCAGATATTCAAAAGTTTGTGGCGGAATGTTTGGTTTGCCAACAAAATAAAGTTGAAACAATTAAGACACCGGGTCTATTACAACCTTTATCCATTCCAAGCCAACGTTGGGAGGAGGTTTCAATGGATTTTATCACAGGTTTACCCAAGTCTGAGGGAAAGAGTGTCATCATGGTGGTAGTTGACAGACTTACCAAGTATGCACACTTTTGTGCATTATCACATCCATTTAAAGCCAGTACAGTTTCTACTGCATTTATGGAAACAGTTCAAAAGCTACATGGAAACCCAAAGATTATTGTAAGTGACAGAGATCCCATTTTCACTGGAAATTTTTGGACAGAATTATTTTCTTGTCTTGGTACTCAGTTAGCTCATAGCTCATCTTATCATCCTCAATCTGATGGGCAAACTGAGATAGTAAACAAATGTTTGGAAGGATATCTTCGTTGCTTTGTATCTGATAAACAGACACAATGGGTCAAATGGTTGCCTCTGGCTGAATGGTGGTATAACACTTCCTTCCATACAGCAACAAAAATGACCCCATTTATGGCACTTTATGGGTATCAACCACCATCCATCACATCATATTTAAGAGAAAATTCTAAGGTTCAGGCAGTGGAACATCACATCGAACATCAACAACAAGTCCTCCAACTCTTAAAGGATAACCTCGTGTTGGCACAAAATAGAATGAAACAACAGGCAGATCAACATCGCAGTGAAAGAAGTTTTGATGTAGGTGATTGGGTATTCCTACGGCTACAACCATATAAGCAAATGTCCCTAAAGCAAGCTAAGAAGGATAATAAATTATCACCAAAGTATTATGGTCCGTACAAGGTGTTGCAAAAGATTGGTACTATGGCATACAAATTGGAGCTTCCTGCAGCTTCTCGATTGCACCCAGTTTTCCATGTTTCATGTTTAAAGAAGGTTATAGGCGACAAGCTCCCAATTCAAACAATATTGCCAGAACTTGACGAGGAAGGAAAAATTATATTGGAACCGGAAGCAGTCACAGAAACAAGAACTCGACAGCTACGAAATCGATCAATTTCAGAGTATCTTATCAAGTGGAAGAACTTATCCGCTGAAGATTCCACATGGGAGGATGAGAATTTTATGCAGAAGTATCCAGAACTACTCAAGCGTTGAGGACAACACTTTTTTGAAGGAGAGGGGCATGTTGGGTCCCTATAATACTAGTGATTACCCCATTACTATTGTAGTTATACCCCTTATTTATATTGTTGTGCCCCTATTACCCCCATATTGTTATTTCTGTGCCCCATAGAATCCCTCTATTGTTATTTTTGTGGCTTTATATTATTATTGTTAGGTCGGCTGGATTATATTGTGACTCCTTAGACTCCTATATATAGAAAGGAGGTTTTGTCATTTGAATCATCCAAGAATTGTTCATTTATGTAATGTAAAGGAGGTTGCCCCCTCGAAGAGGCTGAATTCTAAGGCGTTGATCTATATTTTCTATCTTTTCTTGAGCTGGTTTCATAACAGTTTCTCACCTAATTTTTGGATAATACCTATTGTAGTAGTTGTTGCACATTATTCTATAGTTTACAACTCTAATAATGTTGAATTGGTAAACAATTATTTGAAAGCACACAAAATGAAAAATGAAAATGAAAGGAAGATACATATGTATTGAAACTTCTTTCCTACATGATGAAAAAAGAAAGAAGGTAATAACAGAAACTCATTAAAGGACTACAATTGGTGAGTTAAAAAATATAACAAAATTATAAAAAATAGTCTCTGCATGTTCATTACTTTGAAAAATATGTCACAAAACAATCATCACCAAGGGATTTTTCACTTCAAGAATGGTAGTGCACTAAACAATCTATCATTCTCATCTAATAACATGTGATGCTTTTTCTGTATTGGAATCAAAGTATAATTGCATTAGATGAATGAACACATAGGATCCTAGTGCATAGAGCATTTTTCTCTTAAATTAACTAAGTAGATCTCATTTTCCTTTCTAAACAAACAATAAGTATTTTCAAAGAAAATATAAAATAGACATAGTAGATTCTAAAAGGAGAATATTCTTTTGTGACACCACAAAGTGAAAGGAAAAAAAAAAAGGCTTTCCTTAAATAATCAAATATATAAGGAAAATAATTTATCTTTTATGGCTCAATTTTCTCGTAATGTCTACATTATTCTTTATATTATTTAAAGATCTTTCCATTCATTGGAACCTGTTTTCTTCTTTCATGGTTAACTCCTTTCCATTACCTTTATATTCTCTCTTCATTACTAAGCTAACTTCATATTTTATTTCTTTCTTTTTCCTTGATGATGGGTGGAGTGTCTACTCAAATATTGTGCATTTCAAATATTGACACAATTTATTCCCAAAAAAATCAACAATGTTTGAAAATGTTGATGATGAAGTGGCCTATGATAGAAAACCTTGTGAAAAGGATAAAGATGATAGGATTATTTTTAGTAGGTTGATTAAGGGATCATGTGAGTTTCCATGAGATATCAATTGATCAAGTAACGTTAGGAATGTTGAAGGAAACTATCCAAGTATGGCAATGAATCTTGCCAACATATATGAATTGGAATGATTTGAGTAACGATTCCTTTAGGCATACTTTATATATTCATTTATTTGTTTATGATGGAATGCATGTATGATAATGATACTTAGGTGGGATATAATGAAGGAAGAAGATTTTCATATGGAAATATTGTTATAATCCTTTTGATTCAACCATGAGTTAGTATCTCATTATTGAGACACATGACAATGAGTGAATGGGTAACATAACCATGTTATGAATTTTGTATAACACATGAAAGTGAATTCCTATAGAGTTAATGTGTGATATTGTTGATGGATATGGAAGGATATAATATTGCACAAGTGTCAAATTGTTTCCTTGCTTATATTGGTGTTGTAGACTTTAACCTTCTTAGAAATTGTGAGGAGCGCCTATAGAGGAGAGGGTTTCTAAGGTAATATAGAGTAGAGAAGGGAGGTTACTTTTAGTATTCCTAAGGTATATATGGGAGGTGACTAGATGATGTGTTTAGGTGTTGGCTAGACCTTCCAACTGATGATGGTGGAATACATGGTATAGAAATATAGTATTTTGATATCAAGCAGCAAAGATAGATTGAGTAGATGTGATCATGAGTATTGGAACATTGGTTTATTGGAATAAATATTTAGTTTCATCTTGTAATTGTAGGTATGTTAAGTAACCCATGTACAATGAATCATAGTTCCATTTCCTTGAGTATGATTAACAACTAAAAATGATTGAATTATTAGTTTATTAATACTATTATGAGAACACCTCATGGATGGTAGTAAATATTGAAAGAAAGGATTTTATGCATAGATACTCACTTTTATTTGGTTGATTGAAAATTTTAGGTTGTAGGTAGAATGGTCTCAAATATGAAAATGAGTGTAAGTTTATAAGAAATATTAGGTGCTACAACACACTAGAGCCAAGCACTATGAGAAGGAATCTCATACTTATGAAATATGATATTCTTTATGAATTAGACTTGGAATTTATAAGTCATATTATTATGAATATCTATGGTAACTGTATGTGTATGATACATGGTAGATGATGGTGATTGAATATGGAAACCCTCAAAGAAAGGCCATTGTTAGGACAACAGAACCATGCGATTGCCACACATTATATACTACTAGTGGATGTCTAGTAGTAAGTTAGTGCTCTCCTTACATGATAAATCCATGACAAGATGGATCACCTAAGGGAGTATTTAGTAGAGAAGAGGACATCTAAGGCTAGAGGGTGAGTGTATCAAGGAGGAGGAAACTCATGTGGGATGGTGGCTAGAATCCTGTGGGTGAGTTAGAAAGGATAATGAAATTGATTATTTCCTATGGAAGCCATTATATGGGATAGATCATATCCATAGAGATAAGTATTAAATAAAAAATACATACATATATTTGAATAGATGCTTACATCATGGAATTGAGAAATCTTGTGCATAAAATAAGTGTTTCTTGATAATTGCTATAGTATTTATGCTTACTTGATTACTAATGTAGGCATATATTGGAATGTTGAAGATTGGTGGTATACTAAGATAGTGAATAGGATGGCACTGCAAATACAACTGAAGAATGAGGAAAAGAAGTGGTTTTAATGACAACAGAATATTTATGATTGTCTTATTCGAAGGGGGGTATGATAGAATGTCCTAGTATTTAATCTTATTAACTAACTATAATTAATTATGAATACATGTTCAATTTTGTTTAGCATGTATATTTTAATTACCATGCTTTATTTACATGACAAGGAAGAAATTTTTATGGTACATTGAATAATTTAAGTATTATCTTTCTAGAATTTAATAAAATACTAGAGCTACTTGAGATAGGAGCACAGAAAAAAGGGGTTATGATAGCAGGAGGTGGGAAAGGTGAGAGGGTACTAGTGGGTTCTACATGCTGAATAATCCTTAGTTTTCCAATTTTCCAAACTTTACTTTGTTTCCTTCATCACCATGTTCCTTACTAAAAATCTAGAAACCTTAACTACCAATAATGGAACACATGTGGTGGTTATTGATATGTACACCTTCCAATGGTGAAATGGGTTGTATGAGGTCATGAGAATGGGAATGGGACCTAGCTATGTAGGTTGATAAGAAAGAAAATGATTTGGTGGTTGATGTCGTAGAATCCGATGGTTGACAATGTGCAGATTGGATGAGTTCGCACAGTCAATGGTGGTACCACTGTTGCGGTGGTACCACCATTGCGGTGGGTTTAGCAGTCTCAAAACCAGTAAATATTTAGAAAACAACATGAATCAAGGTTCCTATGGTAAAGGAAATGAATCATATATTATGTTTCTTATAGGTAGCACCAAGTGATGGGATAATCTCTGTGATAGTGGATTGATGGTGAGTGGGAGAATGTTCCCACGATAACATTGGCATCTTAGTAGCCAATCTATCATCCTCCATGGGAGGATAATGTTTAGGGATTTGGTGAACTGGTGGTTGTTGTTTTCTAAGCTTTCCAAATGCTCATAACATAGGGCATGCCTCAAAAATATGAGAGTTGTTGGTACAGATAATGCACACAGGATCAATGCTAACGTAATAAATTATATGATTATCAACAACGCCCACAACATGATATTATGAAGAGTGTTTGATGTCATGAGGTGGGGTGTTTAAGGGTAAAGTCCACCTCTGGATCTTAGTATTGACCTTGGTAAAAGGATGTGTGCCCTCGATGTCAGTTTTCCACAATGCTTCTCTTTCTACTTGAAAACATGGAAGGTAAGGTCAAGGGATGTGGACCAATAAGGGAAACACATCTCGAATATTTCTTAATTCTTGACATTGATTGATAAGGTGGTTGGGTTTATTGCATAGGGCACATGTGTGGGGAGGTTTTGGCCACATCACTTGAAGCCATATTTCCATTCTTCTAGATACTAACCGGGGGTAGGAGGTAGAATGTGGATGGGCACATGGATGAAGTGTGTGTGGTAATTCTTCCTTGAACACACAAAAATATGGTTTTGGACCCATCATCCACCACTAGCGTGTCAGAAAGTGATGGAGTCATGGTATTGGCTTGAGAAATTGCACCTAATGCATCTTGATATCGAGGGATTTTGGGGCAGTGATGAGTGTAATGCCCATATTATATGGATATGGTGCATGCATGGTTGGTGTGAAGTGCCTTATTACGTGCTGGTGTGGTCTTCTCTCCTGTAGGTGGAGGTGGGGCCACTGGGATTTTTGGGGCATGCAGAAGAGATTTCAACTCCTCTAACTCAAGGCACAAGCTAGTAGGGTGCCCGACTACTTCACACAAAGCACAAGGTGGTGGTACCTTGGATGAGGAAGAGTTTGAGGCTTCCATATTATTCTCTTTTTGTTTATACCTCTTGTTGGAAACTAATAGTGTCGATGCAAGCGTAGGTCATTTTGGGGTGGTTTCCTGAGGAGTGGCTACAAGAATGGTGCTCGTCAAGGTAATACCTAAGTTTTCTGACATGGCTTGTGGGGTCAAATACTAGACATGAGAGCCATATTTGGCAATGTGAGTGTTGCCATGAAGCGGTGTGAGACAAAAACATGTGGGGGGTATAAGAAGCGTGTTTGGGTGATAACATAGGGTAGGAACATAGAGTCATTAGTTGCAGTAACAAGGGTGTCTAAAATTGGTTCCTGATTCTGAGGGGTGTTTTATGAACTCATCATGCATACCGGGGCTATTGGGATTGTAGGGGAAACCTCTAGCAAAGGTGGGCCTCTAGGGTATGTATCGAGGAGTGTTTATGTCTTGAATGAACCTCGCCCAATGTCAGTAAAGGTTGTGATCAACTTTGGGGAAGATCCTACAAAAGGTAACTCTCCATAAGGGGTGGTGGATGTCTTTTTCGTGTAGTATGCGAGTTAGTCAATTGTAATGATTTTACCATCATGAGGGAGCATCATAAGCTGAAATGTTGAAGATGATACTGTAGTCATTACATACATGTAGCTACATCTAAAAATGATATTGTAATCTAATTGGGCATTCATGGATTCTATGTTATTGAGCACAATTTTATTAGAAAGCTCCACCAGAATGTCCTGGAATAGGCCTATGGGAGTAGAGGGGTGCATGTAACATCCATGGTGAAAATTCCATGTAATAAAAGCTAATAAAGGAAAAATAATAACCATTGTTGATGGGACACTTATTCGAAGTTGGATGTTGGGCAAAATCCTAGTGTTGGGGATCACTTGTGATTGTTTAATGGCTTAGGAAATTGGCAAAGGCAATGGCGAAGGATTTGGAAAGGAAAAATGGCATTTTGGCACATTTAATTATGAAAATAATGGAAATTAGGAGGAAAGGGAGGTGAAAGGTCACAGGTTTCATGTGAAGACAAAAATGAAGGAAAATAATGGAAAATGAAGAAAATCGAGGCCTCATTCATAAAATTTCTTATGAGGATCAGTTGGTAACCTTTTGTCACTTTAGTTTTGGAGCTCTCTCATTATTCTCTCTCTCTCTCTCTATCATATTCTTGGATACTTAGAGTTTTCTTGGAGCACTCTTAGAGGGTGTGGCATACTTGGATTTTTGGAGCAAGAAGGCTAATGGAGAGGAGGAAAGTGCAAGAGGACATCGGGATCAACAACTACAATGGGATTTTCTTGCATGTACTGAGTTGCATGTATATTTTCCTCACTAGTTTTGGAATGCATGGCATATGCATGTGAATTATTGGTCATGATTTGCCACTGGCATGGAGGATTGCCTGGATTAATAGTGGATTTCCTAGCCTTGATATTTTATGGATAGCCATGGAGGTTGTGGGTTTATTTCCTTATTTTTTTGGTTGGTTCTCATGTTTCCTTGGCTTGGGTTGAGTTATCAGTTCCTTGAAGCCCTAGTTGGAAAAACACTCTGGAAGCCCTGTAACAACTTCGGTTGAGTTACTAGTCTTGGAATCCTTGGTTGGGAAAACACTCTGGAAGCCCTTGGTGGGTTGAGTTACTAGTCTTAGAAGCATTGGTTGGACAAATGCTCTGGAAGCCCGACGAAAACTATGGGTTGAGTTACTAGTCCTGGAAGCCTTGGTTGGAACAAATTCTCTAGAAGCCCTAGAAGGCTTGGATAGAGACCAATCTGATGATGGTTTTGTGATGTCTAACTGTGAGGTGGAATCACTATTTGATGGGTTGAGGTGGATGGCCTTTGGGAGCCCTAGATGGTTTTGGATTGATGTGTTCTACAATATCCCACATTCATGCTCGGAATATGGCATGAGGGTGAATGAATGAAGAGAGATTTGGCTCAACCATTCTATGGTCGGGTGGAATGTCGAAGTCCCATCTCAGGTTTGGATGTTGCATAATCAATATGAGGTTATTTATCCTTGTATTCCTATGAATATTATATTGGATTATATGTGGTTTATATGGTTGTGATTTCATTAGTATTTCTGATACTATTATGCTAGTTATATATGTGTTTTATGACAGTATCTATGTATGGTTCTCATCATGTTTTTACTTGTAAATGAATGATCAATGTATCTATGACCTAATGGATGAAATGGTAGTTTATGTCTTGAGGCATCGATGCTTCTTAGAAATTCTCAGCTAAGTATGAGACCCCTATGCTACAATCTATTATTTATACCTGTATTTTACATATTCATGATATGTTTGAGAAAATGCCTGTCATGGCTAGTAGGAGTCTAGTCAAGGTCTCATTCAAGTGATTTCTTTCACACTCTCATTTCCTTGTTATATTATTGTTATGAAGATGTGATTCAATTATGGGCAGTGACTTAGGCTATGGGCCTAAAAAGGTGGCTCAAATCTCGGGGATGTTGACACAACACTGACAAAAGGAGTCCGTGAATGCTAGCTTGTAGGCCCATGATTGCATCCATAGGTCCCTAGACACTGGCATGCCCATAGCAGGAGAGAGTCCAAAGGTCAAGTAGTCCAAAATTTCAGTCGGACCTACGGGCTGGTTGGAAGAAAGGTTGGATTGGTTCCAGAGGGTCCTAATGATGATGCTAGATGTCTGTATGGTGTGTTTCCACTGGTTTCACTTCCTTAAGGTGAATTAAGAGGTCAAATCATATCATAGTGGCCTCTCATCGCATGTTTACCTTTGCTGGCCATGTTCTTGGGTAGATGTGGGAGGAGGGTGTTACAATGCACATCATATGTTCTAAGGGTGATGGGTGATGATTTTTGCTCAGGGGATCCCAGTTTGTTCCAAAGCATCCTTATCTCTATTTATTTTTGGATGTGAGTGTGCTAGTAAACATCCATAATGTTATAGCTTGTGATGAATATGTTATGTGAATCAATGTTATGGTTATAGGATACCATTAGGGAATAATGAACTATGGATGGAACATATGCTTTCTTTTCTAATGTTATGCATGAAACTAGAGGTATATATTCTGCCTCATCTACTTAATCATACTGATTTACCTTGAAATATTTTTTGATTAAAATAAGAACTCACTTGTTATGCACCAAACAAGAGGTAAAGCAAATATAGACCATTTTCAATATTTTTTATTATTATAATTAATGTAACAAAAATTTACATATAAAATATAATTGTGTAAGGGAAAGTTCCAAAAGACATAGCTCCTCTATATCCCAAGTTTTGAAAGCTAGGCTATCCATGAATATTTTTCTTTCTCCAAGTGCTTCTTAAGAATTTTAGATAAAAATCCATATGTACAATGCCTCAAATTCTTCTTGAGAGTGATCACGGTGACTTTTTTGTTTGCATGTACGTTTTCATTTGTGGGATATGAGGGTCAACTCTTTAATTAGAAGCTTAACTGTAGTACTTGGAAATAACAAAATTGTGCACACATGATCAAATCAATGTACACATACATGTTTGTGTTGGTTTAGATTTGATTTCAGTCTTGGAAAGAGAGTATATATGATTTTTTCGGGGGATCAAGACAATCTTGTAGCTCCAAGGAAAACCTCTTTGACAGTGAAAATTTTGACTAAAAAATATGCACATGATAGATATGGAAACCTAATAGATTTGAACTCATTTTTATACATTCAAATATATATATATATTATAACAATGATATAAATTGGTATATATATATATATATATATATATATATATATATATATATATATATATATATATATATATACCAATTTTTCATTGTTTAAATTATATTTTTGAATGTAAAAAATGAGTTCAATGTCTTAAGAAATTACTTGAGAACTTGGATTGTGTAAATTACATAGCTTAAACTTGCAATTCTAACACATCTTTGCTTGATTTTAAACAAAACTGACCAAAAAATATTCTTAAAAAAGGGCCAAAATGAGACTAATTAAAATGCTTTAGCCTACTCATCAAACTGGACATGGCGAATGCCTTCAATCGAGTAAGGCACTATTTCCTCCTCCAAGTTCTTTCTGCATTTGGATTCGGTACTGAATTTGTAAAATTGATTAAAGCATGTATTGGAGAACCTTAGATAGCCCCTCTAATAAATGGAAGATCGACATAATACTTCAAAGCTTTGAGGGGAATCAGGCAAGGCTACCCTCTATTCCCCTTCCTGTATATTCTGATGGCAGAATCTCTAAGCCAAAAGCTCACAGTTGAGAAGCCCAAGGGGACTCTTCCTGGCATCAGGGCGATAACTGGAACAACCCCAATCAATCATGCCTTGTTCTTTGATGACTCTATCCTTGTGGGAGGAGCCTCCATTAAAATAGAAAGAGCCTTCAATGGAGTAATCCAAAGCTTCTGCAAAGTCTCCAGAGATATGGTCAACAAGAGGAAAAGTGCGGTGTATGCCTAGGTGCTAGACGAACAAACTATACTCAGGATTGCCCAAGCCTTAGGCTTCACCGGCTATGTCTCTTGGGAACTTGTCTTGCCTTTAACATTGGGTACCAGTAAGGCCCCTCATTGGATGGAAATTATCAGCAAAATCAAGGCTAAAATGACTACTTGGGGCGGACAGTGGCTCACCACAGCAGGGAAGCTCACTCTGGTCCTCTCATCCCTTCCTATCTACCAAGCCTCGTTCCTTTTAGCTCCAAAAATGATCACCGAACAGCTAGCAACACTGATTCAAAACTTTCTATGGCAAGGAGGAAAGGGGAACCAAAACAAATTTCATATAGTAAGTTGGGACATAGTGAAAATGCAAATATTTGAAGGTGGACTACAGGTAAGAGATCCTGGGTTGGCCAATTTGGCAATGGGAGGTAAGATCCTCTAGAAAATCTTCTCAAATCAAAGACAACCTGTTAGTCAAGTTCTAATTAAAATATATATGCATAGACTATTAATAAAGAATGTGGAAGAAGGAGCCTCCCACAAAGGAACCAAACTGTGGAAGATGTGCAACCAAGGCTGGAAGTTCTTCAAAGATAATCTCTACAGAATAGCAGAAAATAGGAAAAGAATTAGACTATGGGAAGACAAGATTATGGGCCTCCAACCCCTAAACCGTGCGCCATAAATAGCAAACTTTCGTAATTGGCTCATCCAAAAGGGTATCCATAATCTTGTTGACATATGCACTTGGGATATAGCATCGAACTGGAGTAATAGGGCCCTCCATCACCCCCTTGACTGGATGCTCCCTCAGCTCCATCAATTACTAGCTAAACTCTATGGTCTGGCTCCTGTGCATCTCTAGTCGATGGACAAATGGGGCTGGGGGAATATCAGAGCTTACTCAGCAAGGCTACGATTTATAGCTCTACAAGAAAAACAACACCATATCCACACTACAAAGCTTTGGCAGCATGTTTGGGACCCATTTGGACTCCCAAAAATCAACTTCTTCTACTGGATTCTCGTGCACAAAAGAACCCTCACTGGAGATAACTTAGAGAGAAGAGGAATCATTGGACATCATAGATGCCCTCTCTATTGCAAGACTTAGGAAATGATTGAACACTTATTCATGGACTGCCCCTCCTCTCAAGAAGTCTGCTTGTAAGCAATGATGGGGGTTAACACCCAAATCCCTGAGCAGACATCAATTGTTAGTCTATTCGCAACATGGAAAGAATGCTATCCACACACTCTGAAAAGAAAATCTACATGGACTAAAATCTGGAATGTAGTCCCAAAATATATCTTCTGAGGAATCTCGTTGGAAAGGAATGAAGCCATCTTTATGAACAGACTTCAATCCACCAACTTAATGACTGTTAAGGCCAAAGCTATGCTGCTGGAAACTTTTGAAAATAGACCTTATAAGCATGACAATTCCCTACTCCCTGAAGAACTCAGCTGGCTAGGTGAATTCCTGAGATGAGACAACATCAAAAAGAATATCTCCCTACCTAGCCATAATCCAAAGTGGCAGCTTTGGATCTCCAAGGAGGACTTTAAAAAGTTTTGGAAAAATCAGGGCAGAGTCACGATATTCTTCGATGGAGCTTCCAAAGGAAACCTAGGGACATCAAGGGCAGGAGGAATAATTTACTCCATAGATGGGCACAAAAAGTATAGCTTTAGTTGGGGTCTAGGACAGAGCACTAACAACCAGGCTGAGATCCTCGGACTGCTCAAAGCATGTCAGCTGGCTTAGAGGAACATAGGGGAAAACCTTCAAACCTTTGGGGACTCCAAAATCTTGATAAAAATCCTTAACATGGGCAACCAATTTAATAACTCTGCTCTAAATAAGACCCTTGAAAGAATAAGAAAGATGACTCAAAATTTCACCTCCTGCTCATTCTACCATGTCCTGTGAACTCTAAACAGGGAAGTTGATATAATGGCTAACAAAGGATGTCTTCTAGCTCAAGATATGCTGGAAATGAATGAAGAAGTTGAAATGCACCCAATTCCTTAACAGAATAGGAGAGTTGTACAAGGATAGGTTAGACAAGGTAGAGGGATTGAATCTCGATGCTTAAGTACTACCTCCATGGTATTGCAAATCCTAGAGATCGCAACATCCACCAAATCCGCATTTGAGTGTAGAAGAAATATGTAGAATCAAGGCTCTGGCGTAGGTAAACAAATCGCAGGATGGTTTATCACCACGCGGAGTCGTCAGGTAAATGGTATATTGCATGGACCAATAGAGGTATGGAGTTTAAACAGGACCCATAATCGAATTCAAACAGAGGATGGTTTTTTTTTGACGCGGGGAGTGGTAAGCGGTTTTTATCATACTACTTTTGGAGGCTAGGTAATATTCCTCAAACAGATGTGATGCACCTGAGGGACTGATGCGTGGTAGGACAAAACCGCCCATACCGCATGCTTCTGAGGTGTTAAGGGTTAGAGAGCAAGGGACACGAAAAGCGTCGGGTCTGGATAGGCGAAGATCTGACAGTGATCGCGCGTGGAACATGGTGCGATATTAATGATGTGTGGAGCGGTAAGCAGTTTTCATCGCACCACTTATGGATTCTGGGAAGTTCTTTCTTAATTGGACGCGATGTACCTGAGGGCTTGACGCGTGACAGAAAAAACTACCCATCTCACGTGCTCCTGAGGTGTTAAGAGTTGGACAGCGAAGGATGCGAAAAGCACTAGATCTGGGCGGGGAAGATCTATGATTATTGCGAGATGAATAAGGTGGGAAGTTAACCCTGACGTGGGTCGGGAACGAGAGAATAGCCTGGTATAATGGAGTTGGGGCTAGGCTATATAATAATATAGTTTAAAATGTGCGGGTAAGTACTATATGGGTTTGGGATTAATATTTACCAAGGAATTATTGTAAGTTAGGCAAGTTTCAAATTATCAAAGAAAAGCGGAAATGTAAGACAGGATACTCAGAAACCAAGAGTAATCCAAGGAACACTCAGCCATTCCTAAAGAATCAAAAGCGACAGCTAAGCTCTGATACAAAAGCCATAATATGAGGATTATAAGAGCTATAAATCTCTCAAATGATTGTAATAGAGGTTTCTGGGTCATCCCAACCTCTCCTTATAAATAAAAGTCAACTGTTTCTGTTAAAATTTCTTTTTTTTAGCCATAACAAAATATTTTTTTCAATTGCCTTGTATAGTGAATATATAGTTTTTTTTAATCATATATAATATATACACATTTAAATTTTTTTCTTGAAATATTTTATGTATGGAAAAAAAATTCCACATTAAAATGAATTTACTGTTATTAATATATTTTTGAATACATTTCAATATTAATTAACCCTCCATATTAAAATATTTTATTTATTAGTCACATTGAATATTTTATTATTAATTATATATTTTTAAATGTTGCATTTTAATTTTATATTAATAATTAAATAAAATACAAATATCCCATAACATTTTTACTTTTAATTACTCCTCTTACAACATTAAAATATTTTATTATGATCAACATTAAAATAATTAGTCATTTATGCTCTCTCCATATACATATGCATGAAGTTGAGATTGAAATAAATTATTTGACATGCATATTTAAAAACATTATTTGAGTCATGTACTAAAACTTTTTTAATTTTTTTTTTAAGTCAGGTACTGAAATATTTTTAGAAAGTATAAGAATTATACAATTTGTTGTACTCAAAGGTATACCATTTTATTATTAATATTTTTAGTTACCTTATTTCTCTATAAAATTGGTATAATATTATGATAGTTCATATGGACATTGAAATATTTTATTTATGGTTGACAGTAAGAGTATAACATGTATATTCATTTTTTTTATAGCCCACATTTTTATTTATAGTGAAAAATTCACTAAAAAATTTGCACACAACAAATTTAATCCCTTTGGAAATCTATATATATATATATATATATATATATATATATATATATATATATATATATATATATATATATATATATGGATATGGACATTGAAATATTTTATTTATGGTTTACAGTAAGAGTATAGCATGTATATTCATTTTTTTTATAGTCCACATTGTTTATTTACAGTGAAAAATTCACTAAAAAATTTGCACACAACAAATTTAATCCCTTTGGAAACATTATATATATGGACATTGAAATATTTTATTTATGGTTGACAGTAAGATTATAACATGTATATTCATTTTTTTTATAGCCCACATTTTTTATTAACAGTGAAAAATTCATAGTTTGCACACAACAAATTTAATCCCTTATAATATATGATAATATTCACTAAAAATATTATACATACATACATATATATAATCCCATATATATAATATATATATATATATATATATATATATATATATGGACATTGAAATATTTTATTTATGGTTGACAGTAAGAGTACAACATGTACATTCATTTTTTTTTTAGTCCACATTTTTTATTTACAGTGAAAAATTCACTAAAAAATTTGCACACAACAAATTTAATACCTCTGGAAACATCATATATATATATATATATATATGGACATTGAAATATTTTATTTATGGTTGATAGTAAGAGTATAACATGTATGAAATTATCACTCTTTCTAAAATAAGAGAAATAGTTCATAGTGGAGCGGAGAGGTTTTCGATCTGCAATGGCTCTTTCACACATCGGCAAACCCTCTGGAGAATCCAAGAAGCTGGAAGCAGTGTGGCCTGCATGGGTCATCAGTGGCGCGTAGAGAACAAGGCCCCTACGTTATCTGCAACAGCCAGGGTGTACAAGGAATACAGAGGCACGAACCAGCCCAGATCTGGGGAATACAGGTCCCCTTAGGTGGCGAAGACAGTCGAAAAACTCCAGATCGGCATAAAGGGCTTGGATGAGCGGAGGAAAGGTATATAGATCGACCACTTGGTAATCTTCCAAAAGGTTGTAGCTACTTGCGAGAAAATGCTTGGTAAGGGAGCGGTACTTAACAATAATGGAGCCCTCCGCTGACACAATCAAAGGTTTGAGGAAAACCTCCAGATCTCCGCCAACCAAAACACTGATCTATTTTATTATGATGTAGATCTAGATATCCAATTGCCTTGGAACCCTGATTGGGCTTTAAATCCATTGTTCCGCGGCATGGAGCACAGACAACATCTTAGGCTTATAGATTCAGACCCTCTTGTGGTAGATCAACCCTCTAACAGGTCAGATCAAGAAGTCCCCTCGCCGAATAAGCTGAGCCGAGGCGAACTGAAGGAGCAGAGTAGAATCACAGGCTTAGATCTGCCAAAACCAACATCTGGAATCCTGGTAAGAGATCACATTTTCCAAGTCTTTATAAAAAATCCTGAAGGAAAATAAAAAATAATATGGGTAAAAGACACAGATACTGTCGAGCAAAAGCAGGAAATTATTATGCAACAGTTGGGTTACCCCATCAGAATACAAAACCTGATATATGAGGGCAGAGTGTTACAGGACACAAAATACCTTTGGGAATACAGAATCACACCTCTGTCAACAATCGTCCTCAACTTGAGGTTAAGAGGAGGTGCAACAAACAATAACAAGAATGCAGACAGGGCGGGAGGAAGTGGCACTGGTTCAATTGGGAAAAAATCAGGTAGCATTTCCTTCAAAAATGTCCTACAAGGAAAAAACACAGAAGGAACAGCATTGAACCAAACTGGTATGGACGCAAGGCCATACATAGTGGAACAGCTGGAACGCACCCCAGAATACAACATAGATACGCCAGAAACAGATGAGCAATGAACCATATATGAAAGATGAGCAATAATATGCAGATTTAATTGTTATTGGCCCAAACTGGCAGATCTTTTCATTTGGATCTACACGAACTGGACCACGAACTGCGAAGTACACCTATGCTCAAAGGGGTTTTCCATTGTGAAATTTTTATCAGCAATACACAGAGACATAGTAATGCAGGAAGGATCTTGGTTCTGGGGATCTACTAGACTCTTCACTACTCCATGGTTCCCAGGATTTGATGCAAACACAATGGTTGTCTCGAAGATGCCAGTTTGGGTGCGGCTGCACAACCTATGAATACATCTTTGGAATCAACAAGTACTCACTGGAATTGGAAATAAAATTTGGGCGTTACATTAAAATGGACACCTAGTGAGTGGAGGAAAGAATTTTTACTTTTGCACGAATATGTGTGGAAGTAGACCTCGGCAAAGACTTGCCAGACCAAATCCATCTGAAGCATAGACAGAGCAGCTGGACTCAAGTAATAGATTATGAAAACACTGCATTTAGATGTCGAACATGTAGACAAAAAGGACACTTACAAAACACATGCCCAGCTGTCAAAAAAGACAATCGCAGAAAGAAGAAAATGGAAAAACAAGCAAAGGGATGGTACATTCCACCACCTCCCCCGGATGACGAGGAGGAAGAAGAGATGGACTATGCCAACCCAAATGAGAAAAATCAGATGGATAAAGAATCAGTTGTAGAAGATAGAAATCCACTAGAAAATATAGAGACAACATTGGTAACAAGATCAGAAATGGATATGGGCAGAAATAAATGACTACATACTTCAGACACATCAGATTCTGATAACCCTCAATGTGTGGCTGAAAATGCATTAGCACTCATAACTCCCACAGAATCACAAGGGAACTGGAGAAAGGTTGAGAAGAAAAAAGGGAGAAAAGCTTGACTTTTCCCCACCTGTACAAAATATTTTTGCATTTACCAGTTTATTTTATGAAATCCATACACCCTGCGTGGTGTGAAAGGATCTATGCATCATTTTGAGCATCTTTTTTGAAATCTGTTTACAGCATATGCCAAGAGGCATCTACAACATGTAATTTTTCAATCATTAATTAAAGATTACGATTTTTACAGGGGAAAAAAAGAGTATAACATGTATATTCATTTTTTTTACAGCCCACATTTTTTATTTATAGTGAAAAATTCACTAAAAAATTTTCACACAACAAATTTAATCCCTTTGGAAACCTAATATATATATATATATATATATATATATATATATATATATATATATATATATGTACGACGTATAATTTTTCATTGTTTAAATTATATTTTTGAATGAATAAAATGGATTCAATGTCTTCAAAGTTTACAATGAAAAAAATGACTAAATGATTTTCCTAGAACAAATTTATTCCCTCTAGAAACCTAATAGATTTATAACTAATACACACACACACACGACATGTAATTTTTTAATGTCTTCAAAATCTTAGATCTCTCTCTTCTTCATGGCTACCATATGTATGAATAATATGTCAATGATTGTTGATGTCCGTGGGCACCCGGTAAATAAAAATTTCACTGCATCTATGCATATAAACTGCTCAAAATATCTCCTCCATCTTCCTTGATAATGAAATTTATTTGAAGTAAATAGTTTCAAATTTATTATTCATTTTCTTAAATTCTCATTTTAATATAACATTTTTCCTAACAAGGACAAGGGTGAATGGAAGGTTGTAACTCCTAATTTCAAGGGCTAAATTTACTTTTTTTACCCTCTCCCTTAAAATAAGGTGGGCTAACCTCCATACCTAATTTTTTTATAAAATAAATTTGAGGCTATTTGTAACAATGTACTATGATACAAAATATTCGCCGAATAAAAATTTAAAACCCCTTAGTTTCGCCCAAGGGCGAAAATTCTTCCCTAAATTTTACATGGTCATCTAGTATGTTGTAGCTATGAGCAACCTTTGAGTTATGTCCTGCTCGATGTAGAAGCCATTTGATCATGCACTTGATCGTTTATACAAGGGGTCAAGGGATCATCAAAGGTGTTGCAGGTGCTGCAGTAGTTGTGGTGGATGGGTTGGTTTCTAGTGGATTTCTATAACCTCGATTTCACGTTTGTAGGAGAACTTCTCCCCCTACCATGTAAATGTCACAATTTGAGGTATTTTGAGAATTTCCTCTAGTAGGATTCTAATACTATTGTTGGGAGGGTTCATGTTGAGTATTTACCACTCCTTGGTGGGGGAAGGGGTTTTGCATTACTACAAGATGTTGGTTTTTCCTCCTTTTCCCTCTGGTATCTTTCATCCTCTTAATCTAAGGGTGTTGAGGGAAATGATGGATATAATGGCCATATTTCCCACAAATAGCACAAGCATGGCTAGTTTGTAGATCAGTGTTCTTGTTTTTCTTTTGTGGGTTATTATTGGTCTAACCCTGGTTTTGGTTCTGGTTGGGGTTGCCCCTAGCCAATGCCCACAAAGGTTGTTGATGGTTGTTGCCCCCTATCTAGGTCCCCCTTTTTACTTGTTCTTTCCTTTATTCTTAGTGACGTTAGGTGGATTTTCCATATTCAACTATTCAATGGCTGTTTCTATTGAGGGAAAGAAGGTTGCATGAAATTAACCCCAATTTTAGGCTATGTTGGTGGGTTATTCTATTGGGGTGTTGTTAAAGGGAAGTAGGGATTCCCTTCTCCCCAGTTGGTGTATGTGCTTTGGAAAGTGGAAACCACTACTGTGGCCCTAGGAGGGTAGTGAATTCCTTGTACAAGAGGGTAATGACCACCGTGCATGGGAGGGTCTTGACCACCCTTCATGGAAGGGTATTGGTTTCCCTGCATAGTAGGATTTTTCATAGGTTCAAGATGACTGGGATAATATCCCATGTTGGGTGGTGGTTGTGCTACTATTGTGGGACCACATGGTTGGTAAGTAGTATGACCATTGTACACATTTCCATATTGCTGGAAAGTGTTTCTAGGTTGATTATGGGTTATGGTTATGATCAACCCATCTTCTGCACTAGATGTTCATTGTAACTCTAGTTTAAAATACTAGAGGCGTGGTGCATCTTGGAGGAAATAGTAGAGGTATACATATTACATGTATGTGAGCTCAAATGGTTGAGCTTTGTTGCTAGCCTCTTCCTCATTTTGAGGGTATGCGGAAGCAACATCCTTTGATATTTCTGATGTGAGAGATCATAAAAACAAGTCAAGGGGAAGGTTTGATTCTATATGAACCTTACATAGGCTACACCATTTTTTCTATTCATGGACATGGTATGAGATATACATCATTGAATTTTGATTGAAATGGGTGAGAATATCCAATCCTGAGTCTTGGTGGATTGGAAGTTGGAAAAATGTTAGAAAATCCCTAGCAAGCAAGTCAAAGGTTGTGTGGGAACATAAGGCCTCACCTATGTACCATTTTTTTGAAGGCCCTGTGACAGTACATTGAAACAATCATAGATGAACAATGTAATGAGTGATGTTGTTGGATGAGCACCTAATGTGAAAGGTCATAACATGGTTTCCCAGATCTTCCCCTTAATTTCCTTTGAATTTTGGAATATCGGAATGTATCTTGGTTGGCATGGGTGGCCAATTTTGACCATGTGAAATGGGGTAATTGGTTAACTCACTTAAATTTGTGAGATTTAAGGAATCTAGAAACGAGACTTTGGTGTTATCTTTCCATCAAGAAACGATTTTGAACAATAATGTGTAAAGGAGTTCCCTGTGAGAAGGGTTATCCTCGTGGGAGCTGCGTGGACTCTCTGGTGGGGTGGTTTGTGGGCTCCCCTAATGGGTAGTATGTGGAGTCCCATGAGAGGTGGTGAAAGGAGTACTTTGAGGGGGAGGGTTCCTAGTCAAAGATGCACCTATAAAGGATAATCCTATAAGGGTAGTTTCATGATGTCTTTTGCACATAAATTGCGAGCGTCTTCAAACACTTCTCAATAATGGGGAGAGTTTTTTGAAGAACATAGAGAGACGAGGAACCTTGGGGTCCCCTATGGTGTAAATTGGAGCGCGTGTCACTTCTTTTGATGAGGGAAGGGGATATGTATCAAAGAAAAATCACATACATAAAATAAAGTGAAAAATAAGTGGTTACTTTCCCTTTAAGCTATTTTATGTGATCAACCAAACAAACAAAATGGTTCTTTGTTTGTTTTTTTGTATGATAAGAGATAATATGAAGACCTATTTGTCCTTGCCACTATCAAAAGTAACTCGACCTTGTTGCCACTATCAAAGTAACTCGACCTTGCTGAGATATCTCTTATGATGGGTAATGGGGCTATGTCTCGAAAGAACCAGTGATGCTTCCAACAACAAAAAGAATCAGCCAAGGTAATAAATGAGCCTTTAGTGTTTCCCATACCTCAACCTAGGTAATGGGGCTATGTCTTGAAAGAACTGGTGATGCTTCCATCAACCAAGGTAATCAATGAGCCTTTAGTGTTTCCCACACCTCAACCTATAAGGAAAGGATGCCCTAATATAAGCTACTAAAATACCTTCATCCCATGGGAGTAGTTGAGTTTTTAGATTCTTGGTAATCAGTTACTAATATCAAGCATTATATAGGTTGGGTAGCCCCATATAGTACCGCACACACTGGAACTAAGTCAAACCCCCTCTGAATTAGGTCTCTGACATGCTCGAGTAGTATTTTTCATGGGAGGATGAAGGATTTGAAGCACCCTAAAAGTCAACTTCTATGTTTACAAAATTTAACATGATGATGGCATCTTATGGGATGCCTACCCCCAATGGTCATAACTTGAATTATAAATTCATTTATGGCCCCTGTGGGGAAATTTAGTTTGTTCAATTTATGGTTGATTTTAGGAGTATTTATTCACTTATGGTGTGAAAACGTAAGCTAAAAATAAACTAAGTACAAAATATCCTGAAACTAGATGTCCTTTGTACAAAGTTTAAAGAATCTTAGTGCGTGAAGTGTAATGTTTGTGCAAGTGGTAAAGGGAACATACAAAGTGTGCAAACATGTGGATATGTGATGATCCTTTACAAAATCCTCTTCTTACACTAAGTTTTGATTTTTCATTGCATGAAAAGAAATAATATGTGGATAGTGGGCTGCTTATTTCCTTCCTATTACACTATGTGTTCCCAAAAGGAAATGACAAAACCAAGTTCTTTAAGAAATCTTTCATATGCAAGCCTGGGATCATATAAAAGATGTAAGGGAAGAAGGGGCTACTCCCTTTCTTTAGTAACACTTGGTCTTAATCCCAAATTTAATGAAATAAGAATGCTTTGGTTAGTAAAAAATTGTGTGGATAATTGGCCACTTACTCCTTCGCTAATTAAGCTATGTGACTTGTGAAAAATAGAAAAATAATTTGAAAAAGATGTGTGGATTATGGCCACTCACTTTTCCTCATTAATTAAGCTATGTGTGAAATGCTAATTTTTAAAGAGAAGACTATGTAATTACTCTACCAATAATGATTAGTAAAGCAACTAAGAAATATGAACTAACTGGAAAAAATATGCAGAGGTGAAGGAAATTCACTAAAGGCTGCCAATCAATCAGGAAATAAAAATTACAATATTTTTTTGTTGTTGAATGTAAACCGCATGGGTTTTCCTATGAAAATACACACGAAACACATAGATGTATGTAATAAAAGTTGCACGGTCCACGGAAAAAAATTGAGAAGGTAACTTTCTTGGTTGAAGCAGGTCCCAGAGGGTGTGCAGAAATTCCAGAGAAGTGATAGAAGAATAATGGAGTGAAAATGAAGAGAGAAAGTCCTGAAAAAATAACTGTTATATTAAATAAAGGAAACTATTGGATTTTCCATCTTGTTGGCATGTTTGTTTCTATGGAGTACCAAAGACACCTTCATTGGAGTTGGTTTTTCCCTGTAAGGAAAATACAATCAATTGGTTGTAGATAGTGGAAAAACATGGGTAAAAAAAGCACTAAAAGTAATGGAAACAATGCATAAATAAACATACTACACATATTTCATTAAATTTGGAATTAAATGGTGGATCTAGATTTTCAAAATAACCAAAAAGCTCAATTCTAGTCATTGTCCTTGTAATAAAATATTTCCAAATTTAATGAAATATGTGTTATACACTAAAAGCTATGAAATGAAAACATGGAACAATTCTTAATAAAGCAACCACATCAAAAAATTAACGGAAAAGGGTTCCCTTTATTGACTACTGAATGTAGAATATATACAATATATGAATAAAATGACACTTGGAGAGAATTGTTTAAGCAATGGTGCTAAGAAATCCTCAACAATGAAGTTCCTTTCCTCAATCTCCATGCAAGATTCCTCTCTCTGTAAAAGTATGGATACTATCAATGATGGAATCCTCTTATCAATGCAATGCCTAATTTCTAGGGAGAAATTTTAGCAGCATAATAATGCTTTGCTTCTTCTTATTTCTTAGCTCTCATTGAACTTGTCTTTATAGAGTTTCTTGGACACTCCTCCTCCCCTTGGCTCATTAATGTGGTGGTTCACCTCATAAATGAGATGAGAGCTACAAATTCCTTACCTTTATAGCTTCTTGGGGCTCAAGGCTCAAATTTCTCAGCCCAACATATCAAGATTTGGAGTCTTTCTCAAGAAATTTCATGGACAAAGGTGCTAACTAGATTTTTTCATGACCACATGGCTATCAAAGAAATAACAACGTTGATCCAGGTGAATATTGGTGGCCACCCACCAATTCTACTTGGACCCCCACTATTGTTTCTTTCAATTTTTTAGTTTCCTTATTTGTAGCACAATTTACTATTTTTGGTAGTTTTTCGGGTCCTGAACTTCTGGAGCAATTTTGAGGCCCTAAATGGCATTTTTTAGGAAAACCAGGAGGAACATGGGTGATAGATTGATGATTCTCACTCAAAATTTGTATTCCTCTGATAGATATTTCTAATGAGGTATTGTTAGGCCCCTATACTACTATTGTAACCCCTTATTGTTGTTAGTACAACCCCCTTATTATATTGTTGTATCCATGCTGTCCCCATATTGTTACTATTGTGCCCCATAGAAGCCCACTATTGTTATTATTATGCCCTTACATTATTATTGTTATGTTGGCTCTGATTATATTATGACCCCTTAGAATCCTATATATAGAAAGGAGGTATTTTCATTTGTATCATCCAAGAATTGTTCATTTATGTAATGTAAAGGAGGTTGCCCCCTCGAAGAGGCTGAATTCTATGGCGTTGATCTATCTTTTCTATCTTTTTGTGAGCTAGTTTCATAACATTTGGTATCAAAGCTTTGGATTCTAGGGTTTTACTGCTCCAAATAGGTCAGTGTGGCATTTTCGCTATAACTTTTTTTATGTGATATTTCAGAATCTAAAAAAACCCATTTAAGATGAAATCTCACTGAACCTCGGGTTCAAATTTCAGAGCTTTTTGCACTATATTTGTGGAGATATGATCTGAGGAAGTTGGTCTTTTTGCAGACTCCTAAATTACATTCCAAACAGGTGACCTAGGGAAAATCATCATAACTTTCTCTTTGAGCATTGGAATGAAATTTTGTAAGAAGGTATAGAAAGAGGATAGACTGTAGTTTCTTGCATATATTTTTTAGTGCCAAAGGTCGAAACAGTGACACGTGGCACATCATACAATTTCGCTCTACTGAACTAGTCTATAATCAGGTCACTGTGGGAGATTTGGCATAACTCTTCCTTCGAGAATCCAATTTGGATTAGACTAGTGGCATTAGAAAGAGGACACAGAGGGCTACTGCAGGTCGCAATTTTAGAACTTAAAGATCCGAAAGTACAGAGTTATAGTCGTTTCAAGATCAAGCTCCTAAAATCAAGAAAAAGCAAGATGAGGAAGATTGATGGCAAGGATCCGGTAAATTGGATACTTCAGATGGAGCAATATTTTGATCTACATGGTGTACCACTGTTACAAAAGGTATGTATTGCATATTCATATTTAGAACTGGATCAATTTTTATGGTATAAAGGGCTTTGTTCTCGTAAACAACTTGTTATGTGGTCAATTCTCACGGAAGAAATGATAGCACATTATGAGGATGCAAAGAGCAACACCTTCTATAGAGCAACACCACAACAATTGGAAAGAGTAAACAAGATTTGTGACATAGTGGAAAGTAAAATTATGGCAACAAGGAAGTCTACACCTCACAACTATAAAGATGGAAGTGTTGTTTCTCCTAGCCTTCCACAACCTACAAGGGTTACACCACAACAATTGGAAGAAAAAAGAGAAAAAGGGATTTGTTACAATTGTGATAGAAAATGCACTAAAGGTCATAAGTGTGCTGAGAAGAAATTATTTTACATAGAGTATGAAGAGGAGGAAGAAAAGGATCAAGAAACATCAAAAGAAGAGGATATACACTAGGACCCAAACCCAGAGAAAGAAGAAGTGAATCTGACCATATCTTGTAAAGAATTGGCAAGAATTACCACTCAAACTCTCATGATAGAAGGACATATGAAGAAGAAAAAGGTTCAAGAAGTGAAAGATCACATCGAGAAAGAAGAAATGAATCCAACCACATCTTGTAATGCATTGGCTGAACTTACTACTCCTCAAACTATCAAGATAGAGGGACATATCAAGAAGAAAAATGTTCAAGAAGTGAAAAATCACATCGCGCATCAAGAAATGAATCCGACCATAGCTTGTAAAGCATTGGAAGAAATTACAACTCCTCAAACTCTCAAGATAGAAGTAAATATCAAGAATAAAAAGGATCAAGCAGTGAAATATCACATCGAGCATCAACAACAAGTTCTCTAACTTTTAAAGGATAACGCCACTTTGGTGTAGAATCGAATGAAAAAACAGGTAGATCAACATTGTAGTGAAAATTTTTTTGATGTAGGTGATTGGGTATTTTTACGGCTACATCTCAAGCAAGCTATTTATGAGAAGGGAATGTTGGCAATAATACATGCACTTAAGAAATGGTGACCTTACCCAATGGGAAGACACTTCAAGGTAAAAATGGATCATGATAGTCTTAGATACATTTTAGAACAAATATTATCATTAGAAGAACAAAAAAAATGGGTCACAAATATGTTGGGTTATGACTTTGACATCATCTACAGAAAAGGGAAGAAATTTTTTGTTGCAGATGCACTCTCAAGAAAGGATGAGGATGTGGAAGCATTGTTTTGTGTTATTTCTATTATCCAAACAAATTGGATAAACGAAGCAAGGGATGAATGGAAGAAGGATAAAGAAGTGTGGCCACTCATTCAAAAGTTGTAGAATATCCCAATTCAAACAATATTGCCAGAACTTGAAGAGGAAGGAAAAATCATATTGGAACTTGGAGCAGTCATAGAAACAAGAACCCGATAGCTAGGAAATCGATCAATTTCAGAGTATCTCATCAAGTGGAAGAACTTACCTGTTGAAGATTCCACATGGGAGGACAAAAATTTTATACAAAAGCATCAAAAACTACTCAAGAGTTAAGTACAACATTTTTTGAAGGAGAGGGGCATGTTAGGCCCCTATACTACTACTGTAACCCGTTATTGTTATTAGTACAACCCCCTTATTATATTGTTGCACCCATGTAGTCCTCATATTGTTACTATTGTGCCCCATAGAAGCCCACTATTGTTATTATTATGCCCTTACATTATTATTGTTATGTTGGCTCTGATTATATTATGACCCCTTAGACTCCTATATATAAAAAGGAGGTTTTTTCATTTGTATCATCCAAGAATTGTTCATTTATGTAATGTAAAGGAGGTTGCCACCTCGAACATGCTGAATTCTAAGGTGTTGATCAATCCTTTTGTGAGCTGGTTTCATAACAGGTATTGTGCATGTCAAACAAAGATCGTATGCCAAAGTTACGACCCCGAGAAGTTGATGTACCAATTTACCCAAACGGGGCCCATAGTTTGGTGCTTCATCTCCTAGGGTTAGGTTTTTGGATGTTTAGGGTTTTCCATTATTTCTCAAAAATAGATAGGATTTTGAGTCTCATTCTAACACAGTTCAGAGGCATGTAGATGCCACATCTCTTCTCAGAGATAAGCTACCATCACCCGAGCTAGTCTTATTTCCATTCTGTTTGTAAGCATATTTCAGTATTTGATATTAATGAAGTCAAGTGCTATTTCTACTGCATCTTTTTATTTATGGTTGTATCTATAATTTGTTGTGTTCTTGTTTAAATCTAGATCAATGGTATCAGAGTGGTCTGCTCTTTCTCTATTTTTCTTTGCATGTCCCCAACGAGGTCAAGATATAAGGAGTTAGTGCTTGAACTGGTCAAAACTTTGCAAGACGAGCCTTGCAAATCACGATGACCTCCCATGGCAGATGAAAATAAAGATGAGGGGGCATGAGATCCTATCAAAATCTTGCTCGAAGAAGCCCTTGAGCGATAAAGGAACACAATGATGGACAAATTTGCTCTGATCCTTTAGCGACCACCCAAGGGCGACGCATCTACTTCTGGTAGCTACTCCTTTAAGTGCCACACCCTTTAAGGTACAAGTTAACATTGACATTCCCATATTTGAGGGTCAAATAGATGGAGATGCCATAGATAAATGGTTAAATCTGCTAGAAGGGTATTTTTCCATTCATGATTTTTCCAGCTAGGAAAATATCACTTTTTCACTTCTTAAAGCAGCCCCCGATGTCAAGGATTGGTGGGAAACCTACTGTGAGTAGAAGGATGAAAGTACAAATTCATTGTTTTCAGCCGTACCCACTTGGAACTCGTTCCAGGATGCCATCAAGGAGCAGTACTACCCTACTGAAATATATGAGGTTAAATACATAAAGTGGACAACGACTGCGATAGGGAAGGAACGAAGATATGCCAGAGTTTACCAATCTTTTTCATACCCTTCGAACAAAGTTGGGTATCAAAGATTCTCAGAAGCATTTGGTTCTCAAGTACCTTGACTACCTGCATAGGTACATCCAGGACAAGATGGAATTCTTTGACATCTTCTCGCTCGGCATGACATACCGATATGCTGTCAAGATCAAGCCAAATTTTAAATAGAAGAAGAGAGACTTTGGATCTGTGAACCCAAAGCAAGGGAAAGGTGCCCCCAAACCACAGAAAAAAGGACAAAGCTAAGGCGGGGTAGCTCAAGACAGCCCACCAAAGCTGCAGGCAAAGAAAAATGTTGTGAAACTGAAGAAGGACACAGGAAAGTGGTTTGAGTTCCATAAGAGCTCCACTCACAACACAAGTGAGTGTCGGGCTAAGCAGTCACTAGTGGCCGAGCTAAAGGCTTCGGAATCATATGCATGTTCTGACTCTGAGTCAGAACCCAACAAGGGGAATGACAAAGGGAAGTAGATTATCGATGTAGAGCCCAGCACCAGTGTTGCCACCATGAAGATCCAAAAGGAGGAACCTAAAGATCCATAGGAGGACGAGTGCCTCTTCCACTCCTAGATGTGGGTAAAGGGTTCCCCACTACAGTTCATTATTGTCAGTGGGACCCAAAAGAACCTCATTTCGGTAGCGGTCATGAAGCGGCTGGGTTTATCGACCACAATACATCCACAAACTTACACCATTAGGTGGCTTCACCAAGGACGGGATCTTCATGTGAGGCAGCACTTCCGCCTTCCATACAACATCAAGCCATTTATAGATGAGGTATTATGCGATGTTTCTCCCCTTGATGTTTGCGATGTATTATCAGGCTAACCATACTTATGGAAGCAACATGCTGTGTATGAGTCAAGGCCTCATGCGGTTATTGTTACTTTGGGAAATAAGTTGTACAGGATACTAGAGGTAGCACCACCTATCGCCATCTCTTTGGTTACTGCAAAATAATGTAGTAAGCTCATTTCCAAAACTGGGAAATTTGTTTTCCTGATGATACGCCCTCAGGGAAAGAAGAAGACGGTGCCCACGACCTCCATACAGGGCCTCTGTGCACGAGAACAATAGATGAACAAGGTCATGGAGGAGTATGAGGACATCTTCACCTACCCCGCATGGGGGCCTCTACATTGTCAGGTCAAGCACTCCATCGATCTAACCCTAGGTGCACCGCTGCCCAATGGACCAATCTTTCATCGCTTCATTCTGGAGAATGATGAAATAAAGAGGAAAATTCAGGATCTATTACATAAATGTCACATTTGGCCAAGTTCATCACCCTGTGGGAGCCAGATCATGTTGGTACAGAAGAAGGATGGGAATTGGAGACTCTGTATTGACTATCCAGCACTGAACAAGATTACTGTCCTCAATAGGTACCTGATCCAACAGATTGATGACCTTCTGAACCAACTGAAGGGGGAAAAATATTTCAGCAAGATCGACTTGAAGTCAAGATATCAACAGGTACTAATCGAACCCTCTAATGTGTGGAAGACTGCCTTCAAAGCCAAGGAGGGCCTTTTAGAATGGTTGGTTATATATTTTGGGTTGATGAATGCTCCTACAACCTTGATGATGCTGATGGATGACATCTTGCAGCCATTCACCAACTCATTTGTAGTGGTATACTTGGATGACATCCTGATCTTTAGCCAGAGTTTGGAAGATCACCTCCACCACATCCGACAGGTTCTCCAAACATTGCGATAACACAAGCTATGTGCCAATTTGGAGAAATGCACTTTTGGCATGACCCAGGATCAATATTTGGGATACATTATTGATGAACGGGGGGTGCATGTGTATCCAACCAATATCAAATTCATTTGGTATTTCCCAACTCCAACCACTCTAACAGAGCTCCATTGCTTTCTAGGTCTTGCCAATTTCTACCATAGGTTTGTGTTGGGATTCTCTCATATCACTTAGCCCTTGAGTCAAGTCACCAAAGGAGGAGTGCAAGCAAAAATATTTTGGTCTGAATCTAAATAGAAGGCATTCACAAAGTTTAAACATCACCTCTGCTCTATACCAGTGCTCACGTTACTAGACTTGCAACAACCATTTGAGATCGAAAAAAATGCCTCTGACTATGTTATTGGGATAGTCCTTACTCAACAGGGGCATCCAGTGGAATATCACAGTGAGACACTTTCAGAAACAGTCCGAAAGTATCTCATTTATGAAAAGGAGATGTATTCCATTGTGCAGACCTATTGACAGTGGAAGCATTACATTTTGGGGAAGGAAATGGTCATCCACATAGACCAACAACCCCTCTAGTTCATTAAGATGCAAGGGAAGTTGCAGAATGATCTCCATCAGAAGTGGTCCACCTACTTGCAACAATTCCATTTGAATATCAAGTATAAGAAGGGAATCACCAATAATGTTATAGATAGCCTCAACTAACCATGGATCATGACGTTAACCACTGTGCTCAACTCTTGTGGTAACAAGACTTCTGATTGGCCACATCTCTCCAAAAGAGACCCAGAATTCGGCCACACATACCAAATGATCTTGGAGGGTCAGCAAGTTCCAGATTTTCACCTCCAAGATGCCTTGTTATGCCATGTGGGACACCTTTGTGTTCCTTCAAGCGAGCGTGCAAAGATGATTTGGGAAGCACACTACTGTCAGGCCGCTAGGCATTTCGGGGTCGAGAAAATGATGGCAGTACTACATAAGTATTTCTATTAGCTGAATCTTTGACAGGATGATAGGAAGTACATTAGATCTTGCACTGCCTATGCCATTACAAAACCAGCCGTCGAGAAGCAAGGCCTCTATACTCCACTTCCTACCCCTATTCGACCTTGGGAATCCATCTCCATGGATTACATGTCAGGCCTTCCTTATACTAAGCATGGAAATGACTATGTTTTTATGGTTGTCGGCATATTTTCAAAGATGGAAATTATGGCGGCCTGCAAGAAGAACATCAAAGCAGAAGCCACTGATAAACTCTTCTTTGAACAAGTGTGGGTAAACTTTGGGATCCCATAGTGTTACAGGTCCATTTGGGCACGTCAATCCCATCATTCAGATCAGTACCATTATGGCTCATCAAACCCTAATTCAGTTGCTACATGCCCTAGACAAGTCATCACTTTGAATGCCTCCTCCCCTAAGAGTTTCTTGGCCTGAAGCACTCCAGAATTGCCTCCTTGAGGGACCATCATAGCCATGATCAGGGGTAAGTGTGCTTGAGTGTAGGTAGGCCTATGTCAGGGTGCTCTATAGAGCACCTTGTCCCACTTCTTCCTGTGCTGGGTGAGTTTGAGCAAAATTCACATAGGGTTATGGGAATATTCTTATCTTCTAGAGCCATCTAGAAGATTCCCACACTTATCATCTCCTATGAGATCGAAATTGGATAGGGAATGAGTTAAGTAACCTCCTATCCTCTTATCCCTTCCTCCATGGAAACTAACTCTAAGTTTGGAAGGCCATTCAATACCCTCATTTATGATCAAACCTCCTCCAGTTGCCTTTAAATTGAGCACTCATCTAAGTGATCAGGGTTGGAATTTGAGAATTTGTAAGGAGATATTGTTGGTGTGAGGATTGAGATTGTAAGTGAGTAGTGTTATGTTGCTGGAGTGTTGTGCTATTGATGTGATGTTGGTTGGAACCCAAGCTGGAAGAGTGAAAATGGATCGGACTTCATGGTTGTAATTCTTCCTTCCACTCAATAAAGTTGTTTACACCTTTTTCCATATGCTTATATTATTATATGATGTTTATATGTTTGAATGTATCTAATTTCATTTACTTGTATTTGATAGATCTCTTTCTTTGATTGGTTCTTTGTCTTCTATTTATTCTTGTAGGTACTTTTTAAGAGAGTTAAGTTCGAGAAGGAGCGACGAGAGTCATACAAAGGAGATAAAAAGATAACAAAAGAACAAGTATGTACTTTGATTCCCTTGTCTTATCTATCATCTATAGAAAAAGGATAAGCACTTTAAATATGCTATTATAGGTATAGCTACCTACTTATGGAATTAGTATTTATTCGTAGATGCAAAATTCCTCATAACAAATTGGCAACCATACTGGGGAAGGATCATCTTTCTAGGTAGTTTACCTTCATCCTAGTACACCCTAGTAGACTTTACTTGCTTCCATTGATCTTATTCAGCCTTTTTGAAGTTTATTGGTCAAAATTTTCACTAGAATGCCTACTTTAGGAATGTGCTAGAATCAACGCACCCTTGTTTAGGGTAGAGTGCACTGATCAGTGCACCCTTGGTCAGGGTATAGTGCATTGATCAATGCACCCTTGGCTTAGAGGCAATGCATTTTAACAAACTATCTCCCATTCAGACCTGTGCTGATCCAAGGTGAAATTTCCACCTTTGGATTGGGTTTTTTCACCAAATTTCCTTCTATTTCTGCTTGTTGAATGATTAATGAATGTTGTGTCTCTGAAATCAACATTGTATTTCCTTTCCTAGCCCTACTATGACTTTATTGATTATTGTTTCTTAAATGATTTCTTTATCATTATCAATTCATTGTCAAAGTTATATTATAGTAAATTAATCTTTGTTCAAAAGAAAGTGTCGTAAAAGTCTTCATTTCTTTCGAAACGGAACTACCGTAAAGTCTTTGTTTTTGCAAAAATATTGATTGATTGCATGTGCATTAGTTTCATTTTGTTCATCATAACATTAAGGGAATTGAAAATAAAAAATTGCATTGTGCATTAAAAAATGTTTGTGTGTGATCATAGGAATAGTTTAGGGAAATTGCATTAGATGTGCTCTTTTTTCTTTGTCAAAGATCTGATTGTTCTATCCATTTCTAGCTAAGGTTTTCATTGTTCAAATTAATGAAAGTAATGTTTGTCATAATAGTTTCATTCTAGGAATTGCAAACATACATCACGCAGTGAACGTTGAAAGGCAAATTCTAAAGAAGATCAACTTAAAATTCATCAGAATTAACCTAATGGAGCATTATAACATAACGCATAACATTTAGAGGTTATAGGTTAGAGGCGTGTTCCGGCATCATAAAACATAACAGTTGTCGCTAACTTGTCTGCAATGCATCTCGAGTGTGATACCTCATTCCACGTACGTGAGTATATCGTAGCTCATCCACGTACCTTTGGGTATATACGATGGTGTTACAATATGTAAATTATATGGGAATTCTCTCACTGTGCAGTTTCACATTAGACAGTGCTAATACAGATTGGGCCTCCATGTACTTTCAGGTATATATGGGAGGACAACACTAGGTTGCTATCCATCCTTAGGTAACTGAGTAGACCGCATTGTACACTGTGATACACTGAACACAACATTCAATGAGATTGCCTACTCATACTTCTGTGTTCGCCGGGAGGTATTCTACAGTTCACAGTTACTTGGTAATCCTTTTGCCTAGATCATCCCTATTTTGTTTTGTTTTGTAATTTTTATTAAAATAAATTTAATTAACTGAGGATAACATCCTCCACTCCTTAGTTGATCTTAGGTTGAGACATATGGCGACAAATCTAGAGTCCACTTATCAAGGAATTCCTTTTGATGGGAATCATAGTCCTTTTCCTCCTTTCAAAAATATTGGTGCTCCTTATATGGCTACATTGTCCCTTCTAGGACTTACCATTGGCTTGCCAGTATGGTTGTTTTCAACCTCCTTGGTTCAAAATGTTGTGATTTCTCCACAATCGAGTACTCCTCCAACTGGACAAAATAAACTTCCAGTTGATCCTAAAGTTGACCATTTGCCTTCTTCGTCAGTTGTTTCTTCCTCCCCTTCTTCCTCTTTGCCCGATGAAAGTATTAGTACTAGTAACCAAGTGGCTAAGGAGAAGAAGAAAGGGAAGAAGAAGAAGAAGAAGATGAAAATTTAGCAGGGGGGCAACCAAGCAACCATTGCTTTGAATGCTACTTATGATGAGAAATCATCCAATAAGCCTCACAAAGTTTGATGTCCATGCAAACTTTCTATGGGATACCATCTTCTTCGAAATTGTTATGGTATTCCTCAAATCTTAGAAGAATGGTCTTCTCGTTCACATCATCCTGTGTCATCAACTTTTGGAGATCATGCTGGTGACACACCATCAACTAGTGGTAGTAAAGTTCATGGAAAGAAGGGTAAACCTAAGTTTCCCTGTAGGTTATGTGAAGGGAATCACCCCATTCACCTTCGTCCCTATCTGGATGAAGCCAAAAAAGTGTTGGATAAACGTTTTGCTTCTCCGCAATGACACCCATCTAGTTACAGGAGAATCTCCCTTAATCCTTCACTAGTTGATAAAGTGACTAACCCAAATCAACCATTGGTCAAACCCACTCTCTGAATGTGAATCCCATGAGTCTATACCTGACCAATCACAGGTCGAGGAAATAGTTGACCTGATTTCACCTTCAGTTAATCATACCTTTCCTGAAGAGAGTGACTATGATACCACTCAGGTTCTTTTCGTTTCTTCAGATTCCAATGAGCTTGGGGGAAGTCCTCATATTCCATCAAGACAGGAGGAAAATCCTCCCGCTCTCATAACTCAAGGGGTTAATTCTCTTGTTTCTACGGTACCCCCTCTGCGTAGTTTGGTCAAAACCTTTGATTGGAATCGACTGGCAGGATGTCATCTTCCTTCTTATGTGCCTTTCCAAATCATAGTACAGGTTTGTAATATGATTGTACATGGCACTATTATAGATGAAGGTGCATCAGTGAGTGTACTTTCCTCCACTTCTTGGGAAGCACTCGGTTCGCCACCACTTGTGCCTATTACCCAGAATCTGTTGGCTTTTAACAGAGGAACTAATCAACCATTAGGGATCCTTCCTCAGTTGCCTATTACTTTGGGAGGAAAAAATGTTTATCTTAATGTGATGGTAGTTCCAGGTCCTTTAGATTATAGTTTACTTCTTGGGCACGACCATGTTCATGACATGGGAGCTATTGTTTCAACACTCTTTCAAGTGATGTGTTTCCTGCATGAAGGCAGAATTGTCACCATTGACCAGCTCTCATTTCTTGGTCCAAATATGGCTTCCAGTAAACCATTTTCCCTAAATGGTCCTTTTGTCCCTATGGTATCTTCCTTGCCATAGGTTAATTATGTGGCAACTCGTTCCATGCCTACATCAATGGACGATAAATTCTATGATGTTTTATATTATGTACTGGTGGCATTGGAACCAAATCCCTCTAATGATCCCTTCCAGAGCATTGTTCTCCCATCTGATGAGAACCTCTTGGAAGTCATGACCTCTTATGGGTCGTGAACAAGGAACACGAGGATATTTCCTTATCTTGTGTCAACCTCATTAAAAAATGAAACAAGGAACATGAGGATAGTTCCTAGTCTTGTGTCAACCTCGTTAAAAAATGAAACAAAGGGCATGAGCATAGTTCCTTGTCTTGTGTCAAGATCATTAAAAAATGAAACAAGCAATATGAGGATAATTGCTAGTCTTGTGTTAACCTCATTAAAAAATGAAACAAGGAATATGACCATAGTTCCTTGTCTTGTGTCAAGCTCATTAAGAAACAAAACAAGGAATATGAGGATAGTTCCTTGTCTTGTGTCAACCTCGTTAAAAAATGAAACAAGGTCCCCTAAAGAAAAGTTCCAATTTGAGTCTTTGATTAGATCTCGTAAAATCCTAGTCGAGTCTTTCACTTGATCTCATATATGAACCCTCATTCCATCCACTTGATAGCCATGAGTAGTCTACTTAGGTGAATTCAATGAAGCCTAGGGGGCATGCGTCGAGTCATCATGCTGGGGGCATGTAAACCAATCTCAAGCATAGTTTTTTGTTTCAAGCTCATGTAAGCATGAAATTGAATCCAAGCATAGTTTTTCATTTCAAGCTTGTGTAAACAAGAAACTGAATCCAAACATAGTTCCCTATTGTTCAAGCTTGTGTAAAAATGAACCCATTTCCATCAAACCCTTGTGATTGACACTCTATCAGCCTCTTTTGTCAGATGAGCCTTGGTTTTTCTCCTTCCATTATCACTATCTGTTTGGCCAATCATATGATTTCACTTGGTTGTTTTACCCTTTTTTGAGGAATAGTTGCAATGAGTGGTCTTATTAGCTAGCCTCTTGACCATTACATGTTCTGAGAAGTTCCAACATCATCGGAACGAGTTGCTACCCTAGACACCACTCATTCCTCAAAGCGGAGTCCTCTTTAAGCTCTTTTCAGACTCTCAAAATATGAAAATATTGTCGAGTGCTTGTCCTTTTCAGCTCATTAATGGATTGGAAACGCCATCTACTTAGTATAAGTTTAACCCCCTTTTGGGCTGAGATAGATTATTTACGAAAAACAAATACGTTGACCAAACATGGTCAATAGGTTCTCTCTTGTATTGTTTTATGCTTTTTTGGACTTGAGAGACAAATCTACCAAAAAGAACTTGTGGAGTTTTCTCTTTGTCCCTTTTCAAACTCTCTAAACATGTAAAGGTATGATTTATCATTGTCGTTAAACTCATTAAAACATCAAATAGTGACAAAATTGTCCATCATGACAAGATCGAGTTTCACCTTCGCTAGACTCATTAAAACATCACATAGCGATGGATTCACCCGAAGGGTGGAATTATACAACAAGCATATGTTATCCTCCTCAATATTGATAAAAAATAAAGAGGTACTAGTCAACAATGACTTGGGAAAATGGGAAAATGGGTAAACCACTTTATGGCAGTATGTCGCTCTTGAACATGACACTTTCGCTTCATCATTGTGACTATTTGGGTTGGGTAATTTGATTTATGGTCATCATACCCTTGTCTATCATACCATCCATTACTTGTGTTTTGGGTCAATGTTGCCAATTCATTTAGTGTCGCCAACATGTTCAAGAGAAGTCACTCAGTTAAAATTGATCCTTTGCAATACTCATAAACCTTCATTTTCATGACTTCCATTCCTAAACCTTGTGTCATCAGTCAAATTCCGTCTCCAAAATCATTACACATTTCGTGTCGTTGATGTGGGATACATCAAGGCCTTGTGCGATGAGTCTCTTCTTATCGACATCAGCACATTATCCAAGAAGTTGACTTAGAAACACACTTCTAGTACCTTGAGGCTTGCATACATCAATGGAAAGTTTCTCTCTTTCGGCGATAGGTTGACATCACTAGCCTTTGACCGAAAGACTTTGTGTGGTGTTCGACATCAAAAAATCCATTCACACCATGCATAATGCACTGCAGTAACTTGAGGATCATTATCATTATCGGTGATTTCTCTCACATCTATTAACAGCTTACATCATTGGCTGGTAATCAGATGGTGTCTTCCCATGTTCAACTTCAAATCAGATATTCACATGGTTAGACTTGTACTTGATCAAACAATTGAATGAGATAGAAGACCCTGAATCTAGTTTCATCCATCTGGGTTGTGATTTCAGGAAAGTACCAATCATCCATACAATGGATTTACATTAATGGTCATCCAATCATGGGTATATATCTGTAGACAACTATCTATGTACTTGTAATTAAATTTTATATGCTCAGCATGGGTATGCCTTCCCTCAGCGATTCATGAGAAAAATCAAAATATCATGATATTATGTATTGTAATTGATGCAGGTCACCATCCACTTCAGAACTTCCTCATCACATCATAAAACATATCGCTCGACATTCTTATTTTCGACTTCATGCTTTAGGGGGTAGCTGTTATAGATCCATTTGGGAACATCACTCCCATCATTCAGATTAGTACCATTATGGCTCATCAAACCATAATTCAGTTGCTAAATTCCCTAGACAAGTCATCACTTTGAATGCCTCCTTCCTTGAGCGTTTCTTAGCTTGAAGCCCTCCAGAATTGCCTCCTTGAGGGACTAGGGCAGTCTTGGTCAGGGGTAAGTGTGCTTCAGTGCAAGTAGGCCCATGTCAGGGTGCTCTACAGAGCACCTAGGCCCACTTTGACCTGCACTGGGCGAGTTTGAGAAAAATTCACATAGAGTTCTAGGAATATTTTTATCTTCTGGAGCCATCTAGAAGATTCCCACACTTATCATCTCCTATGAGCTTGAAATTGGATAGGGAATGAGTTAAGTAACCTCTTATCCTCTCATCACTTCCTTCATGGAAAATAACTCTAAGTTTGGAAGGCCATTCAATAGCCTCATTTATGATCAAACCTCCTCCATTTGCCTTTAAATTGAGCACTCATATAAGTGATCAGGGGCTGGACTTTGAGTATTTGTAGGGAGATACTATTGGTGTGAGGATTGAGATTGTAAGTGAGTAGTGTTATGCTACCAGAGTGCTGTGATATTGATGTGATGTTGGTTGGAACCCAAGCTGGAAGAGTGACAATGGATTAGACTTCATGGTTGTAATTCTTCCTTCTACTTAATAAAGTTGTTTACACCTTTTTCCATATTCTTACCTTGATATATGATGTTTATATGTGTGAATGTATCTTATTCCATTTACTTGTATTCAATAGATCTCTTGCTTTGATTGGTTCTCTATCTTTTGTTTTTTCTTGCAGGTAATTTTTGAGTGAATTAAGTTCGAGAAGGAGTGACGGGAGTCATACAGAGGAGACAAAGGAAATCGAAATAACAAGTAGGTCCTTTTATTACCTTGTATTATCTATCATCTATAGAAAAAGGATAAGCACTTTAAATCTACTGTTCTAGGTATAGCTACCTACCTAGGGAATTAATATTTATTCGTAGATGTAAAATTCCTCATAACACACAGTCTATCATCTAAGATCAAGACAACGAGTTCCTCAATACATTTTGGTCTAGTCTCTGGTCGATGTTGGACACCAATCTCACTAATTCCACAGCTTTCCATCCCCAAACTGATGGCTAGACAGAGGTCATCAATAGGATGATCATACACATTCTGTGCATGTACAACTCAAAGCGTCCATGCACATGGGATGAGAGCCTCCCTTATGTCCACGACAACTATAACTAGGCTCTCCACAACTCGACTGGCCACAACCCTTTTTAGGTGGGCTTGGGATTCAAACCATTATGTCCCATCGACGTGGCCATGCCATTTGCAACTACTCAGGCAGATTTGGCTCATGTCTAGTCCAAAACTGATAAGGCCAACAACTTTATTCATCACATCCAACATATCCACGAGTAGGTCCATGACATTCTGGAGAAATCAAATTCCAAGTACAAGAAACGATATGATCAACATCAGTGCCACACAAGTTTTAGTTGGGTGACAAAGTTTTGTTGCATTTGTAAAAGGAACGCCTTACCGGAACCTATTGGAAACTCAGACCACTCTGATATGGTCCTTACACCATTACCAAGGATGTGGGAGACAATGCATTTGAGCTTAGTATTCCCTCATTCCTTAGCCTGTACCTAGTGTTCAATGTGGACCGCCTTCGACCATACTTCCCACCATTGCTAGACACATCATACATTGCAGAAAAAATCACACCTACAGACTTAAATCTAGATTGCATGGAACAAGACACAACTGATCGGATCATGGACACGCAGATCAAGAACACCCGACAATAAAGGATCCAACTATATCGAGTTGTCAAAGCACGCTAACTCCTTCACCAAGGCAAGTCACTCACATGGACCAAGTTCAATAGAAGTTTCCTCATCTCATGGAGGAACTCAACACAATGGGTACCATTGCCTCCTAAGGGGGGAGGAATGATCTAGGTGGATATTAGTGGCCACCTGCCTATTCCACTTGGACCCCCACTATTGTTTCTTTCAGTTTTTTGGTTTCCTTATTTGTAGCACAATTTACTATTTTGGCAGTTTTTTGGGTCCTAAACTTCTAGAGTTGTTTTGAGGTCCTAAACAACGTTTATTGGGAAAACTGGGAGCAACATGGCGCATAGGCCAATGTTTCTCACTCAAAATTTGTAGTCCTCAAATAGATCTTTCTAACAAGGTCTTGTGCGTGTCAAACAAAGATTGTATGCCGAAGTTACGACCCCCGAATGTTGATGTACCAGTTTACCCAAACAGGGCCCACAGTTTGGCACTTCATCTCCTAGGGTTAGGTTTTTGGATTTTTAGGGTTTTCCATTGTTTCTGAACAATAAACAGACTTTTGAGCCTCAATGTAACACAGTTCAGAGGCATGTAGACGCGACATCTCTTCTCAGAGATAAGCTACCATCGCCTGAGCTAGTCTTATTTCCATTCTATTTATAAGAATATTTCAGTATTTGATATTAATGAAGTGAAGTGTTATTTCTACTGCATCTTTGTATTTATGGTTGCATCTGTAATTTGTTGCGTTCCTATTTAAATCCAGATCAAAGGTGACTGTTAATTTAAGCGATAATGATGCACTCACGTAGTTCAATTTTTTAACTTGAACCATAGGAAAGCTTCTGATTTATGGTCTTCATGGTGTTTCCAGCAAAAAATTTCACCTCTGTATGTGTTGGTCACTGATTTTGAATGTCACTTAATGTGTACAAATGAGTTTACAAATATCATATCATAACATTTATGAACCCTAGATTAATATTATAAACCCTAAAATTAATGTTATAAACCCCAACATTTTTAACCCCAAGATTAATATATTAAACCCTATTTTTGTAATGTCACAATGCAATTTTGAATAAATTGCATTATAATGTAAAATGATAACAATGAATATCAAATTGATTGTCACATTATGACAATCTTTATCATAAGGCGGTGTTAGATAGATTTCTATACCATTCCAACAACATAATATTGTAATCCCTGACATTATAAAACTTAATATTAATGTATTAAACCCTAATACTAATATATTAAAACCTAATTTTGTAATGTCGCAATACACCATTGAATAAATTGCATTGTAATGTAATATTGCGACAGTTATTATCAAATTAATTGTCACTTTCTCATAATGTTTATCACGATGCAACATTGGATATATTTATATACCATTCCAACATCAAAATATTGTTAAATATTATTAAGTTTGAGTATTGTTACATTTGGTAAACAAAGAGTTGACCAAGTTTGAGCATGTTTAACTATTTAATCATTAACTGTAAAGATTGTCTTTGTTTGACTATGTTTGAATGATTTGGTTGACTATATTTTATTATAGAAAATTAAAATTATAAAACTCAATGTAATAAACCCTAAGATTAATATTTCAAACCCAAGTATTAACATTATAAACCCTTTGATTAACATTATAAACTGTAAGACTAATATTGTAAAAACTAATAATATAAATCCTAAGTTTAATATATTAAACCTGTGAATATAACCCTAATATTAATATTATAAACCATAAGATTAATATTTTAAGCCATAAAATTAATACTAAACCATGAGATTAATATTAAACACAAATTTTGTAACATTACAATGCGGAGTTGAATAAATTACAATGCAATATAAGTTTGTGACAGTGATTGTCAAATTGATTGTTGCACAAAAACAATGTTTGTGAGAATGCAACATTGGATAAATTTCTCTACCATTCCAATGTCACAATATTAAACCCTAATATTAAACCAAATATTATAAACCCATTGGATAGATACATGTATCATTATTAAACCCTAATATTAATATTATAAGCCCCAATATTAAGCCATAATAATATAAATCAAATCTTATAAACCCTAAGATTAATATTAATATTAATAAATTTCACTAATAAACCATAAGATTAGTGTTATAAAATACAAGATTAATATTATAAACCATAAGATTAATATTATAAACCATAGGATTAATATTAAACCCTAGGATTAATATTAAACCCTAAGATTAAGATTATAAACTTTAGGATTAAAAAACATAATATTATAAACCCTAAGTTGTAATGTAACTTAACACCAATTTTAATATTATAAACCCTAATATTAAACACCAATTTTATAATGTTGCAACCCGATGTTGAATAAAATGTAATGTAAAACCTAACATTATAAAATCCTAGCATTATAAAACTCAATATAAGAAACCCTAATATTAATATTATAAACACTAACAATATAAACCCCAACTTTAATATATTAAACCCTAAGATTAATATTATAAATCCTATAATTAGCATTAAACCCTAGGATTCTGAACCCTAGTTTAATATTATAAACCCTAACATTATAAACACTAATATTAATATTTTGAACCCTAATTTTGTAATGTCGCGATGTGAAGTTGAATAAATTACCTTGTAATATAACAATGTGACAATAATTGTCAAATTGATTGTAACATTATGACAATGTTTATTACAATGCGTTGTTGAATAAATTTATATACTATTCAAACATCACAATATTATAATTTCTAACATAATAATCCCTAATATTAATATATTAAACTGTAATGTTAATATATTAAACCCTAATTTTGTAATGTCACAATGCAATGTGTAATAAATTGCATTGTAATGTAACATTGTGATAATGTTTCTCACAATGCGACATTGAGTAAATTTCTATGCCATTTGAGCATCACAATATTGTTAAATATTGTTAAAGTTGAGAATTGTTAAATATGAAAAACAAAGAGATGACCAAGTTTGAGCATGGTTAACTATTTAATCATTGACTGTAAAGGTTGACTTTGTATGAATATGTTTGAATAATTTGGTTGTCTATCTTTGATTATAAAACCCAATTTAATAAACCCTAATATTAATATAACAAAGTGAAGGATTAACATTATAAACCTTAGGATTAATATTAAAAACCGTAAGATTAATATTATAAATACAAAAAATTTAAATCCTAAATTTAATATATTAAGCCCTAGGAATATAAACCCTAACATTAATATTATGAAACATAAGGCTAATATTAAACCATGAGATTAATATTAAAGACAAATTTTATAACATCACAAAGTGATGTTGAATAAATTGCAATGAAATATAAATTTGTGACAACGATTGTTAGATTGATTGCCGCATTGTGACAATATTTGTCACAAGATGACATTCGGTAAATTTATGTACTGTTTCAACATCACAATATTAAACCCTAATACAAAGCCAAGTATTATAAACTCTAGGATTATAAATCCTACAATTGTATTACAAACACATAGATAGATTATTGTACCATTATTAAACCTTAATATTAATGTTACAAAACTTAATATTAAACCTTCATGGGATAAACCAAATATTATAAGCCTTAAGATTAATATTAATATTAATAATTAAATTGCAATAAACTTTAGCATTAATAAACCTTAAGACTATCATATAAACCCCAACACTAATATTAATCTGGTTCTGCTCATTAACATGAAAATTTTGACATTATTAATAGCATTTAAAATTATTAATATTAATAGACTTTATAAATAATCAATAAGTTTTAAATCATATTAATGAATTTTGATATATATGATTGTTTTGAAAAATATAAATATAAATTTATTAAACCCCAAGATTATTAACCTGAGTATTAATATTATAAACCCTAAGATTACTATATTAAACCCTAATTTTGCAATGTTGCAATGTAAAGTTGAATACATTGCATCATAATGTAACATTGTGATGCACCATTTCAACAACACAATATTAAACATTAATATTAAATCAAATATTATAAACACTAGAATTGATATTATAAACTTATTGGATAGATTCTTGTTCCACTATTAAACCCTAATATTAATAGTATAAACCCCAATATTAAACCCTCATAGTATAAACCAAATATTATAAACCCTAAGATTAATATTAATATTTATAAATTGCATTGCAATAAACGTTAACATTAATAAACCCTAAGACTAATATATAAACCCTAAGACTACTATTAATCTCATTGTGTTCATTAACATGAAAATTTTCACATTATTAATAAAGTTTAAACTGATCACTATTAATAGACTTTATAAATGAACTTTAACTTTTAAATCATATAAATGAATTTTAATATATATGATTTTTTTGAAAACTTTAAATCTAAATTTTATTAAACCATAAGATTAATACATAAACCCTTACATTATAAAATCTAATATTAATATATTACCTTAATTTTGTAATTTCGTAATGTGAAGTTGAATAAATTGCATTGTAATGTAACATTGTGACAATGATCATCAAATTGGTTGTCACATTACGACACTATTTATCACAATGCAACGTTGGATAGATTTATATACCATTCAAACGTCACAATATTATAATCCCTAATATTTATATATTAAATTGTAATATTAATATAAGAAACCCTAATTTTGTAATGTCACAATGTGACTTCGAATAAATTGCATTGTAATGTAACATTGTGAAAATGACTATCAAATTGGTTGTCACATTGCGACAATGTTTGTCACAAGGTGACATTAGATATATTTCTATACCATTCCAACATCACAATATTGTTTAATATTGTTAAAGTTGAGTATTATTAAATAAGGTAAACACATAGTTGACTGAGTTTGAGCATCGTTAACTATTTAGTCATAGATTATAAAGGTTGACTTTGTATGACTATGATTGAATAATGTGGTTGACTATATTTTATTAAAAAACCACAACATTATAAAATCCAATTTAATAAACCCTAATATTAATATTAAAAACCATAGGATTAACATTATAAACCGTAGGATTAATATTATAAACCCTAAGGTTAATATATTAAACCCTAAGACTAATATTACAAATACTTAGAATTATATTAAATCGTAGGAGTAAAAGCCCTAAAATTAATATTATAAACCATAAGATTAATGTTATAAACCCTAAGATTAATATTAAACCCCGGGATTAATATTAGACACCAATTTTGTAACATCACAATGCAACACTAAATAAATTGCAATTCAATGTAAGTTTAGGTAATGATTGTTAAATTGATTGCCACATTGAAACAATATTTTTCACAAGACTATGTTGGGTAAACATATAAACCTTTTCAATATCACAATATTAAACTCCAATATGAAACCAAATATTATAAACCTTAGGAGTATAGAACTTAGGATTGATATTATAAACCCATTGAATAGATTCTTGTACCATTATTAAACCTTAATATTAATATTATAAACCCCAATATTAAACCCCTATAGTATAAACTAAATATTATAAACTTATGATTGATATTATAAACCCATTGAATAGATTCTTGTACCATTATTAAATCCTAATATTAATATTATAAACCCATTATTAAACTAAATATTATAAACTTTAAGATTAATATTTATATTAATAAATTGCATTGCAATAAACCTTAGCATTAATAAATTTTAAGACTAATATATAAACCCTAAAACTAATATTAACAAATTGCGTTGCAATAAACCTCAGCATTAATAAACTTTAAGACTAATATTTAAACCCTAAGACTAATATTAATGTGAGTGTACTCATTAACATGAAAATTTCTAAAGTTTAATATTATTATTATTAATAAGTTTTATAAATAATAAATAAGCTTTAAACCATATTAATAAATTTTAATATATATGATTTTTGTGAAAATTTTAAATCTAAATTTTATAAAAAAAAATCAATTTTATCAATGTTTTCACTTTTTATAAATGAATATTAATAAATTTTATTAAATATTAAATTAATGATATTTATTAAAATAAACTTGATTTGATATCATATAAAAACACTTATTTGTAATTTTAATTCCATTCTTAATTGCTAACTATATTAAACAAACACACATTTACAATAATATAAACTAACAACTACATCATGCATACATTATCATGCCTACATTACAACATGAGCATAAAATATAACTAAATACTTTATTATAAACCCTAGCATTATAAATCTTATATTATAATGTAATATATTATAAAATTAAAAATACCAAAATGCCATATCTATAACTTCAAATAAGTACGCTTATCTGCGGTAATTAATAATTTTGTTTTTTATTATTTATTTATTTAAGATGTATTAAAAGTATAAAATCTACACATATGAGAAAATGAAAATGAAACTATTATAATTTAAACACTATTAAAATTTAAAATATATTTTATTTTTTTATTAAGATGCTCATAAAATATATTTTATTTGTTTATTAGGATGCTCATAATATTATAGGCAAACATATACTGTTTCATGCCCATCGCTTTTTTAAATTCAAATTTCGAATATAATAGAACGAAGTCTACATAATTTATTTATGAGATTGTTTTTTTTAATTAATAAATTAATCATTTTTAACAAAGTAGTCTAAATTAATAATAATGGTAATATTAAAACTTAGTATATGTTAAAATTTTGCTAACTTTATTAATAATGACTATATTAAAGTTTAGTAAAATGTTATTATGGTATAGATTTTTGATTAAATAATGTGAATATATTTTTATATAAATAAATTGTTTAATCTAAATTACATATTTTAGTTTGTTTTTCATTAAACCATATTATTTTCATTATAATATTAATTATTATTTTTTAAATATTTTTAAATGATCTCATTGTTAATTTCTTCCGATTAAAAATTAATTTAAATTCAAAAACGATTAAAACATTATATTGTTTTAGATAAATAATAAAAGTGATTAAGTTTTAGCATTCAGTCATAATCAATAGTAGAATAAAAAAATATAGAAAAAAGTTTATGAACAATATTGGCTAGTGTTTTCACCGGCGCTCTTTATGTCCTACATGGGAGGAAGCTAGATCTTTCACTTCGTCCTATAGTAACCATGTGTGTATCTCTACCTTCTTCTACTATGGATGCGCAAAGCATTGTGATGTTCCATGGAAAAGAGCCAAGTATGATTAAACGTCTAGTCAATGCAAACATGAATGCTTGGGATTGTTGCATTAGATGATAGTCAAAGTGTCTATCATTTTTCTCTATCATGGATTCAACGGCTAAGGAATCTTTCGTTAAGGAATTTTTTTTAAAGAGAGATAGAGAAAGAGATTTTATGAGCAGTGACATTCATTCATTCTAACTATTTTGATGTTTTGAAAAGTCATCGAAAGCTTTCTTACTCCTTCAAATAATATTCTATCTGAAAAAACAACAGCAAACTTGGAAGTTTCTGGCAAGCTTGATTCAATTGAAGTTTACTAACATCAGAAGGAAAGTTGAGTATTCATTCACCATTTTGTAAGATACCCATCGACTTGACCTTATGTTCGCCATATATAAACATAATAATTTTTTTTTCCTAATATTGTCTTTATGCGTAGGGGCACTCCATTATACGTCCTATGTGAGTAAGGAAAAGCAAGTAGCCTGATGAAGTTATAACAGTGCTGTTTTATATAAAAAATTAATAAGTAAAGTTAAAATAAAACGCTAATGGCATGCAGTTGTGCCTTAATAAAACAAGAAAATGCACGCTGGAATTCATTTTAAAAACAAACGATTAACAATGTTTAGAGGACAGAGTTGGAACCATAAATCTTTCACGTTCTTTCGGAGCGTTATAAAATATATCTTAATAATATATGATTATATTTGGAATGAGATAACGACGTCGAATCTAAAGTGCAGAATTTCTCTGTTGTCGGACAACAATTTCTCAATTTACTGTTTCTGAGATTAACTTTTTCCTTGGATTTTTTATTATTCATTATGCAGCACGCGTATCCATCGCGGATTCTTGAAGCAAACTGTCAATCCAATGGTTTTAAAATATCTAAATCGACCCATCTGACTTAATTATTTCGATATAGTCACCCTGGCGGGCAATATAGTTGTTTTTCACTTATCTCAATTTAAAGTGAATGTAAGTTATGAATCTTCACGCATGATTATTGCTTCTTGTTATTAGCTCTTCTGATGAGAAATCAGATAAAAATAATGAAACTTGAATTAATCAGAAGGAGTTGCAGCTCACAGGTGTGTACATCACCTGGAGGCTGCACTCATACAAGGAGGAGACTCTCTCTCTCGTTCACTCAATACATTACAATGAATGATATTACATATTAAATACATGACTGAAAAATAGGTAGTTGAAACCAACCTCCTAAATTCTAGGAACAACTCCTAAAGTAAGAAGGTAACGTTACAACCACATAACCATTTCTTCATTATTTCTAACTCCCCCCCTTAATGAAGAAAGGGTTATTGTGCACACCTAACATCCCTCTAAGTAATTCAAACTTTATTCGCCCTAGAGGCTTAGTAAAGATGTCAGCTAAATTATCACAGGTATTACAATAATCCACACAAATTTCCTTAGACTGTATCTTTTCCCGTACAAAGTGAAATTGAGTATCAATATGTTTAGTATTCTTATGGAAAACTGGATTGTATGCAAGCTTTATTGTGCTTTGATTGTCTGTTTTGATGCTGGTTGCTGCTTTTTGTCCTTCGCCTGCATCACTAAGCAATCTCCTCAACCAAATGGCTTCGCATGTAGCTGCACACAACGCCTGGTACTCTGCTTCACATGACGATAACGCTACAGTACTTTGCTTTTTGCTGCACCATGAAATAACCCCGGATCCGATGCTGAATGCATAACCTGTGATGGATCTACGATCGTCCAGGTTACCTGCCCAATCAGAATCAGAATAACCTGCTAAAGTAACATCAGAACTGTCAGTGTATAAAATACCATAATTACAAGTACCACTAAGGTATCTCAACACACATTTCGCTGCATTCCAGTGACTGTCAAGTGGTCTGGACATAAACTGGCTCAGCACACTAACAGAGTATGCCAGATCAGGCCTAGTTGTCGTAAGATAGATCAAACTTCCCACTAGCTGTCTATACAAAGTGGCATCCACCTGTTTTGTGCCATCATCACTGCTTAGCTTGAGATTCTGCTGCAATGGTGTTGCTGCTGTTTTACACCGTTCCATTCTGAATCTTTCCAACAGGTTTCTGGCATACTTTCCTTGAGTTAGAAAAGTTTGACCAAAATCTTTCCACACTTCCAGTCCTAGGCAATAATGAAGATCGCCAAGGTCTTTCATTTCAAATTCCTGTGACATTTGCTGCTTGATTTCTTTGATTAAACTATCTGCATTCCCTGTTATTATCATGTCATCCACATACAAAGAAATCAAAATGATCTGCCTCTGTTTATTTATTTTGGTATACAGGTTTGGATCGTTGAGGCTCCTATGAAAACCATGCTCAATAAAGAATGAATCAATTTTGTCATACCATGACCTGGGTGCTTGTTTCAATCCATATAGTGCCTTATGCAGTTTACACACTAAATGCTCTTGCCCCTTTTTCACAAATCCAGGGGGCTGTACTAAATATATTTCTTCTTTTAATTCCCCATTCAAAAATGCAGATTTAACATCTAACTGGTGTAGCTTCCATTTATGTTTTGTTGCTAAACAGATTAGCATTCTAATTGTATTAAGTTTGGCTACAGGGGCAAAGGTGTCATCGAAATCAATTCCTTCCTGTTGTGAATAACCCTTTGCTACCAGTCTTGCTTTGAATTTTTCTACAGTACCATCTGCATTTATCTTAGGTTTATACAACCACTTACAACCTATAGGGGTTTTTCCTTCTGGCAGCTCAACTAAGTCCCAAGTATGGTTTCTATATATGGATTCCATTTCTTCATGCATTGCAGCCCTCCATTCATCTGATCTACTTGCTTCTTCATAATTTAAGGGTTCTACAATGTTCAAAATCTTGGACATTAAAGCATAGTCTCTAAATTTTGCAGGTAGTTTAGTCTTTCTACCTGATCTTCTAGGTAAAGGACTCACCTCAACTCTTTCTGTTTCAGTACTGTCCAGGCCTGTATCATCACTTATTATGCCATCTGCTGCTGCTTCTTCCTGTTTCTGCTCCTGCTCCTGTTCTTCTTCATCTTCACTGTTAAGTTCTATCAAGAATGGAATATGGCCATCATTGTCAGAGTCTTTCTTTCCATCTTCTATCTGTTCATGAAAGATAACATCTCTGCTTGCAAACACTTTATGAGTCACAGGATTATATAATTTGTATGCTTTATACTCTGTGCCATATCCTACAAATATGCATTTCAAGGCTTTGGGATCTAGCTTTTTCCTATCTGGTTTCGGTACATGAGCAAAAGCTTTAGATCCAAATATTCTCAGATGATCAACTGCTGGTTTGAGTCCAAACAATGCTTCAAAAGGTGTTTTGAAGCCTAAACATTTGGTAGGACTTCTATTCTTTAAATAAACAGCAGTATTAATGGCTTCTGCCCAAAGACCATTAGAAATGCCCTTACCTTGAAGCATGCTCCTGGCGCACTCCACCAGAGTCCTGTTCTTGCGTTCTGCTACTCCATTCTGCTGTGGAGTGTGTGGCACTGTAAACTGTTGTATAATCCCATGTTGCTTGCAGAAGTTCATGAACTCATTTAACCTGTATTCCCCCCCTTGATCTGAGCGGAGAATTTTTATCTTCTTTGCTGTTTGGTTCTCTATCATCACTTTAAATTATTTAAAATATCTGAAAGCTTGACTCTTGTTGCTTAAAAAATACACCCAGGAGAACCTAGTGCAATCATCTACAAACAGTAGAAAATAATATGCACCTCCTAAAGACCTAGTCTGCATAGGTCCACAAATATCTGTATGCACTAGCTCTAGGATGTCTCTTTGTTTTCTGTTGACATGCACAGGGAATTCATCTCTATGCATCTTCCCTAGTGCACAACCATCACATTCCAATTTGACATTATGTAAAGCAGGAAGTCCATCGACCATACCTTTATTTTTAAGCAGGATGAGATCTTGTAAATTGATATGTCCAAATCTCTGGTGCCAGAGATTCTCAGCTGTTGATGTTGCTGCAACCATCGCCTGTCGTGGTATGCTCCTTGCATCCAGTCTATACAAATTACCCACGCGTACTCCTGTTGCAACTGTCTCTAATTTGCTATCCTGAATGACACATCCATTCTTGAAGAATTGTACCTGCATGTCTTGGTCTGTTATCATAGAGACAGAGATCAAATTCTTTTTGATTCCTGGAACATATAAAACATTTTTGAGATGTTTAATATCGCCACTTGGTAGTTTCACAGGGATATCTCCACAACCTTTGATCTCATACCCACTGTCATCACCCAAATAAATTTTGGATCCACATGCAGATTCTTCAAGAAACTCAAAATATTCTTTCTTACCAGTCATGTGCGAGGATGCGCCTGAATCGACATACCATGTATTGTCATCATCTCCTCTTGATGCAGAAAGTGCACAGTCGACTGTAAATAGCCTAAGATCATAGCTGTGATCTTCATCTTCTTCTTCAGCAAAACAACCTTGATGTTTCTTCTGTTTGCTTCTCCTTTCATCGGCTTGCTTCTTGTAACATTCTCTGATCTGGTGACCAGCCTTTCCACAATAAAAACATCTCTTAACATAAGTATCAGTCATACCTCTAGATGATTTCCCTTGAAAGGAGTTGGCCCCTTTCTGCTGCTGCTGCGGTTGCTGTTGCTGTTGTTGGTACTGGCGCTGCTTTCCTCTGTGCTGTCTTCTCTTCGCCATCAGAGCAAGATCATTGCCCTGAGTCTTTAGATTCTGTCGTCGCTCCTCCTCCTGGAGCAGAATCGCTGTCAGTTCATCAAACAAGGGGGCTTTCTCCCTCGCTGACAACGCTGAGATGAATGTCTGATATTCATCTGTCATTCTGTTCAGTGTAAGTGTAACCAGATCTGAATCTGATACCTTCTCTCCAATGGCTCCCAATTGGTCTTTCAGATCCTTAACTCTGGCTATGAATCCACCAACTGATTCATTTTCGCCCATCTTTAATGCAAACAATTTCCCTTTAAGTGCTAGAACCCGATTTGAGTTCTGTGTCTCGTACAAACCCTTGATCGTATTCCAAATGTCCGCGGCCGACTTGCAGTCTCGAATATGAGGGATAATGTTGTCTTTGACAGACATCTTCAGTATTACTTTTGCCTTTGTTTCTCTCTTATCCCAGTCCTGTTCTTGGGTTGCATTTCCGGCTCTCTGTTCATTTCCCAAGACGATCGACCACGCGTTCGCACTCTCCAGCAAGGTTTGCATTTTGAACTTCCAGTTGGAGAAATTCGTTCCATCAAGCTTTCCAGACTCGTGGAGGTATGATTCCAAACTGTTGTTCATTTTCGCCCAACTGAACACTTAAGCTGCCACCACCGGGCAAGTCCGATCTGCTGCCACTGAACAGATCACGGACTTCACTTCGCCACCACCGGGCAGATCCGATCTGCTACCACCGAGCGATCAAGGATCTCACTTCGCCACCACCGGGCAGATCCGATCTGCTACCACCGAGCGATCAAGGATCTCACTTCGCCACCACCGGGCAGATCCGATCTGCTACCACCGAGCGATCAAGGATCTCGATTCGCCACTGCTGGGCAAATCAAATCTGCTACCACCGAGCAGAATCTCCACGTGCCACCACCGGGCAACTCCGATCTGCAAAAAAAAACAAAATTGCAGATTTCCAGAGAGAAAGAGGTTGGCTCTATGGCGCTCTGAATAGCTAAAAATCCGCGCCAATTGCGGAAAACAAAAATTTACGAAGTGCACGAAAATTGGCGCGCTTAATAGCCACGGATCCGCGCCAATTTTAGTTATAATTTTTCTGGCACGCTTTTCAGCCCAAAAGTAGCGCCAATTGCTCAACCTTGGCACGCTTTTCAGCCCAAAAGTAGCGCCAATGGCCCTTCTGGCACGCTTTTCAGCCCAAAAGTAGCGCCAATTGCTCAACCTTTTCTCCAGCTCAGAGATGATCAGTCATCTGAGACCCTTCACTCCAGGTGTTACTGCAGTTCCACCTGATCACACAGATACATTTACAAGCTCTCCTACTACTACAGATGTGCAACTAATGATACATCCCAAAAAAAAAATTAAGGCTACCTCTACCCTAAGCTCTGATACCAAGATAAAAATAATGAAACTTGAATTAATCAGAAGGAGTTGCAGCTCACAGGTGTGTACATCACCTGGAGGCTGCACTCATACAAGGAGGAGACTCTCTCTCTCGTTCACTCAATACATTACAATGAATGATATTACATATTAAATACATGACTGAAAAATAGGTAGTTGAAACCAACCTCCTAAATTCTAGGAACAACTCCTAAAGTAAGAAGGTAACGTTACAACCACATAACCATTTCTTCATTATTTCTAACTAAATCTCTTCTCCCTCTCTTCTCCCTTCTACATCATGAGATTGACAATGCTGTAGGGAAATTCTCCCTGAGCATTTATTACAAACTACCATTTAATGCACATTATATCGAATATAATACATACTATCACCGTAACACCCTTTTTAAACATTTAATACACATTATGTCGAATGGACATAATATATACTATCGCTACAACACCCTTTGTTAAACATTTAAATACCATTTAATACACATTATGTCTAATGGACATTATATATACTATCGCTGTAACACTCTTTGTTAAACATGTAAATATTTGAATTACTCTTTTGAGTTATTTGGCACACTATGGGCAAAGGGCCTAATGTTAATAAGTTATAAACATAAATGTTCGTTTTTATTAATAAAAGAGAATTTAAATAGTCAGTCATATACTGAGAAGTAATGCTATAGTGGGCTTCATATCCCAGAGTAGTTGAAGACAATTAGTTGGCTGCCCAAATTCCCATTCATAGAGATAAAACATTTTAGATGGGAAAAGAAAGGGACAACTTATAAGAGAAGAGACTGTAAGTTTAAACCCTAGAGGAGCATAGGCGAAAAATCAATCAAGGGTTTTATCCCGCTTCAAGATAATCATACAGATAAAATTAATAGATGGGGTTTCATACTATCACATTTGGAATGTCAAAGCAATAATCTGTGTAAATTCTTACTATCAATCCCAACGCATCCTAGACAGGACATTAAGCTTTAGTTCACATGGTCACTTGAACCGAAATTGAAATTTGTTTATCAAATTGTAAGGTCGGGGGTTGTAAAACCCTAGAGAACCATTTTGAACCAAATCAACCAGCTATAATCGAAGCAAGTGAATAGAAGTTCTGATAACTTTGTTAGAGCGTTGGTTGTGGAGTCATAATTCTATAACTCCACAACCGAGGACGAACATGAGAGGATGAACCAGCCTTCAGAAAATTTAGGTCGCGTGCCATAATAAACTGAGAATGGTAGAAAACCTTTAGTAGGAAGGGAACAAGATTAGGTGAAGTTCCAGTTGTTAAGACAAAGAAAAAAGAAAAAAACAAGAGAGGTATCATCGATGTAATACTTGGAATGAATTGAGGAGCCCCTAGGTCCTTGGAATCCTACATAAATTTCGATAAAGGTTGGTTGTCAGCTTGGTCAACCATATTACTTAACTATTTCTTTATAATACCATGTGCGTTGAGGAAAGGAAACCATAGAAAAAACATTCAAAGTTACAGATAAAAAATTACCACATTGAGGACCTGGTGATTAAGATCCCCATCTAAATTAACCTTCCTAACCAGCGTCCCAAAACAAGAAAAAGAAAAAATTCCCTATGTAAAACAATTGACATGGGTTAGTGTGCCAGACCACAAGAGTTTGGTAATTGATCAATATCAAGCATAAAAGCATAAATACTAGGCATTTTAGCAATAATCACTGGGAATGTCTTACCAAGAATCGATACATGGCTACAACTTGCTTGGAAAAAGAGTAGAACTGTAGAACCCAGTTTCCAACATGTAGAATTACAAATGGCCTGAGGTAGCAATGAGTAGATAGTGAGGTAGTTACCATGGTGACTCCTCCTCCCATCAAGGCCCTATGATCCCAACCCTTGAATCTCAATTGTTAGATCACTGACCTATGGAACGAGGATAGAAGATCCCAACCCTTGAATCTCAATCGTTAGATCATTGACCCATGGAACGAGGATAGAAGCCCAAGTACCCTGCAAGTTGGGTTGGACAAATGGATTTCAAGAAAATTCAGAGAAACCATATGAAACATTGGATATGAACCTAAGAATCATGACCTTCGTTAAATGATAATATATCAATGTCACAGCCGCTTAGTCTCTAAGTCGTGTATAAATCCATACGACAAAAAGTATATCAAATAACCATTATAAAGATGTAAATCAAACATAAAACTAATAACATCATGGTCATACTTTATGAATGGATCTGACATACTTTTCCTTGCCTGCTTAGTTAGGAATTGCTTTAAGATGAAAGTAGTGTTGGAGTAGCTATGGGTCAAATTAGATATGAAAGTACTTCTTTTAATTTTTTGAGGTGAAAAGGGAATGTTACAAGTTGTTAAATAACATGTGTAATATTGTACTATGCTCAATAGTGACATTAAATATTTAATCATGAATAATCTAATGTTATACATTTCTATACAAATTGTCTTTAACAATACATTCTATATTTAAGAGTTATTGCTTTTCATGGGACAACACAAATTTGTGTTACCATAGATATAGACATGAGTGGTCGGTAGTATAATTAGTCATACATGGGAGATGAGGGAAGGGTTAATAAATTTCTAGTATGGCAAGGGGTTAATAACCTTTAATTTAAATGTAATAAAACCTACAAAATTATGACATGTATCCATGATACCTGATTTCTTCTTAAAAAATAAAAAAATAAAAATAGAAAATAGAAAATAAAATTGAAGTTTTTTACAGGGATGTTCCAAGTGGTATAAGAGTTGAAGGCTTTAGCATTGTGGCATGTTAAGGGAAACACAAAGAAAAAAATTATTGTTTTTTTTTTACATAGAAGAAGAATTTGGAATATGGAAACCCCGCCTACAAGACCAAGTTTTGCACCTTAAGTGAATCAAATTTTAAGTTGTGGGTGCAACTAGGTGAAGAAACCAAGTCTAAATTCACTATGGCGATTTAAATTAGTGCCAAATTGAAGACAAGAATCACCCATTAAGAGTAAGTGATAAATAATAGGTGAGAAACTAAGTAAATTTCCATGTTATTAAGCAAGGATAGGGAAAAGTGAAGACTCTAGTCATGAGCACATTTAAGTAAATAGTGAAGACTCTAGTCATGAGAACATTTAAGTAAGCTTCATTATACAAGTTCAGTTATCCAAATACTATTTGAATTATTGTTGGGGTAACCATACTTGCAAGAACTGATATGTTGGGGAACTACTAGAGAAAACAATTGTTTGGGCGAGCTAAGTGTAAATGTATGTTAATTAGTAAATCATATTCCATGAAAGCGAGATAGTGCATAGAGAGAATATTATGGTTATAATGATAGGGAAGTATATGTGAAGACAATTAGAAGACATATGTGTGTGTAAATGAAGCAATGTATCCAGTTCCATATTGCTAAACAATTACAAAATATCATATGGGTATTTTAAAAGAGGTGGGATGCTACCTACGAAATCACCCTAAAAGGAGACATGTATAAACAGAGTGGAAGGTACTATTAGGGCCAAAGTAAATAATACTTAATTCCTACACTAGGTAAAATTAGAATGTAATGATTTAAACAATATAAACTACCTCCTCACACATGTTGTATGTTGATGAAGAATCTATGGAAGGAGGAAAACAAAAAAAATTACTTTTGTAAATGTTGAATGGAGACACAGAATGTTTATAATCAGATAATGTATAAACAAGAATCATTTGGGGTTATGTTGAGTGATTGGCATAAATAGTTAGACTTCTTTTTACCAATTAAACACGAGTAAGTGAAATAAGGGCTATTGACCATGTTAACAAAATAAATTACATGTGGTATACAATGTGGTACTCACAAGATAACAATAAAAGACTATACTTATAGAAAAAATAAAACTATATTAAGATATAAAGAAGTCAAAGCAATTGATACAAAGTAAGCTTGAATGTCAAGAATGCTAGGAAAATTGTAAATAATGAACCTACCTCCCTATTTTTATTTTATTTTTTTTAATCAAGGGAGTCACCAAAAATTTGATAACAATAATTGAATAATTGGTGTAAACCTACAACATGGTGGTTTTCCAAAGTTACTAAATGGAAAACTATTTCTTTTCTTTTTAATTAAAAAAATAGAGAGGTAAGTTGTGACAAATTATCATAGAAAATGATGATGGAAAGAATATTAGTCTTGGAATGGTGAAGTGAGCAACACATTTGAAATTTTAAGTTGAAAATGATATGATAATAGTATATGAGTTATGTACTAAATAGGCCTAGAAGCACCTTGAGGTAGTGTCACTGATAGTAAACAAAATATCAACTTTACACCAAGTTTAGTAGGCAAGGTTTGAGTCCTTTCAAAGAATGTAGAAATCCACTAGAAAGGAAGGCAAGTGACCCAAATATTGAAAATGAAATTTAGATAGCTTTCAAATTTCCTATATTTGCTAGATGTAAGGGGTTCAAGACTGTTGTGAGTTACTTATTCATAATACTAAGTCATGGAATGATTTTCTAATTATTTTAATTCATAATCACCTGACCATTAGAGGAATTAACTTGATCAAAAATCAAAATGACAAAATAATTATGATTGATTGAACTAACTGCTATTTTTTCTTTCAATAACTAAGATTTGATTTGAGTTGGTACAATAAAATAAATAGGAATAGATGCTGGCTAGATTCTAGGAGAAATCTAGCAAAACTTCCAAAAAAGAATATAGATATATATATATCTATATATATATATATGATACAATTGTAAACTATAAGTTAACCCAATTGTTGTTGGTTCGATGCTTTCCCTTTAAAAGTTTGGAAGATAACATAAGCTAGAAAATAAAAACATAAGAAATATACTTGATAACATAAACACAATAATGAATGTGTATACTAAAGATTGTGAAGAGTCTATTGTCCTAATGTGAATTGAAGAATTGATAAGATATAAGTTTAAAATAGGCAGATAACTGTCCAAGGTTATTAGTGTTTGTCAGTCCTGTCAGTCACCAATGATCAAATGTACTCTTTCAAATTTTTTGATAGGATTATTAAGTCAAATTGTTATATTTTCAAATAAAAATTGATCATTAGTGTGTCTAGGCATGTTACTAATCCCTACGTTTCATGGTCAAGTTTCCATTTTCGTCATGTCATCATTCATTGTGATGAGTCATTAGTAAAATGTCTTGATTACCATGTCAGACATCATCTTATTGTCAACCATGTTTCAAGGTTCAAATCATTAGTTTCATAATCTATTAGGTGTCATTATTATGTCAAGTCATCAAAATGGTCAAAGATAGTCATGACATCACCTAGGTCATCATAATGAGAGTATTAATTAGGGGAAAAATAATGTTCAAGGAGATTTCAACATGTTTCAGTATCCTCATTCATACTCCATATACCTCCCTCAACCTTCCCTCATAAATCCCCTTATTCCATCTAAAACCCCTTTTTTCCTTGAGAAGACCCTTAAATCCTAAGTAAAAACCCATTTTTCCTTGGAAAAAACTCATATTCCATATTGAAATTCCAAAACTCTAGCCTTATGCCAAAGTCCTTTTGTATATCCCTCTAGCCACATTTTCATTTGTTTATACATTGAAACTCTAGCCGAAGTCCATGCTTTGATATTAGTCCAACTCTAGCTATTGTTCCATTTTCCTTCGAAATGTTTCAAAACATTAATAAATAATGTTAAGGTCCCTTTTAAGGGCGGAGACCTGCATCACATATTGTTCTCGATGCATATCACATGAAAAATAAAACAGTGCCCATCTTCCATCCCCGATCGCAATCTTATTTCCATCTGACCGCTCTAAAGCCTTTTCACCCCCCCGCTATGTTTCTCTTTATCGGCGAGGAGGGGGGAGGGGGGGGGGGTCCGAAAAGTGGTTTTCCATGCCGCTATGTATCCTCCCATCATCATTTCACACCCCCGCTTCTAATACCTTAAACCTCTCTTACCACCCTCCAAAAGTGGTTTTCCCTACTCCCGCCATAATCGACACTCTAGTTACGTCACCATCCATTTCGGCTCCACCTCCACTCCCCTAAGACCACGTATCACCCTTCTACCTATCGCTTCCCTTTCAAGCCACTGATTGTGATATTGTCTCGCTTGCAATTGCGATATCGCAAAATTCTTTCCCGCTTGCCGATATCACAAAACTCCTCCGTGGATAAGTTCATCACCCTCCTCCCTCACTAATTGCAATGAGACCCAACCCGCCGATTGAGATATTTCAATCAATGATCGCCAAATATTAAGTTCCCCTTCTTCTGAAACCCCTTCCCACTCCCCAATGGCGATGTGCGATTTCCTCTAGACGCGATATGTTATGTATTGCAAATTTTAAATTTTCAGGTCCACCATTTTTGTAAAACAGGAAAAATTAGTGTAAAGGCCCCTCTCTATATTGTGATTGTGATACGACATAGGCCAGCCTCAGATGCGATTGCGATAAGGATTAATGGCCCATATTTGATTAACCCAGACCAAGAGGCTCATATCAATGGTTCACAATCTTACCCAATGGTAAAAATTAGTTCATTTTCTACGCTCCTGACCATGGTTTTCTCGTTTTTTCATGTAATTTCCAAACTAAACAATCACAACCTTCATTCAAAGAGCACTAGATCAATCATTTCGCCACCACTCAAAAGACAGTGAGGACCTTTTCAACACATTTTAAGCAGAAAAAGTGGAACAACAACACATTTCATCAGCTAGTAGGATTAACAAAAATGTCTATTCAAGGCCTTAGTTACACCAGAATGCCCAGAACAACACCAAAGCTCAGCCAAATGACATTTTTAGCAGCTTTGATCTATTTTTATGAATTTTTGTAACAAATATTGATTTCTATTTCAATATATTTTTTCTGTAAATAATTGTATAAATACTTTAGATTTTGAAGTATTGTAGGTTGGATGTTTGTGAATCATAGCTTTGGAGCTAGTGTACATTTTGCAGTAATATAATAAATAGTTGCAACTATTATCTTGGGATTCTTGTGGTATGTTTTTGTGAAAAAAATTTCTCTGATATTTCTTTTCCTACCATCTCTATGATTTTCTTGTGATCATCTCATGATTTTTAAACAATTCATAGGTTATATGCTCTATTTTGTTGATATTTTCCTGCTAGTGTTCTTTCTTCTTGATGAATGAATTCATGGTTAAATGCTCATTTTGATCTTCTATCTTTTCATCCCTACACCACCTCGACAACTTATTTCTGTCACTGATCATGCCTTCCTTGCCCCATTATATCTCTACAATTGTTCATTAGAAACGTTAGCCTACTTCCTAGATCTACGAGCTTCATCCAACAAACCATAAAGTAAAACACCATTGAGATTAATATCTAGCCTAACGTCTAAATTCCCTCTCCAGTCATTTCTTTAGCTGTGGGATTCTTGAGAGATCCCTCTCTGATTTGGTAGGGCTAGCTTCCAAGTCTAAATATTGGTTTGAGGTTACCTCCTTGGCTTCCTTTTCTTAGCCTTGGGACACTAAGGAGTGCTAACAAAGGTAACTAAAGAAATGTGGTATTTAACTCCAAGTAAGATTTAATGTTGTGGTAGAGAGAACGCTGGTAGAATATTGACACAAGTTCTACTTATGCTTGTTGATGTGTGAAGTGTTAACATGGAAAGTGCAACGTGCCATCAGGTCATGTTATCCCAGATGAGTACCTTATATAACCTCAAATGACTTCTATAAACACAAATTAAGTCTCAAATTAACAAGAATTGATATATGCTTACACTAATATGATGTGCTAAGATAAATGTGAGGCATGGAAGATACAAAATAATGTGAACCCTAAGAAGAGATTTGAGAGAAACTCGCGGGTGAGATGTGTTGGAGCAGTACCATTGTAAGGCTGGTAATGTAAAATTCTTGTTATCTTTTATTAATTTTAAACACACCGATACTATTCTAGGTCACGTCCTTGAATGTCACTCTAGTATATGTTAGTATTACTGAGTTCCTTTAAGCATAGATGGTAATTAAATAAAGAAAAACCAATTGAATTGTAAAAACCACATAAAAGATTCTAGATGAAAAAATCAACACATAATTAATGTGGATGGGATCATATACAATTGAACAAGGTCAAAGATAATAATTGTTATATGTTGTGTGGTATGTTTGAATCGTGAAGCTTTTATGGTGTATCCAAAGAATAGATTATTGGTTTGTGATCCATCATGGAGAACAAGGTAAGAAAATCCTCCTTAAACTTAAATAAACAAAAGAACTAGGGAATGAGATTACTGTGTGAGTGGTGTAGTAAGATGTTTGGTTATCCTCATATAAAGATAAAATGGTTGTTTATGGGACCTTGTGTATTAAAGTAACTTGTTGTTGAAAGAGTGAATAACATGTTAGGTAGGAAGGAAATATTATATAGAATATAGTAGGTGTGAGACAATCAACACACCTGCAAGCACAAAAAGGGGAGAAATTTCATGACTATTCATAAGAACAAATTGCATATAAATCTCATCAAAACAATCTATGATGAAGGGTGACAAGGACAAAAATTATTAAAGTTTATTCAAATAAGTATACATTAAAGTATCCATTATTAAACCCTAATATTAATATTATAAACCACAGTATTAAACCTACATAAAATAAACTAAATATTATAAACTTTAAGATTAGTATTAATATTAATAAATTGTATTGCAATAAACCTTAGCATTAACAAACCTTAAAAATAATATATAAACCCTAAGACTAATATAAATCCGACTGTGCTCATTAACATGAAAATGTCCAAAGTTTAATATTATTACTACTAATGGATTTTATAAATAGTGAATAAGCTTTAAATCATATTAAAAAATTTACTATATATGATTTTTGTGAAAAATTTAAATCTAAATTTTATTAAAAATTATCAACTTATATCAATGTTTAATTATTATAAATAAATATTAATAAACTTTATTAAATATTAAATTAATTATGTTTTGTTAGAATTGAAGAAACTATGTTATTAATCAAACTTGGAAGTTCACAGGCAAGGAGCTCCACCTAGAGTCTTCCTCTGGCAGAACGCTCTACTCGTTCATCTTACAATAAAAAATATATACAGTTTTCACACAATTAGGGAAGTTAGAAAAACTGCCTAAGAAGTAGGAACTAATTCCTAATCTAAGGCTCCAGTGAACTGTCTCTCTCCTAAATTACATATTCTCCATTATTTTCAACACTCCCCCTTAATAGAGAAAGGGGTTCATAAGTATTCCTAACATTTCCCTAAACAACTCAAAGTTGATTCTATCGAGAGGCTCAGTGAAAATATCAACAACATTGTCACATGTACTACAATATTCAATATGAATTTCCTTTGACTAAACTTTCTCCCTGATAAAATGAAATTGTGTATCAATGTGCTTTATGTTTTTATGAAATATTGGATTATTTTCATGTTTGACAGAGCTCTGGTTGTCGCATTTGATAACTATTGCAACCTTTTGTTCTTCTCCAGCATCATGGAGAAGTCTCCTCAACCAAACTGCTTCACAAGTTGCTGCACACATCGCTTGATACTCAGCTTTTGCTGAAGACAGGGATACTATGTTCTTCCTTTTTTGCTCCATGCAATGACTCCAGAACCAATGTTGAATGCATAGCCTGTTATGGATCATCCATCATCTACATTTCCATCCCATTCGGAGTTTGAAAAATCTGTCAATTTAACATCACACGAATCAATATATTTAATACCATAGTCTAAGGTTCCTTGAAGATACCTTAATATTCCTTTTGCTGCAACCCAATGAATCTCAAGAGGCTTTGACATGAATTGGCTCAATACACTAACTACATAAGCCAAATCTATCCTAATTGTAGTCAAATATATTAGACTCCCAACCAGCTGTCTATACAATGTTGCATCTACCTCCTTAGAACCATCATCATTCTAAAGTTTGGTATTCTGCTGTAAAGGCACTGCTGCATCTTTGCACTGATCCATTATGAACTTTTTCAGTAAGCTCCTGACATACTTACCCTGTGACAAAAAATTCTGGCTAGAATCCCTCTAGACTTCCAGACTCAAACAATAGTGTAGCTTTCCAAGGCCTTTCATCTCAAAAAACTGTGACATCTGCTCTTTGATTTCATTAATGAGTTCATCTGCATTTCTTGTAATGATAAGATCATCTACATATAAATAAATCAAAACACTTTGCCCCTCTTTGTCAAACACATTATACATATTAGGGTCATTCTTGCTTCTTTTATAACTATGAAGTAGGAAAAATGAATCAATTTTATCATACCATGACCTGGGTGCATGTTTTATTCCCAAAAATGTTTTCTTCAATTTACAGACTAAATTTTCTTCCCCCTATTTAAGAAACCCCTCAAGTTGCACTAAATACACTTCTTCTTTTAATTCCCCATTTAAAAATGCAGATTTCACATCTAGCTGGTGTATCATCCAATGATGTTTGGTAGCTAAAGCAATTAACATTCTGACTGCGTTTAATTTAGCTACAAGGGAGAATATTTCCTCATAGTCAATACCTTCTTTTTGCAATTACCCCTTTGCAACTAACCTAGCTTTATATTTATATATACTCCCATTTTCTTTAAATTTAGGCTTGTATAGCCATTTACAACCTATAGGTTGTTTGCCTTAAGGTAATTCAACTATATCCTAGGTTTTGTTTTTAAGTATTGATTAATATTCCTCTTCCATGGCTGACCTCCATTAACTATATTGACTAGCTTCTTTATAAGTAGAGGGTTGAACAACATCTAACATACTATATATAAAAGCATTATCCCTATATCTTGCTCGCAACTAAGTTTGCCTACCTGATTTGCTAAGTGGTGGAGTGGCTTCAAACCTATTCTCATCATCCATTGGTGGGCTTGGCTTTACAAATGGATCTATACCATCCACTTCCTTTTTTGTTGTTGTTGCTTATGGATGTCTCATGTTTCATCACTCCCTTCTTCCATCAGCAAAGGCATGTGCCACGCTTCATTGGCACTCTCATGGTTTCCATCATTAACTTGCTCATGAAATAATACATCTCTACTTACAAATACTTTATGAGTAGATGGATTAAACACTTTATAAGCCTTAAAATCTATACAATTCCCAAAAAAAATCATTTAATGACCTTTGAATCCATTTCCTTCTTATCCTCCTTTGGAACATGAGAAAAAGATTTGGAGCCAAAAAATCTTAAATGATTTACTGCAAGCTTAAATCCTAGTAAAGCTTCGAAAGGAGTTTTAAAATCAAGACTTTTTGTTGGACTCCTATTCTTCAAATACATTGCAGTATTTATTGCTTCAGCCCAAAATCCATTAGACAAATTCTTACCTTTTAGCATGTTGCGAGCACACTCCACAAGGGTTCTGTTTTTCCTCTCTGCAACCTCATTCTATTGAGGAGTGTGGGGTACTGTGAACTGCTGTAGTATCCCATGGTCTTTACAGTATTTGATGAAACCAACCTTCTTGTATTCTCCCCCTTGGTCTGAGTAGAGAATCTTGATGAATTTTCCTGTCTGCTTCTCAATCATGCTTTTGAATTATTTAAAGTATTCAAAGGTATGAATCTTTTTTCTTGAGAAAATAAACCCAAGTGAATGTTGTACAGTCATGAACAAATAGTAGGCACATCCCAATGACCTTGTCTGACTTGGCCCACATAAATTAGTGCACTATCTCTAGTATATCTCTCTTCTTTCTCTCTAAAGCTACAGGAAACTCATCTCTGTGAATCTTCCCAAGAGCACATGCTTCGCAACCAACATGAAAATTATTTGAAACAAGGATACCATTTACCATACCTCATTTTTGAAGTAGTTTAAAGTCATTGAAATTAATATGGATGAATCTTTGATGCCATAAATCTTCTACAGTCATAGTTGATTATGTCAATGCTTGGTGTGGCACACTTCTCACATTCAGCTTGTACAGACCTCCCACATGAACACCTGATGCAATTGGCTTCATATGATCCAGTAAAACTTTAATAACACAATAAGATTTAAAAAGCTCTACATTAAGATTCTGATCTGTTATCATCGAAACAGAGATCAAATTATTTTGATTCCAGGTACATACATTACATTTTGAATATTCCTAATATTTCCATAAGGAAAAATGACAGAAACATTACCATATCCTTTGATTTGGTACCCTCTATCATCACCAAGATAGATATTTGCTCCATTGCTAGTCTCTTTGAAATTTTCAAACCAATGTTTGTTTCCTGTCATGTGGGCAGAAGCTCCTAAGTTCAAAAACCAAGTTTTTGCTTCATCGTCCTCAGTAGAAAAAACAAAATCATATATGAATAATCTGAGATTCTAATTTTGTTCTTCATCAGCAAAATTACCTACATGATTCTTGTGTCTCTGTTGACCTTCATCAAACTTCTTCTTCCAGCAATGTTTAGCTATATGACCAACTCTACTGCAATAAAAACATTTTTGTCCTGAATCACTTCTGTTTGAAGACATACCTTAAGATCGAGGTGGATTTATTTTCGGGGTTCCTCCGCTTTTGTGTGCTACATTTTCCTTTCGTCTAAAGGGCTTCTTCTTTGGCATTAGGGCAAGATCTTAGCTCTGGGGTTTTAGGGTCATCCGCCTTTCCTCCTTCTGCATTAGGATCCCTGTCAATTCTTCAAACTTGGTCACTTTTTCTCTCGCATTCAACCCAGTGATGAACATATGATAGTCATCAGTCATACCATTCATGGTAATCATGACCAAATCAGTGTCTAACATTGTTTCGCTAATGTCGCACAACTTGTTCTTAAGATCCTTCATACAAGAGATGAACGCTGCTATAGATTCATTCTCCTCCATTTTAATGGACTGCTTCAGGCACACACTTGATCCGCTCTTGTAGTGTAGCTCATCGCTCCTGCTCCACCTCAACGTTTCAACTTACTTTCAGTAGCAACGTGATTTTCAAACCCAAATCTGCGCTTTTCAGGTGCACTGATCAATTTCTCTCTAAGAAAAGAATCCAATAGTGTGTCTTCCGCTCTGGAACCCACGTTGGTCAGCACCCTTATTCAACCAGTAGAAGCGCTAATCCAGTTAACTCCACAGTTAAAAAAAAGAAGCATTGTCTCCTCACGGACTATCTTCACTGAATCCATGAGGGGCCTCTCTTCTGCCACCTAGATGCTATCAATGCACACTGGCTTTGACTCACCAACCTTGCAGCTTTGATACCATGTTAAAATTGAAGAACCAACTTTATTAATCAAATTGGGCAATTCACATGTGAGGAGCTCCACCTGGAGACTTCCTCTAGTAGAACGCTCTACCCATTCATCTACGATAAAAAATATATATAGTTTTCACACAAGTAGAGAAATTAGAATAGCTACCTAAGAAATAGAAACTAATTCCTAATCTAAGGCTCCAGTGAACCGACTCTCTCCTAAATTACATATTCTCCATTATCTACAACATGTTTATCAAAATAAATAAACTAATATATGATTTGATATCATGTAAATACGCTTATTCAAATTTAAATTTTGATTACGATGTAATTTTAGATCTCATTCTTACTTACCAACTATATTAAACAAACACACATTACTATCCTATAAACTAACAACTACACTACATCATGAACATAGAATATGCCTAATTACTCTTATAAACCCTAGCATTATAAAACTTAAAGTGTAATGTAACATGATATAAAATTAAAAAATCCAAAATACCACATCTATAACTGGAAATAAATACACTTACATGCGTAATTGATAATTTTGTTTTATTATTATTTATTTATTTAGGATGTATTAAAAATATAAATCTATATACATGACAAAATGAAAATGAAACTATTAAAATTTAAAATATATTTAATATATTTTATTTGTTTATTAAGATGCTCATAATATTATATGCAAACATATATTGTTTCATGCCCACCGCTTTAGGATATAACTCAAATTCAAATTTCGGATATAATAGAACCAATTCTACATAATTTATTTATGAAATTGTTTTTTATTTAATTAATAAATTAACGAGTTTAACAAAAGTATACTAAATTAATATTAATGAAAATATTAGAACTTAGCAAATGTTAAAATTTTGTTAACTTTATTAATAATGACTATATTAAAGTTTAATAAAATGTTACTATGTTATAGGTTTTTAATTAAATAATGTGAATATATTTTAAAAAAGAATTAAACGATATTATATGTTTTAGTTTGATTTTATTAAACGATATTATTTTTTATTATTAAATTAATTATTATTTTTTAATATTTTTAAATTATTTCATTGTTAATTTCTTCTCAATAAAAGTTATTAATTTTATTTTTATAAATTTAAACTAAAAAAATTATTAAAACATTATAATTTTTTTATAAATTTAAACTAAAAAATTATTAAAACATTATAATTTTTTAGATGAATAATAAAGGTGATTAAGTTTTAACATTCACTCATAATCACTACCATTAAAATTAGCACAAAATTCTAATTAATTTCTCTACTAAATTTATAGGTGACAGTATGTTGCTTTATAACATAATAACTTCATTTATTTAAAATCAATAGTAAAATAAAAAAAGTTTAGAAAAAAGTTTATGAACAATATTCGCTAGTGTTTTCACCAGGGTCCTTTGTGTCCTGACATGGGAGGAAGCGAGATCTTTCACTTCGTCCTATAGTAACCATGTGTGTACTTATTTCTACTATTGTTGCGCAAAGCATTGTGATTTTCCATGGAAAAGAGCCAAGTATGATTAAACGTCTAGCCAATGCAAACATGAATGCTTGGGATTGTTGCCTTAGATGATAGTCAAAGTGTCTATCATTTTTCTATATCATGGATTCAACGGCTATGTAGAAGGACACATTAAAAGTAATCTTTCATTAAGGAAGTGTTTTTAAGAGAGATAGAGAGATTTTATGTGCTGTGACATTCATTCATTCTAACTATTTTGATGTTTTGAAAAGTCATCGAAAGCTTTCTTACTCCTCCAAATAATATTCTATGTGAAAAAAACAACAGAAAGCTTGGAAGTTTCTGGCAAGCTTGATTCAATTGAAGTTTACTAACATCAGAAGGAAAGTTCAGTATTCATTCACCATTTTGTAAGATACCCATGGACTTGACCTTATGTTCGCCATATATAAACATAATAATTTTTTTTTCCTAATATTGTCTTTATGTGTATGGGCCCTCTGTTATATGTCCTATGTGAATAAGGAAAAGCAAGTAGCCTGATGAAGTTATAACAGTGCTGTTTTATATAAAAATTTAATAAATAAAGTTAAAACAAAACGCTAATGGCATGCAGTCGTGCCTTAATAAAACAAGAAAATGCACGCTGGAATTCATTTTAAAAACAAAAAATTAATAATGTTTAGAGGACGCAGTTGGAACCATATATCTTTCATGTTCTTTCGGAGTGTTATAAAATATATCTGAATAATATATGATTATAATTGGAATGAGATAACCACGTCGAATCTAAAGTGCAGAATTTCTCGTTTGTCGTATAACAATTTCTCAATTTAATGTGGTTTAGATTAACTTTTTCCTTGGATTTTTTATTATTCATTATGCAGCACGCGTATCCATAGCGGATTCTTGAAGCAAATTGTCAATCTAATGGTTTTAAAATATCTAATCCACCTCATTTCACTTAGTTATTTCGATACAGTCACCGTGGCCAGCAATATAATTGTTTTTCACTTATCTCAATTTTAAGTGCACGTAAGTTAGGAATCTTCACACATGATTATCGTTATCTTGTTATCAGCTCTTCTGATGAAAAAAATTTGAGCTAAATAAAATCTCTTCTCCCTCTTTTCTCCCTTCTACATCATGAAATTGACAATGCGGTAGGGAAATTCTCTCTGAGCATTTATTACAAACTACCATTTAATGCACATTATGTCGAATGGACATAATATATACTATCGCCGTAACACCCTTTGTTAAACATGTAAATACCATTTAATACACATTATGTGAAATGGACATAATATATACTATCGCTGTAACACCCTTTGTTAAACATGTAAATATTTGAATTACTCTCTTGAGTTATTTGGTATAGAGTATGAGCCAAGGGCCTAATGAAGGTTAATAAGTTATAAACATAAATTTTAATTTTTATTAATAAAAAAGAATTTAAATACTCAGCCATAAAATTAAGGGGAAGTAATGCTATAGTAGTGAATATTTATTATAATACTTATTAGTTATAGCTATTATTTTTATAAACTATCATAAATTATTATTAGTATAAATTATTTTAAAAATTATTAATTACTTCGATTATAAATTATTTTAAATTATTTATTTTATAAAATTATTAATTATTATAAATAAAAATTTCACCTTTACTATTTATTATTAATATTAATTCACTCTAAAAAATTGATAAAAACCCAAATATTTGGATAAATTATTAATTATTAATTATTAAGCAGCCGACCTTCATTTTTCCTTAAAACAAAACAAGATCACCTCATAACTATTTAAATCTCGCAATTGAGCTCTTCTACTATCAACATTCAAAATAGTCCTAATGATGAATCCCTATTGGGATTTGAAACGTTGACGAAAAATGGTTTTTATTGTGGTTTCTCCCATTTCTAAGTTACAATGCTATAGTGTGTTTCAGTAGTTGAAGACAGTTAGTTGCCTGCCCAAATTCTCCTCCATAGAGATAAAATATTTTAGATGCGAAAAGAGAGGGACAACTTGGAGGAGAAGACACTGTAAGTTTAAACTTGGCAGGACACTGCAAAAGGGAGGCATGAGGCTACCAAATACGAAGCTCTAAATCTGGTTGGCCAGTGGAACTTTATCTGAGGATGAAGATTAAGTGCTAAGAATGCAGTCCCTAAATCATAGCAAGTTGGGATCAGATGGTCTTGGTGAACCTATAAAAATTCTTATCTAAAGTTGTTCTGGATATGAAGCTGCCTCGAGGGGAATTTCACTATGTACAATGATTCTCAATGTTGGGAGGAGCTTACTCACCCCGTTAGTTTTCTGACGGGCTAATATAGTTGAATAAAAAAAAAATGACTTACTGTTCTAAGTCGTTATTTATTTATACAAGACTTCCATAGGACTTCTGTATGTTATGTAGTGGATGCTTGTAAAATGTAATTTTGTGTAATATAAGTACTTCCAAGTCTACTGGAAAATTATGTTCTATTGTAGCTGCAAACTAATTTAAATAAGCTTTAGGGTTAGTTCTAGGTTGGATCGGATCCATGTGAGCCATCCGGTCTGGAACAGTCCCTATCATTGATAATAATTTGTGAATAAGAGAAGTTCCAAGGAAACAATTGTTGAGCAAGCAAGCCTAAGACTAATTATCTATTAACCTATTTCTTAAAAAAGAAATATAATACTAAAAAAATTGAAAAAACAAGTTACTTTTAGATGAGTCCTTATACCCTGATAACAATCTCAGATTAATATAAGATAAACAAGGAGATCATATATCCTTATGGAAACTTAAATAACTAATATAAGTACTATACACAAATTAAAAATTATTTAGAAGAGTAAATCTCTCCTTATGTTTGGGCTACCATATCACATATGAAATAGAGTATACTACAACTTTGTAACTATCACACTCATGGCAGCTTATAATACTAAAAAAATTGAAAAAACAAGTTACTTTTAGATGAGTCCTTATACTATCGCCGTAACACCCTTTGTTAAACATGTAAATACCATTTAATACACATGTGAAATGGACATAATATATACTATCGCTGTAACACCCTTTGTTAAAGATGTAAATATTTGAATTACTCTCTTGAGTTATTTGGTATAGAGTATGAGCCAAGGGCCTAATGAAGGTTGATAAGTTATAAATTATTTTAAATTATTAGTTACTTCAATTATAAATTATTTTAAATTATTTATTTTATAAAATTATTAATTATTATAAATAAAAATTTCACCTTTACTATTTATTATTAATATTAATTCACTCTAAATAATTGATAAAAACCTAAATATTTGGATAAATTATTAATTATTAATTATTAATTATTAATTATTAAGCAGCCGTAACTATTTAAATCTCGCAATTGAGATCTTCTACTATCAACATTCAAAATAGTCCTAATGATGAATCCCTGTTGGGATTTGAAACGTTGACGAAAAATGGTTTTTACTGTGGGTTCTCCGATTTCTAAGTTACAATGCTATAGTGTGTTTCAGTAGTTGAAGACAGTTAGTTGCCTGCCCAAATTCTCCTCCATAGAGATAAAACATTTTAGATGCGAAAAGAGAGGGACAACTTGGAGGAGAAGACACTGTAAGTTTAAACTTGGCAAGACACTGCAAAAGGGAGGCATGAGGCTACCAAATACGAAGCTCTAAATCTGGTTGGCCAGTGGAACTTTATCTGAGGATGAAGATTAAGTGCTAAGACTGCAGTCCCTAAATCATAGCAAGTTGGGATCAGATGGTCTTGGTGAACCTATAAAAATTCTTATCTAAAGTTGTTCTGGATATGAAGCTGCCTCAAGGGGAATTTCACTATATACAATGATTCTCAATGTTGGGAGGAGCTTACTCACCCCGTTAGTTTTCTGACGGGCTAATATAGTTGAATAAAAAAAAAATGACTTACTGTTCTAAGTCGTTATTTATTTATACAAGACTTCCATATGACTTCTGTATGTTATGTAGTGGATGCTTGTAAAATGTAATTTTGTGTAATATAAGTACTTCCAAGTCTACTGGAAAATTATGTTCTATTGTAGCTGCAAACTAATTTAAATAAGCTTTAGGGTTAGTTCTAGGTTGGATCGGATCCATGTGAGCCATCCAGTCTGGAACAGTCCCTATCATTGATAATAATTTGTGAATAAGAGAAGTTCCAAGGAAACAATTGTTGAGCAAGCAAGCCTAAGACTAATTATCTGTTAACCTATTTCTTAAAAAAGAAATATAATACTAAAAAAATTGAAAAAACAAGTTACTTTTAGATGAGTCCTTATACCCTGATAACAATCTCATATAATATAAGATAAACAAGGAGATCATATATCCTTATGGAAACTTAAATAACTAATATAAGTACTATACACAAATTAAAAATAAAAATTATTTAGAAGAGTAAATCTCTCCTTATGTTTGGGCTACCATATCACATATGAAATAGAGTATACTACAATTTTGTAACTATCACACTCATGGAAGCTTATGCGAACGATCTTGTTCGATTAAGTAGCCAAACATAGACAATTGGAGATTCCTTAAAACATAGTTGTAGACCAAGCATAGCCCAATAATTCCATGACATATTACAATAATGTATTACACGGGAAATAGTTTGTACATGACATTCTTTTAGCGGGGAGTACACACATATATATCGAACCCTAGAGCAGCATAGGCTAAAAATCAATCAAGGGTTTTATCCCGCTTCAAGAAAATCATACATATAAAATTAATAGATGGGGTTTCATACTATCACAGTTGGAATGCCGAAGCAATAATATGTGAAAATTCTTACTGTCACTCCGAACACATCCTCGACATGACATTAAGCTTTAGTTCACACGGTCCCTTCAACCGAGATTGAAATTTGTTTATCAAATTATAAGGTAGGGGGTCGTAAAACCCTAGAGAACCATTTCGAACCAAATCAACAAGCTATAATCCAAGCAAGTGAATATAAGTTTTGATAGCCTGGTTAGGGTAGGCTGTGGAGTCATAATTCTATAACTCCACAACCAAGGATGAACATGAAAGGATGGACCAATCCTTTAGAAAATTTAGGTCGCGTGCCATAATAAACTTAGAATGGCATAAAACCTGTAGCAGAAAGGGACCATAATTAGGTGAAGTTCCAGTTGTCAAGAAAAAATAAAGAAAAAACAAGACAGGTATCATCGACGTAATACTTGGAATGAATTGAGGAGCCCCCAGGTCCTTGGAATCCGACATAAATTTCCGTAAAGGTTGTTGTCAGCTTGGTCGACGAGATTACTTAACTATTTCTTTATAATACTATGTGCGTTGAATAAAGGAAACCAAAGGAAAAAAATTGAAGTTATAGATATAATATTACCATAATGAGGACCTGGTGATTAAGATCCCCATGTAAATTCACCTTCCTAATCAACGTCCCAAAACAATAAAAAGAAAAAATTCCCTACGTAAAACAATTGACATGGGTTAGCGTGCTAGACCAGAAAAGTTCGGTAATTATCAATATCAGGCATAAAAGCATCAATAATAGGCATATGTAGCAATAATCATTGGGAATGTCTTACCAAGAACTGATACGTGGCTACCAGGGTTGGAATTTGAGGGGCATTTTGCCCGTCATAAGTCATTTTAAACGTATTTTACGTTTAAAATTTTTAAACTAACATTTCTTATGATGGGTTTTGAAATGTACAGAACGTTTTTTTTTTACGGTTTAATTTTTTGGGAAAAAGTTATTACTATTTTATTTTAAACAGCGAAAAAAGGCACTAACACTTTTCATATAGGTGAATCATAATTGAATAGCGAAAAGGCACTCACACTTTTCATATGGGTGAATCACAATTTATCAAGGTTCGTGCACCAACACGTTTGATATGGGTGACTCACAATTTCTCACAATTTCTCAGGTTTCGTTGGTCAGTTAGTTTGTCTTTTATTATAGGTAAGTGTGTCACAAGGGCCTACAAATTTTTTTAGACAATTTTCTATTTTATATATTTTAAATATGTAAAAATAGTGAGTTTAGAAATGAGGACGTCCCAATGGCTGCACCTTTGCCCGAGAGACATGTTAGGCAGGTAAAGAAGAGGAGGACATTAAATTGGAAAGGATGACATCTTCTTGCAAAGGAGCGTTGAGTGCCAGGTAGCCACTTAAGCATGGCAAAGAGAGTAATGCAAGTGGCCTCGCCTTTTTACTATTTTGTGGCTTGTCTACTTGTTCATTTATGTGTGTGTTTTTTACGTTGTTTTTCTTTGAAAAAAAAAGGGATTGGTATATGATTATCTTATTATGTATTTATCTATATAATTTATCTACATGTTTAGATAGTTTTCATAGTTTAATGATATACATTTTTATGTTGTTGTTTTGTTTATTTGAAATTTTAGTGAGACTTTTATATTAATTTAATAGGTTTTGAGAAGATTTTAGGGCATAGATTGCAGTGCAATATAATAGGGTGGAGTGTGTTTCGACCTTGATAATGTGTAGGTCCATGTCTTCTATGCCTTCAACAACTATTGCATAAACAATTGGATGTTACATGGCACTTATGAATTTGGTTGGAGTGCAACCTTTGCTACCTTTAATCCATGTAGGTATTATTTTTTAAGTATTTTATATTAATGACAACATTAGAACTTAGCAGATGTTAAAATTTTGTTAACTTTATTAATAATGACTATATTAAAGTTTAATAAAATGTTACTATGTTATAGGTTTTAATTAAATAATGCGAATATACTTTTAACCAAAAAAAATTGTTTAATCTAAATTATATGTTTTAGTTTGTTTTTCATTAAACGATATTATTTTTCATCTTAATGACTATATTAAAGTTTAATAAAATGTTATTATGTTATAGATTTTTAAATAAATAATGTGAATATATTTAAAAAAAAATAATCTAAATTTTATGTTCTAGTTTGTTTTTTATTAAACGATATTCTTTTTCATTATTAAATTAATTATTATTTTTTTAATATTTTTAAATTATTTCATTGTTAATTTCTTGTCATTAAAAGTTATTAATTTTATTTTTATAAATTTAAATTAAAAAATTATTAAAACATTATAATTTTTTAGATGAATAATAAAAATATTAAGTTTTAACAGTCACTCATAATCACTACCATTAAAATTAGCACAAAATTCTAATTAATTTCTCTACTAAATTTGTAGGTGACAGTATGTTGCTTTATTACATAATAACTTCATTTATTTAAAATCAATAGTAAAATAAAAAAACGGTATAGAAAAAAGTTTATGAACAATATTCGCTAGTGTTTTCACCAGGGTCCTTTGTGTCCTGACATGGGAGGAAGCGAGATCTTTCACTTCGTCCTATAGTAACCATTTGTGTATCTGTATTTATTTCTACTAATGGTGCGCACAGCATTGTGATTTTGCATGGAAAAGAGCCAAGTATGATTAAACGTCTAGCCAATGCAAACATGAATGGTTGGGATTGTTGCCTTAGATGATAGTCAAAGTGTCTATCATTTTTCTATATCATGGATTCAACGGCTATGTAGAAGGACACATTAAAAGTAATCTTTCGTTAAGGAAGTTTTTTTAAGAGAGATAGAGAGATTTTATGTGCTGTGACATTCATTCATTCTAACTATTTTGATGTTTTGAAAAGTCATCGAAAGCTTTCTTACTCCTCCAAATAATATTCTATGTGAAAAAAACAACAGAAAGCTTGGAAGTTTCTGGCAAGCTTGATTCAATTGAAGTTTACTAACATCAGAAGGAAAGTTCAGTATTCATTCACCATTTTGTAAGATACCCATGGACTTGACCTTATGTTCGCCATATATAAACATGATAATTTTTTTTTCCTAATATTGTCCTTATGTGTATGGGCGCTCTGTTATACGTCCTATGTGAATAAGGAAAAGCAAGTAGCCTGATGAAGTTATAACAGTGCTGTTTTATATAAAAATTTAATAAATAAAGTTAAAACAAAACGTTAATGGCATGCAGTTGTGCCTTAATAAATCAAGAAAATGCACGCTGGAATTCATTTTAAAAACAAAAAATTAATAATGTTTAGAGGACGCAGTTGGAACCATAAATCTTTCACGTTCTTTCGGAGTGTTATAAAATATATCTGAATAATATATGATTATAATTGGAATGAGATAACCACGTCGAACTAAAGTGCAGAATTTCTCGTTTGTCGTACAACAATTTCTCAATTTAATGTGGTTTAGATTAACTTTTTCCTTGGATTTTTTATTATTCATTATGCAGCACGCGTATCCATAGCGGATTCTTGAAGCAAATTGTCAATCTAATGGTTTTAAAATATCTAATCCACCTCATTTCACTTAGTTATTTCGATACAGTCACCGTGGCCAGCAATATAATTGTTTTTCACTTATCTCAATTTTAAGTGCATGTAAGTTAGGAATCTTCACACATGATTATCGCTATCTTGTTATCAGCTCTTCTGATGAGAAATTTGAGCTAAATAAAATCTCTTCTCCCTCTTTTCTCCCTTCTACATCATGAAATTGACAATGCGGTAGGGAAATTCTCTCAGAGCATTTATTACAAACTACCATTTAATGCACATTATGTCGAATGGACATAATATATACTATCGCAGTGACACCCTTTGTTAAACATGTAAATACCATTTAATACACATTATGTGAAATGGACATAATATATACTATCGCTGTAACACCCTTTATTAAACATGTAAATATTTGAATTACTATTTGAATTACTCTCTTGAGTTAGTTATTTGGTATAGAGTATGGGCCAAGGGCCTAATGAAGGTTAATAAGTTATAAACATAATTTTTTATTTTTATTAATAAAAAAGAATTTAAATACTCAGCCATAAAATTAAGGGGAAGTAATGCTATAGTGTGTTTTAGCAGTTGAAGACAGTTAGTTGCCTGCCCAAATTCTCCTCCATAGAGATAAAACATTTTAGATGCGAAAAGAGAGGGACAACTTGGAGGAGAAGAGACTGTAAGTTTAAGCTGGGCAGGACACTGCAAAAGAGAGGCATGAGGCTACCAAATACGAAGCTCTAAATCTGGTTGGCCAGTGGAACTTTATCTGAGGATGAAGATTAAGTGCTAAGACTGCAGTCCCTAAATCATAGCAAGTCGGGATCAGATGGTCTTGGTGAACCTATAAAAATTCTTATCAAGTTGTTCTAGATATGAAGCTGCCTCGAGGGGAATTTCAGTATATACAATGATTCTCACTGTTGGGAGGAGCTTACTCACCCCGTTAGTTTTCTGACGGGCTAATCTAATTGAATAAAAAAAAAATTGACTTACTGTTCTAAGTAGTTATTTATTTATATGAGACTTCCATATGACTTCTGTATGTTATGTAGTGGATGCTTGTAAAATGTAATTTTGTGTAATATAAGTACTTCCAAGTCTTCTGGAAAATTATGTTCTATTGTAGCTGTAAACTAATTTAAATAATGTGCATTAGGGTTAGTTCTAGCTTGGATCGGATCCATCTGAGCCATCTAGTCTGGAAAGTCCCTATCATTGATAATAATTTTTGAATAAGAGAAGTTCCAAAGAAACAATTGTTGAGCAAGCAAGCCTAAGACTAATTATCTGTTAACCTAAGATTGGAAAAACAAGTTACTTTTAGATGAGTCCTTATACCCGATAACAATCTCATACCCCGATAACAATCTCAGATTAATTAGAAAAAAAGAAGAGATGAACTCCAGATAATATAAGATAAACAAGGAGATCATATACCCTTATGGAAACTTAAATAACTAATATAAGTACTGTACACAAATTAAAAATTATTTAGAAGAGTAAATCTCTCCTTATGTTTGGGCTACAATATCATATATGAAATAGAGTATACTACAACTTTGTAACTATCACACTCATGGAAGCTTATACGAACGATCTTGTTCGATTAAGTAGTCAAAAATAGACAATTGTAGATTCCTTACAACATAGTTGTAGACCAAGCATAGGCCAATAATTCCATGACATATTACAATAATGTATTACACGGGAAATAGTTTGTACATGACATTCTTTTACCCGGGAGTACACACATATATATCGAACCCTGGTGTATATATATCTATCTATATATATATATATATCGAACCCTAGAGCAGCATAGGCGAAAAATCAATCAAGGGTTTTATCCCGCTTCAAGAAAATCATACATATAAAATTAATAGATGGGGTTTCATACTATCACAGTTGGAATGCCGAAGCAATAATATGTGAAAATTCTTACTGTCACTCCTAACACATCCTCGACATGACATTAAGCTTTAGTTCACACGGTCCCTTCAACCGAAATTGAAATTTGTTTATCAAATTATAAGGTCGGGGGCCGTAAAACCCTAGAAAACCATTTCGAACCAAATCAACAAGCTATAATCCAAGCAAGTGAATATAAGTTTTGATAGCCTGGTTAGGATAGGCTGTGGAGTCATAATTCTATAACTCCACAACCAAGGATGAACATGAAAGGATGCACCGATCCTTAGAAAATTTAGGTCGCGTGCCATAATAAACTTAGAATGGCATAAAACCTGTAGCAGAAAGGGACCACAATTAGGTGAATTTCCAGTTGTCAAGACAGAGAAAATAAAGAAAAAACAAGACAGGTATCATCGACGTAATGCTTGGAATGAATTGAGAAGCCCCCAGGTCCTTGGAATCCTACCTAAATTTCGGTAAAGGTGGTTGTCAGCTTGGTCGTCGAGATTACTTAACTATTTCTTTATAATACTATGTGCGTTGAAGAAAGGAAACCAAAGGAAAAAATTCAAGTTATAGATATAATATTACCATAATGAGGACCTGGTGATTAAGATCCCCATGTAAATTCACGTTCCTAACCAACGTCCCAAAACAATAAAAAGAAAAAATTCCCTACGTAAAACAATTGACATGGGTTAGCGTGCTAGACAAGAAAAGTTCGGTAATTGTCAATATCAGGCATAAAAGCATCAATAATAGGCATATGTAGCAATAATCATTGGGAATGTCTTACCAAGAACTGATACGTGGCTACCAGGGTTGGAATTTGACGGGCATTTTGCCCGTCATAAGTCATTTTGACCGTATTTTACGTTTAAAATTTTTAAACGAACGTTTCTTATGATGGGTTTTGAAATGTACAGAACCTTTTTTGACGGAAAACGTTATTACTACTTTATTTTAAACAGCGAAAAAAAGGCACTAACACTTTTTATATAGGTGAATCACAATTGAATAGCGAAAAGGCACTCACACTTTTCATATGGATGAATCACAATTTATCAAGGTTCGTGCACCAATACGTCTCATATGGGTGACTCACAATTTCTCAGGGTTCGTTGGTCAGTTAGTTTGTCTTTTATTATAGGTAAGTGTGTCACAAGGCCCCACAAATTTTATTAGACAATTTTCTATTTTATATATTTTAAATATGTAAGAATAGTGAGTTTAGAAATGAGGACATCCCAATGGTTGCACCTTTGCCCGAGAGACATGTTAGGTAGGTAAAGAAGAGGACATTAAATTGGAAAGGATGACCTCTTGTTGCAAAGAAGCGTTAGGTAGCCACTTAAGCATGGCAAAGAGAGTAATGGCAGTTATTCTCAGTGGCATTGCCTTTTTACTACTTTGTGGCTTGTCTACTTGTTCATTTATGTGTATATTTTTAAAGTTGTTTTTTCTTTGGAAAAAAGGGGATTGGTATATGATTATCTTATTATGTATTTATCTATATAATTTATCTACATGTTTGGATAGTTTTCATAGTTTAATGATATACATTTTTATGTTCTTGTTTTGTTTATTTGAAATTTTAGTGAGATTTTTATATTAATTTAATAGGTTTTAGGAAGATTTTAGGGCATAGATTGCAGTGCAATATAATAGGGTGGAGTGTGTTTCAACTTTGATAATGTGTAGGTCCATGTCTTCTATGCCTTCAACAACTATTGCATTAACAATTGGATGTTACGTGGCACTTATGACTTTGGTTGGAGTGCAACCTTTGCTACCTTTAATCCATGTAGGTATTATTTTTTAAGTATTTTACCGTTTAAAAAATAGGTTTATCAGTGTAAATGTTTGAAATATATTTAAATATTTTATTTTTAAGAATATGTTTATCACTCTAAAAATGTGTTTGTTATTTGTTATTAGTAATTTAGTATTGCAAGGATCTATTTTAAGTTGTGAGTTCTGGAAAACCATTTTCCTCTCATTCAAACTCCCACAACTTAATTTTATAAGTTTGTTTTGAGTTTTATTTTTCTCAAAAAGCATTTTCCCTACAAATTTTTCATGAGTATTAACCAACTTAACTCGCTTCCATGGACAGTTTTTTTAATTAACATTTATAATAATTTATTATTTGAGAAATAATAGGAACAATGACTAGATAAAATTCATCTGATCTAACTATTAATAAGTTTTAAGTTTAGACAGATATTAAGCTTTAGTTTAGAGGGTTATTAAACCGAAAGTTTTGTGAGGCAATTCAAAAATGAATGCAAAGGAGAAAGAGAGTTGCCATTAGTTTAACATTCTAAGTTGAAGAGTAAGAATTTTCAAGTGAAATATTAACAATTTTTAAATTTTCATTTATTTTTTCAATTCTACAAAATCAACATTATATTTACATTTTTCACAGAATGTGGACTATAGCATGTGGCTTTTCCAATTTTTGACTTTTGCACCAGGAACTTCTATTGTGCTATCTTAATGCATGGATAGAAGAGTACACCTCAGTACTTGTTCACTTGGAAACAAAGCCAAAATTCCTACAATTGAAAATGCCTGCAAAATTCCTAAGAACTTACCACCATCAATGAAGTAAACATATCTAAGACATGACCTCTATCAACCATATTTTAAAATTTTGAAGATGGTTGACGTCTATCAAGATTATTTTAAAATTTTGAGGATGGTTGTGAACCCAATCGCATAAAAACATGCTTAAAAATGGTATTTGATTATTTATGACTAACCACCTATAAGGCCCCAAAAAATAAAAATTGTCATGTGAAAGACATGCACAAGCCATATATTGTCTTGTTGTTTCTCACTAATAATAAGTAAAATAAATAGTGTGGATTATATTGAGCTGGTTATACATGTTTGATGGAGTAATTGTTTTTAATGTGTTGAGAATATGTTACTGGCCAACACTCATCTATGAAAACTTTCTGAAATATTAAAACACTTAATACAATATGTTGATTTTATTACAAACCCATACCCCACTTGATTTAATGTGATTATGATGGGGAGAGGACGGGGAGCCTAGATGATAGCCTCATGTAAAATCTACAGTCCTTGAGATGGAAATTTCCTCTCGGATAACTTTTCTGTTCACATTGGTGGAAAAAATCCATTTGTTTTCATTGAAATTGTAACATTTAACAATGTAATCAAAACCCAAATGGAAAATTGAAAATACTGCAATATGAGCACATTGATTATAATAATGGTAGGTCTGATGTGAGTGGAATAGATTTCCATATTTTCACATAATTGTAATATCTTGTGTTTTGGAGAAGAAATTATATCGTATCAAAAATTGAGTAAAACAAACTTTAGGGTTTAACAAGTCATTAGTTTGTTTTGGTCATGTTTTTTTTCTTATGATAAATATGTGAAAAAATTTAACATATGTGTGTTATTGAAGGGTAATTTTTTAGTTAAAGTTTTATTGGTGAGAAGTTAATTTATTATCAAAACATTGCAGTTGAAGGGCAAAATTTTAAACATAATGTTCCTTGAAGGGAAACATAAAGACCCAAAACGTCAAAAAAAAATGTTTAACAGGTAGAGAAGAATCCAAATTCCAACCCTGATGGCTACAACTTGCCTGGAAGAAGAATTGAACTATAGAGCCCAGCTTCCAATGTGCACAATTGCAAATGGACTAAGGCATCTCTGAGGGGAGAGTGAGGTAGTTACCATGGTAAATCGTCCTCCCATCAGAACCCTCTCATCCCAACCCTTGAATCTCAATCATTAGATCATTGACCCATGGAGCAAGGATAGAAGCCCAAGTACCCTAAAAGTTAGGTTGTACAGTTGGATTTCAAGAAAATTAAGAGAAACCACATGAAAAATTGGATATAAATATAAGAATCATGACCTTCATTAAATGATAATATATCAATGTGGGAGCTGCTTAATCCCTAAGTCGCATATAAATCCATACTACGAAAAGTATAGAAACTAACCATTATAGATATGTAAATCAAATATAAAACTAAGAACAATATGCTCATACTTAATAGCCTAGTGAGTTCATGAACTCAAGGAGGTGTATGCCTTGTAAAAGAAATAAATTAAGTAACCAAACATTATGAATAGATCTGACATACATTTCCTTGCCTACCTAGTTAGGAATTTCTTTAATATGAAAGCAATGTTTAAGATGAAAGCAGTGTTGGAGTAGCTTTGGGTCAAATTAGATATAAAAGTATTTTTTTTTGAGAGGTAAAAAGGGAATGTTACAAGTTGTTACAGAACATATGTAATATTATACTATGCTGAATAGTGACACTAAATATTTAATCATGAACAACCCAATGTTATACACTTCCATATAAATTGTCTTTAATAATACATTTTATATTTAAGAGTTATTGCTTCCCATGGGACAACAAAAATTTGTGTTACCATACATATATATATGAGTAGTCGGTAGTATAATTAGTCATACATGGGAGACGAGGGAAGGATAAATGAAATAAAATATACAAAATTACGACATGTATTCATGATAACTTACTTCTTCAAGTTTAAATAAAAAGTTAAAAAAATGAAAATAAACAAAATAAAAATAAAATTGATGTTGATCATGGGGATGTTTCAAGTGGTCTGAAGGTTTCAGCACTGTGGCCTGTTAAGGGCAACACAAAGAAAAAAAATATATTGTTTTGCTTTTTACATAGAAGAAGAATTTGGAATATGGCAACCCCGCCTACAAGACCAAGTTTTTCACCTTAATTGAATCAAATTTTAAGTTGTGGGTGAAACTAGGTGAAGAACCCAAGTCCAAATACAATATGATGGTTTAAATTAGTGCCAAATTGAGGAAAATAATCACCAATTAAGTGTTGCTGATAAATAATAAGTGAGAAACAAAGTAAATTTCCATGTTATTAAGCAAGGACAAGGAAAAGTGAAGAATCTAGTCATCAACACATTTAAGTAAGTTTCATTACACATGTTCAGTTATCCAAATACTAATTGAATTATTGTTGGAGTAACCATACTTGCAAGAACTTATATGCTGGGGAACTACTAGATCAAACAATTGTTTGGGCAACCCAAGTGTAAATGTATGTTAATTATTAAATCATATTCCATGGTAGCAGGATAGTGAATAGAGAGAAGCTTATGGTTATAATGACAGGGAAGTATATGTGAAGAAAATTATAAGACATATGTGTGTGTAAATGAAGGAAAATATCCAGTTCCATATTGCTAAACAACTATAAAATATCATATAGGTATGTTAAAAGAGAAGGTGGGGTGTTTCCTATGAAATCACCCTGAAAGGAGACATGTATAAACAAAGTGGAAGGTTCTACTAGTGCCAAAGTAAATAATACTTAATTCCATCACTAGGTACAATTAGAAAGTAATGATTGAAATAGTATAAACTACCTCCTCACACATGCTATATGTCGACCAAGAATCTATGAAAGGAGGAATTTTTTTTTTACTTTTGTAAATGTTGAATGGAGATATAGAATGTTTATAATCGGATAATGTATAAACAAGAATTGATTGGGGTTATATAGAGTGATTAGCAGAAATAGTTAGACGCCTTTTTACCTATTAAGCATGGATAAGTGAAATGAGGGATATTGACCATGTTAATAAAATACATTACATGGTGTATACAACGTGTTACTCACAAGGTAACAATAACAGACTATAATTATAGACAAAATAAAACTATATTCAGATATAAAGAAGTCCAAGCCAATTGATACGAGTAAGCTTGAATGTCAAGAATGCTAGGAAAAGTGTAAATAATGAACCTACCTCCCTGATTTATTTATTTATTTTATATCAAGGGAGTCACCTAAAATTGGATAACAATAGTTGAATAATTGGTGAAAACCTGCAACATGGAGGTTTTCCAAAGTTACATAAAGGAAAACTATTTCTTTTCTTTTTAATTAAAAAAAAAGAGAGGTAAGTTGTGACAAATTATCATAGAAACTGATGATGGAAATAATATTAGTCTTGGAATAGTGAAGTGAGTATCACATTTGAGATTTTAAGTTGAAAATGATATGATAATAGTATCATAGTTATGTACTAAATAAACTAGGAAGAACCTTGAGATAGTGTCACTGATACTGAAAAAGATATCAATTTTACACCAAATTTAGTAGGCAAGATTCGAGACCTTTGGAAGAATGTGGGAATCCATTAGAAAGGAAGGGAAATGGCCCAAATATTGAAAATGAAACATAGATAGCTTTCAAATTTCCTATATCTACTGGACGCAAGGGGCTCAAGACTGTTGTGAGTTACTTATTTGTAATACTAAGTCATGGATTGATTTTCTAATCAGTTTAATTCGTAATTGCCTCGCCATTAGAGGAATTAACCTGATCAAAAATTAAAATGATAAAATAATTATGATTGATTGAACTAACTGCTAATTTTTATTTCTAAAACTAAGATTTGATTTGAGTTCGTACAACAAAATAAACAAGAATAGATGCAAGCTAGATTCTAGGAGAAATCTAGCAAAACTGTCAAAAAGAATATATATATATGATTTCCCTTTAAAATGATACAGTTAAGTTCAAATGATACAGTTGTAAACTACATGTTAATCCAGTCTTTTTTGGTTTGATGCTTTCCCTTTAAAATTTTGGAAGATAACATAAGCTAGAAAAGAACAACATAAGAAATATACTTGATAACATACACACAATAGTGAATGTGTATACTAAAGACTCTAATGAGTTTGTTGTCCTAATGTGAATTGAAGAATTGATAAGATATAAGTTTAAAATAGGCGTTTAATTGACTAAGGTAACTAAGGAAATGTGGTATTTAACTTCAAGTAAGATTCAATGTTGCAGTAAAGAGAATGTTGGTAGCATATTTCCATACGTCCTACTTATGATTGTTGATGTGTGAAGTGCTAACATGGAAAGTACAGCGTACCATCAACCTATGATATCCCAGATGAGTACCTTATAGAACTTCAAATGAATTCTATAAACACAAATGAAGTCTTAAATTAACTAGAACTGATATATGCTTACACTAATATGGTGTGCTAAGATAGATTCTAGGAATGGAAGATAAAAAATAATGTGAAACCCAAGAAGAGAGTTGAGAGAAACTCATGG